>OU452223.1:4669459-5318878 GCA_911728455.2 Marthasterias glacialis
TGATCTTTGAATTTTTGACAATTTAAAATGCAAATATGTTTTCATTGGGCGTCACGTTCATAGTTACACCGTATCGATAGCGGATTGTGTATGTTTGCTCGAAGTGAGTCTTAATAGCGGCATAACTTGACCAATTGCAGCATACCTTCTCCAGTTCGGCATCACTGAGCTCCAGAAAACGCGAATTGACATTTCCTTGTAATTTGTTTTACTCGCCATTTTTTCATGTGCATCAGCTAGTTAGATGCGGGCGATGTTAACGCGTAAGCACTACACCCATGCCAGAGTGCTTTGTAAAGCGCATAGGTAGTAGACTGTTACACATGCTATAGTCTCGTACGCTTGCGTATTTACCCTGCGCGTGAGAGGCGCACAGGTGACCCATGCGATAGTCTACAATGCATGCATATTTACTCTGTGCGTGTATATGGCACGCGTGCTAGATAAACAGCAAAAATAGCATCTGGCACAGGCTGTGATTGGTCAACACGTATGGGGGTTTAATGGATCGATCTATGCCGCAGGATTCCCAAGAAGTTAGTGAGAGCTGGTCAAGTTGGTTAAATCATGCCGTAAGAGGGCGCACTCTTATAAATTACTACGAGAGTACACAATCCACTAACGATCAGTGACGTCTTGGGCCAAGACTAAGTGTACACATACATATAAGTCCAACACAGATTCTGTGTAGGACTAGGAGTCATAATGACAAGTGTATTATGGCTGAGGCATTATTTGAAAATCTAAATTTCTAGTTTTAGATTGTGTGTAAATAGATAGAATGATGTGCTATTCCTCTTGAGTGATTTTTCCAAAGTAAGCACACATTACCGGCGCTGTACACTTTGAACATGTCAAGTTTTGATCATTACATTTTATTTTTTGAACTAAACCCTCAATTGTTAAACATTGAAGGCCCGAATATGTACGATACCTCTGCCTCAACACTTAAAAGTATGCATGCCATATGTTTTGGTTTTATTTCTCTTCGTTATTTGTGATTAATCCTACAAAATAACTTTGAAGTCAGCGGAATTCAATTTTTGTACTTGTCCCATGGGCTGTGTTTTATGATTCCAATTTTCTTTAGGGAAGTAACATCTTCCATTAAAAGGTGCTGATACCTGAGCATGTACAGATTCGTTGTAATTTGTACATTTACCATGTTTACATAGTTTAGTCAAAGATAACAAGGAATTCAGAAAGAGAGCATTGGTTGGTTGTTTGGGATTAAGGGGGTTGTGATGAACTCTCACCCAGATACTGCACACACACGCACTTGTGTTCAAATTTCACAGGGTGCTGTCTTTGTCAAAATGTGATATGACCGCCAGCACGCACACGCGCATAGTAACCGGGTTTTTTCCATTTACTGCTACAACCATGACAACGCAATCCCTTTAAAATAAAATGGAACTAATATAACTTTCAATCTGGGATTATTGCAACAGATTTACATAATAATAGATCTACATCAACATATATATGTGCAAATCTGGGCATGCGTTATCAGCACATCTATCAATTTAACCAGTGTGGTACCTGGCTAGTATGCTCGATAAATCTGACGGAATAAAGCTTTTCTTATCGTTTATTTTGTAGGATTACAGTCACATTTTGGTTCATTGCCTAATTCACTGCACCCATTTGTAAAGAAACAAAATAAATTATTTTTTTTCTCAAGGTTAGTTAATAACAAAAAATATATATTAAATAGTAAAATTGTGCTTCGTATTAAAAGGATAAAAAGCCATCTCTGCACTAACAATATAACATTAGCTTTGTTCCAACCCAACATTAGAATCGTCCTGCCTATAGTGTGGACCGGTCCCAACTTGAGTGTTACAGTTTGGACAGCCCAACTGTAGCCAGGATCACTTGATAGTGATACTGATAAGAGATAACTGCGACTGATGGTCCTCCAAATTACTTTTGATCCTCTCAAAATTCTCTTGGCTTACAATGGGGCTTACGGTAAATTTCCTGGCAAACTCAAGAAAACTGCTTGAGAAGATTTCATTTCTCCATCATGTACTCTCAACTGAATTTACCCTCGCCATGTGCTAGCAGAAGCCCAATGTAAAACAGACTGGCTTCGATGGTCCCCAGCACGGGTCAAAGATGTCTGGAACCAGCTATAGTTGGGGCCGTGCCCAACTGTAGCACTTACGTTGGGACTAGTCCCAACTATAGTTAGGACGATTCTTAAGTTGGGCCAAAACACCTTGACCAGCAGATATTTCTGTTAATAGCTAAAAGAAAATGTGTCTCTATTTATGTGTACTAAGAAAATACATGTACCCGGCTTTAGTACACCTATGTTCCTAAGTCTCAAAGAGATAGCTTTTGGCACAAAAGTCCAAACCTCGTTATAGGGGTGATTGATCTCGCCGCATCATTTGTTTTTTGTACCGAGGTAAGCGCGATCAAAACCCCTGGAATTGTGACACAAAAATCTCCCAAAATATGGGAGATTTTAATTAGGGCTGTGTCCGATCCACTCTACATGCCACTCAAATATGGTATCCCGCAAAAGAGGCATCAAATCACAGAGCAACTGGTCCCCTCTCATTCTTCTTTGATTTGTGACCTGTCTAACTGTATGCAGTTTAGGGTGACCGCGTAAAAATGATTCATTTGAAGGAGGATCGGGTCAAAATACTTGCATTTAGCAATGCATGTACTCATCATGACACGCATGTACTAAGCACCCCTAAGGGTGCCTTAAAGGCAATCAAAAGTTTTTAACAAGCATGCGCGCAAAGCAGTCAGTTT
Organism: Marthasterias glacialis; assembly: GCA_911728455.2. NCBI lineage: Eukaryota > Metazoa > Echinodermata > Asteroidea > Forcipulatida > Asteriidae > Marthasterias > Marthasterias glacialis. The sequence continues at coordinate 4,672,235 of OU452223.1, forward strand.
TGGGAGCCAGTTAGCAATGAATTTTCGGTGCTTCCCTGCCAGGGGTTAGAGAGTTGAGGTATCGATACGGCCCATGGTGGCGAGGTTGCAAAAGTCCAGCTGAAAATAATCTTGCTTTGCCATGTTTATATTAAAATAATGACTTTGTATTGTGGTCGGGTGGTGGGTGTGTGTGTGCAATACTTGTCTACATACCCTAGGGTAAATTGCTAACTGAGTCACCACATGCATCACCTAATGTAGATGAGATGCACTCATATTTATTCCCTTCATAATAGTACAGCTGGTTGCATCTGATGATAAATTGAATTAATTTTACTCACCTGTCACCATGAATTATCAATTTCCTCTGGTATGTGGATCTTATTACTGCGTGTTTTTCAGGAGAATGCTCTCTGTCTACTTCAGCAATTATCAACAAATGAATTGATTTATATATGATTTCATTGTGTTTAACATGCATCATTACATGTGTATTAACTTTCATCAAATTTTTTCTTTCTTCAAATTTTATAAATGCTAAAAAAAATCCCAAGATGACCATTGCTGTCTAGCATGGCACTCGTCTGAGGTTGCTTGAAATGCAAAGTTTCTCCGATCACACATGGAACATGTATATATCAATGTTATGTTGTCACCTCTTGTAATTATCAATCATACTTTTAAATGTATGCATGGGATATCGTGAGTCAATCAAATAAAAATGGAAATGCAAATGTGAGAATAGGGAATATAGACAATTTAGTACTTGGACGTTGAGCTCAGTCAGTTGCAGTAGCAGCCATGACTGTAACAACTATGTTTAAAATAAATAAATATTAAGAGTCCATCAAAATAATTAGGTAATAGACCTTATGCATTGATGTCATCCAGCCGCCATCTTAGAGGTATAACGATGATGAAACAATGGAAACGCACAGATTTTTACGCGCGGGGCACAGGATTGGCCAATGAACAGCCTCCTTTTGACCTCTAGGCGAGGGCGCCCTACTCAACTGACGTCATGTGCATAAGGTCTATAAGATCTTATTTGAAACTCTTGGTTGGTGAAAAAAAAACTGTATTAAAAAATAATTGAAAAAAATTCTAGTGGTTTCCTGCATGAAGCCCCAGCTCAACATTGGTAAACTGACTGTAAATGCTTCCATTCTTTGCACAAATCAAGATACTTGCCATAAAATCTACCTGCGAATATGTCAGCTCATTTCGCTGTTTCATTTGCAAGAAAACGGTTAAAATACATTCAGCATTTTTGTACGCATTCCTATAGGCAGAGTTTTCACCTAACTGAGACGAAAATTAATTTTGGATCTTATTTCATTCATTATTTAAAAATGATAAAACTTGAAGCAGAAAAATTTCAAGGAGAGTTTCTACTATCATTATACCATGTAAGGTATATGAAAATCTGTGAATATTTATGTTTTTCTTCTTACCGATGTTGAGCTGGGGGCTTTAAGATGTGTATTTAGTATTTGTATTTCTAGAACAAAACTTGGCTCTTCAATTACAAAGCTGATTAATCTATACTCAGTTTCATTTAGAACAGGGCGCTCACCCGTAACTTAAGGTTGGAACGGAAGTGTCATTTTTTAAGATGTTGGTTCTGCCCCAGGAGCTGCATTCAACCTGTGCAAACATTGGGTGACAAAGTTCATACATGCATTTGAACAGTTGTTACAGGTGGGAAAACCTCTGCCCAATCCTTTAACTGATGAGCAGCCTACTAATTCTCCTTGAAAGTGTTCTGATACCTTTGCCTTGCTCATTTGAAGGGTGGTGGAGCGTTGGAGACATTACTGACTAAACTCAAACGAAGTATGAGTGGGGATCTCGATGACGGTATGATGACAGCAAAGGTGGGAATCATGTGTGTGATCTTGGTCTTGACATCCTCTTATGTGACTTTGTATTTGAAGAGCGCCCTCTCTCATTCAGGGGCTTTACCAGATGATGATATGAATAGTAGTGAGCAATACTAGTTTCAGCGATGCTTGAAAATCTTAAAATACGTTCATTTGAAAATTGGAAACTAAGAAAATACTGACACTAGTTGACAAAAAGCAGCAACGGTAAATGACAAATTTAGAGAGAAGACAATTTCAAAAAGATAATTGCTTAAATTTAAACTGCCTGTGCATGTGGTGTTATTTGCTGTTAATATAAGTTTGTGTGACGCAATATATCATCCATTGAGAACACTCAACATTTTTGGCCTGAAACTGAAGAGTAGAGGGCACTTTTTATGTTGCGACATGTGTAGCATCAACATGTGGCATATTTTCTTTGTATTGTGTGTCAGTATTTCGATGTGGGGTTTTGTCTGAGAATCAATGCAAGTATGTACTTTTTTAGAGCATGTGCATCTTTTCAAGGGTTAATCTCAAATAGACCGATCCATTAAGCCCTGCCCATTGTGCATGCGTTCCACATGCATTACCTGTTTGTTGGACTTTTGCTTGTGCAGGGGTGTGAGAATTCAGCTTTTAAGATGATTTCAGCATTTTTTGTTTAGATTTTTCTCTGGAATTCACGTTTTTTTTTTGGTTGAGACTTTTACTCTGAATTTTAGCTTTTTTGTACACCTGCATCGACGCACTCGCACTGTTAATCCTCCATGCTGATTGGTACATATGCGCGTGACGCGCTACTGTCGTGTCACGTAAGCGTGTGGCGGCCATAGCTGCGGTGGTATAAAATACCATAAATGAGCGCAGCTTGGATTAGTGTATAGTGGTGCTTTTCTTGCATTTGTCCTTCGCACATAGACTAACAATGTAGATAAACATATATCAAATAAAGTAGCTTTTATAGCATGGTTCTCCACATTTACTTGCACTCTGTTCATTTAATGTAAACATTTCTTGTAATATTATGATAAAAGGAAAAAGCCTGTTTGCATGCACATAAACAATAATACCCGCAATAATCTTTCTTTTTTTTCATTTGCAACATTAAAACCCTTCATATTTCTTTTGTTAACTTTTTGCAAATATTAAGAATGATCAAGGAGTTTACTAGAGTCTGATTTTGTGATACAAGTTCTTGAATAGTTGCCACATGAGTTGCAAGTGATCTCATCAAGACTCTTGAATGTTGTGTCAGAATGGAAGGTTTAATGGCCCTCATATTTTGACATATTAAAACAAATATTAATAATTAATTTCTACGCAAGATTGTGACAATGGCCAGGAATGATACATTGAATAGTAAGTGCATTTGTAAGCACATGTAAAATACTTACCATTAAGTTTGGGTGGCATGGGTGGCGTGTGCGTAAAGCGCTCACCTCTCACCAATGTGTCCCTGGTCCGATTCCCGGCTAGGGCCATATGTGAGTAGAGTTGTGCGTTGAGTCTCTCCTGTGCCACGAGGGTTTTTCTCCAGGCCATCCGGTTTTCCTCCCTCCTGAAAAACCAAACACCTTTGATCTCAGGCTTTGCTCCATGGTCATATATGGGTTGATGTGGCTGGCTGCCGAAGGCGCCCTTGAATGCCTGCAGTTCAAAGCAGCGTCCTTCGCAATTCAGCTTCTCAGCTGCCAGTAAGGATGATTAGCCTCCCAAATTATAATTATTATTAATTATTGTTAGTGGTACACCAGAGTGTCTCTACTTGTTGGAAAGTCCTGTGTCAGTGTGTCAGACATCAAAACATTTTCTTGGCGTTTCAAAATTTACAGTGACCTTCCTGAAGTAACAGTATTTTGTGTTTTTTCTCTTAAGCCTTATGCAATGTCTCCACAGTTGTCTGAGGATAGAGAGATGTCACGTTCGGAATCCTTGATGGAATTCTATGATGCATTGGATTATCCAGCATCATCAAGTGCATCATCCTCAGAAGATGAGGTAAGAAATATTAACTGTTTGAGTTGTACATAATCCTACCAACTTTATCAATTTTGGGGTGAACAAAGAAAAATTGACTGTTCACCCCCAAAATGATTTTAAAATCATTTTACCCAGTCAGTTTCCCTTGTGGTTTATTGCTTGATATTTAAAAATGAAAAGTCGCGTTGCCCTTAACCAGTTGCCGCCGGGATTCTTTTTGTTGTTGTCCCATCCCCCTGGCGGGATTCCTTTGGCGTAGTTGCCGGAATAGTTTTTCTTCGAGAGTACCGCTGGCACAAAGAAACCTTGACTTAATGTGTGTTCCACTAATGCCCCTCCAGTTCAAAACCCAGGAAGTGACCATTCTTCTATCGCCCCTTGGAAAGCTCTTAATCCTCCTCCGTCCCATATGAGTACATAAAACTTCTCCACCTTCCAATTTTAGGGATTCCAATTTTCTCCAACTATTTAAGTTGACTAGAAGTCTTTCCCTTCCATGTAGGACTACGATCTTTTCAACCTCTAAATGAATGTATTGGAGGCACACTGCCATCAAAGGGTCTGCCTGATTGCCCCCTTTCATGTGCATTGAGGGCTGCATACCATGGACATTTATTTCCATTTCTTATAAGCACTTCATTATACACAACAGAAATTACACCACATTGTGGTGTGCCTGTGACTCTCCAGAATGTACTTCATATTACTTCATACCTGTGGTGGATGGGTTGGTGTAGTGGTATCTTTCCTCGCCTTCCACCTCGAGGACCCCGGTTCGAATCCCGCCGGGGGGCACCACGTGGATTGGGTTTTCAGTCCCTACCTGATTGGATAGGGTTTTCCCTGGGTTAAATCTCTGGGTTTTTCCTCCCACATCTAAAACTGACACTTCCTTCCTTGTCTTCTCTCCATGGGGTTGTGGCTAGTATAGTGATTAAGTTCACTTTTCTGAGAATTCTTGGCTTCACAACCAAAATTAAAAAACGAGATAAATGAAATGAAAAAATGAATGAATGAAATTAAAGATGAGAACTTGACTTGCTTCTTTCTTAAAAGTTTTTTTGAAAGATACTTTGATACTCAAGTATGAAAATATCAAAATGGCACTATCAATAGACAACAACTTGATGGCAGTTGCTTTTTAAAAGCTTATTTATTTTAATTTTTAGGAGGAGATCGAGAGTTCATCTCTTGCCAGTGAAGAGGAAGTGGAGATGAGAGAAGAAGACTTCCTAGACTGTAAGTTTTGTGATTTTTTTTTACAGTTACATCAACAGGGTTAGATAGTTTCTTAAAGGGTTGGCAACTTTGTTGAAGGAGACTACTATCCAAGTAATTGACAGATTATTGACAGATTGGTAGCTGGTTCCACTGACCAGATACTGGTTTTTCAGACAGGGGTTCAATTTCATGGCCAAGCTTACTGCGGAATGCTGCGCTTTACAGCCCATAGAATCACGTGATGTACAATCTGTAGGTGCAGAATTCATTGGTAAGCATTGCCGTGAGATTGGTCTCAGTAGTAGTTTCTGGTAGGTGGGTTGTTCTAGAGACCAGTAGCTGGTTCTACAGACCAGTAGTTGGTTCCACAGATCAGTAGTTGGTTCCACAGACCAGTAGTTGGTTCCACAGACTGGTACATTGTTCCGCAGACCAGTAGTTGGTTCCACAGACCAGTAGTTGGTTCCACAGACCAGTAGTTGGTTCCACAGACCAGTAGTTGGTTCCACAGATCAGTAGTTGGTTCTACAGACCAGTAGTTGATTCCACAGACCAGTAGTTGGTTCCACAGATCAGTAGTTGGTTCTACAGACCAGTAAATGGTTCCACAGACCAGTAGTTGGTTCTACAAACCAGTAGTTGGTTCCATAGACCAGTAGTTGGTTCTACAGACCAGTAGTTGGTTCCACAGACCAGTAGTTGGTTCCACAGACTGGTACATTGTTCCGCAGACCAGTAGTTGGTTCCACAGACTGGTACATTGTTCCGCAGACCAGTAGTTGGTTCCACAGACTGGTACATTGTTCCGCAGACCAGTAGTTGGTTCCACAGACTGGTACATTGTTCCACAGACCAGTAGTTGGTTCCACAGACCAGTAGTTGGTTCCACAGACTGGTACGTTGTTCCGCAGACTGCTTGTAACTAGTTTCACCGACCAGCAGTTTGTTCTCGGACCAGTATATGTTTCTACTAACTGGGCTTGTTCTACAACAGACCAGTACTGGTTTCACAGACTAGTAGATTGTTCCACAGATTCCTTGTAATTTGTTTCTCAGACAAACGGAGTGGAATGAAGAATGTAGCTTGGCAACCAAGAGTGAATTTGTTGCTCAAAATAGAAACAGAGAAAGAGACGTACTGTGCCAAATCAAGCAACTTCTAAAGTTAGCCATATGATAATAACTATCATAACAATGATAAATAAACACAAAATACAATGATTGCTCTTTTATGCAGACTTCATAATAATATAAAAGTACTTGTATCATACGAATGCTCATAGTAATGGATATTGACTCTTAACTATTATGTCAAGGGCCCATTAGACCATATGCACTTGACATCATTTGAGTAGGGCGCCCTCGTCTAGAGGTCAAAAGAAGGTTGCTCATTGGCTCATCCTCTGTGCCACGCGCACAAGATAAACATTTTCCATTGTTTCATCATCGCTTTACCTCTGAGATAGCGGCGTGATGACGTCAATGCATAAGGTCCATTTCGTAGAGCCTCCTAAGCAGATATTGTTGCTGAACAATTTCCTGCTTAGCAAAATTAAACAGGAAACCAGTTGCAAACGGAACATATGATATGGGATTTTGGCTGGTAACCATTTTTCTGGTAAGCACGATTGTTTTTTGTTGTTGCTTTGCTATGATTATGCCGAAGCAGCTCTGTGGAATTGGGCCGTTGTCTTTACATGGTAATGCAGGTCATTTGACAAATCATGTAGGCTTGTCTTCGCACGGTTCACACCCTTCAATCATTTCAGTAATTATTTGGTTGACTCTGAAATCAGTGTCTCTCATTCATCGATTATGCATGTACCAGTAAAAGCAATTTCAACCTGTTTTTGTTTCAGACTGAATACTTGACATTTAACTCTGAGTGCCTACCAGTAAAAAATATGAACTTTTTTCAATATTTAAGATCTATTAGTCAGACTGCCGTAGAACATCTTTCCATTTTAATTACTTTATGCGTGTCCGAGTAATCAAACGTGCATTCTTCCAAATAAAAGAAAGTACCAGTGCAAGTCTAATTGGTAAAAATTATATAACAATGCGTTCATCTAAATTAAACAAAGTACCAGTGCAAGTCTAATTACAAAAATTATAAAAACATTGCATTGTTGTAAATAAAGCAAAGTATCAGTGCAAGTCTAATTAAACAAAAGCGTTGTTCTAAATAAAACAAAGTACCAGTGCAAGTCTAATTGCAAAAATTATAAAAACATTGCATTGTTCTAAATAAAGCAAAGTATCAGTGCAAGTCTGATTAAACAATTATATTACAAAGCGTTGCTCTAAATAAAGCAAAGTACCAGTGCAAGTCTGATTGAAAAAATTATATAACAATGCATTCTTTTAAATAAAGCAAACTACCAGTGCAAGTCAAATTGAGAATTTTTTATAACAATACATTCCTCTAAATTAAACAAAGTACCAGTGCAAGTCTAATTAAAACATTATATTTTTAAAGTACAAGTGATAATCATTTGTTCAAACTTCCATTTATACTAACTCAACAAAGATTCATTATACCTGTGAGATATCAACTCACTATTGATTGAAGTGATTCTCAGAAGCGTTTCTCATAACTTCCTGTTTCCCCCTCAAATTGCACAAACACGGCGATTACCATAGCAACAGTCCTAACCCTTGTCAGATTGACTAGAGGGCCATACACATGCAAATAAAGCTCTTACGCCACGGACTGAGGAAAACAGCCGACTAGCGCTGACCATACAACCTACCTGTCATATGAATAATTTATCCAATTACATATAGGGCTGTGTGTGTATAGGGGCTGGGTGAACTCACTATGTAGTGGCTTGATTCATTGTGAAGCAGAGAGACTCGGAGATTGGGAGTGTTGTGTGGCAGTCGTGCCCAGCGCCACTGCGGCGTTTATGCTAGCCAGCAACAGGGGGAGCCTAGCGGGCCCATATGGTCAAGGAGGTCCCAGTGTGGATGTGTTTTGAAGCAGCAGCAGCCTGCCAAACCAAAATGGGATACAAAATGGACTTGGGTTCTGACGGTATGTCTCCACACTTATGGCATATTAATTTATTAGAATGTGTGTATTGTATGGTCTGGTTTGGTTAATTGTATTTCCCTCATAAGATTGCCACATGATGTATATACATTGTTTGTCGTGCACTGCACATTTTCACTAAACACACAGTTTATTGAAAACATTATTTGTAAGGTGTATCTTTTTTTTATTCAGTTATTTATTTGCTCTTTAATTGTTTTTTATCTATTTATTTAGTTTTACTTATTTTTTTGTTATTGAAGCTTAGTGAAATAAAATCACATTCAAAATGAATTAATAAATAATTATGAAGAATGCGATCTGAAACTTGATAAAAATTAATCCATGTAATTGATTTTTGTTAAACGTTAACTAAATTTAAATATAATCCTGACAACATTAGTTTAGGTTTTGTTTTCTTCAAACAATTAAAAAATGTTTAAAATAAAAATTCTTATCTAAATTTAACCCTTTTCGTTATATTAAAAGTCAAATGAAAAAGTCCAACCGCATTCCTTTCTATGGATAGATACGACAAATTTTAGCAATAACAATGAGTATTTTATGCAATGGAATAACGAGCACAAACAAGTACAAATTCACCGCCCTACAGTGTATGTGATGATAGCAAGCAGAACTGATATTTATCGGTTTTATGAGAATCTGTGATTTCATCAATAATTCACAGCAAAGAAGTCAATAAATTGATTTGATTCTTTTACCATCAACACGAGAACAAAGGTTACAGGCAAACATGATAGCATGACGATAGTTCTTAAAAATATACACTTGAAAACAGTCTCAAACAAAATTGTTTGAATTGTCTGGCAAGGCAATGCAGATAAGCAAAATGAAATTAAATACTGTTTTGTTTTCAAGTGTATGCACCCTTTTGTGTGTTTCCACAGAGCTATTTGCAGTTTTCAAACCCAAGGCAGTATCTCTTAAATCCTCCAAATTATTTATTATTGTCACAGAATCATATGATTGTGTCTAATCGCTTGGTTCACAGATTGATCTCTGACATCAAACTGTTACTTTCACAACCCCCATATTTTTTTATTGTTTTTTTTTATGCAATTCGCCTATCACAAGGCCCAAAGGCCACTCAAGGTGTGGGCTACAGAAGGGATGGAAACCTGCCCCAATGCGCAGAAATGAAACATGGAGAGATATAAACGCAAGTCTCTTCACAGCACAGCTTAGAACAGGGAGGGGTAAATGAATCCGTGGCGAGACAAACATCACTGCCTCTTCCCCTATCTTCTCCTATTCCCTTGGGCATGTTGTCAAACCCATTTGGATTTACCCTGTTTTTTGCCTGGTCAATGTTTTACAAAGCAGCTATCAGTCACCAGTAACTGCTTTCTTCAGTTGCTTTGAGGACCCGTTCACTGCGTGATAGTTAATCATATTTAAACATATTTTTCAAATAATGGTTATAATAAGCTGAACATCTCTCCAAACATATTTATGTTTTCTATGAGAGGACAGGTAGCAGCATATAGAAAAGGTTTAATGACCACAGCTTCTCAGCTTGGAATAACTATTGACATGATGTGACAAGGGAACTCTGCAATTACACACAAAGGCTGGCCTTAGACAAAAATAGCATGTCATCCTTTTACTTAGAAAAACAAAATAAATAATAAAATCATTTGAGAAGTTGACCCTTGATATTTAATGAAGGAATACCTTGTAATTTTCATCATAATCGCCATCACAATGATTTTTACTTTTACTTTAAAAAAACGTCATCTCATTTGAGGAGCTGACCTTTGATATTTAACGGCAGAATACATAGTACTTCTTATTTTTATCATAATCACCATAACAATGAATTTGCTCCGTGTTCGTGAAGTCATTTCTACCTAGTAGTCTGTTAATTACAAAGCTATTTTATGCTATTTATACGAGGCAACGTTTCACATTTTCTGCCTCAAATATTTTTTAACAGAATGATAAACATAATATCGACATAAAAATTATCAAATTTTTGTTTACTCTATTGAGAAAATGTCAAATACACACACCATGAATTGCAAAACCTCGGCCGTGAGCTGCGGTCGAGGTTTGATAGTAAATCCGGAGCCAAGGTTGGAGCCGAAATACAATGAGTAAACAGTGGTGTAAGCCTCTCGATGTCTCGTAATCGTCTTCTTGGACAAAAGGACAAAGGTATGGAATCGGGGGGGGGGGGGGGATTACACAGTAACCATATTTGAATGGGCAAAAATCGGCAAAATATTCAAGACCATTTTTCTTCCTTGTGTTTAAAGACTGACAAGGTCTAGGACCTTTTGGTACAAAAATATTTTCATGGAATGAATGTAAGAAGGAGGCTATCTTGGTTGATTCTGTGTTAGTGTTGCCAACAATCTCAAATCCCGAGCTTAGTACCAATCACTATTCAAAAATATTGCATAGTTAAAAAAAAATATTGGGCTGAACAGGAAAGGGGTATACCAGCATATTGGACATGTACCGGAAAGACCATGCACTCAAGGGTAATATGCATGGAGACTATCAAACCAAAAAGGACAAAAAAAGTATTGAGCGACCCTTGTGGCATTCCAGAATAAACCCCCAGCCCGTCTGAAAATGAAGTCTTGAAAATGAGGTCTTAATAGTTATTCATTTATTCATTAAATTTACCTGTTGATTAAATATCTGCCTTTCATTGGGTCTAAATACATGCAACTACTGAATATGTATAAATGGGGCACTTGCTAGAAAAGAGGGAGTCACATTAAGTGACAATTGTGTTTGAGAATTTGTGTGGGATATACAAGATGTATTACATTAAACTTGTGCAAAAAAAAAACAGAGAATATGATTTACAAGGAAATTCTGCTGAAGGCATTTGTGTCACACATAGCCATTCTTCACTGTGTTTGCCGATCTCATTAATATTATCATGCACTCTCCAAGATTACATGCTCGTGGCCAACCCCAAAACTTCCATAGTTCCATAGTTAGAAAACTTATTTATGTATTTTGATCTATTAAAGATGACTTGATTCTGATGTGAGTTTCTTTCCATGTTCAAATAATCATCAGATGAGCAAATCTGTTACCATTCAGAAAAGAACCTTGCCATTACCAGCAGAATCTCTTTTATATCTTTGTTATTACCATGACACCCTGTTGATTGTTAGGCAGGTTAATATTTTTCTTGTTATTTTTAAGCAGTTGCTCCTTGGATTCTTTGGGGTTTTTTTCCCGTCCTCCTTGTGGGATTCTTTTGGCGGAATCGCCGGAATAGTTTTTTCTTTGAGGGTACCGCTGGCACAAAGAAACTCCGACTTGACAATGCCATGAGAACAAAGATTCTCTTTGTTTGAATCTTCCGTTTTGTTGATCAACAAAGAAAATGTCAAATTAACATAGCGTGAATTGCAAAACATCGGCCGTTACCTACGGCATTGGAGTGGCACTGAGCACAGAACACATGGCTCGATTGCCGCTTCACTCTGACTCACTCCATTCAGCCGAAATACAAAGAATAAACAATGGTTGAAACCTCTCGATGCCTCGTAATCCCCTTCTTGGAACAAAAGGACAGTGGTCTTAAATCTGGGATCACACAAAAACCGCCTCAATGGCCACAAAGTACGAGTAAATGCACAACCTTTATTTGCCGTTAGACGGCGTGTGCGTGGTCTGCGCACGCTCCTCAGTTGAATGACCAGGCGACCTTTAATGACGTAATGGTGTCTTAAGACAGCTTCTGTTTCCAGGCAGGGGAAACATTTGTGTGTAAACAGGACATCCGGCACCAACTGGTTAAGTGTATGGCTCCAAATCATGTGAGGGGGGAGGGTACCATTTGTTATAAAGACACCATTAACAACAGCGGCAAAGCCAGGATTTTTCACAGGGGGGGGGGGCATTGATCTTCAGTGGGGGGCCCAGGTATCATGTTTTTTAATGGCTTACGTGTATCTACAATTTTTTAGGGAGGGGGGCACTCAAAATTACGGGGGGTCATGTGCCCCAGGCCCCCCCTTCTTGGCTTTGCCGCTGATTAGGAATAACATCTATGTTAGTACAGTGTATGTACAAATTCTTCAGTAAAATGCTTAATGAGGGTTAGTGTTTAGACACTAGTGCAAAAGTCATCTATTTCATTTTATTTGTCTGTACACATGGACTACTGATTGGCGAGTGATGTTTTGTTTTGATTTTTTTTTTAAATTGTGTTCAGAAAAACAATCCAAGACTAGTGCTCCATTTCCGTAGAAGTGGATTGATTTCTTTGGATAATTCATCACTATTCTGCTCCGTAGAATTTACCCTTTCAAGTCATACCCCATACAAAGATGACCGAAGTGTCACATGAAATCACTCGTATTGATCAGCTCGTGTCATTGGATTATTGAAAACTGTTTGATAGATCAGTGTCAACTTTAATATAGCTTTTAATCTCAGATGGTTTCAACTTGGCAGGACCCTGCCTCCAGTAATCAAAACCATAGAGTGACGTCATTATGCCTCTGTACTCCTTGCATAGCAACCGAGCCTAGTTGCTGTGGATGTGGGAGTTGTTCTTAATGTATCATTTCTGCAGTGCTTGAAGCACTATAGTGACCATTGCCTGAAGTAGTCATCACAAATTAACTCGGCAGTTTCTAATCATGTACGTGTACCATTGCCAGCCCCGGCGTGTTGTTGCCATTCCCAGCACAAAGAACATTCTGGGCTTTTAAGGACTGCTTTGATTTTACAAAATGAAGAGTTATATTTTAAATATGATATGTGGATAGTCAGTAAGCTTTGGATACATGAGTGGGCTATGGGCATACATGTAGGATGGAATTACTGGCATTGCTTAGGGTAGGTTATGTTGAGTGTTTGATGAGCATTTGTAAAATGTTTGTAGTTAGCACAAAATATATCAGACATAGATATATTTTTAATATGAGGATTATCTTGGTTTTAGATCAATTATATAAACCTCTGAAACTCGTGGGTACAGAAGCAATGGTATAAGTTATAACACTAGGGAGTGTGGAATTCGGGAAACTGTAGCGCTTTTGCGTCCCATATTCCATGAGGCTGTAGTCCGAGTGGGATATAGGACGCAGACAAGATATATTTTCCCGTATTCCACGAACACGAGTGTGATAACGAATTTATCTTCCAGTCAACTGGAAGATAATACAACTTTGAGTGCTATTTCATGAAGAGCAAAATTTTAGATCGTCATTTCGCACTGTCCGTAGACGGAGTGTGACGCATGATACTCACAATACGCAGAGTGCAATATAGATTACTGGGAGTATGATATGGTTTATTATCACACTCCCGTTGAGCAATCTGATTGGAGGATTAGCACATACTGGAAGATAAACTAATATACCTGTAGCATAATGTACTTTGCCTTTCTTGTCTGACACTAAATTATTTGTAAGTAATTTAGTGAAAGACGAGAAAGGAATAGAGAATGTAATACTACAGTGCTTTTTCATGTTACTAGTATGGTTGTTATATTTGCTAAGCACCCTGAGCATTATTTAGTTGACAGATATCGGTGCTATACAAATTTGCATTATTGTTATTACTATTTTTATTTGTTTATTTATTTATTTATTTATTTTATTTTAAATCTTCAGACATTAATTTACAGACGTTAGAAGTTGGAGAAGGTCTGTCTAGGATATACAATAGTATGAAAACTTTCATCAGACCGCTGCCAACAATAAAACATCAACAATTTAATATTTAAAATGCATACAATATAAAAAAGATTGCACTTATAGGTACACATATTTACATAGCCCCCCAAAAAAAGAAAATAGATGAAAGTCAACAACAGATAGATACAAATCAAATACAAGGCAGACTTGTAAACAAAATACTTTACCGACAAAACAAAACAAACACCCAATAAACAGTCAAACAACGTAACGCACACCCCAACAAACACACCAAAAAACAGACAAACAAACACCCATTAAACATACACACAAGCAACCAACCAACAAACAACAAACAGCCCCGACAAACCGACATACGAACAAAGAAGAAACACGTTGTTACATTACATTCAAAAATGGAAATCAAATCAATGAAAGACATGGTAGAAATATAACATAATACAAAAGGAGGATCCTGGATTGGTTTCATCAGCAATACCTCAGGGAGTGTCGGGAGTTTTCTGGCTTGTTATTGGGCTCGATCCATGTTTCAGTCCTCTATGCTTAAATAGAGAGTCACATGGTCCATGCCATAATCAGCATACCACACTGTAGTTTTCTGGCTTGTTATTAGGCTCGATCCATGTTTCAGTCGTCTATGCTTAAATAGGGAGTCACATGGTCCATGCCATAATCAGCATACCACACAGTAGGAATGTATACATACTTAGATGAGACTTGTCCAATACCTTGGAATTAAAATCTATAAGCATACTTAGAAGAATTCCTCAAAGGAAACATGTAGGAAGGGGGTGGGGGCTAAGGGGCTGTAGCCCCTCCCCCCATAATTGTTGGGGTGAATAATGAAAAATAAAAAATAAATGAAAGAATGAGAGAGAGAGAATGTTTCCCCTCGTTTCCCCTCACTGTGCTTTGTTTTTCTTCACTCTCCCTTTTATTTCATTGTAATTTTGTAGATTATTCATGGTTGCCCTCCCCGAAGAATGTTCTAGATCTGCCCATGAGATGATGAGATGAGATGCTATAGGGGAACTACTTGTCCATGTAGCATAGAGACTCATCTAACTCAAACTGCCTGTGCTTGTCATTCTCTGACATTTTGATAAGCCTCGATACCTTACATTCAGTTTTTTTTTGGTTTTTTTGCCGCCCATAATGGCAGCACCTGTACGGTGTAATCCATTTATTCCCTTGAGCAGAGAGCATTGACTTACGGGGGTTAACCCCTAAATAATAGGGCATAATTCCAAGCAGAAGCTGCCCATGTAACTGTACTCCTGTTTGTCCTCTTCGTTCTGCTGGTCAATCCTTACTGACTCAAACTACTGTTTCTACTAAATTCTATGGTCAAAGAGCCTTCACCTTCTTAGCGCCTTCATTGTGGAATGACTTACCTCTTCACGTTCGTCAAGCTGACTCTGTTTAGATTTTCAAAGGACTTTTAAAAACTCACTGTTTCAATCTACATTTTTGTAACTTTACTTTATGTTTTATTTGTTTTATATTCTGTGGTTTTTGCGCATAGAGGCTCCTGCATTATGCGCTATATAAATCTCTTGTATTATTATTATTATTATAATTATATTTTTGCTTTCTTAATTACAGTTAATGCCATTCCCTCTCTGTTAGTCCCGCTCTCCCTCTTAATATTTATTTATATTAGATATTTATTTCATTTCTCGGGGAAGTAAACAAGCAACAAACCTAACATCCACACAAGGAAGAATTGAAACAGCTAGAGTCTGAGGGATTGCCAAAAAATAAAAGATACCACATTTTCTGTGTGGAGACTCACCCCTCTAGTCTAGATGGCACATGTAACAAATATTTAGATGAAATGCTATTTTAATGATTGCTTTTAGGAAACTCTACTCTAAAAAGGTTACTGTTGGGAAGTTTATCTTGGTTAGGGTTTCTTTTAACAAGGCTGCACAATGTATCGAGTATAAAGTGATAGAACAGAAAATACTGAATAAAGAAAGGTTGAAAGTATGTCATTGAAATTGTTGAAATTGGGTCATAATGGAGTCGCAGTTTGGTTATACCTTCAACCGGGGAATTAATTGCTTTGATTTCTTTACTCACTTCAATCAATTGTAAAGAGTTTATAAGAAACATAAATGTATGGCGTGTCATGGCCAAGCGGATAAGAACACCGGACTCAAGCTCTGGTGTTTTTATGATCAGCAGAGTGTGGGTTCGAGTCTCGGTCGTGACACTTGTGTCCTTAAGCAAGACACTTAACCATTATTGCTTCATCCTTCGGATGGGATGTAAAGCCGTAGCCGTGTGTTGCGTAATGCACGTAAAAGAACCCAGTGCTTTTATTGCAAAGAGAAGGGGTTCGCCCCGATGTTCCTGGTTTGATGAGAGCCTACAGATTGCGCCACAGCACCTTGTAAACCACTACATGGTGCTATGTAAAGGAACACATCTCATACTTCAAAACGTAACTCTGCATACCTTGTGGAAAAAAATACTGAGCGCTTTGAGACGCCCATAGGGTGTGATAAAGCGTTATAAAAGAACTGCGTATTATAATTAATATTATTATTGTTATTATTATAATTATAATCAAGTATATCCGATTTAAATAAACATGATGAAGTGTTCAATCACAAATATTGAATTATATGATAAACAAATAACAATAATATTAAACAACACTTCCTAAAGCACCGGTAAGCGCCAAAAATGATGGTCATGGCCCATAAACACAAAGAAGAAAGAAATGTTAATTAAAAAAAAAGATGGAACAACAGATGGGTTTTAAAGGAACATTTGAATGAAGACAGGAATTGTGAACAAGCACTCACATGAATCAGCATTGTAGTTATATCATGCAAATAGCCAAGGTCGTTCTTGGCAGTGGTTTATAGCTACCAGCACAGTGGTCTACCAGTATAAATGATCAAGTTCTTAATGATCAAGTTCTTAACGGCCGTTTAAAAAAACGTACTTTTAGCAAATGTGTTTTCATCGACTGCAAAGAAGTTCTCAATCTTTCTAAATGTTTCAAAAATTTGTAATTTGTAAATAATGTAAAAATGGCCAACTAAAATTGGTATTAGGAACAAAATGTTGGTATGGTACCAGATAATCCAAGAAGTTGAATATGTTGCCATTACGGCTAAAATCATTACTTACAAACAAACAGAAAAAAGGAAACATTTGTGGTGGGAAGAAGCTGAACACATTTCACAGTTTTTTTCTTGGGTTAATTACCAAAATATTTGACCATGGATTTGTACGTTTTTTAGACCTTTTTTCGGGGTACCATTCTTCCAAAAAAAATAGTAAAATCCGGGTATGTGATTTCTCAGAATTTTTCCTGATTTCAGGATTTACTCAAAATCTCCTGGAGCATCAAATTGTCTTAGTCCACATTGTGTCCAAAACATGTAGTTTTGTTATTCTGGTGATGCACAGAGTCTGTAAACCCCCTGAATTATAATATCTGGGAGGTTCTGGGTCTAGAATGAGGGGGAACTCAGACCTGCAAGCCATTTTCAGGAATTTTCACAATAGGCAAATTTCATCCCTGCAAAATCAACACAACAGAACTTGACGTACAAGTACTCATGATTTATTTTTGTCACAAGGTGTGTCTTACTGATATTACAATACAAGACATTGGCTCAGGCAGCAAATTTGATATTTACTCTTCAAACTCTTAACTGAGATATCAGATTTAGACTCACTACTTAAATATGCATGGACACACATATAATTTTCTGAAGAAACAACTGATGTCTACCGGCAGGTAAAAGACGATTTTGATTCACGGCCAATGGTTAATCGATTTCAATTTGTCAGTCATTCCTGAAGAACACAAGACGGAATCAAATTGAGTCTTCTCCTCTCTCATTCATCATCATGAAGATCGAGCATGAGCAAGGAAGGTGACTGTGGGGAGATGTAATCCCGTAGTAAGGGATGTCTCACTGATCATAATCAATATGAAATTCTCAATAGGGTTGAAGATGCTCTGCTGTACACTGGGCTACAGTAATGGAGTGTGATGTTAGCACGTTAGGAGTGGCAAGGGCTGGCATGAGCGTACGTCGAGGTAGTTCATGGCTCTAGGAGAACGTTGTGGGCAGGTGTCTTTGTAAATGTTTGCTTCAATCACAAAGGGTGTATGGATACTGCCATAGTTCCCCGGTGGTTGTGACGTTGAAAGACATCATGAATTGAAGAATTATTTAGACAAGCAAATTAGTGGTCGTTTTATTGCATTGTTTTGAATTTTATTTTGTGAATTTTTCCTCTGAGGTGGATGTGTGAAGTGGATGTCACCCTGAAAAGGCTTACAATAAATGTTTTTTTCTTCATGGTGCAAAATGTGTGTTATTCAGTGACACGTCTCCGTGTTCGAGCCTGAATAAATAAATGTTACGGGGTTGTAAAAATTACAAAACAAAACTGATCATGAGAGAATCCTGTTTCTAAACCTCATATCCCAATTAACGTTTTTGACATGTAAGTTCAAAATAATGATTTCATACTGCAAGTTTCATGCAGACCAGGGCCCAATCTCATGGCGCTAGTTACCAAATAATTTGCGCTTACCACACACTGTCACGTGCCTATTTCTATGGCTGCAGCAGGACGTACGCGCAAACTCCACGGTAAGCAGTGATATGAAATTGGGCCCCGGTCTAATTATGCATTGATTTATTAGCTATATGATTCACATATACAGTAGCCAATAGGTCAATGGTCGAGCGGTCAAGCACACCGGACTCAAGCTCTGGTGTTTCTGATCAGCAGAGTGTGGGCTCGAGTCCCGGTCGTGACACTTGTGTCCTTAAGCAAGACACTTAACCATTATTGCTTCGGCCTTCGGATGGGACGTAAAGCCGTAGGTCCGGTGTGTTGTGTAATGCATATAAAAGAACGCAGTGACACTTGGCGCTAAGAGAAAGGGCTTGCCCCGGTGTTTCTGGCTGTGGCTGCTGGATGCGCCGCAGCACCTTGTAAACCTTTATATTGTTATGATATTCACACTTGAATTTATGCTGCTTATAATTGACAAAACTCATGGGCAGGTTGTCCCATTAATGTATGTAAAAGGTCAGTGTTTACTCACTCGGAAATGAAATGAATTCATGAGTTTCAATTATGTAAAAAAAAGTCTGAAATCCCCTGTTGGAAAATTTCAATTGGAAAAAGTCGCCCGTGCATGTAGACTTTTTTCCTCAACTTGGGAATTGGTTTTTTTTTATTATTATAAACTCAATTCAAGTTATGTATATGTACTGCAGTCTTCAAGAAGAATGTTATCGTACAATTTTAGTGTTTATCCCTGTTGTTTATATGAAATAAGAATTTGATCTCGTTTCTCTCTTAAAAAAAAAAAACGACCTTGATGTAAGACTAACTCTCTTGCCTGCATTTATATTTGATATCAAAGGTATCAATTTGATAAAATACCTCAAACTGAGTGCAGAACCAGTACCAGTATCAAACCCTGACTATATGTGTATTTTGATGAACAAAAACTGGTGTCCAAACCACAGGGATATAGATGTGTACATGCATAGGCCTTTTCACTCTATGAAAAATCGTGTAGGACACATGTCTGTCCTGTGTCAGTTTGACCGACCTTTTCACCCTGCAACGTCTTAATCCTGTGTTGACCCATGTACAGCTCTTGATCCATGTACGTACATGTACATGTACATGTACATGTACATGTACATGCGCATGTAAGTAACGTGCATGTACGTACGTACATGTATATGTATGTACGTACATGTATATGTACGTATATGTACGTACACGTATATGTACGTACACGTATATGTACGTACACGTATATGTACATACACATATATGTACGTATGTACACGTATATGTACGTACATACATGTACATGTACGTGCATGTACGTACATGTACCCATAATGCATATACATGTTCATTATTTTTGCAAATGTTTGTTAATGTCCTCTTTAAAAGTAGAATACAGGATTGGTATTCATCAAAAGCAAAATTATATTGGTATCAGTCTGAAAGCTTACTGATTATGAAGTTTATACCAGTACTGCAGTCTTACACAGAAATATTTCTGTCTGAAATCTAGTCGAGAAAATAGAACTCGAAGACCCCTATTTTAAATTTGATTGTAACAATCAAAATGTGTTTACATTCTGAAAAGTGTGCACGGTTTTTCATTATTTTCTTCTGACTGGGAATAACGGATTGAGCCCAAATTTTCACGTTTTTTGTTGTTGTAATGTATGTATATGAATCACACAAAGCAAGAACACTTTACCAATCCTATATTTTACCTTTAAATTTGATCTAAGTATGCACTAAGATGATAAATTCACCTAACAGTACATGTGCTTCTTCAAAAAATTATTCCTAACCCATATTACAAGGTAAAAGCATTATCATGTTCATGTTATATAATATCATCATATACATGTTATGTGCATTGGACCATCATATATTGATCTATTATATTCATATTTTATCACATACTGTATATATGTGATAGGTTCCTCATGTTATTCAATTTTCAATTTTCAATCAGATAATCTCATATATTTGAGCTGAGATTCTTTTCGCATGATTAAGTCAAGTGGCCAATCTTGTCAGTAAAGTTTTTGTTTTGTTTTAAACTGTTTGTATTTCTGGTGGTGCAAATCCCACAGCAGTGGTCCTTGTACAGTTGTGCAAAAGTGGTTTATTATTGTTCCTGTCTGCATTGTTCTTTGGACTCAAGGCAACTTGCCTGGACTTCATTCTTGAGTAGAATAGTTTTTTCAGATGATTTTTATGATTTTTATTGGTACCCATGGTACAAGTCAGTGGTACAAGTCCTAGTGTAGCAGGGCAAAATGCTACAAACAATGTATCACTTACTACCAGTGGTGTGTTGTGGCCGAGCAGATAAGAGCACCGGACTCAAGCTCTGCTGTTTCTGATCAGCAGAGTGTGGGTTCGAATCCTGGTTGTGACACTTGTGTCCTTAAGCAAGACACTTTACTGTAATTGCTTTTCTTCACCCAGGGGTAAATGGGTACCTGTGAGGGCAGATATGGTTCATGTGAATGATTAGCTTGGAGCGCGGTTACTCGCAGCACTGGCTGTATACTCCCCAGGGAGCTGAGATGGTCTAAGGAATGAAATAAATGACCCAGTGACCAGGGGTAGTAATGTCAGAAGCGCTTTGATACGCCCTTTGGGCTGTGATAAAGCGCTATAGAAAAACTGGTTATTATTATTATTATTATTATTATTGTTATTTTTATTACTACTCAAAAGTCATAATTTGCTGCTCAATATTAGGATTTAATGTGCACAAAATATGCTCAGTCTAAATAATTTGTAAGCAAAATTGCTGGATGAAATCAATCCCTGTACGTCAACTTTCAGTCTGAAAATATCCATGAGATTTTCTGTTATAGTTAACACTCAAGATACGTTTTGCACATTAAACCAAAAATGATATTACATTTTTCTTTTTCTTTTGGTGTTGTGTTTTGAAGGGGGGAGAGGAAAATAAAATAAAGTGTGAGTTCATCAATTAAAAATGCAGTTGTTTGAAGAAAACAAATATAGAATCATTTCACACAATGCTCTTTTGGGTGAGGGCTAACATCGAGTTTGCACATGTTAATTTTCGGGATACAATTTAGTAATTGCTGGAGGCTGTTTTATGTTAAGACCCTATTTTCAGTTTGACTAATGTAGAGCTGTCCTTAAGCAATGTATCTTTTGAACACTTCATTTACACTGGATTTGTCAGCGACAAAGGAGTGAAGTGAGATGGGGAATGGTTCTTATAAATGTCTATATTGCCTAGTTTTGATAAAGTGAGATAAAATGTTCTTATCTCCCGTGCCACCCACAACCAAGACATTCTCAGATACCAGACTAATGGAAAGGAAACCCACTTCTGTAGTGAACACGTAGAAAACCCAGAATTAGAAATTGATGCAGTGCCAGACAAGTGCCTGATGGTAAAACAGGAACTGTTTTCGAGGGAAAGCTCAAGTGATTCTGTAAGGTACAGTGGCACACTTCAGCGAGTAATTATATTTGAACGGTTTTTCATTCTCTTCAATTTGGTCTACGTATGAATTGAGATTGATCATGTATACATATGTGCATCAGTGAACACTTGACTACAAAAAATCTTGAGAGACAAGCTTCAGTGTCAGTAGTGATCGGAGGTGGTACAGTGGCCAAGCTTATTTCTAGCCTTTCGTCAAGGCCTTCGTGGCTTAGACATCTGTGTAGCCGCGAAGACCAAGTCTGTGCGCACGAGTGGCGAAGCCACGAGGGCCTTTTCCAACTTGTCAGGAAATTCTAAGGTTTTTTTTATTTCTCGTTTTTTGCTACCCTAACAGGGTAGCAAAATTTCCAGCCAATAAAAAGCGATGAGGTCAGCATTGTGATAAGCTAACCTTTCAACGCTGTTCCGAATGAAACTTCAGGAATAATTTAACATCAGAAACCGCAAAATCAAGTTGGAAAAGGCCCTCGTAGCTTCGCCACTTGATCGTCCTCGCAGCTACATAGCTGTCTAAACCACGAAGGCCTTGACGAAAGGCTAGCTTATTTCAAGTATTTTAACCAGTTGCCACCGGGATTCTTTCTTTTTTTGTCCCGTCCCCCTGGCGGGATTCTTTGGGCGGAATTGCCAATGCTAAGAGAACAAAGATTCTCTGTATTGGATCACCGTTTTGTTTCCTCGACTGAGAAAATTCACACACCGTGAACTGCAAAACATCAGCCGTTACCTACGGCATCGGAGTGATATTAAACACGGAACCATGACTCGATTGCCTACTCGCTCTGGCTTACCTCCATTCGGCCAAAATACAATGAATGAACAATGGTGGAAACCTCTTAATGTCTCGTAATCCTCTTCTTGGAACAAATGGACATAGGCCTATAACCGGGGATTACACAAAAACCACTTCTCAATAGCCAAAAAACACCACTATATTCAAGACCTGTTTTTGTCATGTGGGTGAAACGAAGTGTTAGGCACGCTCCACAGTTGAATGACCGGGCAACCTTTGCTCCGGTGGTCCGAACTTACATAATGTCGTCTTTACATGGCTTCTGTTACCAGGCAGGGGAACATTTGCGTCTATTCACGTCATCCGTCACCTACTGGTTTCTTAAGTTGTATGATCTGAGTTATTTAGTGTTCATCCTAGACAAAGTTTTAAAAATATATATATATATATATATTTTTTTTTTAATCAAGCTGCTTGGTCTGTCTAGTTTGTGAAAGGAAAAGGTTTTGGATCAATTTGAATGGATGGTTTTAATTTTCAGAAAGCAGAACAGTTTCATGTCCAGTCATGTTTTACAGACAGCTGCCCTGCAGCCTCTATTAAGTTGTCAGTTCTTCATAAGATGAGAGAACTTCAAGTGATAAGGATATACATTTATTTCCCAGAGTTTGTTGACTTATTTGATAAATCTTGAGTTAGGATTTGAAGCAATGATGCTCCGTCTCTGTAACAATTTAACATCTGAGAATTCTACTCGGATTTCTTGTGCTCATCTGAACTGGGAAGTCTTTGATTACTGGTTTTGTGTTATCAAATAACATTACCCCCTGGAAATTATCAGTAGAGAAAGTTGATACCATTTGCAGGAAGTTAGGTTTTCATTACGAACAGGGAGATGTATGTTGAAATTTGGCCATTTGTTTTTCAAATCATCTTGAACATGTCAAATTAAGGGACTTCTATTTCGCGAGACATAGATTGATACAACAAAATCAGCTTGGATCAAACTTGTGTTCATATCGTATCATCTTATGCAAGGGGATATTTGTAAATGCGTTCCTTAATGGCACTTGTGGATTCATTCTTATGTGTTCCTGTGGGATTGTTGACTCACATGCTCTTGCAGATAAGGTTTTTTTGTACAGAAGATCTTTTGAAAGTCTGCATATTCATAAAAGAATCAAGTCAGTAATTCAGTTGAGAAAAAAAAACAACAACAGACTTTCCTTAATATAAAGAAATATCCTATAAATGTGTGTTTCTTGTCACATTTTCACATGTTACACTGCTCAAAATCATGTGATAACTTAATCTTTAGAGAGTTATAATAAGGGAATAAAGGTGTGACAAAGAGGTTTTTAACTATTGTTTAAAATCGATGAGGGGCCTGGTGGCCGATAATTGCCCGAGCCGAAGGCCCCTCAGAGGTTTTAAACAATAGTTAAAAACCGATTCAGCACACCTTTATTCCCATTAATCAATGCCTTTCTGTCAAAAACATGCAAAAACCTTCAAAAATTGGGAACAAATCTGACAGTTTCTCAGCTCGACTCTGCGTTAAATTTCTATCCATATTTACGGGCCAATTCCTTGAACGGAATGTCGATCTTCATGTCTCTGCAGCTGTTATAGGCACTTGATGCCCTCTCGGCCAATCAGAAACCCAACAGCTGGAAACACGTATACTTCTTTATTCTAATACAGGGGCTATATTTTTCGTTCGCAAGCTAGCCGGTTTTAAACACTTTTTACCGTGTTTATATCGCCCGTTTAAACATGGCCACGTGATGCCCTCTCGGCCAATCAGAATGGATAAACTGTCTCAGATATTTATGAATGTGTAATTATAGAAATTTATTTTAGATCTGGGAAAGTGGAATTACGTTAATAACCTTACGGCCTGAAAATGTCATCTATTTTTCAAGGAGCATTATTTAGATTCAATGTTGTGTTTATACCACATAGACAAACACCATCAAGGAGCTAATGAGGGCAAAGGAGCATATTAACTCTAACTAACTAGGACCATATGCTCGCACACAGCCAAAGTCCTACAATATCCTTCAGTCTGAGAGGGTAAAAAGACCAAGCCCAAACCCTTCTAAATCCTTGTATATTTTATCCATATTTTGTCCAATTTCTTTGAAATCCTTTCAGCCCATTATAATATGTTAACTGTTGTTTAGCCAAATTGCATATGACCCCTTTCCTACTATGTCGCATTTTAGCAAAATCACATATGATCCTAATCCTTCGAAATCCTTCTCCATCAAATACAGCCTAAAAGCCTAATTCCTACTTAATCCTTCCTCAGCAGAAACATACTATGACCCAAATCCTTCAGGATCCTTCCCTGCTGCAGTGGCCTAATACCCCATATCCTTCAAAATCCTTTGATTTGGAGAAAAGGGAATTGAAGGATTTGGGTTGGTTAGGGTACACCTAGGTGAAGAGAAACAATTAATGGATGGTTGTGTTGTACAAAGACACAGGCACTGAGTCAAACTCAGACAACAATACAGTCGACAAATCTGTAAACGGTATCCACATCAAATCTAAGCCATTTAGGCCATCAAACAGTACATTGTTGTATCACACTGGTCAAATAAAAGTATTGTACATTTGATTTACTGGTTGTTGTACTAAGGCCTTACGTAAAGACTTCAATCGTCGGTATTCATGGTATATGTTTTCCAAATGTACTTTGTGTTTTATTAATGAAGCACTAAGTGAAAATTGTTTGTACAGTCTACGTTGATGTTGTTTTTTCCTGACTATTTTCTTTTCTGCATGATGGCAGGGATAGCCATGGGACAAATCAATTTAGGGCTTCTTGATTTGATTAGAAGCGCACAAATCACATATCACAGGTCAGTTGTGTCATTAGCACAAAATGTGCATAGTCATTTATATACGGTACAGTGGGGAAAAAAAGAATGTGTGGGATTGAGCTGTGTGTGTGTGTGTGTGAATTATGCACACTGCACAGTGTATGATGGGATTAGTACACTCGATTTTTGGGAGACTTTCATACACAACAAAGTAGTTTTATTGCATAAAAACAACTTGATCTGCATCAACGACAAACTAAAAAAGCACTTTAGAGTTTTCAAACTGCATCTGATGCAACTGAAGTTATGTTAAGCTTGGGATAGAATAATAATAATAACAATAATAGTATGCAGGTTTTATATAGTGCTTTATCACACATGAGGGCGTCTCAAAGCACTCGTGTTTTTTCTACAAGGTGTGCCGAGGTTATGTTGGAAACATAAGACCCAATTATTTACGTATCACCATGTGACGGTTTACAAGGTGATGTGGTGCAATCTGCAGCCAACCATACCAGGAAGGAGGTAAACCCCGTCTCTTAACGATAAGTGTCACTGGGTTCTTTTACCTGCATTACACAACACACGGGACCTACGGCTTTACGTCCCATCCGAAGGACGAAGCAATAATGGTTAAGTGTCTTGCTTAAAGGGTCTGTATACGTAATGACTCTGAAAATTTATGGCAATAATAACTCACTTGGTAAGAAGTACAGCAGCTTTGGATAGTATAATGCATTTTGAGAAATGTTTCACTTCGAAGTACTGCAGTTATGGAAAAAAATCACTTTTTATCCTCCAAAAAATTGAATCTGAGAAGCGTTATGGCCGTAACGCTTCTCAGAATGTGTATTCCAATGACGGATTCTTCTTCTGCGTGAACACAACCGCTCCAGATTTTTGGTGATATCTCAAAAACACTGCCACCTTTTGAACTGAAATTTACACAGGTTAGTTTTATGGAATATATCTACAATTATATAGCATTAAGGCAAATGTACGGTTCCAAAAACCAAAGGTATACTTTGCCTTTAAGGACACAAGTGTCACGACCGGGACTGGAACCTACACTCTGCTGATCAGAAACACCAGAGCTTGAGTCCGGTGTTCTTAACCGCTCAGCTGCAACATGAATGAATCTATGGATCTCCTGTACACAACGACGTAGTAAATTAGTTGGAGACCCCCCCTCACAAATGATGTGATTACCATCTGATGCTCTGATTTGTGTTTGGGTGTAGGGTAAACGTAGTGCAAGTATCAAGCATTTCTCAGATTTAGAACAACACTCAATAAAATTTTTTTTAAAAAACACCAAACAACTTTCTTTTAAAAAAGCCATTATACACTATTGGTAAAGTGTCTGGAAATACTTCCATACCTTATGAGCATTATGAGTTATTTAACAAAATCAACCTGCGAAAGTTTCAGCTCTTTTCATTGTTTCCTTTACGAGAAAACAATACAAAGTCATTCGGCATTTTTGTATTCATTCTAACGGCCGGAGTTCTTGTCTCATGAGACGAAAAATCATTTGTGGATCTTATTTCACTAATTATTCAAAAACGATAACACATCAGACAGAAATATTTCACAGGGAGTTTTCTACCATCATCGTCTTTGTATCTTGTAAGTTCTGTGTAAATCTGTGAACATTTTGTTTTTTGGTGTTCCCAAAAGTGTATATGGGCTATATATTCAGACTGTAACATCAACAAACGTGCTGTTTTCAGTAAAGGATGGTACATGTACATGCATAGATTTATGCAAATTGGGATGCAAAGGAAGTTATGATGTTCAAAATAATGATTGTTAACTTGACCCCAAAATAGCATTACGTAAGGGGTTTATTTGTTGACTGTTAGCATGTGAATCGTCTTGACTGAAGTATGTGTACATTTAGCATAATTTACAAACTCCTGTTGTCTATACATGTATGTCTGACACACCCGTATGTGCAGATGCAAGGTTACATGCAGCACCGTATGTAATTTGTCGCTGTAAAAAGCCAAAAATCAATTCGAGTTACATAAATGAGGAGAAGGGTTAGAATCTTGAGATGTGAAAAACACAAAACCACAGCATCCCTAGAAGCTCTCTCCTCCTCCTACGCAATCTTCCCCATAATCAATGGGTTTGATTGATGAGACGTAACGGTTGAAGGTGATTTATCAAGGTCTGAGTTGATGTATTGCTAACCCAAAGAGCAGAATGATGCTGATTAAAAAAATATCAGATGGGTTTATCCTCATATCAGTCATGTACATTGTGAGTTGAAGGTTGATTTAGTGTAATTATGTTTACTGTTATCGATGTCTGTTTTTTGGTCATTTACTTGTCTCTATTCAACTCAGTGTCTGTATGTTCATGTTATTGTTCTGTTTTTGTGTTTGTTTTTGAATTGAACTATCTCATTAAAAACCCTGGCTTTTTGAAGATAATAATAAATATAATATAATATTCCTGGAGTCTTGTATAGCGCACATATCTACCATTAAGTAGGTACTCAAGGTGCTTACTACAATATTTTTAAGACAGGTTTTTGAAGTTTTTGAATTATGAGACCCATTTATGTAGCACCTTGTAAGGGTTTACATTCAGGGGCCACTGCCAGAAACACCCAGGTAAACCCATTCTCTTAATAGCGATAAGTGTAATTGGGTTCTTGTACGTGCATTACGTACAGTGTATGTGACACTTAAAATAAATACAAGATCGAGTCTCGATTGAGGTAGCGATTTCAGTTTATTTCTGTAAAGAATGAAGACAAACATTGTCTTGAGGATTGTCTTCAGAACTGAATTGTTTCCAAATTATAATCGCATACTATAGATAAAAATACTACTTAATGAAACGAACTTAATATCCAAACTACGAGTGAAGGGAATAAAATTATATATAAAGTGTGGTTCTGGCCAAAACTTTCACTGGGACTGCCATCTAGAATTTAGAGTTTGAACGGTTACATTTCCAATTCTTCTGCTGAATAGTGCAAAATGGTAAATGATACAAACAGGGTGTCGTGGCTGAGTGGATAAGAGCACCGGACTCAAGCTCTGATGTTCCTGATCAGCAGAATGTGGGTTCGAATCCCGGTTGTGACACTTGTGTCCTTGAGCAAGACACTTTACTGTAATTGCTTTTCTCCACCCAGGAGTAAATGGGTACCTGTGAGGGCAGAGATGGTCCATGTGAATGATTAGCTTGGAGCGCGGTTACTCGTAGCACCGGCTGTATACTCCCCAGGGAGCTGAGAATGTTTAAGGAATGAAATAAATGGCCCAGTGACCAGGGGTAGTGAAGTCAGAAGCGCTTTGATACGCCCTTCGGGCTGTGATAAAGCGCTATATAAAAACTGGTTATTATTTTTTATTATTATTATTATACAAACATCCGATCAATTGTATCTTGTCTCACTCTTAGACAGCTCATTAACCCTAACTCCCCTGAGTGATTTACTGGGATCCTTCCCCACCTTAACAAACTCCAACACCATATGGGTAACTCAACACCCAAACTGTGGTACTCTGATTATGGTGGTATGCCTGAACCCATGTAAAGCATAATCAGTTTACTCATGCAGTCCTCAGTCCAACAAAAATCCAACAAAACCTGCTGTTAGAGTTTGATGGAATAGGGACTGCAAGGGTTAATAATAAACTTAGAGAAATATAATACAAAAGGAAAATATAGAAAATGAGCATTTGCCTGTAAAGATTGAAGACATACAAACATCGTCTTAAGGTTTGTCTTCAGAACAGAATTGTGGGAGCACCCGTGCACCTTGCCGTGGAGGGCGTTCGATAAATTGAATTTAAATAAGACTGAAGATTTAAAGGAACTTGTGGAACTGTTTAAAGGAACATTAAACTAAAAATAAATGGGGATATGTTTTATATATGTCACACATAGAAAGAAAGAATGTTGATTTCTATTCTGAAAGGTTAACAAAGCATAAAACTGGTACTGGTGCCAACATTTTTGTTTCTGGGTGCCGTTAATTTTGAGTCCAGTATTTGTCAGATTGCCACTTTTGCGCAGTTAAGTTGTTGGCGTTACAAACGCAGCGGCACACACTAGTATTGACCCCTTGCATGTACGTCACATTCTGCGATTGTGTCTCTCTTAGCATTTTAGGAGTCAACAGGTAAACATGTATAATAGATGTTAATTTTTGCATCGGGGATAAAGAATATTATTTGTAATGTTTTACCCATACACCAATGTGTGTTAAGCACTGTATACTCAGTATTTTCCCGAGTCCTGTGAAAAAAATCACAGGCATTTTTCTCGGGTGGGATTCGAACCCACGACCCCTGCCACTCTAGAGCAGATTTCTTACAAACTAGACTACCAAGACTGCCCGATGGCTAGAGGCAGTTTAAATCCTATTAGCAGCAGGTACCGCAACCATTATGATAAATGTTAATTTATCAATGTTAATGTTATTGTGAGCATGTAAATGCTGCATCGCCTAATATTCGCACTACACTGTAGAACACACAGTGACATTGACTTCCAAAATGGCGCAACCAAGATTATTGTGATGGTGACGTCACCTGAAATGGGTCAGGAGGGTACGAACATGTATACAGGGTTTTCTTTTAAAAAGAAAATCAGTGTTGATAAATATTCCAATAGGATTGCTATTTAGTGCACCTCTGCTGAAGTGTTGAATATTATATCAACCTTGGCTTGTACATGTACATGTACATTAACTATATACATACATTAACTCGCTCTGAACTCCAACACTGTACTTCCCTCAACATCACCTTATTCTTGTCATTAAATAATCTCTCATTCTAGATTTGTGGATTAGTTGAAAACCTTTCTTTTTTTTTTTTTGCCATTGGCTTTAAAGTGAAGACTTTCTCCTCCGTACATGTTGTAGAGTGCTTTTGAATCATGAATCTATCCGTGGCATGCGTCGTTAATTTCCTGCCATTTGTTTGCTTGGATCCTGTTTGCCGTGGCACATAATTAACAAATCCTACGCCAAGGATGTTTCTGTCCCTGGCGACGTTCCTCCAAGCAAGCGCTGTAACTGTTGCTTGTTCGCCGTGATTGAATTTTAGCAAAGTCGGTTGAGACAGCTCGAAAGCTGAGGGTCTCCTCATACAGTTTCATTAACAACAACAAAAATAAAATGAATAAAATTACCTAGATGTTGCAGAACCCTCTTTTTGGTTGGAGATCAGTTTTAAGTATTTTATGTACAGATTATTGGTATTCTAGAATATCTATTTATTATTATTATTATATTATCTTCCAGATGAATAGGCTCTCGGTGAATTGAAATTATGTTGTGAAGTTTTTCTGTTAAATCTTCCTTGTATATTGAATATAATGTGACTTTGAATTGAATATGCTTGTTATCAAAATGTATCTTGCAGTCTCCTAAAACATGATGTAAGACAAAGAAGAGATGTAAGGTATCTCACAAGTGCAAGTGGAATAGGAAAAAGAATTAATTAAGAACTTTAATTTTATGATATCGTTTAGATAGGTCAAGGCACAAGCTTTAACATGCTATAGGATATATTTTATGATGGTAACTCAAAGAATGACATTTCTTGTTAAGAAAAGTCATGTGTTAAGTCAATGGGGTTTTGGGAGAAGTAAAGAATAATAATAATAATAATGATAATGAAAAAAATTAAAATCCCGACAGAAACAATAGCTATAAATTTCAATTTGCCTTTCACTGATGTGTGATAAGCACTGTATACTGTATCTCCCCCGATGAAAATATATTTAACATTTATCAAATTGTTTTCGGTACCTGCCGCCAATAATACTGGATTCGAACTGGCCCCTCGTCACCGGGCGTGCTCGGTGGTCTAGTGGTTAAGACATCTGCTCTAATCATGCGGGAGTCGTGGGTTCGAATCCCACCCGAGTTGCCTGTTAAATTTTTTCCACAGGACTCGAAAGCACTGAGTATACAGTGCTTATCACACATCGGTGTAAGGCAAATTGAAATTTATATTCATTCCCCCAATGCAAATATTGACATCTATCAGAAACAATAGCTGTTCCGACTGAAAGGTCGGAACAGCTAAATCTAGCGCTTCTGCGTCCCGTGTCTCCCTAGGGGGCAGATGGCACCCTCGGCTTGGCCTCTGGTGCCATCGGCCCCCTCAAAACACCATGGATCCCATCACAGTGTGCAACAATTTTGGAATGTACACTTTTTCAACAGTGCATGTCAATCTCTATCTGCCATCACATACGTCATGTACAGTGCGTATGCATCATGTATGTTCTTTAGGTCTGTGATGGTTAGATAGATGTTAATATTTGCATCGGGGGAAGGAGTATTTATTTACATGTCTGTGATGGTTTTGTGTACTAATTAATGTGACATAACAGATATTGTGTTTGTATTGGAACTGTACTAATTAATGTGACATAACAGGTATTGTGTTTGTATTGGAACACACAACATGCAGTGTCAGATTAGTACAGTGTATATTATTCCCTGAAGCCTCAATGCAATAAGTCTCTAATTAACTTTGTGTATCTAACGAGGTTTGTCAAATTCAGTGTACATGTAGAACATCAGGCTTCACTGGCAAGATATTTATTATTATTATTATAATTACTATTATTATATGTTTTTGGTAATGAAACCAAGGATGCCTCATAAGTGAATTTAATCACTGTAGCTCTCAAGCCTGAGGAAACCTGTAGACAAGGGTGCTTGCTATGTGAACCAGAAACACTGGGGTAATTCCCTTACTCTTCCTGAAAAAAAAATGCTGTTGATAAATTGACATTAGATGGTTTGTTTTGATGATTGGTTACAGTGGAGGAAGATGATTCTGAGGGGTTAGGGAAGTCACAGACGGGACGTAGGACACAACTACCTGCGCCTCAGCCTGATACCAGCGGACTCAGTCTCTGGAACATTCTCAAGAAGAACATCGGCAAGGATCTGTCCAAGATTGCTATGCCAGTCGCACTCAATGAGCCACTAAGCATGCTTCAGGTTTGTTCAGTTTTTAGGTTGTAATGATTTAAATAATAATTTAGGCTTATGCATTCAATTGTATCACAAAGCTATCTTGTATATTGTAATTTTTACCCATACACCGATGTGTGTTAAGCACTGTATACTCAGTTTTTTCCCGAGTCCTGTGAAAACAAACTCACAGGCATTTTCCTCGGGTGGGATTCGAACCCATGATCCCGCCATTCAAAAATTAACATCTTTTATAATGGTTGCGGTACCTGCTGCTAATAGGGTTCAAACTGCCTCAAGCTACCGGGCAGTCTCGGTAGTCTAGTTGGTAAGACATCTGCTCTAGAATGCCGGGGGTCTTGGGTTTGAATCCCATCCGAGGAAAATACCTGTGAATTTTGTTCACAGGACTCGGGAAAGTACTGAGTATACAGTGCTTAACACACATCAGGTGTATGGGTAAAAATCACAAATACTATTCTTTATCCCCAATTCAAAAATGAACATCTATTATAAGAAACTTTCTTATTATAATAGATGTTCATTTTTATTTTTAGGCTGGGAACATCAGTAAGAGGGCATCTAAATCAACTGGATGATAACTAGACGAGTATACTGTTCGAAACGTCGAGACCACACCGACTCTTTTCAGAGCCACCACTCCTCCCCAAAGAGATTTAGACATGGTTGTACCCGCAAGTTTACTAGTAATAGTTTCCTTTTATAGATGATAACTGTTAATAATCTGTTTGGACCTTCTACTCGCACTAGGTGTTAGCTGAAGAGTTGGAGTACAGCGAGCTTTTAGACAAAGCTGCCGAGACAGACGATCCTTATAAGCGGATGGTCTATGTGGCATCATTTGCCGTCTCCAGCTACGCCTCCACATACTACCGTGCCGGCACTAAACCATTCAATCCATTACTTGGAGAAACCTATGAATGCGTAAGGGAGGATAAAGGCTTTCGCTTTATGGCAGAACAGGTGAGTCTCGTTGATGGACAGCAAATCCATTCCATTTCACTGCTATTCAGATGTCATCTTCAAGTATCCCTCTTGAGAATCTCTTGAAAATCTCACCTGTGTAAATGAATATCTCCCTAATGTGTTACTGAATGACAATTATTGCCAGACACGAAGCACTTGCTAAGCTCTGTTGTGACTTAAGGCTGGTTTGTAGTTGGTTGTGAGATGATTATCACCGGACGCTGTGATCGCTGGACACTTGAGCCTTTTCATTGCAGTCTATGGTCACTGAGGTGTCAGCGTGGACTATTTGAACTAATTTTACTGTCGTGTGTCCATAGACCGATCCACTAAGCCCCGCCTACTAACGTATTGACCAATCACAGCCTTGACAACACCACTGAAAGTCTGACAAATGTCTGACATGTTAAAAATACATTAGAAAAGTAAACAAACCGCCGCCATTATTCTGACACACAACTGTACTCACTTTTTTTTTAGCTTTAATTTTTTCGTATTTCTGGTGGTGCAAATCCCACAGCAGTGGTCCTTGTACAGTCGTGTACAAGTGGTTTAACAGTGTTCCTGTCTGCATTGTTCTTTGGACTCAATGCACTGCTCAAAAGGCCACAAAACTAAATTCATACCGTTCGCAAAAATCATGTCTGTTTGTGTATCCACCGAACCTCCACTAAGATCGTGGCAAGAAAGTCATGCCATGTGCTGTTGCTAGGCAGTTGCTAAGGTAGGCAGGGCTTAATGGATCGGTCTATGGCGCGACTGACTATAAAGAAGCTTTGACCATGGTATTCCTGATGTATGTTGGTCTTGTATTCAGGTATCTCATCACCCTCCAGTCTCTGCGTGTCACTGTGAGAGCAAGAATTTCATCTACACTCAGGATGCTCGTATCAAAACCAAATTCTGGGGCAAATCTATGGAGATTATCCCAGCCGGGAACGTCAACATCAAAATTCCAAGGTAACTCATCAAAGCATAGGAACCTGAACTAGAACGGGCACAAAGTGGGGCGTGGGATATGAAAACGAAGTATGTTGTCATGTAATTGTTGTGCTGTCAAAGGCACTTGAGGATTGTGGTTGGGGGAAAATGGTAGATATCCGAGTATTTAAGAAACTGGAGGAGATAAAGGTTTATACGTACTTTACAAGGACGGAAATTTTTGTTATCATTTGGTAGAAGTTATACTAAAATAAATTGATTGGCCCAACATTGTCCAATACCAATTCTACAGACCCTAAAGTTACCAGCCAAAATTAAGAAAGCCTTGCCCCAGGTTACTTAAGAAATTACAAGTTAAAAAACAACTAATATTTACGTGCAAACAGGGACAGACTTTTGTCACAAAATGTCTGTACAATGTTCGTACGCGACTTATTTTCCAGTTTTCTGGATACCCATGGCAAAATCTCAGTTTTACTGCTTACAGTTTTAAGGGTTAGGAGTGTTACTGGCACAATATTTGGGAAATTATTGTTATTCTTTCTTCACTTTCCAGGTGTAGATTTCACAAAGCGCTAGAACTAGTCTTATTTCGGGTTAGGATGATTAACTAGACCTAACTTATAGGACTTGTCATCAGTTAGGACTAGTCCTAAGTTAGGAGTAGTTTTGTGAAATCCACCCCTGGCCATATGTCTGTCTTTTGTTACACATTTTCAAAGGACTTCAGAGTTTTCTAAAGGTGATGGATTAATTTATTAATAGCTTTGGACTGTACAGGAAAAGACTGGGTCAAGATGGTTACTTTGTCCCACTTTCCCATGTCTTTCTTACAAAGTTATTTTTTTGGCACATCGCCTACTTGCAAAATGTCAACTAGATTGCGTAACTCGTCCTCGTTAATCACAGATAAATTCTTGGTAATTTATCTCATCCAGTTTCTTAAATACTCGGACATCTACCTTTTTACCAATCACAGTCCTCATGTGCCTTTGAATGGCACAAAAAATACTTGACATTATACTTCATTTTCATACTCCCACGTTACACTTTTGTGCCCAAGTGATGCTGCTCACTCATTCCACAAGTCTATAAGATCACATATATTGTTGTGATAAGGTTATACTATTATACTTGTATGTTTTGTATTGGGATGTCAGTTAACCTTTGAGAAAGACTCTGCTACGTTTGAAACGTTAGGCCATTAACATTTCCTTTTGCATTTATACCATAAGGTCATTTTGGTGGGTAAGCGGTTTGCAACGGCTAATTCTATTTTTTCAAATGTCATAAATAGTTTGTGGACATGACACGTTTTGCCGACGAAAATCTACGTCATTCTTAACAATGACATTAATTGTAATTGATGCAATCAAATCAGCGAAGAGTTTCTAAATGCTTTTTTTTTTTTTTTTTTTTTTATTTTGCGGGTAAAGTCTGAGTAAATTTGTAGGGAATCAAAAATCTTGATGTGTCAGTCAACAGTAGATCTAAACATTCATTGCAGAAACAATACAAACTAAACTAACATCTATCAAGATTCTTAAACATGATTGGTATAGACTAATCTGGGCAGCTTGTGCATAGGCATTCACACCACTGCAACTATGGACGCTGCGCGCTCGTGTTGAGGCAACGCACTGTGAATCCTCCATGCTGGCTGGTATGTATGCCCGCTGACACACGTGTTGTGTCTTGTGCGCGTGCGATGACCATAGCTGCAGGTGGTGTAAAACACCATAAACAAGCGCCGCTCGGATTGGTGTATAGGAAAATTTCTAGCCCCAACGGCCAGGTCAAAGGTTACATGTAACAAACACAACTGTATGTATAAGATGCATTTTTAACATAATTCAAAACATTTGGTACCCCCAATACTCTTCAGCATTGTAGCCATCATAAGCGTATGTGTAGGGGTCCGAGGGGCAGTTGCCCCCCAAAAATAATTCGGCAAAACTGGGGGGAAAATTTGGGCAAAGCAAGGAGAAGAAAATAAATGAAAAAATAAAACTAGCTGTTGCAAACTGCTTACTTGCCAAAAGGACCTGTTGTATAAATGCAAACAAATTGTTAATGGCCTCGCGTTTCGACCCAAGCAGAATCTTTCTCTCTTAGCCTTTCAGAAAGAATCTGCAAGGGTCGACCTCGAAACGTGAGGCCGTAAACGATTTCTTGAAGAAAACTAAAAAGACATTTTATAAGAAATTGGTACTTGTGTTTTTATCTGAGGATCATCCAATGGGCAAATCACCCCCCTCTGCCCCCCCTTAACCAAAGAGTCCTCGTACGCCTATGGCAGCCATGATTTGATACACCTTGTGTGCTCCCTGTTATGTTCATCACAGCATTAAGTAGCAACCCACTAGAGTGTTAATGATATGTATACTTCAATTGGTTAACAACCAGATTAATTTGCTCGTCGTCCTTAGGTACAACGATCACTATAAGTACAACAAGGTGACCAGTTGTGTGCATAATATACTGAGTGGAGAGAGATGGCTAGACCACTATGGGGAATGTCTGATAACTAATGGACGTATTGTCTGCAAGCTGACATTCACAAAGGTAGGCAAGGTAGAATGATTTGCCTCACATGGCAATATCAGCATGGTTTGGCTGCCAGCCATTCAGCAGTAACTTGAATCAGTTTAAAGTGTTGTGACTCATCTACTTGCATAATTTGAGCTTGGATTGACAACAGTGCATCTGTTAGTTTAACCAGTGTTTTGAGTACTTGTAAAAATTTATTGGGATTTAGGTCGAGTTACCCCTCAGTGGGTGGATGTGACTAATAGCTGACTGGAATTTAGATTTAATTATCATTCGGTGTGTTGTATATCTGACTTTTGTTCAGAGGGTTTGAGATCTGAGGATCATTCAGTGGGTTTGGGATCTGAGGATCATTCAGTTGGTTTGGGATCTGAGGATTGTTCAGTGGGTTTGGGATCTGAGGATCATTCAGTGGGGTTTGGGATCTGAGGATTGTTCAGTGGGTTTGGGATCTGAGGATCATTCAGTGGGTTTGGGATCTGAGGATCATTCAGTGGGTTTGGGATCTGAGGATCATTCAGTGGTGTTTGGGATCTGAGGATTGTTCAGTGGGTTTGGGATCTGAGGATATTCAGTGGGTTTGGGATCTGAGGATATTCAGTGGGTTCGGGATCTGAGGATCATTCAGTGGGTTTGGGGTCTGAGGATCATTCAGTGAGTTTGGGATCTGAGGATCATTCAGTGGGTTTGGGATCTGAGGATTGTTCAGTGGGTTTGGGATCTGAGGATCATTCAGTGAGTTTGGGATCTGAGGATCATTCAGTGGGTTTGGGATCTGAGGATCGTTCAGTGGGTTTGGGATATGAGGATCATTCAGTGGGGTTGGGATCTGAGGATCATTCAGTGGGTTTGGGATCTGAGGATTATTCAGTGGGATTGGGATCTGAGGATTATTCAGTGGGTTTGGGATCTGAGGATATTTAGTGGGTTTGGGATATGAGGATCATTCAGTGGGTTTGGGATCTGAGGATCATTCAGTGGGTTTGGGATCTGAGGATGTTCAGTGGGTTTGGGATATGAGGATCATTCAGTGGGTTTGGGATCTGAGGATCATTCAGTGGGTTTGGGATATGTGGATCGTTCAGTGGGTTTGGGGTCTGAGGTTCGTTCAGTGGGTTTGGGCGCTGAGGATCATTCTGTGGGTTTGGGATCTGAGGATTATTCAGTGGGTTTAGGATCTGAGGATCATTCAGTGGGTTGAGGATGTGACTGTTGCTGATTGTGTGTTTTGGGGTTTGCCGTAGAAAGTTTTCAAACATAAAATCCGATATAAAATTCCTCTTTTCTTTAACAGGCAAGTTACTGGAGTAACCGGAGACATGAAGTACATGGTGTGATCACAGAAGACGGACAAGTAATTCATGAGCTGTTT
This sequence comes from Marthasterias glacialis, assembly GCA_911728455.2. Classification (NCBI taxonomy): domain Eukaryota; kingdom Metazoa; phylum Echinodermata; class Asteroidea; order Forcipulatida; family Asteriidae; genus Marthasterias; species Marthasterias glacialis. Next base: position 4,710,394 of record OU452223.1, read on the forward strand.
GGGAAATGGAATGAAGGTATCTACTGTGGGCGATCTGCCTCTGCTAAATGCATATGGCGTACAGGTGAGATGTTATTCATCTATTATACATTATTCAACTGAATTGCTAATGTCATTGTAACTTTGCACAGCGCATTGAGGATTCCTTCGGTTTTGAAATGCGCTTTATAAGAAACTTTTTAATATCATTATATTATTCATTCAGCTTTACATATAGGGGTTAATTCTTCTGAATTTTAGTATAAAAAAGGGTAATTATTGATTTGATGTAATCTAGTAGAAGATCATTGATTGAAAAATGTGGCAACCCTCCAAAGATCTCTGTCTAAAATACTGTCAAAATGTGACGACCCCAAAAATCACCCTTGTTTGTTTTGATTGCAGCGATAACAAGTCTGTTATTATTACTGTATATTTCTGGTAATGAAACCAAGTGAGTAAGTGAACTTAATCACTGTAGCTCTCAAGCCTGAGGAAACCTGTAAACAAGGGTGCTTGCCATGTGAACCAGAAACACCAGGGTCATTCCCCTACTCTTCCATGATAAGTGTTCTGGGTTCTTTTACGTGCACTGCCCATCCTAGTACACAGGACCTAGGGCTTAATATCCCATCCAAAGGACAAAGCAATTATGGTAAAATATCTTGCTCAAGGACACAAATGCCACCACCTGGATTTGAACCCACATTCTGCTGCCAACAACATTAGAACTTGAGTCTGGTGATCTAGACCGCTCGACCACGACACTCCACTAGTTTGTAATCATACCAAATGGTCAGTTTCAGGGAATGAGAAGCAACTGCAAAATTAAATGTTATTTGTGTTTTTACCCATACACCAATGTGTGTTAAGCCCTGTATACTCAGTATTTCCCTGAGTAAACAAAAACTCCAAAGGGATTCGGGGGAAAGTACTGAGTATACAGTGCTTAACACACATTGGTGTATGGGTAAAACACAAATAGTATTCATTATCCCTGATGCAAGTTTAACATCTATTCAAATCGTTGCGGTACCCGCTGCTAATATACAAGATTCGAACTGCCTCTAGCTACCGGGCAAGCTCGGTGGTCTAGTGGTAAGACATCTGCTCTACAATGGCAGTGATCGTGGGTTCGAATCCCACCCGAGTAATAAGCCTGTGGATTTTTTTTCACAGGACTTTGGAAAGTAATGAGAATACAGTGCTTAACACACATTGGTGAATGGGTAAAAAATACAAATAATATTCTTTATCCCCGATGCAAATTTCACATCTATTAAAAAGTAAATCCAATATTACGTTGGTGATGCTAATGATTTGAGTGAAACATCAATGGAATCACTCTCCCCAGTTCATCTACTGCTGATTTTAATTATATTTACAATTGAGTGAAGACTTTTCATGGAAGCACTGCATAAACAGGAGCCCCTCGTGAGGGACTTCAATCTTCAGACCAAATCCTACACACTACCCACATGAGTCTTCATGTGAGTTAATCAGTACAGATGATTGTAGAGGTGTCTTGGAGCATTAGCGGTGACATCAAGGTGATAAGAGTTCATTTCAAGAGGGTTAAGTGGTTCGCATCTGGGCCTGGTCAGCATCTCCAGTCGGCAATAGGTTAATAATTACATTGGGTTGGAGAGGGGTTCATCAATCGTTCATTGTGGTTGCTTGGTTACATTGAAGCCCAGTGGGATATAGAACAGGGGAAACTGAGTGCGCTGCTCTACTATTAGATTGTGGGGTTTTTTTTTCCTGCAGTGTACAATCTCTCATGAATTTCATTCGTTTGAATCAAAATTGGTATGGGCAATTAACCCACTACCCCAGTCTGGGAGTCAGATTGCAAAACTTGTCCAATGGCAGATTCTATTCAATTGTATTGCACCAGACTACCTGCGCAATCTCATCTGCATCAGGGAACCTTCTCGCTCTCTTAAGATCAAACGCTGTTACCATTCTACAACGGAGAACTGTGAACAATGTCACATAACGGCCAGAGGTCATTCTCATATACAGCTCCTGAACTCTGGAACCGGCTTCCAACACATGTCAGAAATGCAAACTCACTGGATTTTTTTAAGCAATCGCTCAAAACCAAAAGTCTAAGATTTGGATGAAATATAGCAAATGCTTTGCACAGGTTGATATGTGGGTCATTCCGTGAAGGTGGGACACAATTTGTGACATTTTTCAATGCTATAATTTATGTTGAGTCTAATTTATTATCAATCATAGCCTTTTATTTGGGTGTTGAAAGTACTTCAGAAAGTTTCAAATCCTTCCCACACCATCTTACCTGATATTTTTTCTAATATTCTTAGAAACTCAAGGTAATGATGTAACAGGGTCACTATGCTTGTAACACATATTTTTCAGAATTATGAAATTATTAAACAAATTTACAATGTCCAACAGAAACATAAAAAAATAACTTCCTCCATGGCTATTAACGAACACATGGCTGAGAAAATTAAGGATATATGTCACGATGTAACGGGGACACCAAATGTCACACCCATGGTGTCCCCATTGCATCAGTGCAGGCACTGTAACACATTTATTTTACACCACAGTAATCAAAGTAAAACCTTTATATGATTCATGTTTGGTGTAAATTATACTATGTAAAGCAAGATCGACCAAGTAGACTAGTGAAGTGGTGAAAAAGCTTCATAGGTTGTAACGGTGTCCCTAGTCTTCCACCTTCATGGAGTGACCCGTACGCGTTACCATGTATGTACTGGTAGGTTGGACATCTTAATCCATTTGGTAAAATCATTTCCCACTTGTAATTTTTGTTTTGTAATTTCTGGTATCTTGCAGGATCTATGCCAGAGAATCATCGGATGTACTATGGATTCACTCGGTTTGCCATTGAGTTGAATGAGTTAGATCCAAATACAAAGCATCTCTTACCTCCTACAGATGGACGACTCCGGCCAGATCAACGGTACAAAACACCTCGCCTTCATTACCTAATTCACTGTTTATAGACCCTTTTTGGTTTGTTTGTTTGTTTGTTTTTTTGATAAACAAACCTCGCTTGTTGGCATGGACGGCCAAATGTTAGCAAAACATTCAGTCTTGTTGACAGACGTTGTAACCAAAGTCAACATTTTTGCAAACTTTCTATTTGAAGAAACTACTGGCTTGTTTGTTTGTTTCCAACAAATTCAACACTGTTCTTGAATATCTGTGTAACATTTTTACAAACTGTGATTATCTGTTTTTACTTCGCATTGATGGCTCCCCGTAGTTTCTCCAACCTTGGCAAAAATTCTGCAAAAGAAGGGTCTTTATGTTCTTTTTTTTTGGGGGGGGGGCTAAGCAGTCTCCCTGTTAACACCTAAAATCAAACATGGAAATTCTTAGTGATTGCCATTGGTACTTTCCTTTGCCATCGTTTGCTGTAGTCCCATTATAAAATTCTGGTCAGATTTACAAGTTTTTTCCTAGAGGTGGCTTTTACCAATGCCCCATTCAACAATAAAGTTCAATTCCTGGTGATAAAGACAGTTTGATAAAAAAAACAAAAGCTACATCTCTGTTGAGGAAAATGATCTTTTGGAGTGCTTACATCCATTCACACTTCTACTCTTGGTGCCCTTTTTTTGAATAAGTTGATGCACCATTTGAAACCATTCAATGTACAGTGTTACAGTATAAAGAGACCGACATCTAAAAGACCGTTCCGGCTTCGGCAACAAGCCCCGCCCACACACCTTAGTTTGTGTGCGTTTACGCTGCACATGTGACCGGGTTTGACCGAGGTCACATGACCAAAAGGCGTGATCCAATTGGTCAATGCGCACAGTTTGATTGACAGGCCGGAATGGTCTATACACTCTTCAGTCTCCTGAAGATGACTAGAGCAGGCTAGTCGAAACGTTCAGACCAATTAATAAACTCACTCCGTGGCAGTGAAGTTACCCGAGAAGTCCCGTCAATCCACTACGCGAATGTAGTAGTAGTCCTGGCCGATTTCCTATCTCCCCAGGTAGCACTTAATAAGCAGGACAGTTCTTTTCAGAACTAAGTTGTCTCCCGAATTCCGAAACCTACTCCGCGGTAGTAGAATAATAACAGGACAAGTTGTCACAAGAACAATCTACTGTGTATAGCTAAGTAGATATAATCACATGGTGTTACCGCAAACCAAGTATACATTGTACAGTGTTGATTCCCCAAGTGGTTTGAATGGTAGGTAAGCTGATGCAAAGCCTTGTGAGGATCGTTCCAAATGGTAGTACAGCTGTGGTGAATCAATGGACCCTCTATGCTGTGAATGGTTTTGAATGGTTGTACAGCTTGATATCAACACTGTTCAAATGATAACACCATGTGTGTACGATAGCAATGGGGAAATGTGAGAGTTGGAGTTCTGAATGGCTTTGAATGGTCCAGCAGTGTGAGGGTTAACCTTCATAACTATAATCAATTTCTACAATATTATGAAGGTGCAACAGCAGAGAATAGCATGGTGCACATCTAACCGCACTTGCGTCACCTGCAATGTGCACTGCGCACGGGGAATCCAACTCCCACAATGATGCAACAAATATTTCCCATGGGTGATGACGTCAGGTGATTAGACAGAACTGACCATCGCTAACCTGGTTTTATTGGTTAGACCTACATGAATCAAATTTGATAAACAGTCCAACTTGGGTCATGATCACATACATGTACACGTAATGGACAGTCACTGATTCAACAAATGTAGTAAATACTGGTCGCTTTTCACTATCTGTACAAGTACTTCTTTGCTGAAACATGTAAAATACTGTTCGTTTCCGTGTAGAAAACTTGAGGATGGTGATGTGATAGGAGCAGAGCGTGAGAAACAGAGACTGGAAAGTTTGCAACGAGAGCGGAGGAAATGGAGGGAAGAACAAGGCATTAGCTATGAGCCTAGGTTTTTCAGGTAAGCTACAAGCGTGTGGTGGCTCTGGGTGTCTGTCTAAAGCAAAGTTCATACTTTATGCGAGTTGCTGAAACAAAATGAATTATTTGCTTACATCACACTGGGAATTAGCGCAAGGTGATTGTTTTTGTCACTATAATTCACTTTCGCTGGTCAGAAACACCAGAGCTTGAGTCCAGTGCGCCAGACCGCTCGGCCACGCCACGCCACGTTATGTTTATTTTCCCAAACGGTTAAATGGAACTTGCGACTTCTGTTCAACTGTTCTGCCAAATCCAAATTGAAAATCAGAATTAGCTGGGAGTGTGCTCACCTCGGTCACTCGAAAGTATTATTATCCTTGTTACTAATAGACCGATCCATTAAGCCCCGCCTACCTTAGAAATTGCCTAGCAACAGCACATGGTGTGACTTTCTTGCCACGATTGCAGCTGTGATTCGGTTGCGAACACACACGTATGGGATACACACACGGACATGGTTTTCGTGAACGGTGTGGATTTAGTTTCATGGCCTTTTGAGCAGTGCCTTGAGTCCAAAGAACAATGCAGACAGGAACACTTTGACATGACTGTACAAGGACCACTGCTGTGGGATTTGCACCACCAGCAATGTGAACAATTTAAAATAAAACAAAAGTTAGTACAGTTGTGTGTGCTGGTATGTGTCAGAACAATGGCGGCGGTTTGTTTACTTTTCTAATGGGATTTTAACGTGTCGTACTTTTTTCTGATTTTCAGTAGCGTTGTCAAGGCTGTGATTGGTCAATCTGTTAGTAGGCAGTGCTTAATGAATCGGTCTATTGTTACAAAATGATGCAGCGAAAGGGAAGGTCTCATTTTGTTTTACTGTCGGCGTTGTTTAAGCGTTGAGGAAATTTGGAAATGGATTTCACCTTGGGTTTTTTTCCCGGTTAAACAGTTAAACATCCCAACCCTGTAAGAACAAAGTTTTTGCATTTGTATTACAGAAAGTGTAATATAAATAATGGTAGACTTTGGAACACTAGGTGGCAGCAGACATACCAGGTAAGTTTCCCATTGTATACGGAGTTTTGAGCATGCGCGATAGAGTTGTATAATAGAACTAGAGGGTGCACTCGCTATGCCATGCACGGAACTCCACTGACTCACCATGGGCGAAAATCCCTATGGGCAAATTGCATACAAATGTCCACTTAGAAAATGGCTGCTGGGTGAACGGATGAGTAACCAGTGTAAATGAATGGTCCGCGCCATTTTCTCAGTGGTCAAAAAATGGTCCTTGTCGGGCCGTGTCGCACGCCCTCTAGTTCTTATATGTAACTCTATGGCATGCGCCCATTTCTGAGAACAATGGATTTAGCTGATAAGTCTGCTGCCACCTAGTGTCCTCAAAAGTCTCCCATTGGAGTCATCAGTATGTATATCTGACTGACTGTGATAATGGTTGATATTCACTTGTATCAATTGCTGATTAGTGTCAACCTCTTTCCCTTCTCTGTGATCAGATTTGCCAAGGAGAATGGTAAAGAAGTGTGTGTCTTTAAGAATGACTACTGGGACTTGAGACGAGACCCTGGCTTCAAGAACTTAACATGTACAGAGCTCTGGTAGCAAGTCTACTAGTATTTTCAAATCCTTCAGGACAAAACCCCTTAAACCAGACTGCTTTCCGAACAGAGCTCTAGTAGCAAGTCTAATATCCTTGTTTGGTCCTGTGATGAAGTACGTCGCATCAGGAAATCTCAGAACAAAGCTGTGGCGGCATGTCTGTTTTGTATGTGTTACCCCGTCGTCAAGACACGTCTCAAGTTTGGTGAGCGTGATGCGCAAGATGCAAGTCCTTAATGTTGGAAAGCCACATCAACCTCAGGAATGAGACTCAAGAAAGCTCTGGAAGCAAGTCTGCCTTTGAGGAACAAGATAGTAACATGTAGGGAAGGACGTAAGTTGAATTGTTTGTAGCGTGACTACTTCAGGATAAGTTTTTAACGGGATGGGATCCCAATTTCTAGGAGGTGATCGTAAACTGTGTGTAGATGGAAAGTATGGGTTTTTCGTGAGAATGGAAGCCTGTTATCACTCCGTGTAAGTACAGAATCTATGTAGGATGCCAGCACTATTAATGTGTTTTCAAATCATCTACTTTCAACTTTGTCCTCTTGTAAGCCATTTGGAAGTCATGAAAAACGTTTAGATTCACTGATCGTTTTTCTTTTCTTTTTTAAATGAGGGACCAAATATCTTCTTGATATTTAGATAGTAGCCCTCCTGAGGGTCTCCAATATTTATTACCCCCGAAGGCCGAAGAAACTCTGTGTGCTACAAAGGAACACATGGCGCATTTAGTACATTGCACTCAGGCAAAACCTACTATTGTTGACTTACAGGTTTCGGGGTTTATTGATGGGCATTGTTACTGCCGTATTACCAAGGAATTTCCTGGTGAGAAATTCATACTGAGATTGTTGTAAAGTTTCAATCCATAATAATCGATAAATTGTATTACCTGTGGTGGCAAGACTTTACCTTCTTAGGTAAGGCTGATTGTCAGGTATGGTTTTTATGACCTTACCACGATCTTCTACAAATATGCTAATGAATATGTATCTTTATAACGTGAAGTAAATAATCCTATCCACAAAGTCTTGTTGCCCGAAGTGAAGAACTGAAAAATGTTCAATGTTTATTTGTCCAAAAGTTAGAATGTTACCCGTAGCTGTATTTAAAACAAAACTCATTATATGCAAATATTGTGTAATTCCTGGGGGAAAAACAATTGCGTTTCGTTTTATATGTTTATAACAAACAGTTGTATAGAACTCCAAATTTTTATTGTTGAAAGATTATTTTCAATGTTATATATCATGAAAGTATATGATATAGTATATACAAAATGACAGTATTCATGTTGTGTTACTATTGGATTATCATTTATATTAACTGTTCTATTGTTAGAAATTTGGTTAAGTGTTAAGTCAAGATGTTTTAATATTGTTTATATTTTCAAGGGGAGACTTTTGAGACGTTGGCGGCAGCAGACACAACGGACCTTTTTGACAGCTCTGAGCATGCGCGCACATGCTCAGTATTGCGCGCGAGGTTCTGAGCATGCGTACTACTAGTGAGAACCGTGAAAAAGGCACCGTCCAAAAGTCTCCCATTATTCCCAGCTCAATTGATAATCAAAATGATAGCTCTCTAAAACAGTTTGATGAGAGTTGCAAATCCATCACACACCAAACATCTAAGCTAAAAAATACTCTAACCACAAGTAGTTTTAATAGATGTTAATTTTTGCATCGGAAAAGAGCACTATTTGTGTTATTACCCATACACTGATTCGTGTTGAGCCTTGTATACTCAGTACTTTCCTGAGTCCTGTGAAAAATATCCATAGGTGTATTCCTCGGGTCGGATTCGAACCAACGACCCTGCCATTCGGGGTTTTTTTTCATTGGACTCGGGGGAAAGTACTGAGTATACAGTGCTGAACACACATCGGTGTATGGGTAAGAACACAAGTAATATCTTTTATCCCCGATGCAAAAATTTACATCTATCATAATGGTTGCGGTACCCACTGCTAATTGGATTCAAACTGCCTCTTGCTGCCGTGCAATCTCGGTAGTCTAGTTGGTAAGACATCTGCTCTAGAATGGCGGGGGTCGTGGGTTCTAATCCCACCCGAGGATTATGCCTGTGGATTTTTTCACAGGACTCGAGAGTATACAATGGTTAACACACATCAGTGTATGGGTAAAAACACAAAGAATACAGTTAGTTAGTTTCCTAACAGTGAGTGCATTGGCCAACTCTGATACGTATTAACAGAATAGTTCATGTGTCAAAGTAATACATGAGTATGTATTATTTACACAAAATAGGGAGACCGCCAACATTAGGGCTGGATAGCTCAGTTGGTAGAGTGCGGTACGTTAAACCGGTGGTCGCAGGTTCAAATCCCGCTCCAGTCAATTTTTCTTTGTTCACCCAAAAAGAAATAAATAAAAAATTTGATTGTAATTCCATTTTCAGGAACAGTGTAGAGATTCACATTGTAGCCATAGTGGAAGTCACTGTGGAAATGTGTGGAATTGAGAATTGGAGCACATTGCAGGCGACATTTGAGTTAGTGACGTTATATGCAAAGATGTATTGACTACCCGTTGAGAAAGTCCGATCAGTGTTAGTACAGGATGCCATTTAGGGGCAACTCACTCACTCCAACGGGCTCCAAGTGATACTAGTTAGATTACCAATGAGCTGAATTGTAAACATGTAAACCAGTATTGAATGTTTAGTGGTAATACTTGCAATGGGGGCCTGGTGTCTATGTGTTGAGAGAGCGAATAGAAAACACACTACCCAGGAATTTCACCCCTGCATTATTCTGCGCAATCAGAGGATTGTTAGGCCAGTTCAAGGCATGGTTTCATAACGCTAGGATGAATAACACAATCTACACAACACCTGAAAGACCTGCCCAATGTATGTCAGATCTATGTAGTCTGGCTTCCAGCTTCATTATAGGTGCAAGTTCAAGTGCGCACATTTGGTCGACCCATGGTTGTCCACTTACTCACACACATGCGCAGCAACGTACACACTCAAATGTTTCGTTTTGTAGCCTAGTTTTAAGGCCGTGTCCGAATGAATGGCGTCGGCAGTGGCTATGGCCAGAACGCCGAAGATTCCTATTCTTCAAACGTTGTCATTGCAGCCAGCGGCCATAGCCGTAGCCGAAGACGCTTGATTGGGACACGGCCTCACACTCACAATTCTTTGTCAGCACCGTCCATGACTTTCCACCATTTTACAATTAGCATCACTAGTTCCCTTCTCCGCTTTACACCAGTTGGCGTGAAACGGAGACCAGGGAAGAAACCATGGTCCTGAGGCTGGTTCCCAAAGGGTCAAGATGGTCGACCTTTAGTTAACCATAGTCCACACTTGAACTTGCTTATATTTGTCATGATGCACTGGATGTTTGCATATGTTGTTGAATTCTCAACCCTCAGCGCAACTCCATTAATCAAAAACTTCCCTTGATCCAGGAGGATAAAATTTCGTCCACCCTGTCTTTAAGGTCAATAACCCATCCTGCATGCCCAAAGCCATTATAAATCACTGTGGGGGGTGAAATGGAGTGCCAGCGAAGACTTAGACTTGTGATTTGTGCAAAGAATGGAAGCATTTACAGTCAGTTTACCAATGTTGAGCTGGGGCTTCAAGTAAAACGGGGCATTCAAACTGATGTATCTATGCTACCTGAAGTTCGTTCTGATAATCCAGGATTTTGTGCAAAGTTATCAGCTGGTGTCTGCTTTACGAGACACTTGGCAAATGGTTCACGTTTATACAGAACAAGTAAACCCACAAAACATATCAAGCCCTGTTGATTTTATCAACAAAAGTATTCTAAATGTTACAATCATTCAGAAGTTATGAATGACTTTATTATAGTGTTTTTTACAGCTGCTGATCGTCAAGATTGAAGTGAAAAAAAAAAATCTAACAACGCATGTTCAGTTGTGAAGCTTTGTACACTTATAAGTAAGGATTTGCGGTGACAATATGTGGTTTAAATCTCTTTAGAGTATATGTGGTTCTGAAGGAACCGGTGGACTCATCGTTTCGGACAGTATACTCTGTCCGTCGTTAGGAGACTGCACACTTCTCGCACCAATTTATAATATATATATACATATGTGATGATAGTAAATTAAACTCTACGTAGCGCTGAGAGATGAAGTAATAACAAATTGAGAAATTGAAGCAGTGTTTACCGAAAAAATGTTGGGGTGGCCCACCCCAAATTTTTTTTCTCAATTTGTTATTACATATGTGATGACATGTTAAAGGTTATGACGACTGTTATAGCAAGTTACGTCCAAGTTGACATCTAATCGTTAAAGCTTTCTTCAGTCCAAAACCGACATTAATAGCCAATTTAAGAGGATTGAATTTGATTACCATAGTAATTTACGTCTTAACACCTTAATGAACTAAACATTACTTATTTCTGATGGTTGCTTTCTTGGTGAGATGACAAACATGTCATCATGCAAGAATAACCAATGATGAAAAAAGTACCTAACAGACAACTCTAACTGTTTTCAACTGCCATTTAATTGATTGTCTTAGTTTATTTTGGGTCAGGATCAGACGACTGTACAAATTGTTGTAAATTGATTGAATTGGTAATGTTGATCAAGGTAGCATGAAGGTGTACATTCTTCGCAGATGGTCTGTGTATTATCTGTCCTCATTTCTTCACAATCAAGCTTCTTTTCTTGTGAGATGACAGGCCGGGTGTGGATTTCACAAAGCGCTAGGACTAGTTTTATCTTGAGTTAGGATGAGTAACTAGTCCTAACTTATAGGACTAGCTATAAGTTAGGACTAGTCCTACTCTCTCAATGTAAAAGAGTGCAAAAACATTTGCTTTGTCCGCCATACAACTCTTGCTACGAACCATATGGTGGGCAACTCTTTTTATAGCGAAAGACGGGTATTTTCAACTTGAATCAGAGTGAAGTTCGCTCAAATTTCACCCAAAATGGTGATGCACAGTGTGTTTCACTCTCAAAAGAGCCAAAATGACTCCACTCAGGCGAGAGAGTGAAATTTTCACTCTTTTACATTTAGCGAGTAAGTTAGGACTAGTTTTGTGAAATCCACATCTGAAAATGCATTCTGCTGACAATAGAACATTCCATATTCTTCTCACTGGAGTCTTAATTTGTTTTAAGTTGTATCTTCCAAAGTCGGCATCTATTGTGAATATTGATAAAATGTGTAACATTGTCAAGCTGTCAGTCGATTGAATGGTCTGGTGATGCAGTTGAACTATGGCTCGTTGTAACCCACAATACTGCTGTTAAATGTGAATGTTATCAATAATAATAGATGTCTAATTATTTACCCCCCAAACAAAACAAAAGATGAGTGTTTATTAACGTCTGGTACATTGCCCCCAAGTCAGTGGCAAGTGCTTATTTAGATGACATGTTTCCTGACTAGACATTATTGTTACTATGACACTTTGCAGGCAATGTTATGACACATTGCAGGTCATGTTTCACTATGTATCGACAAACTTGAACACAAAATGACGTAGATGTACACACTCTTGTTTTTTTTCTTCACACTTTTACTAAAAAGGTTAGGTTACCCGGGAACAGCATGCCCATATCTATTATTATTATTTTTATCTTACCTGTGTTTTGTTTATTTGTGAAAGAAAGTAATATTAGGTATCATAATATCCTATCTGAATTCTATTCTTTTACGTGCATTACACAACACATGGGACCTACGACTTTTAAGTCCCATCCGAATGACGCAGCAGTAATGGTTTAAGTGTCTTGCTTGAGGACACAAGTGTCATGACCGGGACTCGAACCCACACTCTGCTGATCAGAAACACCAGAGATGGAGTCTGGTGTTCTTATCCGCTAGGCCATGACACGTCACAAGTGATCAAAATGTCCAAGGGTTTGGTTTTTTAGTATGTTCCAGCTTTGGAGCTTTGGCGAAAAATATTTTGCATTTTAAATGGAGTATTGCTGTTTCCCGTTTGTCCAAGCTGTTTCATCAGAATTATGTTCGTCCCTTCCATTATGGCCTGGAAGTGTTATTTCAAGGCCTTCAACTCAATAATTTTCTTTTTATTGCTATTGAGCTTGCTCCATGGTTGGGGTGCATTATTTGACCAGAGCAAAATATATTCTATCCATATTTCAAACATGTATATATTATATAGCATCTTCCTTTTGTCTATAACTCATGTATTTAGCCTCTGTTCTTTAGGTGATATGGTTTAATGTTAAATTTTATAATTAGAAACAGTAATGATCCGGTGCAATGTTTTAGTACACTCTACAAACTTCCCATAGTAATTATATTATATTTAATAACAAAAACAAAAGCTGCCATGAACTGCTGACCGGCACAAGAGAACTGTGCCTAAGTTTATCAAGTTGATGGGAGGACAAATTGCTCAACGAATTGTAATGCTGAGCAAAAAAAGAAACGGGTTAGCAGTTGCAAGCAGTGCACATTGCATAATTTTAAATGTTAAGCTAGTATTGTGCATACCAAGTTAATACGCTCAGGGGACATTCCTTCAATCTTGCAAGTCGGAAGGTTCAACAGACAGCCAAACCTCTCTGGGATTTTAATGTCTAGCACTGATTTATCACTTCATATTTTGCCAATCAAACAAATCGATGAAGCAATAGTTGTATGGTTAAAAAGCTCATAAAAACACTTTATCTAACAAGGTCTCGTATAGACTGTGTTATCTGTGACACCATCATGTTTACAAAAGAGCCACAGAGCCTGGACTTCCTGCAGGCATGATTTGTACAAAGCCCAAATGGAAGACCACATCAAGTCTGATATTATTTTATGGAGATTGCACTGTCCGATTTTTACCAACTTCTGATATGAAGAAACGGGGCACATCTAAAAACTGGTTCAACTTGTTATTTGGTGTGGAAATTATGACACAAAATGTAAACAAATCCATATATGACCAGTGTAGTATCTTGCCTGCCAGAAAGGCCCTGGAATGTACAAGGTCACTCTTTTTGTAAACAAAGGTTGCATGGTCTATAGGTGATGCTTAAAATGGTCGTCAGTTGATCAATCTGACAGACGTTGCCTTCGAGATAGACTAGAGCACAAACTATACCATGTTTGCACAAATTTGGTAGTTTAGTTTCAAAACACTACAGTTGCATCATTGGTAATTTTTCATCTTTAAAACAATAGCTTATACAAAAACTAAACTGTGCGATTGCATGTTTGTATTTTCGCTATGTGCTTCCCACCTTTAAATAAAGACAAACCAATGGCTTGGTATGGGTTTTTAAATGTCACTTTTCAGGTATGTTAGCCACATCAGAGGCTTTGCTCTTTGTGTTCACGCATTTAAAAAAAAAATGGCGTCAGATTCTTGTGAAAAAAAAAATTCTTTCAAAGTTTCTTCCGACGTGACGTCTTCAGTTCTTGTTGTTTCTGATTATTTGGCACGTTACCAATGATGTGACTTTATAGGGCCTATTGGCTTTCAAATAATTATAACAAATGATAAGTGTACATGACATCCTTCTAGACGATACCTGACAGTTTAAACAGACAGCAGTTGTGTTAAATACATGTGGTGGACGCTGTTTTCAAATAAATAAATAAAATGTTGCTATTTTCGACTGTTTACGGCAGCAATATTTCTTTCACTTGTGTCAATCTTTAGAAACAGGGCAACTGTTCATACTTGCTGTGTCCAGCATGGTCTCTGATAGGAAACCACTTTGGTGATCAACTGAATCCTTATTTGGATGATTGTATAAAGTGACAGCACCAGTCAATAACCAGGGGCCTTTTCCAAACCTCGACTTGAGCTCCAGCTCCGGCCTGGTCTTTGCATCAATTTTGGAGCAGTGTACAGTTTGCACAGTGATCTGATCTGAAGCGTAAGCCGAGGTTTGGAAAACGCCCCAGTTCTTCCCTTCGGTGTGCGATATGTCTAATTCCCTGGGGTCTTTTCCAAACGTGGGATTGGACTCTGACTTCAGCAGTTTGTACATTTTGGACGGTGTTTTCCAATGCCAAACGGAGCCCGGAGGCAGCCAAGGTTTGGAAAACGCCCGTAATTTGATCCCTCTGCATTTAATGGGTCGAGTCTCTTGTCGCCTATAAACTCCCCAAAAGGTGCTGATATCACGTGATTAGTGACACGTGATATCAGCACCTTTTGGCCTCATTCCATATTTAACACATTATTTCGTTGTGACGTGTTGTGTTGACTGAATGAATGTTCTCATGTTGACTGAATCCGTATCATTGTTTGAGTTAAAGCTAGTGTAGGTTACGATTGATATCTTCTGTAAACTTGATATCAGTTAGCACTACTACAAACAATGCACATGGCAAAGGACTGCTGCTATTTGTGAGGGCGGCATTGCATTTGATTAGTATAGCTTGTTTTGTTAGTTGTAGCATCTGTTGCCTGTGAGAGAACATTGTTTTTGTAGCTTTTATAAGCATAACCTAGTACCGTAACCTGGTCACTTTAACCTGATGTGTGTGTGTGAGCTAACACTCATCCATTCTACGCACTTTAAAACGCGTTGACGTTTTCCCTCTGCACGTTGCTCCATTGTTTTATACGAATAGTTTCTGCACCCGCTAAAAAACTATTTTGTGTAAGCTGTAGTAATGTCAACTAGTTTTAGGTGTTGGCAATACTTATGATTTTGCTTGAGAATTAACAAATCAACTAATTTTAACCTGGCTTTTGGTAATGTCTGACATTCACACCTTGCATGAAACCACGTTTAGTGGCGTGTCGTGGCTGAGCGGTCTAGCGCACCGGACTCAACATCTGGTGTTTCTAATCAGCAGAGTGTGGGTTCGTGTCTCGGTCTTGACACTAACTTGTCCTTAAAACTTAACCATTATTGCTTCGTCCTTCGGATGGGACGTAAAGCCGTAGGTCCCGTGTGTTGGGTAATGCACGTAAAAGAACCCAGTGGCACTTATCGCTATAAGAGAAGGGGTTAGCCCCGGTGTTCCTGGTTTAATCGGCTGCAGATTGCGCCCCAGCACCTTGTAAACTGTTACATGGTACTATGTAGTAATGTTTAAAAAGTTAACTAAAGAAGTAGACTTTTGTAACTTAATCCTATAAGGTCATTTAATTCCAAGTTACACATCACTCACCTCTCATTTTAATGCGGTTTTGGAACCAAGTTCACATACCTAAAATGAGAAGATGATGCATACATTATTGAGCAGTTCCAGATATTCTAGAACATCCATTTTCAACTCGAGTGATTTCTGATCAAAATGCACTTTTCAGGAGCTAACCCTAATGCAAAACCTGTTAACACATTATGAGAAACCGTACGTTGACAACAAAATATTCAATCACATACCCATGAAGCTACGGCTGTGTATCACGGAGAAAGATCGTATTATCAGCACGAGTTACAGAGCAAATAAACACGCCTGATCAAATATAAACTAGACCATTATCAGTGTACTTTAATTGGGATGTTTTCTGAGGATTGTCGAGTGTCTGTTCGCATATCAGTTTACCACAGTCAATGCGAGGGAAGGTGTCGACTTCAAACTGGGCGAGTTTCACCAGCATTATGTGGACAATGATCGAAAATATGCATTGATGGAAGGGAAGATCCTGACAAAGTGATTATGTCTGATGATGAATCGAGCAGTCTGCAAGGGTTGCTGCTGTCTGCTAAGATCGGTGACATTGCAACCTTTAAGAAATTGCTCAAGGAAGGTGATGATGTACTACAGAAAGACAAGGTATGCCTTAATAGTGTAGGTCTGTATGTGATTGTGTTGATTGCACTTGTCTGGCTTTGCATTAACACCTCTTTTATCAATACGTTTAGGCTATTGATGAAGTTTCTTGTGACTTGTGAATTGTATAATTTCAGAAAACTTTGAAGTGCGAGGGCAGTAACTTAATTAGTTTTCATTTGCCCCCTTTCCCCTGAAAATTTGCAGTTTTCTGATGAAAGGATATTCAAAATGTACACAATGACGTCGTATTCATTCCCTCTGAAATCAAAATTCATGCGAACAAGTTTAATCAGTTAACGCGACATTGTGTCTGCAGACTGGGCTATCATTGTTTAACAACTCGCCGAATGCGTAGCAATGGTGAAGTGCTATATCTATAAAATTCCAACTGTAGCCTGGAAACGAACGCACGAGTTGCACCCCTAATAATAATAGCTGTGTACACTACTATAGGTGGACAAACACACATTTGATATGCCTGTCATTGACTGAAAGACCAATAAAAAATGGAGCGTCTCCGCAAAACACTGTATCCTTGAAGTATAGTGTTTTTGCGGGGCAGTCGCACACGATCAGTTATCGTTTTTATCTGACTATAAATGGGCACCAATTTCGTTGAGCACAAAAAGTGGCTCAGCACAAATAACATTATGCTTACCAGAATAGGGTTACCAGCCAAAAGAGCATGTCACATGTACAATCTGTGACTGTAATATCCTGCTCATTTTCACAAAGCAGAAAACTTTAAAGCACTGTTTTCTGCTTCAGCAGCTCTGTTAAATTGGGCACTCGCTGCGTAATTAACTGCAGCATGATATCCAATTACATTAACAGACAAAAATCCCTCTTTTCGAACTCCATTTTTTCGGAACAAGGTCAGCACGACCGTATCTTTCAGCAAATTAAGTTTAAAACTGACTTGATCTTACATTATCGTCTTTTTGATCGTGCCACTGTGCATTATTGATAATATAATAATGTTCAATTTATATAGCGCCTGTAACTTAATAACGCTCAGGGCACTTAGCTAATAAAACAATTTGCACTTGAACAAGAAAGAGCAAAGAATCATAACAAATAAGTTCATAAATAGAGTTCAAAAGCTTTCTTGAACAAGACTGTTTTTAAGTTCTTAAAATTTGGCAAAAAACAGCAATTTAGTTTATATTATGAAACAAACTAATAAAAAATATATTAATGTTTTGTTGTCACTGTTGTTTGTATTTTTGAAAAATCATCTCCTTCAATATGGTGGTATATTTGTATTTTACGTCAAAATATTTCAATGTATTCCATTTTGAGATATGGTGGACACAATATGGTGGACACAAAGTATTTCGATGTATTCCATTTTGAGATATGGTGGACACAATATGGTGGACACAAAGTATTTCAATGTATTCCATTTTGAGATGGTGGGCACAATACTTATTATGACACTACTACTAGGTTTGGGTACGGTTTGTCTGTATACACCAAAACCAAACAGTGCACTCTTATTATAGTGTCCACCATATCTCAAAAAGGCTAATGTAGATATAACTGATGCAATAACTTCCTGACAATTTTAACTATGCAGGATGATCGCACAGTGTTGCACTGGGCTGCACAGAGTGGAGCAGTCTCCGTCATTATGGCGGGGGTAACGAAAGGACTTGCATGGCATATTGACTCCAAGAACAAGGTGCGTAGACAAAATCAAAAGACTGAGGTGAAAAATCCGCTTAAACGTATGCTCATAAATGACCGATCAAGGAATGCTCTGCGGAAGATGAAAAATTAAAGATAATTAAAACATAACATGAGTATAGGTATGGTTTTTGTTTTTAAATTATATATATAATCTGATAACATCCTTCAAACTTTGTCACATCGACCAGTTTACGATGCCCTGTGATATCAGTTCCAAATAATATTTGATAATACAATTGATTTAATTTGATAATATTACACTATTTTTTTAAATGTAAACAAATGTGTAATAATAATAATACGTTTGTGGATGGCAACGGTCTTGAAAATTAACATAACAATATATTCAATTCAAACCAGATATCCTTCAAACTTTGTCACGTCGACCTGTTTACGATGCCCTGTGCTATCAGTTCCAAGTAATGAAAGAACCATCGTTACGAGTGGAGTATTGAACTTCATGAGAATATAATACCACACTCTTTGATAACATTCATAAGTGTAATCAATTTTCAAAATCTGACTATTTGATAAAACGCAACAACTCGTTAGTGCAAATGTACAAATAGAGTACTGTGTGACCTGTTCACACTTGATCGTTTTTAATCAATAACAAGTTATTGATTAAAACGATCAAGTGTATAATAAATATATAAAAAAATATTATGTAGTGCACTAACTCTGACAATTTGATAAAACGCAACAACTCGTTACTGCAAATGAACAAATCAGGCCTACTGTGTGACTTGTTCACACTTGATCGTTTAAAAGATATTATGCAGTGCACTAACTCTAAAGAGTAAGTGGACTTCTATTTTTTTAAATATTTATTACTCCCGTAATACTTTTGGGCTAAGCAACTTTATGAACATTTTTGCATAATGCTGTGGTTTATTTTACCACAAGTTTCCGTATGTCTACTTGTTTTGGCATCTTGCATATTTTGACTAAACTGTGCTTGTTTCTCCACGGTGAAAAAAAAACAAGAGGCAAAAACATTTTGGTGGGTTTTACTTGTTCTGTTTTTGCAGACCCGGAAACTGGTAAAAATGTTAGATTTTGACACGAATTCTGCATCAGTTTGACACAGTTTTTTTGGTCATTTTGAAATGGGTCAGGTCCCTGTGACCCGGAATGCAAGTCAATTCTGACCCAGGAGTATTTTTATATGATTTTGAAATCTGAGACAACTGAAATGGCTGAATAGACCGATCCATTAAGCCCCGCCCCTAACGTATTGACCAATCACAGCATTGACTACATCACCACTGTACACGTGGGCAGCACAATGCGCATCCCTTCAATGCCACACTACACAACATGAACGCGCATGCTATAAGTACGCGCACACGTGTTTACATTTTTCCAGTGTGATTTTATCGTGTCGGACTTTTGTCGGACTTTTTGGTGGCGTGGCCAAGGCGTAGCCAAGGCTGTGATTTGTCAATATGTAAGGGGGTGGGGCTTGTTGCATTGATCTATTATCCATAGTAATTATGTGTTGTGTTTATGTTACAGCGTGGATTGACACCATTGCATGATGCCTGCTTAGCAGGAAACGTCAGAGCGACACACATGCTGTTGGCACTGGGCGCCGACATTACAGCTCAAACAAAGGTAAGTTCCCAAGATTGTTTCTTTAATTCAGGAAACTTCATTCTCAAAATGTTGAAGCCTGATGAAAGCACATAATGTAAAATAATTTCAGAATAAAGGTACTGGTCCCCGTGGATCTCGCCCATTCTCACGGTAAACGGGAATAACAATTGGTGATCGGAAATAGGTGTCGATCGGAAACGATAGAATATGATATTTTCCTTTGTATTTTTATATTTAATTGAATTTACTGAATTTGCTTCTGATGTTTGGTTTGCAATTTTAGGAGGGATACACACCGTTGCTTTGTGCTGCGGGTAACGGACACAGTGAAGTAACACGGCTCCTTGTGGGTGCTGGGTGTGACCCCAATAAACTCATACCGGTGAGTCAATGCTTTATAGGGGACACTTTTCGACATGGCAGCGGTCGGCTTTGGCTTCAGTTTCCGTCAGCCACTTAAAAAAAAAAGGGATTTATCATCAATAATATGCTGATTTTTAACCTTTATACCATAATCGTGACGTATTTCACATGCGCCTCAATGTTGTTTACTGTCTTCCCTCCGTGCAAAATACAAATGGGATGATATTAGCAAAGCAAAAAGTCACTCTGGATTGTGCCAAGATTCTTTCTTGTACTTCTAAGTGGACTCTTAAATGTTAAAGTCTGTATACCCATTAGTATAATGCGAGAAGCTACCTGTTTGACACCTTATCTTTTCTTCTTTGATTACAGGGTGCGTTTTTGAAGCACAAAGGGACATTGGTGTTATATTCCCCTGTATTTGATATTGTTATCGGTGTTGTTGTTATTGTTGTTTTGTTTTGTATTTCAGCCGATTGGTGTAAACGCTGTGCATATTGCAACGTGGACCGGACACGCTGACGTACTTGACATTTTGCTACAACTTGGAGCTAACGTAGATGAGAAGAGCAAGGTATGATGCGCAGGCGCGCCGGCGGTCACATCACAGTTTGACAAAGACGGCACCCTTAGTGATTTGACCGCAAGCAAGCGCGTGTGCAGCATCTGGGTGAGAGTTGATATTTCCATGCGCAGCCACAGGCTTGTTATAATTTGACGACACAGCCCCTTTAAAGCGATGGTGTTATACCAAAGATACTAGCAAAACAAGATAGGACACTTGTGCCGTTTTGCACGTCAGCAGATGTAACGCCTTTTTTACTTATCTACCGCGTGATGGCGCCCTTCCCTAGGTGTCAATTTTGCTAGGATTATTGGCACAAATAGTTGGTGGGATCGTTTGGTCGAATGTTTTCCATTTAGCAGGCCCTACTTATCGCGAAAACGATCTTTGGTTCTACCTACCAAACGACAGCGGGCGCCCATTTTGCGTTTCATGTTTCTACACGGAGTGTCCCATCTTGTGTTTTTTTTAGGTATCTTTGGTTATACGCTGAAAGTCGATTAAACCCGTGACAGAATATTTGTAAAGCAATAAGATTATGTATAATTATTAGGGTTTAAATTTGAAAACAAAATTGAATGGATTGTATAACGTCACAGATGGTTACAAAATAACATGACAAAGTAATTAATGTGCACATTATACACGTTTTAAAGATACAAAATAATGACATATGTTAATGTTACAGATCGGTAAAACAGCCATGGAGTTTGCTGCAGAGCAGGAACACACAGAGTGTATTGAGACTCTACAAAAACACATTGCTAAAGACGGCAAGGTTAGGATAAATGTTCGGTTAGGATAAATGTTCACACATCAATCTCCCTTCCCTAACGTAAAAAGGAGAGATTGGTATGCGAACATTTTATTTTATGACGGGTACAATGCTTTGACAAACCTTTCTTTATCAAGTGTTTATCCGTGTGTTATAATTGGAAATGGAATCTTGGTTCGAATATTTGGCCAGTCGTCCTACACAATCGCTGCCAATGTCAACCCTTTTATTGTTTGATTGTTTATCTTTGATTATGAAAATATATTTGATGCATATGTCTTATGTTTCATTTGTAGACCCACAGCACCCCGTCTGCAGCCGACGAATCGAAAATACTCAAATCAAAGATGAAACGAGCTGAAGATAAGATTCGAGCCTACTTCGAAGACAAGTTGAAGGAAGAAATCGGATACTTCGAAAAACAGCTGCAGGATCAACACGAAGAGGACGCAACATTAATCTTGAAGCTTCAGACTGAAGTGTCGAGGCTACAGACCATCCTTGGACGAGAGCAGGCACAGCTCGTTAGAGGTTCTCCCTTACGAAGCCATAGACCGGACATTATTAACTTAAATAGGATACCATCGTCTGGTACCAAAAGACCCACGGGACTTATACGTCAGAAACGGTTGAGCGAAGGTGACGAGCCAGATAAGATATCACGTGCTGGGTCCTCGGAAAGCCCAGAGAGTAACAATGAGGAGGACAGACAGGAGCCGTCTGGAGTTGAACGAGTCAAATCGTCGAAGAAGAAAAGTATGTCTACACTGGTAGAAGAAAGCTCGCGCAAAACTGACTCGATGACTTACCTCAGAAAGCAAGCGATGGACGAAGTTACACCCGGTGTGATCCCTCGGTCAGCTAGTACGGGAGGGTTGACTCTTCCCAATAAACCCTTGTCCATGTCACGGCGCAATCGCGTTGTAAGCGTGGACACTCCACCCACAAGCCCCATCATCCAAACCCCACCCGAGTGTCCTTTCTCGGAGATGTCACCATCTACCTCAAACACACCAACCTCGCGTGACAATCTCCAGATCGAAGAGGTTGAGGCACCGAGGACGAGGCGAAAGAGCTTGACCATGCTGCTTCGACCAATGTTTCAGTTTGGGGACAGCAATAAAGTTGACCGGACGAGGCGACGGAGTGTGGCTACAACGATGCCAATTTCTCCGCCCAAGGACGCCAAACCAGAAAAGAAAAGGAAGGGACTTTCATTACTTCAGAGACCACTGCCGGGAATTCAGGCAGTTTCGGATAAAGCAGAGTTGAGCACGCAGGAAAATAAATGAGTGAAAAAAAACACAAAAAAAACACTGGACCTGATATAGGCCAAATACGTGGTGGAGGTTGGCGTTGCTTGGGAAATAATAATTAGCGCGCGCAACATTGTTGTGTTGGTAGATTTTTCTTTAACAAAAACAAGAAGACGAAAAAAAAGAGACCAGTAACTTCGATTTCACCATAGGCTACAGTGCTCTTTTGTATTAGGAGTTTTATTTGAATTTAAACATGCAATGTTGCATCTTTTAAAACTTAACAAAAAAATTAACACAATTTTTTTTAAATATGGTTTTCACTTTGTAAAACACCGAAGAGGGTTTTAAACTTTTAGTATGTTATTATATCTTACACACACGCACTTTGTTCACTATTGCACATACTTTACTCGCACTATCGAAGAATTTTTTTTTTTTTACTTTCACTCAAAAAGACATTTCACTCACTTTTAGGCTTGACATACTTTGTATTCTAAAGCAAAAGCCCTTGTAAATTGGCAGAGAAGGGAGTTAAGCGACACCCAAGACATTTTAAATTGTTAACAATAGTTTCCTGCTTTTAGGAAAATATTATTTTATTAAAATAAATAATAAATGAATAAGCGAAGTTTTATATTCCCTCATTTGCTTCAAACAAGACTGACTTACTATTATTGTTCATACTCTTGCTCGAAAGATTTCCCAGAATGTCTCAGAAGTGCACCTCTACAGTAAGTAGGCCCTAGGGCTATCTTTTGTTCAAAATATTTCTAAGGTCCGCTCAAGGGCCCTGGAACCCATGCCGTATTTCTTGCGTTATATCGCCGCACTATAGCGTTAATCACCGTATTTTATTGCGTTATATCGCCGTATTTTATTGCGTCATTTCGCCGTACTATATAGCGTACTATATCACCGTATAAACTAATATACGGCGATATAACGCAATAAATATGGCGATTTAAAGCTATAGTACGGCGATATAACGCTATAGTACGGCAATCTAACGCTATAGTATGGCAATCTAACGCTAAAGTACGGCGATATAACGCAATATGCTCTTTTGTTTGTAAGACAGTATCAAAATTAACTTGGTATGATTTCATTTACTACCCATAAATGAAGAACTCTTCAGTACACACAGTCCAGCATTGTGTGATTTTAAGTACTTGGTTTGATCCTACAGAATCCCCTCACAAGATTCCTTGACAAGCCCTACAAAACTTCCCACGAGAGCAAAGCAGCAAAAAGAACATACCTACCCATTCAAACAAAAATCTTACACTAAAAAATGTATGCCATCCATGAGAGTGAATCACTGGATAAAGATGAGAACTTGAATAGCCCAAGGTCAACCCTGAGCAAGCAGTGAGTATCACTCTAAACATGATCGATCCTAACTTAATAGTCTCACAATATCAGCTTGAAGGATACACTTGGAAATTGTCAAGATACTCTCTGATTTTACCTTGAAAATGAATTGATTCCAGCAAACGAAATTTTAAAGAGCAGGGGTCAATTTCACAAAGTACTAAGTTCATCTTTACGATGAGTTGTCAGTATTACCATAGTGATTTGTATTGTGATATCACACTTTGCTTAGCAATTATGATTGATTTGCACTTAAGAGAAATCTTAACTCTGTGTGTAATCGATCCCAGGTTATTCTATAACTTTATGAAGATTAAAATTAATCAATCACATTGACCTCCCCATTCCCGTCCCCTCCCCTTTTTTCACCCGTCGGTGCATTGCTACTGATTAGCCAATCAACGAACTATTGACCAATGACGTTGGCTAAAGGTAACCCCTCCCCCAAGTGGTCACTGCTTGTGACGTCATCACAGCTTCTGCGTAACTGTATGCATGTTGCATCATTATTGTCGCCATTATTAGCATTTTCAGTAGCATTGTCCATTTTGTTTGACAGTTTCTGGATCTTTTAGGAGAGGATAATACAGGTATTGTCTGCTTCATTGTCTGTGGTTAGTGGGTCCACTCTCCACACAAACCCCGAAGAATAGTATAGCGTCACCGACCGGACCGGGCCTACCGTGCAGCACGTGGGCCGACGGTAGAGCTGGAGTAGAGGCCGAGGGAGACTGTCCGTAGCCATGTTGTCTTCATGTGGCTGGTGGCGTAGTGGTTGTTGCCGATGCCTTCTGCAGGTAAAATTTTTTCCTTTTTGTTTCTGAACTAGAATTTATAGACAACTTATAGAGTATTATAAAACACCTGGATTCTATATGTACACTTTGGTTAAGTAATATTTCGAGGGAAAGTTGTTTTTTGGGACGCTAGTTGAGATCGAAAATCCAGGACCAAGATGGCGTAACTTTTTGATGCAGCTTTTTGATCCAAACCTTGCTCTGTATTGTTGCGAATTGTATGAGGGACTTGTTTTTATGTGAGTCAAATAGATATACAGAACCGCCCGTGTGTAATTGGAATATATTGGAATGTAATTTGGTGTATTCTAGCCAGCAAGGCATGTTCACAAAACTGATTCAGGCACGGGGCGCGGGAAGCAAAGAAAGGCTGGTAATGGTAGTTCAAATAGAGATAGCGCCCCTCGTGACAGAACTTCACTTGTGCCTACCTGCATTTAATTCGGTGTAGTTTACATGTAGTCTTATGAAAGTTATGAACACCTCTAAGTATATTCCAAGTACATGTCTTTACTTTATTTATTTGTGTAATTTTACAAGTAATTCTTAGTAGGAGAAAAGTGTTGCTGCAATTGAAGGCCAACAACAAAAAACCTTTCAAAAATATTGTTTTTTATTCTGTTTGCATTTAGGCTAGCTACAGACATGCTATGGTCAGATGATGCGCATGCTGCCCAGCATCAAGATTCAAGGATGTCTTCCACATCAACAGGTAAATTTATGACAACTGTTTTTAATTTGAAGCGCATCAAGTGATGTCGGACAGTTTGATGATACTACTAGGCTTGGCGAGAAATATATCAACATCTTTTTGTAGTTTTTCTTATTTGCCATTTTCAAGAATATGTTGATGCCTTTTTGGTTTTTATGCTGTTTTTATACCATATTCATGAGCTAAAGTGTGATGTCATATCAGGCAGAAATCTCAAAGTTGACAGATTTTAGGATACTTCGGTGTCATATACTTTCTTTTCTACAGTGATTCGTTGTGTCAGTTCATAGCAGTGGTTAATAAATGGTTAAAGGAATGACCAGAACTTAAATGAAAGGGGAAAAGGTAATCTCAAACTACCCAAAGTTGTGTTTCATTATTTGTTTATATCAAATCAAACTAAAACATTGTTGTGTTTTTTGTTTGCATGATACAGCGAGGGTTGTCATCTCCACAGAGATTACACATCATCCAAGTAGATGTTTGAGATCTGAGTGCAGTTGATAAGCTTCCTAACAATGTAGAATGAGTCTGTAAAATGAACAGCTGTCTTCTTTATAAAAGGTAAGAGAAACTCCTGAACATTAAAACAGTCGATTGATATCTATCCTAGTTTCCATCATTACAATTTATCATCACTTTCCCTCGGTAGTTTCACCTATTGGCAGTAGCGGTGCTGGACTCTAAAAGTTGGGGGAGGGGGCAAGTGAGGGGCAAAGAAATGGTTTTGGGGGCGGGGCAATCCAATGTCTGATTTCCATTGTACCATAAACATTATCAGTAACGTAAACACAAATGGTAATGTGTAAATTATTTTGTCTGGCAAAGTTTGCTATGAGACAAAAGAAAACAGTTTTATGAAGCCAAAGTCCATCTATTTAAAACTAAGTTTCATAAAAATGTGAAATTGGGATTCTTGTTCTACTTATTTTTTACTCCAACCGATCACATTGAATTTGAATCACTGAATCATTTTTAAAATAAAATAACGATTGACTGTTATTCCATTTGAATATATGATAATATTAAGTCATTTGTTAACTTTTCCAGAGTTAGTAAAGCTGAAATAAGATCCACCAATCAACGAAGTAGATGTCTGTGCTCTGTACATCAACTTTGTATGTCAACCAATGCTGTTTCTGATAAAAAGGTAAATTATTAACGCATGTGTGCCTATGCTAAGTAATATCAAACATGGAAGGTTGGAAAAAACTTCTTCTGATAAGATGTCTTTTAGATAACCTTCTTTTGTACAGGTTGCAACCGATATTATGCATTTAAATTACTTGTTATGTTTTAAGAAAAAGACCATATAATCTTTTGTAAGTTTTAATGACAACCCTCTGCTGGTTTAATCAGCATTTTGATTTGCTTTAAGTAATTTCAAATTCTTTCTTGTAAAAAAGTGTCTTGTACAATTATCATCCCTTTTTTAATAGAATATTAGTTTGTACACAGAGGTCTCCACATGAATGACTTTGTTTCCAAATGTTTACATCTCATGGTTCTATTTCAGTCATCTTTCAATAATTCCTTTGAACACTTGGAAGAACTAAAACGAAAAATGTAAAGGTTACATTCAAACATTATCTTACTCAAATAAATATTTGTTTGACTTATTGTAAAATAAATTTTACTTGTTTGTATTCTAAAGGCGTGTCATCTGTAGATGATTTCTACCTATCACAAGAAGTGGATTCCTGGGAACTGGAAGTGCCTATCATCAGCCCAATGTCTACCCATCACAAATTTCGATGTGATGGTTACAACTGAGGTATGTACAAATCACTGTGGGTGACATTACTTTTTTACACTAACATCAAAAAGTGGGCTGTTTTTGCAGCACTATACAGACAGCACCCCTACGCCACATGCCACAACACTCTGGGGACTCCATGCTGGCATCAGCCTAACCCAGATGAGTGGTTAGTCCCTACAGATTGATCACAGATTTAAAAAATATATATAAAACACATTTTTTTACTAACAAACCTCTTTCATAAATAATGAAGTTTTAAATATAAAGTTTTAAAGTTAAACACATACTAGTATTTTTGCAACCCCCAACACCATCCAACTTCCTCTCTGGTTATGCCACTGGTGACAAGGGCAACTTGATACCACCAGGGGAAGGGCAGGTTCATTTGACGTTTTCCGTTTTTGTATGCGCCCCAATGTATTACCTCTATGCATTTTGTTTTCTTTAACCTTTCACAGGACAGAGCTAACTACAATCTTGAAGGCTTCAGAGTTTGAGTAGAGCAATGCATAGTGGAAACACCAAATGTCTTCATATTATTCTACACATCAAGGAATCATGGATGGCCAACCAAGCAATTTGTTGACCTCATTAATGATGTCAAGTACATCACTGATGTAATGTATTTAAATAAATGCTCTTGTGAAAATTAGGTGCACCATTTGCACGCAAGCACACAGTATGTGTATTTTTAACTCGAAGTTGGAGATCAAAGTAATTCGGTTTGACTTTAAATGGTGATGCCGAGGTTCGATTAATGGTGGTGGGTTGGTTTGATCTATTTGAAATTTATTTCTGAACCATGTGGAGTCCCATTATCAGCCAGGGTAATATCTGGATGTTGGTCTTAAAGATGTTTTAAAAAAACAAACATCGTTTTAATAGTTTCTTGACATAAATACCTTATTTGATGATAAGTTTGCAGGTTGAGTTAAAGTAATTTATTTCCTTTAAAAATACCCCACACAAAGCATACTAAAAAAACTTTGCACCAGAATCCTGCAAAATTTCTAAATAATTACCATGTACAAGAAAAATGTTCCACAAAATGGAAACACGCATAACGAGCACAAAAAACGCACTAAAACATTAATTAATTAATTAACTATAGAAAACATGCCAATTAATTATGAAATTTCCATGGCTTTACTGTTTAGTTTATTTATTGATAAATAAGATAATCAACGTAAGTCTTCCAAAAGAACTTATCCACAGGAAATATTCTTCCAAAGAATCAAAGTTTATTCTCTTTTTCAGACAAATTTAAAGTGAAAGTATTGTTCTTAATGCTGATTATAATTATTTTGTATATATTATACTATTTGAAGTTAATTTGAAATAAAATGATTCTATAAATGTAGCAAGAAATTTGTTTCATTTCCTTACTTTATGCGCTATTATTGTACAAGTAATGTGTTATGGTTAGAAGTATTAAGCAAGACATAGAACAATAGCTCTTTTTATTATTAACAAAACCACTTGGGCTAGAACCTTTCAGAGAAGTTTGACCGTACCCCACTCCAAAATTTACAATACGCAATCCAACTTTACGCAAATAAAATAGACTGGTCCCATTCAGTCAACCAGTACGTGTATTTCAATAATATAAGTAGACATTGGGGTATCCAACAAAGATGGCTGCATTAAAATGGGTCTTTATCCTCTCAAATGTTTCACAGGCCTTTATATATATATTTTAAAAATACCATACCTCCTTTAATGTAAAAAATTACATACCTTTAAAATCCTTCTAAACCGCCCAGTCATATCTTCAATACAAAATGCACCACACCTTTAAATTTATTTGTAAAAAGTTCTATACCATTCGATTTAAGGTTAGTTTTACCACTTCAATGTAAAATTTAATACCGTACAAAAAGTATTCTGCATAATTAAATCAATTCCACCCTACATTAAGGTCCACAGCAACCCCTACCCCTGGCCCCAGTCCTCTACCCAGCTTGATCACATGCCCGTTGTCCAGCCAGCCATCACCCCAATATATACACCAGCATATCCCCACCCTCACCCCAAGCCTTCAGTCCAACCATCTCAACCCACTGTCTTCATCCCAACAACCTCCCATCTTTACTCCAGTCCTCTACCCAGCATCATCATGCCCATAAGAATGTCTATCCAGCCACGCCCCAGCATGACTACTGGTCCATCCCCCATCCCTCACTCCAAGCCTTCGATCCAACCATTTCAACCCACTGTCTTCATCCCACCAACCTCCCACCCCTTACTCCAGTCCTCTTCCCCTTTCCCCAGCATCATCATGCTGATGCCTATCCAGCCATCACCCCAGCATGACTACTGGTCCACCCCATCACTCACTCCAAGCCATCAGTCCAACCATCTCAACCCACTGGCTGACTGACTGTCTTCATCCCACCAACCTCCCACCCTTACTCCAGTCCTCTCCCCAGCATCATCATGTTCATGTTTATCCAGCCATCACCCCCAGCATGACTACTGGTCCACCCCCATCTCTCACTCCAAGCCATCAGTCCGACCATCTCAACCCACTGGCTGACTGACTGTCTTCATCCCACCAACCTCCCACCCTTACTCCAGTCCTCTACCCAGCATCATCATGCCCATGTCCTACCAGCAACACCCCAGCATGACTACTAGTCCATCCCCCATCCCTCACTCCAAGCCCTCAATCCAACCATCTCAACCCACTGTCTTCATCCCAACAACCTCCCACCCTTACTCCAGTCCTCTACCCAGCATCATCATGCCCATGTCCTACCAGCAACACCCCAGCATGACTACTAGTCCATCCCCCATCCCTCACTCCAAGCCCTCAATCCAACCATCTCAACCCACTGTCTTCATCCCAACAACCTCCCACCCTTACTCCAGTCCTCTACCCAGCATCATCATGCCCATGTCCTACCAGCAACACCCCAGCATGACTACTAGTCCATCCCCCATCCCTCACTCCAAGCCCTCAGTCCGACCATCTCAACCTACTGTCATCTTCCCAACAACCCACCACCCTTACTCCAGTCCTCTACCCAGCATCATCATGCCCAACTCCTACCAGCCATCACCACAGCATGACTACTGGTCCATCCCCAAACCCTCAGTCCAACCAGCTCATCCTACTGACTGCTCAGCAACCTCCCAGCCCCTGGCCCCTCAGCACTTAGAAATTTTACTCCCAAATCTTAGCTCCAAGGGCCCTTGGTCAACCCTCAGATCAGCCAGAAATCCAAGGGTCTGGCCAGGGAGAAATTATTTTGAAAAATTTTCTAAGTCGGCCCATTCTAATATTCATCAGGTCAAAAACCGTTAGATTTTCATGAAAGCTCGGTAGCAGAGTGGTGAGAGAGAGAGGTTACAGGGCTGAAGGTATGCGGTTCAAGCCCTACCCATTTTTACAAGAAATTAAAAAAATGTCTTTTTTTACTGGTAAAAAGGGGGTCCACCAGGATTTGAACCCCCGAGCTCACAGCCCCAGAAATCCGGGAGCTGTGAGCTAGCCCACTGGGCTAAATCGCCGCTTGAAAAAAATCGCTCGGACGTTATATTTAAACCTTAGAATGGATAGGTCAAAAAAATAATGAGATGCACCCTTTGACCTATGACCTTTATAGAATATGGAGAGGAAAAAGAAATTGAAGAAATATCAGTTGGTGTCTGCTTAAAAATAGTTTATTTTAGAACCAAAAGACCATACTGTATAATACGAATGTATTTAACGAGTAAAAGAAAACACTATTAACACTTCAAAACCGTAACATAAGTAGTTTAACATAAAAAAACAACTAAATTAATCTAATTAAAAATTATTTAACCAATTTGTCTTTTAAGTATTTAGATTTTCTTAACAATAGACTGTGTAAATGCAAATACCTTATAGAGAGGTTACGTGACCCTGGGAAAAGTTTGTTTCGAAGCCATGTTGGGTAATGCCATGTACAAACTCAATGGATAGCACGTTGCCTGCTGAATGAGTTCCAGCGTCTGTTTGTACACATGGCATTAGGAAAAGGTCTCAGGTGACGTCACATGAAACCTCTCTATACCTGTATCAACTATTATACTTAAGTATTCATAGCATTAATTCTTTAGATTTCCTTTGGTCACTGCTAGAGGGCGCTATCACTATCCTCCCATTTTTTTAAGAGTAATATTTGTATAATATACGATATAACAGGTTTTATAGTCTTAAAGTTTACTTCAATTTTATTTATTTATCACCAAGTAGAAACGTAGGATTACCCTGATTTAATTAAACACACTGCAACTGAGAAAATCTCATTTCATTATTTTCTTTTCACATTTCAAGTATTAAACGACAAGTTTCTGAAACGAGGCTGCACTTTTGCACGGCTTCACAGATGTATCGATCGTGTGTAAAATACAAACTAATGTTCAATCTCTGCAGCGCCTGTTTTATTTCGCTTCATCGACGTTACTCGAGATTTTATGAACTTGTAAGAAATAACCTAATTTATAGATTTGAGGTTCATTCCGTTTTATAATATAACTAAATTTTTAATTATACTTTATTATTATAACATAAATTTTTAATATAATTAATGAAGTGCATGCATTGGAAAGTGTATGTACATATTCCACCCAGTAAATATATTATTAACAGACGAAAAGTCGAACTCTTGTTAGTGACACACAAATAAAATGTAGATAATATTGTACAGTTAATTTCAACGTTTAACTTTTTAAAGACAGTTCATAACTGAACAAAGTTATTGCTATAATTGCATTGAAATAAGTATATTTATCAATTAATTTATTTATGTAATGAGGTTTGAGTTTGTGTGTAAAATACAAACTAATGTTCAATCTCTGCAGCGCCCGATTTATTTTGCTTCACCGACATTACTCGAGATTTTATAAACTTGTAAGAGATAACCTAATTTATAGATTTGAGTTTCACTCTATTTGATAATATAACTAAGTTTTTAATTATACTTTATTATTATAATGTAAATTTTTAATATAATTAATGAAGTGCATGCATTGGAAAGTGTATGTACATATTCCACCCAGTTTTAAGTATAATATTAACAGAGACAGTCAAATTCTTGTTTGAGTTTGACCCTTAAGCTGAAAATAACATAATTTTAATTAAGTAATTAGTTTCAAATCTATAATACAAATATCAATAAATTATGTTAGAAAAGTGTAAGGAGAATATACTTAGATAATCTGAACAGTTGGAAGTTTTGTTTCACCGATATCAAAATTACGGTGAACCGTTAAAAGTTAGAAAGTAATCCATTGGTGATAGTTTCATTACAATTTTAATCATAACTAACCCCCAAAAAAGTAAATCTTAATGTTCATTTAGGTCTAGCTTATTCAATAGAACTAGAATTAAGAGCCACCTGCCCACCTTAAGCGCTACAACTTGTTTCACATAAAATAAAACATAATATTAGTCTACATATAGGCCTGACATATGCTCAATGATTATGAAAATCATATGAGTGATAGTTTTTATTAATGTTAGTAATCATAATTGTTCAGAAAGTGTTAATCTACATGTACATGTATACCTAACTTATGTAAGAAGGCTTGAACATAAAAGAACCAACTATCTAACTTTTATATAATGAATTCAAATAACTATGAACATAAGTATTTATTATTAATTTGTTATTTTAAACTGTCGTTGTATGTTATAAAATTGGGCTAGTCTTCATAGGCCTTAAAGCGGACCTCGAACCCCAACATTAATTTCTTTTGTCTTGACACCTGTTACCCCTACAAGTGATTTCATTGGATGATACTTCTTGTATCTTACATAAAAATTGATAGTTTTTAGTTCTTATTTTTAACATCATATAAGTTAGTTCTTAAAAACACATTTCATTGTAGTTAGTATTGTACAATGTATTGTTACCAAAATTTAAAACATAGACTTTGTTAGAGTTAGATTAATGTTAATGTTAATGTTGATTTAATTTATATATATTTTCACATTTATTTGTCACATAATTGTTCATAAATCAATCTTTAGTTGACAATGTCATCATTTGCATTTAATGGAAGTAATATTGATAGGATTTGTTAAAGGTTAAAAACTTCATAATTAGAAGTAT
The DNA here is from genome assembly GCA_911728455.2 of Marthasterias glacialis. Taxonomy (NCBI): domain Eukaryota; kingdom Metazoa; phylum Echinodermata; class Asteroidea; order Forcipulatida; family Asteriidae; genus Marthasterias; species Marthasterias glacialis. The sequence goes on from OU452223.1 coordinate 4,743,602, forward strand.
AGAACTTGTTTTAAATTTAGCATTTATGTATTATGGGGATAAATGACTTAGCGGAAACAAATCATCACAAGATATGTGAATAGTCTAATGCATTTAAATAATGTTTATGAATTTTGAAACCTAATTTAAATATGGATTGTTAGTAGGAGGCACTACAGTACCTTTTTATCACATATATATTGTCCAATTCCAGAACAACTACAGACAGAACATACATATAAACTGTATTTTTTTAAAGTTAAAATTGTTACACATTCTTTTTTTAAAGGTTATAAATTAATAAGCGAATTGGAAATATTTAATGTTTCATTATAAATTTTTGATTTATAAATTGTAATTTGTCTTCTGATTAAATTGCCAATATGCTACTTGTAATGTGGTCTTATTTTTAGTCATTTTAATTAAATTATAGAAGTTATTTCTTCTCAGATGTAAGTGGAAATGTAATAAATAAATAAATCAGAATAAGTTGTTTTGTAAAACTAACTTCTTATTTACAAATCAGTTCATATTTTTTTAACCATCAATGGTTTATACACATATATATTGTTATTTTTATTTCCTTGTCGATCCCCAATTTCGTCATGTTTTGGTTACATTAAAAATATTTCCCCCTCGGTCTTTTCCATAATTACATTTTTTATGTGGCTTAGTACTTTTTAAATCTTATATATCATGATAATATGTTTTTTATATACATGTATTGTCATACTCTTGTTACTTGTGAAATTTTGTATCATATTTACATTTGTCTGTGAATTATGATGAAACAAAATGATAACAATAACACATTCCAGTGCATTTTCATGGGTCTTGTTGACAAACAATTACAAACTTTTTATACGAGATGAAACTTTTGATATTTGTCGCAATATCTTTAACGCGCGTTGACTTTATGTCCGTCTGGCTCGCACTCTAACGCATCGGCGGCCGCCTCATTTCAGAACTTAACGTAATCACGTTTATTACCAAAAATTAAAATCCTCCCCAGAGCAGTGTGGTTTGGGTTTCACTTGAATACTTAATGGTAAAGCCACTACTTATGCATATTTCCCTATTGGCAGGTACAATAACGCTTAGATTCACAAAGACTCCCTACTGATCTACCAACAATTCCCCATGGCATGAGTGCCATGTTGTCTTCCTCTTTGTCTTGAGCATTGATAGAACAACCACGAGATCGAGCATAGAGCAGGGAGGAGTCGTCATCACTCTACATGTATATGGAACTATCCCAGGTTTATTACTTCAAACTCTGAGATAAGAAGGGATGTGATGCCCCTCCTGTTCAGTGATATGCCCCTATTGAAGGCTGGATAATGTCTCCTTTCCAACCCATGACACTGCCATCACTCAGGGCCTCCTGCAGCAAGGAGTGTTGGGCAGGAGAATGATGCAGTGGCAGATTGTTATCACGGGTACATGTCCACTGAGGAATTGGCTCGTCCCAGGGAGTGGATATTCCCCATTACGAACAGACTCATTCCTCGCCAATGGTTTAGCCATTACAACATTACCCAGAGATATGAAGAGATGTGAAGCCCCTCGTGTGAAGGCATCATGCCTGAGATAATGGGCACCATCTTGAACATGTCTTGGATTAATGAACAGCACTGTATACCCAAGAGATTGAGCCCATCCCAAGCCCCAGTGGCAAGTGCCATAACAGCACTGTATAACTGGGAGACTGAGCGAGTGTGTCACAGCCTGTCTGCCTGTACAGGAACCCATCCCAAGCTCCAATGGCAAGTGCCATGGAGCTGGTAGGGAACGGTTGGTGAGAGGCTTACATGGTGGGTATTATGGGGCAGGGAAAGTGGTTGTGTATGCCCTGCCTGCTCTTCTCTGTTGGTTTTAAGTAGTCCAGCCATGGTCAGGATACAGACCAGGGGGCTGAGGACAAGTTTGGTTTGGTTTGGTTATCCCTGACCCCAACTGGGTGTCGGCCAGATGCCATGGCTGTTAGCAAGGTGGATGAACAGCCTGTAAAAACTCAGCCCTTAACACAGACTGATGGTGATGATGTTTCTTCTCCAAGCATGATTTGCCTGACAAACTCTCTGAATAGGAGGTAGTTTTCACGGAATGCCTTATCTTTTTTTTAAGGAAAAAGCCACCGGTAAAATCTGAAGACAATTCAGAGGACACTATTGGCCTAGGAACGCCTGATCCTGGGGGAAAAACAAACATGGACGGTGGTCTGGACGAGTGGGTCATGCCCAACATTGTCAGAGCCCCACTCTGACCCATGAATGGCACTGTACACCCAGAAGATTGAGTGAATGTTTCACAGCCTGTCTGCATGTACAGGAGCAAAAGCCCTGGTAGGGAACGTTTTGCTGAGCGGCTTTCATGGTGGGTGTAACCACGCCAAATTGGGTTGTTTGCCCTGCTTGCTCTTCTTGGTTTGTTTTGAGTAGTCTAGCCAAAGTCAGTATAGGCACCATGGGCTTAGGACAGGTTTGGTTTGGTTTGGTTGTCCAGGAACCCTGACTGGGTATCGGCTAGATACATTGGCCGTTATATAGGTGGATACCAATGAACAGCCGGCACAAACTTGGCCCTTGAAACAGAGTGATGTTGGCGATGTTTCTTCCCCCTGCCTTATTTGCCTTACAAACTCTCTGAATTGGAGGAAGACTGACAGCGGTAACATTGGCTTTCTGATGCGATTCAGAAGACACTAATGCCTACAAACACCCAATGCTGGGGAAAAATCTGACATTGTCACTGGTCTGGATGAGCGGGCCATGCCCAACATCATCAGAGCACCACTCTGAACCATGAACAGCACTGTACACCCAGGAGATTAAGTGAATGTTTCATGGCCTGTCTGCTTCTGCCTTTACAGGAGCTCATCCCGAGACCCCATGGTGAGTGCCATGGAGCCTGCGGGGAAAGATTGGTGAGCAGCTTTCATGGAAACAGGTTGTGTTTGCAATTTCTGCTCTTTTCCATTGGTTTTGAGTAGTCCAGCCATGGTCAGGATACAGACCAAGGAATGATGAGTTTGGTTTGCTTGTCCCTGACACTGCCTGGGTGTCGGCCAGATGCCATGGCTGTTAGCAAGGCGGCTATCAATGAACAACCTGTAAAAACTCGGCCCTTGACACAAAGTGATGGAAACAGAGTGATGTTGACGATGTTTCTTCCCCCTACCTTATTTGCCTTACAAACTCTTTGAATTGGAGGAAGACTGACAGTGGGGACATTGGCTTTCTGAAGTGTTTCAGAAGACACTGCATTGTCACTGGTCTGAATGAGTAGACCATGACCAACATCATCAGAGCACCAATCTGACCCATGAACAGCACTGTACACCCAGGATGATTGAGTGAATGTTTCACAGCCTGTCTGCCTCTGCCTTTGCAGGAGCTCATCCCGATACCCCATGGTGAGTGCCATGGAGCCAGGAGGGAAAGATTGGTGAGCGGCTTTCATGGTGGGTGTAACAGGGCACAGAAACAGGTTGCGTTTGCCATTCCTGCTTTATTCCGTTGGTTTTGAGTAGTCCAGCCATGGTCAGGATACACACCAAGGAATGATGAGTTTGGTTTGGTTGTCCTGGACCCCTCCTGGCCAGATATCACGGCTGTTAGCAAGGTGAATACCAATGAACAGCCTGTTCTTTCTTTTTAACTGGAAAAGCCACCGGTCAAGTCTACAGACAATTCAGAAGACACTACTGGCCGAGAACTGCCCAATGCTGAGAAAATCAGACACAAACGGTGGTCTGGAGGAGCCCCACTCTGACCAATGAACACCACTGTACATCCAGGAGATTGAGCGAGTGTGCCACAGCCTGTCTGCATGTACAGGAGGAGAGCGGTTGTCATGGTAGGTGTAATGAGGCCCGGAAAGGCATTGTGTTTTCCCAACCCGTTCTTTTCTGTTGGTTTTGAGTAGTCCAGCCATGGTTAGTATACACACCAGGGGAATGAGTTTGCTTTGGTTGTCCCTGAACGCCGACCGGTAGTCTAGCCTTGGTCAAGATGAAGACCATGGACTGAGGACCAGTTTGCTTTGGTTGTCCTGGAGCCCTAACTGGATGGCGAACAAAAAACCATGGCCATTAGTGATGTGTATACCAATGAACAGCCGATACAAACTCGGCCCTTGACACAGAGTGATGGTGATGACATATCTTCCCCCTGCCAGATTTGCCTGACATATTCTCCAAACTGGAGGAAGATTGACGGTGTGGAGGTCGGCTTGTTCTATCCTTTATACTGGAAATGCCACTGGTCAAGTCTGTAGACAATTCAGAAGAGACTATTGGCCTACGAGCGCCCATAACTGGGGGACGATATGGCATCTACAAGTGGGTCAGCCCAACATTGACAGAGCCTCATTCTGACCCATGAACAGTGATTTACACCCGGGAGATTGAGCAAGTGTCACAGCCTGTCTGCCTTCACAGGAGCCTGTCACCAGCCCCTGTGCGAGTGCCATGGAGCGGGGTAACAGTTGATGAGCTGCTTTCATGGTGGTTCAAACGGGGCCTGGCAATGGGTCATTTTTTGGCCCTGCCTGCTCTTCTCTGTTGGTTTTGAGTAGTCCAACCATGGTCATGATACAGACCAGGGAATGAGGAAGAGTTTGCTTTTTGGTTGTCCCGAAACACTGCCTGGGTGTTGGCTAAATACCATGGCCCTTAGCAAGGTGGATATCAATGAATAGCCTGTAAACTTGGCCCTTGACACAGAGTAAAGGTGACAAAGTTTCTTCCCACTGGCTATATCGATTGACAAACTCTCCAAACTGGAAGAAGAGTGACGGCAGGGACTTGTCCTATCCTTTTCACAGGAAAAACCACCGTTTAAGTCTAAAGACAATTCTGAAGACATCATTGGCCTAGGAACACCCAATGCTGAGGGAAAGTCTGACATCGACAGTGGTCTGGATGAATGGGTCATGCCCGACATCGTCAGAGCCCCACTCTGACCCATGAACAGCACTGTACACCCAGGAGATTAAGCGAGTGTCACATCCTGTCTGCCTTCACAGGATCCCAGCCCTGTAACGAGTGCCATGGAGCCAGGGTGGAACGGTTGATGAGCGGTATTCATGGTGGGTGTAACGGGCGCAGAAACGGGTCATTTTGCCTGCTCTTCTCCATTTTTGAATAGTACAGCCATGGTCAAGATACAAACCAGGGGGCTGAGGACAGGTCTGCTTTGGCTGTCCCTGAACCATGCCTGGATGTCGGCTAGATACCATGGGCGTTAGCACGGTGGATATCAATGAGCAGCCTGTACAAACTTGGCCCTTGACACAAAGTGATGTTGACAATCTTTCTTCCCCCTGCCTAATTTGCCTGACAAACTCTCCAAACTGGCAGAAGATTGACGGCAGGGACCTCCGAAAAGCCACTGGTCAAGTCTGAGAACAATCCAGAGGACACTATTGGCCTAGGATTGCCTGATGCAGAAGGAATATTAGACATCGACAGTGGTCCGGACGAGTGGGTCATGCCCAACATCGTCAGAGCCCCACTCTGCTCAATGAACACTGCTATACACAAAGGAGATTGAGAGTGTGTCACAGACTGTCTGCCTGTACAGGAGTTCGTCGCAAGCCCCTTAGCAGTGCCATGGAGCAGGGAGGCAACTGTCAGTGAGCGGCTTTTATGGTGGGTGTAACGAAGCCCGGAAATGGGTCGTGTTTACCCTGCCTGCTCTTTTCCGTGGGTTTTGAGTAGTCTAGCCATGGTCAAGATACAAACCAGGGGGCTGAGGACGAGTTTGCTTTGGCTGTCCCGGAACCCTGCCTGGATGTCGGCTAGATACCATGGGCGTTAGCATGGTGGATATCAATGAGCAATCTGTACAAACTCGGCCCTTGACACAAAGTGATGTTGACAATATTTCTTCCCCCAGCCTAACTTGCCTGACAAACTCTCCAAACTGGAGGAAGATTGACAGCAGGGATCTCAGATTGCTCTGTCTTTTTTATGAGAAAAGCAACTGGTCAAGTCTGCAAACAATTCAGAGGACACTATTGGCCTAGGATTGCCTGATGCAGAGGGAAAATCAGACATCGACAGTGGTCCGGACGAGTGGGTCATGCCCAACATCGTCAGAGCCCCACTCTGATCAATGAACATTGCTGTACACCCAGGAGATTGAGTCACCGTGTGTCACAGCCTGTCTGCCTGTACAGGAGTTCGTCGCAAGCCCCTTAGCAGTGCCATGGAGCAGGGAGGCAACTGTCAGTGAGCGGCTTTTATGGTGGGTGTAACGAAGCCCGGAAATGGGTCGTGTTTACCCTGCCTGCTCTTTTCCGTTGGTTTTGAGTAGTCTAGCCATGGTCAAGATACAAACCAGGGGGACGAGTTTGCTTTGGTAGTCCCGGAACCCTGCCTGGATGTCGGCTAGATACCATGGGCATTAGCATGGTGGATATCAATGAGCAACCTGTACAAACTCGGCCCTTGACACAAAGTGATGTTGACGATGTTTCTTCCCCTGCCTAATTTGCCTGACAAACTCTCCAAACTGGAGGAAGATTGACGGGAGGGGACCTCTGCTGACCTGATTTTTATGGGAAAGGGCACTCAAGTCTCAAAACAATTCAAAAAACACTACTGGCCTAGGAACACCTGATGCTTGGGAAAAATCTGTCGGAAAAGCATGTGAACCATATCTCCCTTGAGGGTAGATCAGAAGGGGGCGCTATTGTACCTGCCAGCTGGGAAATATGCATAAGTAGTGGCTCTAAAGGTTATTAGAGTGACGTAGACACAACGTATACCTATTTTTTGGCAAAAATTACCACATAAAAGTTACTGTATATACAAATGATGTTGAACATCACAAATAGTAAGGCAGAATATGCAAGAACATGCAGAACATGCAGAACAATAAAAATAACAAATATTTTATAAGTGCACCATTGCAAGCATTTTAATTTGATCAGTATTTTGCCAATATCATCCTGGTAAGGTTAGTCTAAAGCAGGGCCACCACGAGCAGGTCCCAGGATACCAGCCCCACACGCTTTCTAGCATCGTCAGAGCCATTACACCCACCTTTCGGCAGGGTCCGGTCCGCCACCCCAAGGCGAACCCCAAGGCAGTCCCCTAGCTGTAGTAACGCGGTCCACTAGCCCCACGGCCATGACTAGGGACTACTGCCGTTTGCCAACCATTTGTGATCACACCAGCACCATGCTCCCCCGGTAGAGCAGCCTGATGCATCTTTAAGATCAACATCCAGCTATCACCCTGGCCGGCAGTAGGACCCCAAATGCCACGTGCAAATGTCCAGGTCCCTTTATTATTTCGGAATTTCCCGTGTTGTACCACCATCGATTCCGAATCGTATCTCCGCACCACCAATCGAACGTCCGCACCACCAATCGTAACTACGCACAACCAATCGAATCTCCGCACAACCAATCGTAACTCCGCACAATCAATCGTATCTCCGCACCACCAATCGTATCTCCGCACAACCAATCGAATCTCCGCACCACCAATCGAACGTCCGCACCACCATTCGTATCTCCGCACCACCATTCGTATCTCCGCACCACCAATCATATCTCCGCACCACCAAGGCTCTAAGATCGCCAATTTCATAGCTCAAAAAACGCGTATGTGCTTGCTTGCAATGGTGTACTTATTTACAAGATATAAACTGTATAGTGCTGCTAAAACAGCCCACTATACGACGATTACAGAAAACATCAAAACATCAAACTTACACATCTACAATATCTTACATTTGAAGACAACAAATTCCTTGGTTGTTCATTCTTGATCCCTAGATGAACTGCTAGGATGTCTTGATGATACTGATGTTTAGATACGCGTTGCTCTCCTTGATACCCAGTAGCCTTCAAGATGTCAGTAGAGGAGCTTCCCTATGCGCTTGATCTCAGGGGACTATTAGCTACATCTCTGGCTCTGAAAGGTCAAGTTTACAGTTACAGAATTGTAAGCAACAATTTTAATGTGCAAAATCCCTTGCAGGGGTGATTAAAAACTAATAAGGACCCCCTCCCAAGTTATAGTAGTTTTTCTTTAGAGTGCGAAAAGTTATCATAGCTTTTTTACTTGATTTGTAAACCATTTTGTTTGTTGTCGCTGTTTTTGTTAAAAAGGTAGACCAAAGTACTTGGGAGAAAATTTAACAAGTAGTTTGTTTTTGAAGCTTTGAACATCTTTTTTTTCTTCTGTGAGAAAAATTTAACAAGTAGTTTGTTTTTGAAACTTTGACCATCTTTTTTTTTTTCTTTCTGTTATCTATTCAGGGGAGGTATTTTAAGCTTAATGATCTCAGACATCTTTTTTTTTCCAAATAATTCATCACTTTAAAAAGTACAAAATTGATTGATACACCTTTTGAAAGCTTGAAAAAGGGCCAAAAACATTTGGTTTACAAAAAAGCGCTTTTATTGTTGCCTTTACATCTAAAGATGCTGCAATTTTCAACTTGTACATTTTCTGTTGTTTAAAACTGCTTATGCAGCTGGTTTTCTTGAAGAGGACTCAAATTATGCAGTGACAATATTTATGTAAGTACTTAATCAAGTAAATGTATTTAGCTTAAAGGTCAAATGAATTCCCAATAATTATGATTACACAATTTAAGTAAGATACATACAAAGGAGAGTGCAGCTCCTATATCTTAGCCTGGTCTTGGAGATCTACTTGTTGACTGGTAGATCTCTTTAGAGATGGTAAGCCTTTCTGCAGTGACAGGTATATCACACAATTTGCAACAGTTAGTGTTTTAAACATTACCCATCAATACAAAAGTTAGTTCCAGCTAAGTTGCTTTTACACGCGTATTTTTCTATATTTTCCATCAAAAATAAATGAAAACAAAACTTTAATCGACAACAAAATGGTTGGAGGAACTCATGCATATCAGGAATATTTTGATTGTTGCAATAAAAATACGCAACACCTATTCGGGGCGACGACAATTGCCTAAAACAGTTCTCTTAAGGATTGGTACTGGATTTTTTTATCACTGACCTCTCATAATGATTTTAAGAAGGCAACTTTAATCACAAAAAGCTACAAATTTGTATTGATAATTGTGTTCAAGATGAAGCATCCTACAAAACCTCCCAAAATTCTTTCAAATTTGAAGGGAAAGAACCACAATCCAGCCTGTTATAAATTGATTGCCGAACATACATATATCTTTGCATGAATTATAATGCTAGAAGAAAATGAGGGACGTTAACTTCAGTTTAAACAAGAGCAACAATGAGCATTCTGCACAATTATTACAGAGCTCCATTTGGGACTAGGGGGAAATATTAAATAGTGTCATTGTTGCAATCAAACTAAGCAATCAAAATAAGGGGAAGCCAAATGCCAGAAAAAGTTTTCCTTAGGATTGGTGCTGGTATGAACTTCATTAATCAGTGAGATCTCAGAATGAAACTTATCTATCAAATGACACATCAAAATTGAAATTAACAAAAGCTAAGAATTTGTATTGATATTTGCATTTAACATGTATCATCTTTATCAGGGACTTCCCTCCCCCATAAACAAAACTCTGCCTGTCAACTCTGAAATGGTTGCCAAACAACATACAAGTATCTCCATTTGGGACCAGGGGTGAATATTAAAAGTATAGTTTTTTTTAATTCACCTTTTACAGGAGAGTGCAGCTCCTTTATCATAGGCTGGTCTTGGACATCTACTTGTTGGCGGGTAGATGGCTTTTTCTGAAACACAAACAAATAGCACAACTTTGACATTTAGTGTTTTGAAAGCAGCAAACAATGGTTGCAAGAACTTATGCTCATCAGGGATAGTTTGATTGTTGCAATCAAAATAAACAACAGTAATTCAGGGTACGTCAAATACCTGCAACAGTTCCCTTCAGGATTGGTGCTGGTATGAACTTCATTAATCAAAGAGCTCTCAGAATAAAACCTATCTAGCATTTTGTTTTGATATTTGCGTTTAACATGAAGCATCTTTATCAGGGATTTCCTCGACCGCCCTCCTCCCCCCTAAAAAAACAACAACCCTGCCTGTCATCTCCCAGTTCTCTTTAGGATTGGTGCTGGTATGAACTTCATTAATCAAAGAGCTCTCAGAATGAAACTTATCTAGCATTTGTATTGATATTTGGGTTAAACATCTTTATCAGGGACTTCCTCAACCCCCCCCCCCCCATCACCCACAAAAACAAAAACAACCTGTCAACCAAAATCAAACAAATATCTCCATTTGGGACCAGGAGTAAACATTAAAAGTATACTGCAGCTTCTTTATCACAGGCTGGTTTTGGACATCTACTTGTTGAGGGGTAGATCTCTTCGGAGATTCCAAGCCTTTCTGCAACACAAACAAATTGCATCATTTAGTGTTTCAGGACATTACCTATCATTCAAACACTTTGATTTAGATAAATTGCTTTTACATGATAATGTTTTTCTTCGTACTGACAATCAAAAGTAAGTCAAGAAAACCAGCTGTGAAAACAGCAAAACAAACGTTTGGAGAAACTCATGCATATGAGGATCATTTTGATCATTGCAAAAAAACCATAAGAACAGTAAATACAGGGATGTCAAAAAACTGAAACACTTCTTTTGAGGATTGTGCTGGTATGAACTTTACTAATCAGTGAGCTCTCAGAATGGAACTTATCAAGCAAATGACACACCAACATATTAAATACCAAAAGTTAAAATTTGATTTGAAATTTGTGTTTAACATGAAGCATCCTTGAGGAATTTCCCCAAATCTTTCAAACTTGATGGGAAAAAAACAATCCATTTTGTCAACTCTGAAATGAATACCAACAACATACAAATACTTTAATTTTTTTTTGCTTCAAAAAAATGATCGACACTAACTTCTGATTATTCAAAAGTAACAATACATATTCGACACAATATTTCCAGAGCTCATTTGGGACCAGAGGTAAAAGTTAAAGAATGTTGTGAATTTACATTCTACTGGAGAGAGCAGCTCCTACATCTTAGGCAGGTCTTGGACATCTACTTGTTGACGGGTAGATGGCTTTCTGAAACACATACAAATTGCACAATTTATGACATTTAGTGTTTTCAAACCAGTAAGAAATGGTTGCAGAAACTTATGCTCATCTTGGATAATTGGATTTTTGCAATCAAAATAAGCAACAGTAATTCACGGGGGATACCAATAGCCTGCAATACTGAGTTCTCTTTAAGATTGGTGCTTGTTTGAACTTTAACCTCTCAGAATAAAACTTATCAGGCAAATGACACACCAAAATTTAAGTTATCAAAGGCTAAGAATTTGTTTTGATCTTTATGTTTAACATGAAACATCCTTATAAGGGACTCCCCCCCACCACCAAAAGAAAAATAGACAGAAAAAATGTCTGTTAACTCTGAAATGATTGCCATACTACAAACCAATATCTCCAAACAAATATACTTTCGGGAATTCACCTTTTATTGGAGAGTGCAGCTCCTTTATCATAGGCTGGTCTTGGACATCTACTTGTTGACGGGTAGATCTCTTTGGAGATGCTAAGTATGACTGCAACACAAACGGATTGCACAATTTGAATCATACAGTATTTCAGAACATTTCCCTTTATTTAAACAGTTGGGTTCAGATAAGTTGCTTTTACCTGAGGATTTTTTCTTTTACCGTCAATCAAAAGTAAGTAAAGTAAGTAAACCAACAACGAAAACAGTAAAAAACTGTTTGAAGGAACTCATGCATATCAGAAGTCAAGAAAACCATCTGTGAAAATTTGGATCGTTGCAATGAAAAATAAGCAATAGCAACTAAAGGGGACGTCAAATGCCTGAAACAGTTTTTTGAAGATCGGTGCTGGTATGAACTTCACTAATCAGTAGGTTCTCAGCTGGCAAATGACACATCAAAACTTAAATTACCAAAAGCTAAGAATTTGTATCGACATTTGTGTTTAACATGAAGCATCCTTAGGTACTTTCCCAAAATCTTTAAAACCTGACAGAAAAAAACACAACCCATTCTGTCAACTCTGAAATGAATACCAAACAACACACAGATACCTTCCAATGAATTGTTCTGTTACAACAACAAAAAGATTGACACTTACTTCTGACTAATCAAGAGTACAAATGAATATTCTGCACAATAATTACAGAGCATCATTTGGGATCAGGGGTAAATATTAAAAGAATGTTGTGAATTCACCTTTTACTGGAGTGTGCAGCTCCTTCATCCTCGGCTGGTCTTGGATATCTACTTGTTGACGGGTAGATGGCTTTTCCTGAAACACAAACAAATTGCACAATTTGGGACATTAAGTAATAGAAAGCAGCCCCCAAAACAGTTGCACAAGCTTATGCTTATCAGGGATAGATTGATTGTTGTAATCAAAATAAGCAACAATAATTCAGGGGGAACGTCAAATGCCTGCAACAGTTCTCTTGAGGGTTGGTGCTGGTATGAACTTTATCATCAGTAAGCTCTAAGAAAGAAACTGATCTAGAAAATGACACACCAAAATTTAAATAAGAAAAAGGTAAGAAATTTGTATTAAAATCTGTGTTCACCATGAAGCATTCATAGGGACTTTCACAAAATCTTTAAAACCTGACAGAAAAAACCCAAAAGCCATTCTGTCAACTCTCAAATGATTGACAAACAACAAACAAATATCTTCAAATGCTACAAAAAAAATGACTGACACTAACTTCTGATTAATCAAGAGTACAAATAAACATTATGCACAATAATTACGGAGCTCTATTTGGGACCAGGAGTAAACATTAATAAAAGTAAACTTTTGGGAATTCACCTTTTACTGGAGAGTGTAGCTCCTTCATCCTCGGCTGGTCTTGGACATCTACTTGTTGACAAGTAGATGGCTTTTTCTGAAACACAACAAAATTTCACAATTTGTGACATTTAGTTTTTTGAAAGCAGTAAAAAATTGTTGCTCATCTTGGATAATTGGATTGTTGCAATCAAAATAAGCAACAGTAATTCACTGGGGATGCCAATAGCCTGCAATACTGAATTCTCTTTAAGATTGGTGCTTGTTTGAACTTTATTAATCAGTGAGCTCTCAGAATGAAACTTATCTAGCAAACGACACACCCAAATTTAAGTTACCAAAAGCTAAGAACTTGTATCTACTAGGCTGGTCTTGGACATCTACTTGTTGACGGATAGATGTCTTAGGAGATGCTAAGCCTGACTGCAACACAAACAGGCCTTGATCTTAACCGAGGCCACCGAGGCCACCGAGGCCATTGGCCTCATGCCCTGTCGAGTTGGCCAGCATGCACTTCAGAAAAATTGCACTGTCACTACTAAGGCTGTGCATTTATGGTTATTTTTGTAACCGTGTAACCGTTTCCGAAACGGTCAGTTACCCGTGTAACCGACCGTTGAAGAAACAAAATTTAGAGTTAAAAACACACGTATACACGACGATGGCACGTGTAGTCAAAACATTGCAACTTTATCTCAGCACTTTGACTTCAAGCAATCACCCCGCAAACAAACAAAAAACAAAAACAAGAAACAGATCTTACATTTTACTGTTAAACACTCTTTCCATTCATCCAGGGTATTGTAAATGTTATAGTTTTAGCTAAATAAAGTCTACATTTTGTGTAGTTTTTCGTAAACATGCTGCAATTGCCGGGGAACTTGCTCCACTGACCATGCTTTTGACGGTTTTCGCATGGCACAAGCGATAACAATGCTGTGTAAACATCTAGCAGTTTGTGCACCAGCGATGTCCACAGCATGCGCAGATCTGTCTATTCTTTATAGGTAAAGGCGTTTTGTCATAATGCACTGGTATACTTCAACAATAGAGGGCGCACTCTCCCATTCATTCGCATTGTGTTGAAAGTGCCCTCTAGCGTTCAATGTTATTGTATTTATTGTAACACGCAAAGTAGCGAGATAACGAAGACTATTAGCCTGTAAATTAATGGAAACGATGCGAATGCTGAAATGTCGCACGGACCGGACATTCTGCATTGCGTACATCGTGATCTCAATGTGGTGTGCATTTTGAGGCACTTTTGAGTGCAGTTTTTGACGGTTATCCGAACTGTAAAAATGTAACCGTGTAACTGGACGATCGGTCGGTTAACTGTGTAACCGTGTAACCATCACAGGCTTAGTCACTATCAACTTGGCCAGCATGCCCTTGTACAATTTCTCTGATTTGGCCAGCAAAGGCCTGCCCTCGTTTTTCAAAATGCATGATTTGCATCATTTAGTGTTTCAGAACATTTCCCTTCATTAAAGCAGTTGGGTTCAGATATTAAAATTGCTTTAACCTGAAGATTTTTTTTATACTGTCAATCGAAAATAAGTAAAGAAAACCAAGAATGAAAACAGCTAAAAAATGTTTGGAGGAACTCATGCATATCAAGATCATTTTGAAAAAAACTCAACCCATTCTGTCAACTCTGAAATGATTGACAAACAACAAACAAATTTCTTCAAATGAATTGTACTGCTACAAAAAAATGATTGACACTAACATCTGATTAATCAAGAGTACAAATAAACATTCTTCACAATAATTACAGAGCTCCATTTGGGACCACACATAAATATCAAAAGTATAATTTTGGTAATTTACCTTTTACTGGAGAGTGTAGCTCCTTCATCCTCGGCTGGTCTTGGACATCTACTTGTTGACGGGTAGTTGGCTTTTTCTGAAATACATACAAATTGCACAGTTTGCGACATTTAGTGTTTTGAAAGCAGCAAACAAAGGTTGCAAGAACTTATGCTCATCAGGGATAATTTGATTGTTACAATCAAAACAAGCAACAGTAATTCACGGGGGACACCAATTGCCTGCAAACGTTCTCTTTCGAATTTGTGCTGGTATGAACTTCATTAATCAAAGAGCTCTCAGAATGAAACTCACCAAGCAAATGACACACCAAATCTAAATTACAAAAAGCTAAGAATTCGTATTGACCTTGGTGTTTAACATGAAGCATCCTTATAAGGACTCTCCTCCTAAAGAAAAAAAAACATGGCTGTCAACTCTGAAATGATTGCAACACAACATACAAATATCTCCATTTGGGACCAGGGGTGAATATTAAAAGTATAGTTTTTTGGAATTCACCTTTTACTGGAGATTGCAGCTCCTTTATCATAGGCTGGTCTTGGACATCAAATTGTTGATGGGTAGATCTCTTTGAAGATGCTAAGCCTGACTGCAACACAAACAAATTGTACAATTTGCATCATTTAGTCTTTCAGAATATTTCACTTCATTAAAACAGTTGGGTTCAGATAAATTACTTTTACCCGAGTATTTTATTTAGACTGGCAATCAAAAGTTAGTGAAGAAAACCAACAATGAAAATGGGGGGGGGGTGGGGTGGGGTAGGGGTGGGGGGACATCAAATGTCCGAAACAGTTCCTTGAGGATTGGTGCTGGTATGAACTTTACTAATTAGTGAGCTCTCAGCTAGCAAATGACACTCCAAAATTTAAATTACCAAAAGCAAAGAATTTGTATTGGAATTTGTGTTTAACACGAAGAATCCTTAGGGACATATCCGAAATAAACATTCTGCACAATAATTACAAAGGTCCATTTGGGACCAGGGTTAAATATTAAAAAAATGTTGTGAATTTACCTTTTACTGGAAAGTGCAGCTCCTTAATCATAAGGCTGGTCTTGGACATCTACTTGTTGATGGGTAGATTGCTTTTTCTGAAACACAATCAAATTGCACATTTAAATTTTTTAAAGCAGCGAAAAATGGTGGCAGAAACTTATGCTCATCAGGGATAGTTTGATTGTTGCAATCCAAATAAGCAACAGTAATTCAGGGGGAGGTCAAATGCCTGAGACAGTTCTCTTCAGGATTGGAGCTGGTATTCATTAGTCAGTGAGCTCTCAGAATGCAACCTATCTACCAATTGACACATCAAAATTCAAGTTATGAAAAGCAAAGTATTTGCATTGATATTAATTTGAAGCATCCTGATGGACGTTAACTAACTAACATTAACTAAGATGTGTCTTTCTTTATACTCTTGTTACTAGTGGTATCAGAGGGAAAATCTTGCAAAATATAACACATTAAGAGAATGACGTACTCTTTCCAACAGTACACATTTTGTCGTTTAAAGCACTAAACTATAAATGTTTATTGTAATGCAGCAATGAGTGCTACATGGGCTAAGGTATGAACAGTGTTTATATTACTGTGATCAGTCAGGTAGATCTGGGTTAAAGAAAATTTGAAAACTTACTGAACTTCTTTTGAAAGACCATGTGGTCAATTCCATGTCATTTTAACACATGTGTACACCGGCTGCAGTGCTGTCATCAATTTTCCTTACACATTTTTAATTTTTAATACTGTGTTTGAGTTTTTTTTTCATATACTTTGCAAAAACATAGAAAAATCAAACTTCTCTATCATCCATCTTGAGTCCAAATTACCAGGGCTTGCTTCCCATCATTGCAATGTTTCTCTGTCATGTGATGGTAGGATTTGAGGAGGGGTACATCTTCTGCTCAGAGGGCAGCTCCAGCAAAGCGTTCCCCACACAGTGACTACACTGTTTGATGACAGCCTGCAAAATTATCTACATGTAGCAGAAAAATGTCTTTCAAAGACGACTACTGAAAAAAAAAATTGTTTTTAACCACGGCTTTAATCAAGGCTTTGCTTACTGTGTAAAACAGCGCTAACAGTTATCATTCTCTGCTAGCAGGGTAAGCGCCTAATTTCTGCGCAAGCTGCGTATAAATGTAGAATGCTTAGTGATGTGATGTACATATGCACACAAGCAAACATTTATTGCTACCTCTGAAATACATTTACGTTAAGCACAGATTTTTCTGGTTCCGTAAGCATTGTTTCAGTTTCACTAACAGTAAGCAGAGCCATGAAATTGGGCTGTACTCTACTTCCTAGAAGGTCAAGTATTGACCCCTTGCACGCATGTCACATGCAGTATGTGCAACGCTCACTGTTTTGGACAACAGGTTAAGTGTGTAAACACCGTGCAGCCTAAGATTCGCACTACAATGTCACACACACGGGAACATTGACTTCCAAATTGGTGCAACCAAGACAATTGTGATGATGACGTCAGGTGAATTGGGTCAATACGGTGCTTATCAACACACTGTGTTGGGTAAAACAAAGCATAGAAAAATGCGTAAAATAACCTAGCAAGGTCTCTTGACAGTTATACCATATTATACTAAAATCTACATCAACACTCAACTCCTTGGTGAATAGTTAAGTAGGTACAGACGATTACATGTCAGAACTTGAACAACTTGAATAACTTTATAATCTTACTCTGCAAGACCTACATATACACTCTAGGGATTTGGATGTCTTTTTCATGTTTGGATCTCACATTCAGTTGCTGTGCTGATATTCTTGTGTTTCAGTTTAAAGGAGTCTGGTGCTGTTTCCATCACACTGCCCATCTTTGGTCCGTCTATTCGAACTTCCTTGTCTGCAAATCCTTCAGTTTTACTCAAGTCTTAATCTTGATTTTTACAACATCAGTTGCTGGTAGTTCATCTTTACAATTCAAGGCATCTTTTTCTTGTCTAAGATCTGCAGGATTTGTGGCCGTGTTACTTTCTGGAGAGTGACTGTGTTCATGATGTGCATGTTGTGGTTAGATAGTCCTTCATCACTCTGATGGGATGACAAGGTACCCATCAACTCCATCCTTTACATCACTCTCAGCATTATCAGTGGTTTGCTCAGTCCAGGTGAACGCTACCAGAAATGTTTTAATTTGACACAGAATAAATCAATGGGGTCGTGGCTGGCGTAGGTCCTCCATCAACATAGGCCCATCTCATCCTTTCATTCTAGTCCGATTGTTCCTGTTTCTTCAGTCTTTGGGGACTCCGGTGTCCCTCTTTTAGGACGTCAATGTCGGACAACCTCTTGCCTCTGAAGGCCTTTCCTAGGGTTGGTTCCTGCAAGATGAGGGAGGAGGCTGCCTTGCAAATTTCATCCACTACTTCTAAGTTTAATTCTCCAATACTTTTTGTAGACTGCCATAGAGGTCGGTGTTCCTCATATTGTCAGTCCCTGACACATCCGAGGCCATCGTCAGCATACAGTTGTATCTCACCAATCAAGGTCTTCTCCTGCTGGGTAGTTAACGCCAAGGTTTCCACACCGTACACTGACTCCACTCATTGACATAGAATTAAAAACAATACACTTCTTGGGGTCAGTTACTTCAGGGCAAATTTATTACCTTACTTTGACAAGACAACCATTCACAGTTGGACAAAACACGAATCACAAATAATTTGATACAGAATGAAACACAATACACTTTTTGGGGTCCGTTGATTCGATTGTTCAGGTCTGGTGTAGGAGCAAATAAATAATAGAAACTCAATAAAACAATGAAACTCTCTTTAACAAATAATATTTGGTGTTAATTTGCCTGTAAGACAAACATTCACAGCTGGACAAAACACACATCACAAAATTAACTGAAACAGAATCAAACCAATTCACTCGTTGGGGCCATAGTTTTTCAGGGTCAAATTTATTCCCTTAAAAAGAAAAAGAAAAAAAAAAAACATAACCCCTAGTGTCTTTGGCCTTGGGCGTATGAGCCTGGTGGGGGGGGGGCAGGTTAGGCGGGGTGTGGGGGGGGGGGGGTAGTTGCCTGTGGTATCCATGCATTGATAATACTCTTGGTATTTGTACAACAGGCTCTCCATACATTTGGCTTACATTGTAAAGAGATTAGAAAATCTTTTTATAGCGTTTAACATAACAGATGATAAACAACAGAGGGCGCTTCTCCTCCCATTATTCAGGCCCAGAAGTCATGGATATTTTCAAGACCTTGGGAGACTCTTGAACAGATTATTCATCTGCCAAAGAGAAACTAACTGAACATTTCTCACCACAAAGGAACATTGAATATGAGAGATTCACATTTTGTTTCATGAAGCAGTCTGAGGCAGAACCAGTGAGTGATTTTCATGCTCGATTGAAAGAACAAGCCGAGAAGTGTGATTTCCATGACAGGAAACTGTGCATGCTGCCCGACACCAGAAAGGTACAATGCGAAGTCGGCGATACAATAAGCCTACAAACGCAGACAAGTCTAAACAGACATATCTCAACTGTGGTGACAATAAGTACCCCCACAAGGATCAGTGCCCAGCACATGGTGTCATATGTCACTCCTGCTGTAAAGCCAATCACTTTGCGAGACACTGCAAACATGGAAAACCACGCTCTCATCAAGACAAAGTGAATACTGTTAGTCAAGATGTTGACTCTAGCTCAGACGAAAAATAAATATGTGTTTGGTATTAGGGAGTCACCCAAGCCCAAACAGCCTGTGATTACCATCATGATCGACCAGACGCCAGTGAAAGCGATCATCGACACTGGTGCCTCAGTAAACATCGTGTGTGCCGATTTGTATAATGCACTGCCATCTGTTCCAACACTGCATGTTTATAGATATTCCAAGGTTTTCGCTAATGGAAGTACTACTGTTCCCCTCAAGATTATGGGTACATTCTACGCAATGGCCTCATATAAATCAGCACGTGTCAAGTCTACGTTCTTCGTAACAAAGTCTAAAGGGGACACGCTTATTTAGTTTCATGACAGCATCGGAACTCGGCATAATCAACTGGCCATCACCAGTACTGAGCCTGGTCAATCAATACTCAGACCACTTTGTGGGCATCGATAAGCTAAGGGATTTCCGGTGCAAAATCTATGTGGACAATTCTGTCCAGCTGAAAGCCCACCCTTAAAGAAAAATTGAATCAGAGCTACAGAAACTACTTGACTTGGACATTATTGAACCAGTATGCGACAAACCAACCCCATGGGTCTCACCTATCCATGTTGTTGAGAAACCACATCGTCCAGGGGAATTTTTATGTGCGTAGACATGCGTTTAGTCAACAAGGCCATACAGCGTAATCGGCATGTCACCCCCACAATTGATGATGTCATAGCGCATACCAATGGATCCACTGTGTTTAGCAAACTTGACCTAAATGCAGGCTATCACTAGATAGAGCTGTTCCATGAGTCATGTCACCTTACAGTCTTTTCGGCGCACACAGGAATGTACCGCTACAAATGCCTGAACTTCGGCATCTGTTCCGCCGCAGAAGCATTCCACAATCTAATCAACACCGCTCTACAAGGGTTCCAGGGAGTCCTCAACATCAGTGATGATATTTTAGAATTTGAGGAAATGCAACAAGAGCACAACTCGCGACTCCTCACATGTCTTCAATGCCTGCCCGAGCAAAACCTCAGACTTAACCAAGAAAAGTGTCAGTTAAGTAAGAGCCAAGTTGAGTATTTCGGACACATCTTCAGTAAGCTTTAATCTTCAGCAGTGGTGGTGTTTCACCTGACCATAAGAAGGTCCAAGCAATCTAAAATGTTCCCGAGCCAGAAAACGCTGGTGAAGTTTGCAGTTTTCTCGGACTAGTAACATACTGCAGTCGCTTTATCCCAGATTTAGCAACGATCTCTGCACCCCTACGTGAGTTGACGCAGCAACTTGAACAACAACACGCTCTTGAGCAAATTGTGAACCAGTCACACAATGCATATTTGATTCCAACAAAGAAAACTGAGATTTTAAATGATGCCAGTCCAGTTGGGCTTGCTGGAATCCTTGCACAACACAACGCCAGTGGTGAAGTCTCCATCGTGCACTCGCAAGTAGATCTCTCCTGCCGGTAGAGCAATGCTATTCCCAGACCAAGCGTGAAGCATTGGCCATCACATGGGCCATTCTTCATTTTCATGTCTTCGTGTACGGTAGAACATTTGTAGTTATCACAGACCACAAACCACTGGTAACATTGTTCAACAACCCAAATAATCAAGCGCCAGCAAGGATTGAACATTGGGTACTTAAGCTACACGAGTACCATTATACAGCAGAGTATCAGCCTGGAAAGTTTAACCCAACTGACTACATGTCGCTGTGGCACAATCTGCAGACAGTCAAACCAGGAACACCTGAGCAAACCCATTATTTTTGCAATAAGCGCACTGGGTTATTTTACACAACACAGGGGACCTACAGCTTTACATCCCATCTGAACGACGCAGTAATAATGGTTAAGTGTCTTGCTTAAGGACACAAGTGTCACGACAGGGACTCAAACCCACACTCAGCTGATCAGAAAAACCGAAGCTAGAGTCTGGTGTTCTTATCCACTCGGCCACAACACGCCACTATATAATCAAATAAATAATGGTAACTTAACAAGAAAGCGACTTGTTTGGCAAGTTACATGACTTGGTTCTTTTTTGTTACTTTGCCTTCTAAGAAAACTATTTACTACTGGACAGAACACACATCACAAAAAAATACAGAATAAAACCAGTTTATTACTTGTTAGGGTCACAGGTTTTACACGGAGGTCAAATCTATTTCTTTAAGGTTTTACCAGCAAAAAAGATTGTACAATGTTTTGGGGACCATTCAATCTTTCAACTGCATGAGACATGAATAAGTTTGCATATTTTATATTGACCCAATTTGCCTGACGTCATCATCACAATAATCTTGGCTGCTCCATTTTGGAAGTCAATGTTTCTATAAAATTACGTGTTAAACACTATAGTGTAGTGCCAATTTTAGGTGACGTGGTGTTTGCATGCATCAAATGACAGCAGGCCTTGAACTTCGCTCTTGAAAGGGCATGGCAGTTTTCCTCCAGTAAGGGGCACTTCTATGATGAAAATGTAAATTTGCATTGGAACTTTGCAAAGGGCACCACAGCAAAAGCACAGGGCACCAAGGTAATTGCTGTAGGTGCCGCGTGTTAATTCAAGGCCTGTGACAGTTAACTGAAGAAAGTTTTAAGTTAACTCACCTGAGTGACTTATGGTTGTAGCTGCAACACACTGTTCCTTGTCTATGTGCTAGCATGTTTCACACTGCAGGAAGGGACACACATGCAAGTTTGTATTCTCAGGCTACAAGCATCGTTCATTTTGAAGTTGGTTGACACTGCAAAGAAATAAACACAGTATGTATTAGTTTCTGAAACTACTTTATAAATTTATCAGCCTAAAAATGGGAAAATCAAGAGAACAAAATGCAGGCTTCTGTTATGTTTCTTGTTTCTTGCAATGTGTAGAGAAAAAGCGTGTGGCCCTTTTGCTTCCAGGGCTCCATTCATTGAGTATTGAGACACTTCTCACTGACCTCACATTTCTCTAGCAACGCGGGAGGTCTGCTATGCTGGGGTACTACGCACAAGAACAATATGTACTCATAGTGCCATCCACTGTTGTGCTTTTAAGCATATGATCTTGCTGTTCTAGTAACGTGTGCAGGTTTAAATATTCCAGCATGGCGAGGAGCAAAATAGTAACGTCATCTAAGAAGGGTCTATTGTGAGAGAACCGCAGAACCAGACTACACTGGACTTTGCATAGATATCAAGATCACAAAACAAGGAAGAAAAACTTTCTAAAATTCGACTATGCCATCCATTCCTCTGGCCCAATCAGAATGTTTGTTATACATGAAGATGGAAAGCTGTCTGTGATAGCAGTTGAGTGTTTATTAATTTAATTCGTAGTGTAAAAACTTACATTACCACTTGTTCCCCCTCCCCAAACATTTTGATGAATTCCCATTAAAGAGTCAGGAAAAACATAAGACCCGAATACAGCCGCGTCAAGGCTGTCCTTAAAGGTTTGGTGAATTACTTAGTATTGATGTTTTTATTTTAGTTGTAGTTTTTTTATCCATACACCGATGTGGGTTAAGCACTGTATACTCAGTACTCTCCCGAGTCCTGTGAAAAAAATATTCACAGTAATTTTTCTCAGGTGGAATTCGAATCCATGACCCCCTGCAATTCTAGAGCAGATGTCTTACCAACTAGACTACCGAGACTGCTCGGTAGCTAGAGGCAGTTCGAATCTAGCTATCTAACTACCGTGCAGTCTCGGTAGTCTAGTTGGTAAGATGTCTGCTTTAGAATTGGCGGGGGTCAGGGGTTCGAATCCCATCCAAGAAAAATGACTGAATATTTTCTCACAGGACTCGGGAAAGTACTGAGTATATAGTTCTTAACACTTATCGGTGTATGGGTAAAAAACTACAACTAATATTCTTTATCCCCAATGCAAAAATCAACATCTATTACAATTGATGTTTTTATTTTACACCTCATAGCTAGTTGTATACCGTACTTCAGTTGAGAAAAATCAGGAGGAATTCAGCCATGTCAGCAAGTGACCTATTTTTGTGAGGTTCCTGAAGACCATTACTTTTAAAGAAAGTAAATCATTGTATAATTATTGTATAATAATTATTAGGTGTAAATTAAAAACATTAATACTTAGTAATTAACTAGACCCAGTAACTGAGGCGCTGTACTCCTTTTTTTTAGATTTTGACATTAACGGTCGTACTAGCGCCCCAGTCCGTAATGTATGTGGGAATTGTGATGAAGCGGATTTTTTACGAATCTGTTAAAAAAAATTCAAAATTACAACAGAGACTCAACAGAATTGCTGCAAAAAATTGCCTACTGGCTTCTAAAGGTATCAAAGATGAAATAAAATGCCATTAATTGTACTCACGATTATTTTTTGTCTTCAAAATCAATAAGTTTTTTAGGCCAAATAAAAATGCAGTCGTTCTGATCTGCATTTTACTACTACATGGCATCAACTACTGTTTCTTAAGAAAAAGGATTGCGTGTTCGCTGATGCCCTGACTTGCATATTGTTTTGCACAGTCAACGCAGAATACCAGTTATGTAGAACGTGTACTGGGCAATCATGACCAATGGAAAACTCTATACAGTGTGGATTGTGTGTTGGCGTATAGAGACTGGAATCCTGTCTTGATTGCTCAAAACGATATGTAAGCCAGGGCATTAGCGTACACCTTTTTGTTAGAAAATAGTAGTTGATGTCAGATTCGTAAATATTCTGCTTTGCCAGAGCACCCACACATTAATGGGACTGGGGCGCTCATACGACCGATGCCAAAATCTCAAAAAGGAGTACAGAGCCCCAGTTACTGGGTCTAGTATCTGACAAAACCTTTAATTTAAAGCCGCGCGTGGACTGTGTGGGTTTGTGCTCATATTGCCAGTTCCTGCATGGACTATGGGCAACACAAAGTTTTTTGTGTGGACCCAAAGGTAGCGTATTACAGATAGCGTAGGACAGCCTTGCAACCAAGGCTAGTCTGGCCTGGCGTCTTTCTTTAGTACTGTTATTTAACGTTTGTCGGAAGGCATTTTTAAAAGGCATACAATTAAATGCATTTTATTTTATCTTTGATATCTTGAGAAGCCAGTAAGCGATTTTCCAGCAATTTGGTTGAGTCTTTGGCATTTTTTTTGAACAGGGTATCATAGATTCCATTTAAGTCCGCTCTGTGGTCCAGTTGCTACATGTATCATGCTTGGGTGCTAGTACGACCAATGTCAAAATCTAAAAAAAAAAAAGGAGTACAGTGCCCGAGTAACTGCTTAGACCCAGTAACTGGGGTACGGTACTCCTTTTTTTAGATTTTGACATTATCGGTCGTACTAGCGCCCCAGCTAGTGCAGGTTATGTATGGCCGTGTGGGGGTACGGAGCAGCACACAGTACTACGAGCTGCACGCACGATGTTCATACATAACCTGCATGCTGCGCACTCCGTCCAGGGATTGGTGCTTACACACACGGGCGATGAGTTTGCAAGCTGGAATGGCCGATACACATACGACAGCCATGGCTCGTCCGGATGCGTGTTTGGCTGGGTCACGCTGATTGGTTGTTGCCAAGCAAGTGCGACGTTCAAAATCACTAGTTGGCCCCGCTATGGATTATGGATATATTCGGTCAGTCTTTAGTAAGTTTTTGTCGTTTTTTTCTGCCAAATATTTTCATGATGTTGTTTTAAGGGTTCCAGATGACGTTGTCATACAACAAAGATCAACTCCATGTGTTTAGAATGTCTGTCATGATTTTGGAAAGTGGAAAAAAGGGGTCCTACTAATTGCCGACCCCTGCCGACCCCTACCGACAACTCGAAAAAACCTACCGACAACTCATTCCACATGCACTCTTAGTCACTGGTTTAAGCTTTAAATGATAGATAACGTTATTATGAATCCTAAAATCCTTATTTTTACATCTTTGATATCGGAGAAATAAGTATTTTCAATCACGGAATGTGATTTTCCGCGAAGCAGTAGCACCGTCCGCCATGATGCTCGATTACGCGTAGTGGACTAAACCATTTATCGATGGGTATACTTAAAAGTTGTATGACAACAGAGGGCGCCCTTCTAAACTATATCGGGAAATAATTCCAGAATAAACCCTCTATACTCGTGTTGAATAATTTTTTCTTGAAGAGAAAAGGTTTAAAAATGTTCATATGTAAATGTCATTTTCATCAAACTAGAAATGCTACACATTTGCCTTTTGTAGAATATTCAATTAACGCTCTATTTTAGAAGTGCACCCTCTGTTGTCATACAACTTTTAAGTATACCCATCGATAAATGGTTTAGTCCACTACGCGTAATCGAGCATCATGGCGGACGGTGCTACTGCTTCGCGGAAAATCACATTCCGTGATTGAAAATACTTATTTCTCCGATATCAAAGATGTAAAAATAAGGATTTTAGGATTCATAATAACGTTATCTATCATTTAAAGCTTAAACCAGTGACTAAGAGTGCATGTGGAATGAGCTGTCGGTAGGTTTTTTCGAGTTGTCGGTAGGGGTCGGCAGGGGTCGGCAATTAGTAGGACCGGAAAAAAGGGATGAATCTGATCACGAGTCTGGCAAAAACTGGTCAAAACTGCCAACAACGTCGATAATATCAGTCTTGGGTCGTAACCCTCCGGTCTCCGACCATCGGGAGGATGAAGGGTTACGATTATCGCAACTATTTAATCCTCAGAGCTATGACGTACGTCATTTGCATAATGCAGAAGCACAGGATATGAATATTCATGCTTGTATTCAAGCAACGTAATTCGGAACGACTATCGACCGGTGGTTGTGTGGTGCACATTGTACACGATGGAATGAAAATTAAACCCCACACACTGTATAATTAAATGCATTTTATTCCATTTTTTTCCAGCAATTCTGTTGAGTCTTAGGCATTTTTTTTAAAGGATTTAAATCCGCCTGGCAGGTCCAGTTGCTATATGTTTCAAGCTGGGGCGCTAGTACGACCGATAATGTCAAAATTTCAAAAAAAGGAGTACAGCACCCCAGTTACTGGGTCTCGTGTCTACTACTCTAGTACTAATGTATATTTTAATAGTTAATATAGTAAAAAACACAACAAAAAGATTGTTTAACCAGATAACGAGCAATAGTAATAATATCCATATAATTCATAAATACATAATCTGGAAACAGACACACTCTGTGAGCCTAACCACGTTGGCGGGCAAGTCGCCATTTTTGAAATATTCTCCGCCGCTGGCGAAACATTTAACTCATAATTTGTCGATCCTCTGGGAAAATATGCAATAGTATCAGTTTAATTTTTGAACAAGAAACACCTAAAGATATGTTATCATGCATTGTACTGAAGAAACAATGTGATAAATGAAGAGAAAAATGGAAATTTACCTTGGCCATTTTTCGTCACATGGTCACCTCGTTGATGAAAATCCAATGTATGCGCGCGCAGATGTTTTAAAATAGCCTGCAATTCCTATAGTCTGGTTCCTAGACCAAAAAATCTCCGACTATTCCAACCAGAGTCGTCAGGGAATCATTTTTGGTCAGGGAAACAGACCACAATTCCTATAGACTGGTTCCCGGTCCCTACATAGTTTTCGTTCTGACCCTGGTTCTGACTGCATATTACATCCCAACAAATTATCAAAATGTTCAAGGAACTACTTCGAATGATAGCGATGAAAGGTTTATAATAATATGTGAGCAATTTTGGATTTCATGGTAAATTTTATTTAACAAAATGCTCGTATACTGTCCAAGAATCAATTTTCCAAAATTAAAACTTAAATAGAATCTTCGGTCATGCATTATAAATGGGAAAAAGGAAATTAAAATTTAGTAATTATGTATTACAAAATTTCGAAACAGAACCCACTGTAGTCATTTTTTCTGTGTTGACCCCAAAACTAAATGATAAATGTACCCAGTCAGTTTCACTTAACATTTTTAGCCAAAATTGCTCACATATTACTGAAACTTGTCATTGCTATCATTCAAAGTAGTTCCTCGAATCATCGAATGTTAATGTGTTAATATAAATACAGCCAGGGGCCGGTAACCAGTCTGTAGGAGTTGCAGGACTGTTCAAAACAGCTGCGTGCGCACACATTGGATTTTCATCAACGAGGCGAACATGTGACGAAAAATGGCCAAGGTAAATTTCCATTTTTCTCTTCATTTATCACATTGTTTCTTCAGTACAATTTATGATAACATATCTTTAGGTATTTCTCGTTCAAAAATTAAAACTGATACTCTTGCAAAGCTTCTAAGAGTATCGACAAATTATGAGTTAAATGTTTTGCCAGCAGTGAAAAATATTTCAAAAATGGCAGACTTGCCCGCCAAGGTTAGGCTCACCGAGTGTGTCTGATGTCTGTTTCCAGATTATGTATTTATGAATTGTATTGATATTATTACATAGTGCTCGTTATTTGGTTATACATGTGTGATGTGTGTATTTCTCTGTGCTTTTGTATGTAAGCAATAGGAAAAGTTTCCATATCTGGCTACCACTTTCTAAGGGATTTTCTAGATTTTTAACGGATGTTGGGCTGTGTATTTCCCTTTTTTTAATATTCCTCTCGAGGAATTGGTAGCAAAAACGGTAATTATTGACCTCAAAAAAGAAAAATCAAGTGGACATTTCATCCCGCAGCTGGAACTTCTGCACATTCATGCCCAAACGAACTGAAATGGCGTTTAGCTTTTAATAATAATACACCATGCTTATATATCGCATTACACAGAGTCCCAATGTGCTTTACAAAGAAGTATTACTAGACCTAGTGACTGGGGGGCTGTACTCCTTTTTTAAGATTTTGACATTATCGGTCATACTAGCGCCCCAGTCCGTGAATTGTGACGAAGTAGATTTTTTATGAATCAGTTATAAAATTGTCAAAATTGCGACAAAGACTCAACAGAATTACTGGAAAAATGCCTACTGGCTTCTCAATCTATCATGGATGAAATCAAACGCATTTAATTGTATTCACGATCATTTTCGGTCCTCCAAATTGATGATTTTTAAGGCCACCTAAAAATGCAGTCGTTGCGATCCACGTTTTACTACTACGTGACATCAACTACTGTTAACAAAATGGATTGCGTGTTCACTTATGCCCTGACTTGTGTGTTGTTTTGCGCCGTCAACGCAGGATACCAGCTGTGTGAGTAGCGCGCTCGACCAATCATGACCATTGGAAAATTCTATACGGTGTGGTATCCTGTCTTGACCGCGCGAAACACCATGCAAGCCAGGGCATCAGCGAATATACAATTTTTTGTTAGGAAACAGTAGTTGATGTCAGAGTCATAAAAAATCCGCTTCGTCACAGTTCCCACATATATCACGGACTGGGGGGCTAGTACGACCAATAATTGACATTAATGTCAAAATCTTTAAAAGGAGTACAACGCCCCAGTTACTGGGTCTAAAGTGTGACAATATTTTTCCAGCAAGGTATTCGGAGTTACTTTTTGAAGTATGAGACCTATTCCTTTATATAGTACCATGTAACGGTTTACAAGGTGCTGTGGCGCAATCTGCAGCCGATCAAACCAGGAACACCGGGGCGAACCCCTTCTATTTTCGATAAGTGCCTGTTCCTCTCTGTATACATTCTGTCAATCTTTCTGGACAAAAAAGGATATAATTTGACCTAAATTAAGGGAGATAAAGTGGCAGCTGGATACAGCATTTTAGCCAAAAAATATCTTGTTTTTGTGTTTTTCACTGTATTAACTATTAAAATATGCAGTAGATATTTTACCAGTAATGGTCATGATGGTAGACCCTAGACCTAGTAACTGGGGCTCTTTACTCCTTTTTTTATAGATTTTGACAATATCAGTCGTACTAGCGCCCCAGCATAATATATGTAGCAACTGGAACATGGAGAGAATTTAAAAGAACTCTGTGATACCCTGTTAAAAAAAAGTTGACAAAGTCTCAACGACATTACTGGAAAATCACCTGCTGGCATCTAAAGATATCAAAGATGAAATATAATGATTTTAATTGTACTCATGGTCATTTTCTGTTCTCCAAATCGATGATCTTTTAGGCCCACTAAAAATGCAGTCATTGCAATTTGCATTTTACAACTGTATCACATACATGTAACACCAACGACTGTTTCCTAAAAAATGGATTGTGTGTTTACTGACGCCCTGACTTGCACATTGTTTTGCGCAGTCAAGACAGGATACCAGTCCCCAAACGCCAACACGCGATCCACACTGTATAACGTTCCATTGGCCGAGCGCGCACTCTACGCAGCTGGTATCCTGCGTTGACTGCGCAAAACAATATGCAAGTGACGACATCAGCGACACACAATCCTCGTAGCGTTAATATGACTTTTCACAAGTAAAGAAACAGTTTTTGATGTCACGTGATATAGTAGTAAAAAAGCAGATTGTAACGGTTGTACTTTTAGTTGGCTAGAATATCATCCATTTGGAGGACAGTGAATGAACGTGAGTACAATGAAAGGCATTTTATTTCATCTTTGATACCTTGAGAACCAGTAGGCGATTTTCCAGCATTTCTGTTGAGTCTTTGGACATTTTTTTTAACAGGGTATCAGAGATTCATTTTGAATCCGCTCCATGGTCCAGTTGCTACATATCTCATGCTGGGGCACGAGTACAACCGATAATGCCAAAATCTCAAAACAAGGAGTACAGTGCCCCAGTTACTGGGTATAGGTAGAACCATTCATGTGCCAGAACTGGGGAACTGTACTCCTTTTTATGAAATTTTGCCTTTGACAGTCGTACTAGCTTATCCTGCCTCTTAGTTTCCCTTCAGTACTTTGGATGTTGAAGTAACTAACTTTTTTAAAGGTTTTGCAAATAATCATTTTCTATTTGCTCGGACTTCTCTGGCATGTCTGGTGCATCGCGGCCATTTTTAATACCCACATTGCAAAAACCTTTAAAAATGTTAGTAACTCCTCCCAAAATACATGATTGTACCTGCAAGTTTACTAGTAATAGTTACCTCTTATTCTTCACACCATGCAAAGCTTCAAACATCACTTATATTGACATCAATTGGGGCAATTTTGCAGAGCAAATCAAAAAACTGCTGAAAAACATATATGTTGCCTGGGGTGCTAGAAAGACCGTCCAAGTCAAATAAAAAAAAAAGGAGTACACAAGGCCCTATGTACTGGGTCTCAGCGATGGTATACTTATGCAAAATAATGTTTCGCTGGCAGATCGTATATTCTGGTATAACACACTCTTTGACGAGTACACGATGAGCTTTAAGGTATTAAAATATTGGCTATTTCAACCATGTCCTCATAGCCGAGTGGTCTTACGGCATGCTACCTCCTCTCACATGCATCAGTCCACAATAAAATCACAGGTTGCCTTTTTCATTTTTTTTTTCACACTGAAAAATGAGAATTTTCTTCTTTTTTTATTATTGACTACATTTCAATGGATATTATTAGTATTGCTTTGTCTGATTTCTGGTTCTCGATTGTTTTTAAGAGAGGGAAATATAGTCCGAAATTGAGGTACTGTAAACTGTCATTTTTGATCATTTTACCTTCATCGGTAAAATATCCACTGCCATTAAAATAATGGAACTTGTCGGTATGTCTTGTGTTTATTCTCCTTTTAAAAATGTCCACGGACAAACATTAAACAACAGTACTAAAGTAAGACGCCAGGCCAGACTAGCCTTGATTGCAAGGCTGTCTTACGCTATCCCTTTACCTGTAAGTCCACACACAAAACTTGTGTGTTGCTTATAGTCCATGCGGGAACTGACAATACGAGCACACATCCACACAGTCCACGCACGGTTTAAAGGTTTGGTGAAGTAGTAAGTATTTATGTTTTTAATTTACACCTAATAATTATCATACAATAATTAAGTTGGAATTTTTTTTGTGCCTTCCAGAATATTTTTACATGATTTACTTTCTTTAAAACTAATGGTCTTCAGGAACGCCCACAAAAATAGGTCACTTGCTGACATGGCTGGATTCCTTCTGTGACATCATTACATAACTTCATTCCTGGTCGGGGTCCGCCAAAGGAATAACAAATATGTGTTCTTTCTTTTTCAAAAACTCGCTCATGAATATATATATCATGTAGTGCATGTGCGGCCAGAAGGAATCCAGCCATGTCAGCAAGTGAACAATTTTTGTGGGTGTTCCTGAAGACTTTTATTTTTAAAGAAAACAGGCTAAATCATGTACAAATATACAGCAAGGCACAAAATGATGTTTCTCAACTGAATTATTGTATAAAAAGGTGTAAAATAAAAACATTAATACTAAGTAATTCACCAAACCTTTAAGGACAGCCTTGACACGACTTTGGGTATAATAATGCTTTTCTTTACTTTTTAATAGGAATTCATCAAAAATGGTTTGGGAGGCCTGGGGAGGGGATTAGCGGTAACATAAATTTATCCACTTTGTATGAGTTAAATTAATAAACAATCAACTGCTAACACTTACAGCTTTAAATCTATATATAAAAAAATTATGATTGGGCGGAGGAATGGGTGGCATTCTTTGGTCGAATTTTAGAAAGTTTTTCTTCCTTGTTTTGTGATCTTGATATAATGCAAAGTCCAGTGTGGGCGGATTCTGCGGTTCTCTCACAATAGATCCATCTCAGATGACGTTACTATTTTACTCCTTGCCATGCTGGAGTATTTACAGCTGCACATGTTACTAGAACTTCAAGATCATACGCTAAAAAGCGCAATGCTGGATGGCATTACGCATACGTATTGTACTTGTGCGTAGTATTCCAGCATGGCAGACCTCCCGCCTTGCTAGAGAAATGTAAGGTCAGTGAGAAGTGTCTCAATACTCTATGAATGGAGCCCTGGAAGCAAAAGGGCCACACCCTTTCTCTCTACACATTGCAAGAAACCTAACAGAAGCCTGCATTTTGTTCTCTTGATTTTCCCAAGTTTAGGCTGATAAAGTAAGTTCAGAAACTAATACTGTGTATACTGTATTTATCTCTTATGCAGTCAACTTCAAAATGAACGATGCTTGTAACCACACATCTGTTTGCTTTACTGAGAATACAAACATGCATGTGTGTCCCTCCCTGCAGTGTGAAACATGCAAGCACAAAGACAAGGAACAGCGTGTTGGAGCTACAACCTGAAGTCGTTCAGGTGAGTTAACTTTATAAAACTTTCTTTAGTTAACTGTCAGTTGATGCATGCAAACGCCACGTCACCTAGAATTGGCACTATACTGTAGTGTTTAACACATAGGGACATTGACTTCCAAAATAGGGCAGTCAAGATTATTGTGATGATGACATCAGGTGAATTGCGTCAGTATAAAACAAGCAAACTTACATGTATTCATGTCTCCATGCAGTTAAACATTGAATGGTCCTTGTGAAGTGTTCACAAACAAATTGTCCCCAAAGTCAGGACCCCAAAACATTGTACAATCTTTTTCGCTGGTTAAGCCTGAAGGAAATAGATTTGTGACCCTAACAAGTAAACTGGTTTGATTCTTTTTTGTGTGTGTGATGTGTGTTGTTACCGGTAGTTAATGGTTGTCTTGGAAGGCAAAGTAACAACAAAAAAGCAAGTCAATTAACTTGTCATACAAGTCCCTTTCTTGTTAAGTTACCACTATGCTCAGACTCACAAATGATTAACAAAGAAATCTTGTTTGAATTTCATGCCACAGCCTCAACCACTGTTTTTTTATTAAAAGTGTTCAGGATACCGATATTTTCAGCAAACCTGGTCACACTAAAACCATCAAAGCCTACACGAGGCCCAAACCAGTATGTTTCAAACAATGATCAAAGTATTAAATGTAAATACATCAACATGTTATTTTTTACATAGTCAAAATATAGTTGCACTTCCACCAATGTAACATTTGGTCGAGATCATAGCCCCGTGAAACTTGGGAGCGCTATGGCAACTATCAGTATCAGTAGGGCAACATAGTAGCCATACATTAACCCTTTCAGCCCCACATTGTTTATTGGTGTGCAGCCTGCAGTGACCGCATTGTTTACGCACACAGTACTCCTCAGTCCCAGGTTTTTTCACACACACACGGAAAAATCGGTGATTGAGCTACTCCCAATTTTCAAAGTCAATTTTCAATACAAAATGTTTGTTGGATCAAAAAACTTTGTGCATGCCATTTGATGTCCATAAATCACTCTTTCATGTAATAGTAAAATTTACCACAAGTGAGCTGTAGTTTGTACATTGGAGTTCAAAATATGTGTGGTATAAAACCATTTTGCTTTGAAACTCTATCAACTGGAATACTCTCCCGGTTGCCCTCATTTGAAGTATGATTTGTACTTGGAAAACATTGCCAGAACATAATACATTATGTGTAAAGTTTGCTGCTTATATTGTACACATTGATATGGTACAAAAATAAAAGCTTTATCTTATGTTATTGGCAAGTTATGTGCCCTAGTTCTTGCGAGTTGTAATCTCAGAAGCACATGTTCGATGGATATTGATAAAGGCTGCAATGAATGCACATGACAATAAATTGAGAGTAGTGTGACAAAAGGTTTACCATGTACAAGCTTCAATGTTCAAGCTTGTTTCTTCATTTATTTATGTTCATGTACAAAACAAAACTGTGAGATATAAAATTAATGTTGCAGAGTTGGTCAATAAATAAAATAAAACAAGTTTGAATAATAAATATGAGATAAAACAAATGTTTATGTAAACTTATACACTGTTATAGCCTGATTTAGATACTTTTAGTTTTTACACGAACTTTCACACAAACTTTACTCACTAAGTTTGAACATTATTTTACGATTGCTTGTTCAAAATAACCCTGTTCAGTAATTGATGTATAATCTTCTCATTAGATAAACATAGATAGGACATGACATGTAAACTAAAACTATTCGAGTTGATAACCCATACTGTGTATTTGCATAGACGTCTACTTTGACGCTACTTGAAATGGCATCAAATCACATCGCTGGGATAACACAAAAAACAGCCTACCTAATACTAATTACTTGGCAAAACACATAAAGTTTGGCAAAATAAGAAAATTGGCACTGTATCATTTCAACCAAAAGCCTCTTAGTAGTTGACCTAAACTGAAATTTCAATAAATGTAGCAAACAATTACAAAGTTGGAAACAGGATGCAAGAATTTAGCAGCACAATTGCAATTTTAAAAACCCTGCGAATACAAACAAATTAAAAACCAAACACGATCATGAATTGTCATCATGCATCTAACTTATATTGCATGTATATTGCAAGTAACGTCAACTTTCCACGTTTTAAAAATTGTTACATTCACACACTAAACTAAACATGTAGATGTTATAATGCTCTGGTAATACCAGAGCATTATAACATCTACATGTTTATGCAAAAATAGCGCACTTACCCCCAAACAGGGTAAAATGTACATGTACATTTATCATCATCGTAAATAATAACTGAACACCCCCCCCCCCCCATTATTACAAGTGTACACAGACATGCATCATCCCAAGGAATAGCATTTTAACACATTTCTATTGCAAAAATGTACGTCTCATTTCAATCACAACATAAAATGTACATGTCATTGCAGTGAATAATAATCCCCCCCCAAAAATTATGCTCAAAATGCACCTCTCATAGCCCTTTTTGCAAATACACGGTGTGCAAATTGATTGCTTTTGATCGCTAGCTAGCCCAGCATGTACTGCGGCTCTATGGTGCACACAGTGTTTTGCGAAAAGGTCTATAAATGTAAACTATTTATTTATAAACCAATTGGCTATGATAAACTCCAAAGCATGGATATGCGCACATAGGTCTATCACATCTTGTGCAACATGTTTTTGTTTGTTTTCGTCCTCCTTTTGTGGATCTATCGCTACAAACGATGCAGTCAGGATTACTTGTGCCTGGTACTCGGCCTGGAAAATGACTCCGCTCAGTCAGTCTTGACGGCAGATCTTCTCTGATTGAGCGGCGACCAGTGCGTCGTTGATCACGATCCCAGCCAATGAGTAGTCCCTCAATGACAGCTTGACGAAACTTGAGTGAAGTCATTTTCGAGTTGGAGGGAATGTCGTTATAAACAACATATGCATTTGCCACACAAACTTCAAGAAGATGGAAAAACACTCTTTTCCACCACTTCAAGGAACGATGTGTATGGTTGTAGTACTGGAAGTACTGGTCAGCCATATCAGTACCACCCATATATTTATTGTAGTCATCGATGGCCTGAGGTCTCCTAATTTGTCTGTAACCATTGTTGGTGTGTCTCGTGCGAATTCTCTTTTGCAACACACTACAGTCACTCACGCTGGTAAGTACGTTGACCTGCCTTTTATCGAACCATGTGACACACAGCTGACCTGACTTTTCATGAAATATTGCGTCATCTCCTTTCTTCAGTTTGTTTGATTTAGGGTTGGCGACTTGCGGCATTCCTTTGGCTGAATATTTTACTGTACCGCAGCAACCAAAGCCAAGATCCATCAGTTGCTGAAAAAGGGCAGGGCTTGTATAATAATTATCGCAATAAATTATATGACCCTTGTTTTCATAGCCCTGAATCAAGTCTAAGATGACATGACCACTCACATACAAATCTTTAGGATGGTGTGTTTGTGGGTCCTGCGGGTACTGAACAGGGGGGACGGGGTATTCTTGGCGACCGGTGTACAATTTCCAGGCACATGTGTAGCCAGTTGTGGATTCATTCAAGGAGAACGCTTTCATGCCCCATTTTACAGGTTTTTTGGGCATGTACTGGATGAAGCTCAATCGTCCTTTGAAACGTAGCATGCTTTCATCAGGGGATAACTGCTGGTGGGGGTTGTAGACGGATCTAAACTTCGGGAGGATTATATCGAGGAACGGTTGAAGTTTGGCCAGTTTGCTTTGGGCAGTAGGACGTGGTTGATGAGAGGCGTTGTTGGCGAGATGCAAAAATCGAAGGATATCTGTGAATCGGTTACGTGACATTATGGATGAATAAAAATTGTTCCGAAGTATTTCAGAAGTGGACCAATACATCCTGTATTGGGGTAATCTTGCTATACCCATAGCAAGGAGGATGGCTACAAAAGCCTTCATCTCAGCCACATCAATGGGAGTATTCTCCCACTTGTACGAACCAGGATTGGCAAGCATTGTCTGATCAGCGTACCTGTTAGTTTCGGTGACAAGCAGATCCCAAACGGCAGCACTGAAGAATAAACTAAAAATCTGCACTGGAGAGAAACCATCGAAGTTGGCA
Source organism: Marthasterias glacialis (assembly GCA_911728455.2). NCBI lineage: Eukaryota > Metazoa > Echinodermata > Asteroidea > Forcipulatida > Asteriidae > Marthasterias > Marthasterias glacialis. The sequence continues at coordinate 4,780,073 of OU452223.1, forward strand.
GTTGGACCTGGAACTCCAGTAAAATTCAGCTGTCTGGGGTTGAAGTCTGCTGCTTGTGTCCACCCAGAACGAAAATCGGGTGCTTTTTGTGTGCGTCCTGGCCCACGACCCCGACCTCTGCCTCTACCGCGACCACGGCCGGTTTGCCCGCGTCCACCAGCATTCACTCCACTCGGTCCAGCAGCATCGTGGTTGTCATCAGAAGATGAAGAATCGTCCCCAGATTCATCGCCATTTTCACTCAATTCTTCAGAGGAACTAATGGATTCCATATCAGAATCACTGTCTGCGAATAACTCTCTAAGAAGCTCTGCATTACGATCAGCCATGATGCTGATAATCCAGGAAAAAAAGTCGTACCGTTCAGAAAAACTTTTTTTTTGGCAAGCGTTTTTCTCGAAAAATCGTAATGGCTGTCCCCATGATGTAAGGCACCAATCTAAAGCTAGGTCAACAAACTTTCTGGCTAAATAAAAATTAGCAACAGAGGGCGCCAAAAAAAAAAAATACAACGTCTCAAAAAAGCGATCTCTGCTCGTCGAATAAAGTCGCCGTTGGGGCTGAAGCAGGGTATAACGCACGGTCGAATAAAGTCGCCATTGGGGCTGAAGCGGGGTACGGTGCGCTGTCGACTAAAGTCGCCATTGGGGCTGAAAGGGTTAATTAAAACACTGGCTTAATACCCAATAAGTGCCCGTAATGTGTGTGATGACTGTCTGAACCTTCGAAAACACGCCTAGTGCGCCCACAAAGGAAATACAGGCACAAAACACACAACTATCTGGGTATAAAATTACAGGCCCAGGTAAAGCTTGACAAGCAGAGACAAGTGCACACCATCATAGCAAAACAAAGAGGTCTCTGACCATGTAAATTGCGGATGTTCCAAACAACAAGCATTATGAGTTTTTTGCCTTGGCCCAGCGGTTTACAGTGCATTTCTTACGTTCAATTGCAGATTGGGAACGAGCCCCCAAATAAAACACATGAGGTAAAATAGCCGAACATACCAAGATAGCCTGTGGAAAAAAGGCGACGAAATCCCCCAATGCCACTAAAATCTGCTGACGCAAAGCATATTCGTCTGTTGAAATAAGATCATTTGTCCCCAAATGCAAAGTGACTATGAACGGGGGCACCGAGCTTCTCCTGCTCAAGCCTGCTTGTAATTCCCGGAATTGGGAATCACCCGCACCACCAACGCCCTTCCAAATAACCTCAACTAGCAAGCCCGATGGGCACACTGATTGACGAATGATGGAATCACCGACGATCCAAACTACCGGACCTAAAAATGAAATGAACTTTATGCTCGGACTCAATAATGGATGAAATTTAAAACACAATTGTTTGATGTTTCGCCACAGCTTCAATTACTTTATTGAAACATATTCACCAAATACCGGGAAAGGTTGTGCAATGATAACCAGGCCACAAATTTCCGAACCATTCGTACAGATGCAGGAAAATTTATTGCATGCCGGGCATGCTGCAAAAGCTGTAAAAAGTCTTGTGAGTGTTTGATGCCCACGCTAAGGATAACAAACGCTGTATCTCTGACCCTACCACACTTTGGGAAGAAAGGGCACTGTGGTCATGTGTGGTGCTGCTTGGGGTGCGACAGCATGAAAATGCTCCATCTGAAAACGTGATAGAGAATCGGCAATAGTATTAAGCACACTGGCACACACACAGCCTGAAATGCAATGTTGAACTTGAGGCATTGCAGCACAAAAATTCGGGCAAGGCACATAATCTTGGTACACGGAGAAGTCTGCTTGTTAATGATATGTACCACAGCCATATTGTCAGAATGAAAGCGTACCCTCTTTTTACGCAATTGACAGGCCCAACATTGCACCGCTACCACAATTGGATAAAATTCTAGCAAGGCAATGGATAGTGGATTTTCGATGACTTATGGTGGCCAACGTCCCTGTGTCCACTGTCCTTTGAAAAAGGCCCCAAAACCAATACTTGCCGCTGCGTCTGTGAATAATTCCAATGTGTGATTAGATTCTCATTATACGTTGTAAAATGCAGATATGCCATTGAATTGAGCTAAGAAGTCCAACCACATTGCCAAATCACTTTTAGCCCCCATGGAAAGACGTACTTTGTGGTGAGGTTTGGTTAACCCCTGTGTCAACGCAATTAAACACCAAAGGAAGGCTCTCCCTGGCGCCACCGCCTTACAAACAAAGTTTAGCGCACCCACGAATGATTGTAACTCAACCAGAGTAACCTTCTTCTTGCCCAGCACCTTCTGAATTTTTTCCGAAAGTGCTAGAACTTTAACTAAGGGCACACGCACCTGCATTTTTGGGGAATCAATATCTAACCCCAATATATAACCCCAAAGTTATTGTTTGTTTTGGACCTTCAGTCTTCTCCATTGCAAGAGGGACCCCAAGTTTAGAACACATGGATGAAAATCCGTCCAAAAGGTGCTTGCAACCAGAATGAGATGTGTCAACAAAGAAAAAATCATCTAAGTAGTGTGTAACCGATGACGACTTTGAAAGTTTACAAAGGGAATATTCTAGAAATGTGCTAAATTTCTCAAGTAGGGGGCATAAGATTGAGCAACCCATTGGCAAACACCTGTCAAAGTAAAATTTGTCTTGAAATGTGACACCAAGCAACTGGAAGCAGTCGAAAAGCAGATTTTATATCCATGCATTTGTCCCGATCAATAAAGTCATTAACCGACTCACCAGCTGGAAATGAAAGGTGATGTATCAAACGATAAGAGTTGGGTTATCTCTGTGATGTCAGGGTTCAGCCGCCAGCGGGTCATCGTCAAGCTTCATAAATATTCACGAGACAATTATTGTCAACCAATCATTCCGCCTTGAAGAATGAATGTAGATAAATAATGTGAAAGGGACTATGTGAAATGGATGGTTTTGTTTCACTTTCAAGCCATGGTGTGGTCACTGCAAAAGGTTAAAAGCAGGGCGAGCACGTCCGTGTTTAAGTGCGTAATGTTTCATATACTAATCATAATTATAATGCACAAGAAAAAAACATGACTTGGACTTTTTCAATTACTTATCCTTCTCAACATTTTACTATTCTGTGATTTGTGCATATTTAAATTTATGCAAATAATTGCATCGTCAAACAGTGGTACGCGCTCGCATCAATTCAAAACGCGTGTTGCCTGTGGGAGCAAGGTTACATTCATGGGGAATTCCCATGCTGAGCAATCCACACGTGGTCAGGACCGATGTCTGATTGGGCAAGACATTGGGCGGTCTATTTTGGCATACAAATTCTCGACGTTGGCACATAAAACGTATGTGATTGACTGCAAATTTTCGTCTTCAAAAACTTGCCCGAAACAGACAACGAATATTATTAGTCGTCGGGACTCTGGTTGTCATTATGATTCGACAGCACTGACTGACGAACTGCCGTTCATGGACCAATAAAAAATCATGACCGCGGCTTCGGCACTTCTCTTTGGGTCAGGTTTATTTACGATTAGGGGATTCTCTCTCATGGTTTGTATCCATTTTGTTCTTGTTTATTGGGCACATGCGCTGCACTTCCTTAGTGCCCTGAGTGCATTACTACTGTGTTTGTCGGCTCTTGAGTGGTGATTTGTGTTACGTAATGAATTAATCGCGATACCATTGAGAATCGCGATATATTTCTGACTATATATCGTGGATGAAAAAAAGCAGTATCGTGCAAGCTTAGTCACTACAAAGGCCGGATTGCCAGCATTAGAAGACCCACAGCATCGGATGTCACCTAAGGGACAACGTTGTGGGTTACAGTGTTTGGAGTAGGGGTTGCTGTAGCAGCCATCGTGTCCGCAGGAAGCATATTGGAAAGGTTACGTGCCCATGTGCTGGCTGGATGTTTGAGCGGTTGCTGGCGTCCCCCTTTTTTCGCAGGCTTAGCAGCCGATGCTGTCGCTTTTGGACGCCGAGGCATTGTTATCAAGAGCAGAGTTCTCTTGAGTAACTGTTTGCCAAAGAACTGTTTGACACCCAAATGACCCCAGTCCTCTGGTAAATACGTATAACAATTTAATTCGGTAGATCCAGTGATGACGTAAATTTCCAAAACGTTTATTTTGCCAGTATAGAGAGGAAATTATGACATGAAATTAAATAATTCAGCCTGCCCAAGAAGCTGTGACAGAATGACGCCTACCATTGGAATTCCCTCCAAAAACAAACAATGGAGTACTTCACTATGCCTTGATTAGTCCAAAGAAACAAGGTCATGTGACAAAGGAGTCAGTTTTGCATACCGGAACAGGACGAATGTAAGTTAAATATGCAGAAGAGCACCAACGGCCCATGTGGTGAATTTCGCCATGGGACCAGCCCAATTCTGACGCCGTGGATGCTGCCCCAATACCGAAGGAGTGTCCCTTAATACCAAGCCCAGACAACCTTGCAAACCCAACTGCCCCCTGTAAAACTGTATTAAACTGATACGGAGAAAGAAGACTTCCGTTGAAGTGACAGAACAAGGGACCGACAATGGAAGGATGAACAGCTATAAAGTCGAGCAAAGCTTGAACAGGGCAAATGGTTTTCTCAACAGCCTGCACTAGCCGAATACATTGTGGGGGACCTGTTTGATTATTCTTGGCACACCGAAATGTCACTCGCACAAATGCGCTCGGTGTACCTATGTGACCAAATTGTACATCCGACAAGGATGACACTGAATCTGTTAATAGCCGCTCCCCACCCGCATAAAACCAAAGAAAGCACGCAAGAAAATAGCTTTAAACATAACTGACTCAAATGTGGAAGCATAAATGCTTGGTAATGCACCCACCAAACGCCCCAAAATCGGCAGCGAAATAGGAGCTCGACCATCATGTGCAGGGGAATCACGCCGCACACCTTCAATGAGCTTTGCAGAGAGAAAATCTTTTGTGGGATCAAATTCCCCGTTAATTTTATGAACGTAACCCATCCCCCATTCATAAGTGGCAATGGTGGATGTGGCAAGGCCACGCAATGACAGCCACACAATAAAGTGGCGAACTTCCTCAGTTGATGCTGGAGCCCACCCTGTGAGCGGTTGTTGGCGGAACTGACAAAATGCTCATCACCCAACCGCATAGGTCTTGTGTGTGTTAGGAGCAATGGTGGGGGTTAATAAGCGATTTATCTCACCTTCTACCAAAGCTGAGGAAGAGGAGGGAGCAGAGTCATAACTGCGTCTGCCTGAGGGACCGCCATGCGGAACCGGCTCATCTGAAAGCGTGATAAAGCATCTGCAATAATATTAATCTTGCCTGGTACATGAATCGCCTTAACCGAGATGTTAAATTGCAACACAGAGGCGACATCGGCGGTTAACGCTGAGCTAAGAGGGGTAAGAGATGGGTAGGCCATGTTGGTTGTGCTTGAGGTTGGGGAGGTAGAGCCTTCTGCTCTACAAGCCAGGCTTCTGATAGATGATACCTAAGCCTACATCCTTACGGACTGTAAAGGAGGTTACCCTGTTTCAGCCCCAGGAGTAGGTGGCAACGGCCCCTGGATAAAACAGTTGATTTGTAGCCCACACCTGGAGTGGCTTACTGGCATTGTGTGTCTGGCGACTTCCATAAAAAGATTTTTAAAAAAGCAAAATTGCAACACAAATGACCGCACAGGACACATGATATGAGGGCAAGTGGAAGACTTCTGATTGAGAACGTGCACAACTGCCAAATTGTTGGAGTGAAAAATTATTTTCTGACCACGCACCAGACCCCACCGCAGCTGCTAAGGTACTGCCTTGTCAAATGAAGCATAGTGAACACTACAATATCCTTACAAATAAAATCGTTAATCGACTGGCCAGCGGGAAAAGACAAATGATGAATGAGACAGAATGAATTTGGTGCCTGTTTTGGAACCAGCCCAATTGGGGAGCAATGTAAATTTGGAAAAGGGCAAACCGCTATGGGCCTGCAACTCGACCTAACGCAATTTCACCACAAGTTTTTGTTTTACCACTTGCAGCCGCGCAGCTGCAGAGTGCAAACATATGGAATCACGGGCAACCCGTGGGCCAGTGTTACCTAAAGAAAAGCGATTGGCAAAGCCATCATGTAAAACGTGAACTGTGCCAAAATCATGATAATCGTCTAGCCACTTGTCCAAAGTTGCAAGTTTAATTGGCGTTGGCAGAGCGAAAAGATCTGGTTCCCAATCCAGAATGAGCATTTTGCTGACCTGAACCAGCTGCTGGGTTGGGCCTCAAATCGGCAGGCTTTACTGCCAGGGAAGCCACTTTAGCTGGCAAAGCTACGGCTCTGCTATGCGCCGGCGAAGCAACTGTTGGCTTCACCCAACGCACATTACCAGCCTGACCAAATTTACAACGACTAGCACCGTGGCCAGTAGAATTGCATTTGCTGCACTGATGGCTGTAATTGGAAATTACAAGGCAGGCATGAAAATTACAAGCCTGTGCACTGTTGAAAGCATAGCAAACTCCGGGCCCTACGGGAGCACCCTTGACCTTGGGAGATGGCGCTGAAAATTGCGAAGCATGGTAAGACACAACCCCGGTAGCCGCAACTGTAAGTCATAATTTCATATCAAGGTTGCCCCACGAACGTGCCGGGTTGCTAGACTGTCCCAAACGAAACTGTGCATTGTACAATCTCCAGCCCACCCCTGGAAATTGCACAGCGGTGAGCCTAACAATCTCAGCGTATTTAAGCAGCTCTGCATAACGAGAAGGATGCCTTTCCAAAAATATTGAAATAAATGTATGGAAAGCGGAATGCTAAACGTCAATGGTTTCAATCTTTTTCGGATTAATACCCGGCTTGTGCAACGCAAGATTCCCCCTTCAACAACCAAAGATAAAGTGGAGGCATCCTGCTCAGATCCAGCAAGAACCGCGCTAGCCTTGTCATGACGCAACTAAATCCACAAACTCGCTCTGCCAAATTTTTTCCTTCGTTTGTTGCGGAACATACAAACCAAGCAGACAACCAAAACCGACCAAAGGAACTGCTCCAGGCTGACCCACACCCTGGCCTATGCCCTGACTAACAACAATGTGACCCTGTCCATACTCACCCCCCACTCGTGACTGTCGTCCAGGGGTAAAATTATTGAAAGCAATACCAGCAGCAGTGGTAGCAACAGGCAACACAGAGGCGACATCGGCGGTTAACCATGAGCTAAGAGGGGCAAGAGATGGGTAGGCCATGTTGGTTGTTCTTGGGCAGAGCAGCTCCATCGATGCAGAGGGAACTTGAGAACCCATCGCAGGGGGTGACAGGGTTGAAGGGTGCGGTCTGATCCGTTGGCATCAATGGCCTGCGACTCCGAATGGATGAATGGATGGATGCCGATGAAGCAGCCTCATCTATGGGATGAGTACCCAACTTTGGGTGTTGACGTTTCTTAGGCCTACTCTTCTTGCTCTTCTTAGCAGCTTGACTGGCCTGGCCGCCGACATCACATGGCCATGGGTGGTACGTGCCATCTCCTCACCATCTTCCTCCAGAAAACGCGCTGGATGATGGCGTACTCTAGGCATAATTAAGTCCGAATCACAATAACCACAGATTTTTTTTGTGTACGACCAAACAGTTTGGTTGACTGTGACGAAGTGAATGTTTCCCGCTACAACAAAATACCAATGCTAAACCAAGGTTTGTGATTGGTTATTAATTTTACTTAATTTACAGATCCAGGTTACCCACTACCGTAGGTTCAAATGTATAACGCCATCTTACCAAATAAGGTATTGAATTGCGCAATGCCCCCTTTAAAACCTTGACTTTTTGCCATCGCAAGGTGAGCGCACATGCAGCTGATTGACCTTGAAACCCACTTTCCAAGGTCACCGGAAAATATCAATAAACTATGCGTGCGCAGAAGATCACAGGACTGCACAGAGTATGTATGCAACCAAACGATGAACGGTAAGGCCTGCCTGTTTAGTTTCGCTGAGCATTATGCTTTTTTTATCATTGATTGATGATAAAAGGAATTATTTATTTGATTAGTGGCGTGTTGTGGCCGAGCGGATAAGAACACCGGACTCAAGCTCTCGTGTCTCTGATCAGCAGAGTGTTGGTTTGAGTCTTGGTCGTGATACTTGTGTCTTTAAGCAAGGCACTTATTGCTGTGTCCTTGGGATGGGACGTAAGGCCCTAGGTCCTGTGTGTTGTGTAAAAGAAACCAGTGCACTTATCGCAAAAAGAAGGGGTTCGCCAATGTGTTGCTGGTTTGATCGGCTGCAGATTGTGCCACACAGCACCTTGTAAATCGTCATATGGTATAATGTTTGCCTCGATGATTATCGATGAAACTCACACAATATTATGATCACTGTGATTAAGGCTGTGCATCTACGGGTAATTTTAGAACCGGGTACCTGAAATAAATACCGGTTGGGTACCTGGTACCCATGAGGAAGCTAGCAAGTACCAAATCAGCCAGCCCCACTGTACCGCCATAGAACAAAATAAGACGTCCATCCATTGCAGCGCCTGCCCACCCACCGGGCCCGACCACCTGTGAACTGTGAACCATTTCTTGCTGACCTGGATTTTCCTTATAATGCCAATCATAGTCTTACACATGCTTGGATGCTTTTCATTGGCTACCAGCCAACTTTGAGCTGTCAATGTTTGACACTATGAGCCAATGGGCGTGCGTCTTGTCTGACTCCGAACTACCATCCATTTGCAGCGTGACTAAATTTACTGCAACAAAAAATACAATAGCAGGAAGCTCTTTTGAATAGACCGATTCATTAAGCCCTGCCAACCTTAGCAACTGCCTAGCAACAGCACATGTGTGACTTTCTTGCCACGATCGCAGAAGTGGTTCGATTACGGCCACATTGGATACACACATGTACGTGGTTTGGTATGGATTTAGTTTCCTGGCCTTTTGAGCAGTGTCTTGAGTCCAGAGAACAATGCAGACAGGAACACTGTTAAACCACATTTACATGATTGTACAGGGACCATCACTGTGGGATTTGCACCACCAGAAATACAAACAAATTTAAACACCATCCCCCCCCCCTCTCCCCCGCCCCCCGCTTCCCTGGCTCATACGCCTATGGCCAAAGACACTAGGGGTTATGTTTTTTTTTAAAGGGAATAAATTTGACCTTGAAAAACTATGGCCCCAACGAGTGAATTGGTTTGATTCTGTTTCAGTTAATTTTATGATGTGTGTTTTGTCCAGCTGTGAATGTTTGTCTTACAGGCAAATTAACACCAAATATTATTTTGTCAAAGAACGTTTTCTTGTTGAGTTTTTATTACTTATTTGCTCCTACATCAGACCTGAAAAATCAAACTACGAAACCCAAACAGTGTATTGTTTTTCATTCTGTATCAAATTATTTGTGATTCGTGTTTTGTCCGATTGTGAATGGTTGTCTTTTCAAAGTAAGGTAATAAATTTGTCCTGAAGTAACTGACCCCAAGAAGTGTATTGTTTTTAATTCTATGTCAATGAGTGGAGTCACTGTACGGTGTGGAAACCTTGGCGCTCACTACCCAGCAGGAGAAGACCTTGATTGGTGAGATACAACTGTATGCTGACGATGGCCTCGGATGTGTCAGGGACTGACAATATGAGGAACACCGACCTTTGAGGTGGTCTACAACAAGTATTGGAGAAATAAACTTAGAAGTAGTGGATGAAATTTGCAGGGCAGCCTCCTTCCTCATCTTGCGGGAACCAACCCTAGGAAAAGCCTTCAGAGGCAAGAGGAGGTCGTCCGACATTGACGTCCTAAAAGAGGGTCACAGGAGTCCCCAAAGACTGAGGAAACAGGAACAATCGGACTAGAGGGAAAGGATGAGATGGGCCCATGCTGATCGAGGACCTATGCCAGCCACGACCCCATTGATTTATTCTGTGTCAATTAAAACATTTCTGGTTGGTAGCATTCCCCTGGACTGAACAAGCCACTGATAATGTTGAGAGTGATGAAGGGATGGAGTCAATGGTTACCCTGTCATCCCATCAGAGTAATGAAGTACGACTGTTCAGACCGGGATGAGATCTGATGAAGGACTACCTGTTGTGTTTACTTACCATATTTCCTTTGTTTACTTTGCATTGACTATCGCATGAGGGCGCTATGCATTGTTACGCGCCCAGGCGAGTGCCATGTTGAATAATAAAGTTCTGTTCTCTCACGTTGAAACTTCACTCACGTTTCATTGCCGTGTGTATTTTACAAACACTACACTACCTAACTACATCATGAACACAGTCACTCTCCAGAAAGTAACAGAGCCACCAATCCTGCAGATCTTAGACCAGAGATGATGCCTTGAATTGCAAAGATGAGCTACCAGCATGTGATGTTGGGAAAATCAAGATAAAGACTTGGGTAAAACTGAAGGATTTGCAGACAAGAAAATTCAAATTAGAAGGACCAAAGATGGGCAGTGTGATGGAAACAGCACCAGACTCCTTTAAACTGAAGCACACGAATATCAGCACAGCAACAGAATTTGAGATCCAAACATGAAAAAATACATCCAGATCCCTAGAGTGTACATGTAGCTCTTGCAGACTTACATTATGAAGTTATTCAAGTTCAAGAAGTACTGACATGTTTTTGTCTGTACCTACTTAACTTTTCACCAAGGTGTTGATGTAGATTTTAGTAAAGTAGGGTATAACTGTCAAGAGACCTTGCTAGGTTATTTTACTCATGTTTCTATGCTTTGTTTTACCCAACACAGTGTGTTGATAAGCACCGTATTGACCCAATTCACCTGACGTCATCATCACAATTATCTTGGTTGCGCCATTTTCGAAGTCAATGTTCCCGTGTGTTTCACAGTGTGGGTAGTGCGAATTTTAGGTTACACAGTGTTTATAAACACTTAACCTGTTGACTTCAAACACTTGACTCATTTTAGAGTTGGGAGTTGGTTCCAATTTCATGGCTCTGCTTACTGTTTAGTAAAATTGAAACAATGCTTACGGAACCAGAAAAATCTGTGCTTAACGTAAACGTATTTCACAGGTAGCAATAAATGTTTGCTTGTGTGCATATGTACATCACATCACTAAGCATTCTTCACTTATTCGCAGCTTGCACAGAAATTGGGCGCTTACCCTGTTAGCAGAGATTGATAACTGTAAGCGCAGAATTACACAGTAAGCAAAGCCATGACATTGGGTCCAGATGTCTAACCACAAGACTTAACAAGCTTAACCAGCCCGCTTTTTGGTAATTTCATACCAAGTATGACGTGGTTAAAAACTGAGTTATTTTTCACTAGTCATCTTTAAAAGACATTTTTCTGTTAGATACTTTGCAGGCTGTCATCACTCAGTGTAGTCACTGTGTGGGGAAGGCAATGCTGGAGCTGCCCTCTGAGTAGAAGATGTACCCCTCCTCAAATCCTACCATCACATGACAGAGAAACATTGCAATGATGGGGAAGCAAGCCCTGGTAATTTGGATTCCCGTTAAAGTACTGTTGCAGGTATTTGACGTCCCCCGTGAATTACTATTGCTTATTTTGATTGCAACAATCAAACTATCCCTCATGAGCATAAGTTCCGGCAACCATTGTTTTGGCTGGTTTCAAGACTCTAAATGTCACAAATTGTGAAAATTGTTTGTGTTTCAGAAAAAGCCATCAACCTGTCAACAAGTAGATGTCCAAGACGAGCCCAGGATGAAGGAGCTACACTCTCCAGTAAAAGGTGAATTCCCAAAAGTAAACTTATAATATTTACCCCTGGTCCCAAATGGAGCTTCTTAATTATTGTGAAAAACATTTATTTGTACTCTTGATTAATCAGAAGTTAGTTTCATTTTTGTTTTGTAGCAGTACAATTCATTTGAAGATATTTGTATGTTGTTTGGCAATCATTTCGGAAATGACAGAATAGGTTGTGTTTTTTCTTTCAGGTTTAAAATATTTGGGGAAAGTCCCTGAGGATGCTTCATGTCAAGCACAAATTTCAATACAAATTTTTAGCTTTTGGTAATTTAAGTTTTGGTCTGCATTTGCTAGCTGAGAGCTCACTGATTCGTATTCATATCAGCACCGATCCTCAAAGAACTGTTTCAGGCATTTGACGTCCTCTGGAGTTACTATTGCTTATTTTCTTCTGCAACGATTGAAATGCTCCTGATATGCATGAGTTTCTCCAAAAAGTTTTTTGCAGTTTTCATTCTTGGTTTCCTTTACTTACTTTTGATTGACAGTAAAATAAATCATTGTGTAAAATCAATATATCTGAACCCAACTGTTTTAATGAAGGGAAATGTTCTGAAATACTATATGATGCAAATTGTGCAATCCGTTTGTGTTGCAGTCATGCTTAGCATCTCTAAAGAGATCTACCCGTCAACAAGTAGATGTCCAAGACCAGCCTCTGTCAAAGCAGCTGCACTCTCCAGTAGAAGGTAAATTCACAACATTCTTTATTTGCCCCTGGTCCTAAATGGAGGTCTTTACTTAAAGTGAAGAATGTGTTTTGTTTCTCTTGAATAATCAGAAGTTAGTATCAGTCATTTTTTTTTTGTACCAATACAATTCATCTGAAAGTATTTGTATGTTGTTTGGTATTCATTTCAGAGTTGACGGAATGTATTGGTTTTTTTTTCCTGTCGGGTCTTAAAGATTTTGGGAAATTCCTTAAGGATGCTTCATGTTTAACACAAAATTTCAAATCAAATTTTAACTTTTGGTAGTTAAAATGTTGGTATGTCATTTGCTAGACAAGTTTCATTCTGAGAGCTCACTGTTTATAGTAAAGTTCATACCAGCACAATCCTCAAGAGAAGTGTTTCAGGCATTTGACGTCCCCGGATTTACTGTTCTTATGTTTTTATTGCAACAATCAAAATGATCCTCAAATGCATGGGTTCCTTCAAACATTTCTTTGCTGTTTTCATGGCTGGTTGTCTTCACTTATTTTTGATTGTCTGTATGAAGAAAAAAATTCTCAGGTAAAAGCAATTTATCTGAATCAAACTGTTTTAATGAAAGGTAATGTCCCTAAATAATGCAAATAGTACAATTTGTTGCAGAAAGGCTTGGAATCTCCTTAGAATCTCTGAAGAGATCTACCCCTCAACAAGTAGATGTCCAAAACCAGCCTGTAATAAAGAAGCTGCAGTATACTTTTAATGTTTACTCCATGTCCCAAATGGAGATATTTGTTTGATGTTGGGCAGTTGGAGTTGACAGGTTGTTGTTGTTGTTGTTTTTGTGGGTGATGGGGTGGGGTGAGGAAGTCCCTGATAAAGATGTTTAACCCAAATATCAATACAAAATGCTGGATAGGTTTCATTCTGAGAGCTCTTTGATTAATGAAGTTCATACCAGCACCAATCCTAAAGAGAACTGTTGCAGGCATTTGATATACCCTGAATTACTGTTGTTTATTCTGATTGCAACAATCAGACTATCGCTGATGAGCATAAGTTTCTGCAATCAATCATTGTTGCTGCTTTCAAAACACTAAATGTCGAAATTGTGTGATTTGTTTGTGTTTCAGAACAGCCATCTACCCGCCAACAAGTAGATGTCAAAGCCCAGGCTATGATAAAGGAGCTGCACTCTCCAGTAAAAGGTGATTTCCCAAAAGTATACTTTGAATGTTTACTCCTGGTCCTAAATGGAGATATGGGTATGTTGTTTGGCAATCTTTTCAGAGTTGATTGGCAGGGGTTTTTTGGGGGGAAGGGGGGAAGTCCCTTATAAGGATGCTTCATGTTAAACGTAAAAATCAATACAAATTCTCAGCTTTTGGTAATTCAATTTTTGGTGCGTACTTTGCTAGATAAGTTTTATTGTGAGAGCCCACTGATGATAACATTCATACCAGCACCAATCCTCAAGAGAACTGTTTCGGGCACTTGACGTCCCCCCCCCCCCCCCCTCGAATTACTGTTGCTTATTTTGATTGCAACATTAACAATATTCCTGATGTGCTTGAGTTCCTCCATGTATTTTCTTGCCTCTTTCAATGTTTTGTCTTTGTTTATTCTTGATTGGAAGTATTAAAAAATCCTTAGCTATAAGTAATTTACTTGAACCTATCTGGTTACTAACTGTGGCTAGTGTTTTTAACCATTTGCCGCAGAGATTTTTTTTTTCTCAAGAGAACTGTTACTGGCAATGGACGTCCCCCCAAATAGGTGTTGCTTATTTTGGTTGCAACAATCAAAATATTTCTGATGTGCAGGAGATCTTCCAACCATCTCATTGCTGATTAATCGTTTGTCTTCATTTATTTTTGATTGAAAGTATAGAAAAATACTCAGGTAAAAGCAAATTTTCTGAAACTAACTTTTGTAATGATGGGTAATGTTTGAAACACTTACTGTTGCAAATTGTGATGTGCCCATCTTGCAGAAAGGCTTACCATCTCTAAAGAGATCTACCAGTCAACAAGTAGATCTCCAAGACCAGGCTAAGATATCGGAGCTGCACTCTCCTTTGTATGTATCTCACTTAAATTGTGTAATCATAATTATTGGGAACTCATTTTTAAGATTAAAGCTAAATACATTTACTCAATTTAGTACTTGTATCAATATTGTCACTGCATAATTTGAGTCCTCTTTAAGAAAACCAGTTGCATAAGCAGTTTAAACACAACAGAAAATGTACATGTTGAAAATTGCAGCATCTTTAGGAGTAAAGGCAACAATAAAAGCGCTTTTTGTAAGGAAATTATTTTTCTAGCTTTCAAAAGGTGCATCAATCGATTTTGTACTTTTTAAGTGGTGATTGATTTGAAAAAAAGAGGTATGAGATCATTAAGCTTAAAATACCTCCCCTGAATAGATAACAGAAAGAAGAAGAAGAAAAAAAAGATGTACAAAGCTTCAAAAACAAACTGCTTGTTAAACTTTCTGACAAGTACTTTGGTCTACTTTAAACAAAAACAGTGACAAAAAACGTAATGTTTACAAATCAAGTGAAAAAAGCAACAATGACTTTTGGCACTCTAAAGAAAAACTACTATAACTTAGGAGGGGGTCCTTATTAGTTTTTAATCACCCCTGCAAGGGATTTTGCACATTAAAATTGTTGCTTGCTTACAATTCTGTAACTGTAAACTTGACCTTTCAGAGCCGGAGATATAGCTAATAGTCTCCTGAGATCAAGCGCATAGGGAAGCTCCTCTACTGACATCTTGAAGGCTACTGGGTATCAAGGAGAGCAAAGCGTATCTAAACATCAGTATCATCAAGACATCCTAGCAGTTCATCTAGGGATCAAGAATGAACAACCAAGGAATTTGTTGTCTTCAAATGTAAGATATTGTAGATATGTAAGTTTAATGTTTTGATGTTTTCTGTAATCGTTGTATAGTGGGCTGTTTTAGCAGCACTATACAGTTTATATCTTGTAAATAAGTACACCATTGCAAGCAAGCACATACGCATTTTTTGAGCTATGAAATTGGCGATCTTAGAGCCTTAGTGGTGCGGAGATACGAATGGTGGTGTGGACGTTCGATTGGTGGTGCAGACGTTCGATTGGTGGTGCGGAGATACGATTGGTTGTGCGGAGATACGATTGGTGGTGCGAAGATTCGATTGGTTGTGCGGAGATACGATTGGTGGTGCGGAGATTTGATTGGTTGTGCGGAGATACGATTGGTTGTGCGGAGATACGATTGGTGGTGCGGAGATACGATTGGTTGTGCGGAGATACGATTGGTTGTGCGGAGATACGATTGGTGGTGCGAAGATACGATTGGTTGTGCGGAGATACGATTGGATGTGCGGAGATACGATTGGTTGTGCGGAGATACGATTGGTGGTGCGGAGATACGATTGGTGGTGCGGAGATACGATTGGTTGTGCGGAGATACGATTGGTGGTGCGGAGATTCGATTGGTTGTGCGGAGATACAATTGGTGGTGCAGAGATACGATTGGTTGTGCGGAGATACGATTGGTGGTGCGAAGATTCGATTGGTTGTGCGGAGATACGATTGGTGGTGCGAAGATTCGATTGGTTGTGCGGAGATACGATTGGTGGTGCGGAGATATGATTGGTTGTGCGGAGATACGATTGGTGGTGCGGACGTTCGATTGGTGGTGCGGAGATACGATTCGGAATCGATGGTGGTACAACACTGGAAATTCCAAAATAATAAAGGGACCTGGACATTTGCACGTGGCATTTGGGGGCATTTGGGCTACTGTTGGTCATTTCCAATGGTATGGTTTGATTTATTTCAATCACTTTCCTAACATTTTGTTCTGGTTTGAAACGACGGTACAGTTGAAAAAGTTTTGTGTACAATCTTCTGTACAACGCTAATGCAATTCATCCATTACAAGCTTGCCAATTTAGTTGTTGCGTCGTATCTTTACAAGGTCAAAGCTTCAAATAAGTAAAAGCAAACACACAAAATGTGTAAATCATTCATAAGATAATTTTATCCTCTACAAAATAAGCCAACCTCGTAAGCACAAAAAATAATCACAACGAAAGCTTTATCGAAAATTCTAGATACTGCATTAAAACCGATGGTTTTTCCCTGCCGATTCAGTAGTGAATGACTTATGTTGAAGTTTTGTGCAGGTGCTAAAGGGTTAAACAACAAAATGTGTACTATTGGAAAGAGTACTGAATTCTATGTGTTATATTTTGCAAGGTTTTCCATCTGATACCACTAGTAACAAGAGTATAAACAAAGATACAACTTAATTTTCATCTGCTGGTAGGTGTGTCGTGTCATGGCCGAGTGGTTAGTGCGTCGGACTCAAGCTCCGGTGGCTGAGTCATTGGAGTGTGGGTTCGAGTCCCAGTCATGACGCTTGTGTCCTTGAGCAAGACACTTAACCATAATTGCTCCGTAAAAGTTGGGGAGGTAGAGCCTTCTGCTCTACCAGCCAGGCTTCTGATAGATGATACCTAAGCCTACATCCTTACGGACTGTAAAGGGGGTTACCCTGTTTCAGCCCCAGGAGTAAGTGGCAACGGCCCCTGGATAAAACAGTTGATTTGTAGCCCACACCTCAAGTGGCTTACTGGCCTTGTGTGTCTGGCGACTTCCATAAAAAAAAATTAAAAACAAGTAAGGTTTTGTAGAAAAATCCTGTAGTTAGGTCACTGATATGGGTTAAACAACTTTTTAATATCTTTAGCTATCCTTCGTAATCAATGGAAACGACAAAACAAGCACAAATTGTACTTAAAATCCTGAACAATTGCAATGGTTGACTATAACTAACAATGTAGTAAAAAGATGTTCATATTGTCAGTCATTTTCACAGGAAAGCTGTGGTAAAAGAAACCATGGTGATGGGGTGCTGGGCAGGACATAAACCCTCATTATCAACATTCATGGTAAGTCTTTACTGAATACTTTGATGGTTTTGAAATCATGCATTCTTTTCAGCAACTAAAAATGTACCATTCCTGGTTAAAGTTAAAACACAGGATTGTCCTTTACTTTGGGAGAAGTCATTCCCTTCTGTAGAAGATCAACAAGAATGGAACGCTCAGACAGATCTTCACCGACGCCATGAACTAGCACCTTGTGTACTGGTACAAAACCATATTTTTTTCAGTTTTCAGTTTTTTACATGTTTATACAACATTCGTCATGCCCTACAATTTCATGAAGTTTCAAAGCTTCAAGAGCTATTTAGCATTGAAATGCAGGGCACGCACCATACTCAAATGTGAATAAAATGATTTCACATAGTAGCACCGGACTTGTGTGCAAATGACATGCGCGCGCGGGCCCACAAGTTTGCATTCTAATACATTGGGGGGTGCTAGTTCATGAAAACGGAAATAGTCTATTTTGCTTCTTTTTTGGTTTCACGAACTAGCACGCACCTTTCTTCCTTTATTGCTTGTTAATTTAGAATGCAAAGCGGACAAAAGCAGTATATTTATCAAGTTCAAAGCATCCAGAATCCACAATGAGAAAACCAGTTGAAAACACTCTGAAATTTTAAAGGATAGTGGCGTTTTAAAATGTGTTCAGCTTTAGACGCCGTTTTCTCCGATTGCTACTTTTTTACTGGTATCTACGTGTGTGCTAGTTTGTGGTGTTAGTGACGAGATATGAGTGTGATGTTCACCAAACAGTAAGCACCTCATTGACTCCTGCCCCTATATTCAGTACTCCTGTATAAGCATCAAAGTCTTGTAGACCATGGTGATTACACCATCGATTGGCAATCATTTCAGAGTTGACAGGCAGGTTTTGTTTATTGGTGGAAAGTCCCTTAAAATATGCTTCATGTTAAACGCAAAGATCAATACAAGTTCTTAGCTTTTGGTAATTGAAATTTTGGTCTGTCATTTGCAAGATAATGCCGTGGTCCAAATCAAGCGACTTTGGTTACGGCTATGGCCGCTGGCTGAAACGACAACGTTGAAGAATAGGAATCCTCGGTGTTCCGGTCGTAGCCACTGCCGAAGCCATTCATTCGGACATGGCCAAAGTTTCATCCTGAGAGCTCACTGCCTAATAAAGCTCATACAAAGACCAATCTTAAAGTGAACTGTTGCAGGCATTTGACTTCCTCCCTAAATTACTGTTGCTTGTTTTGATTACAACTATCAAACCTTCCCTCTTAAGTATAAGTTTCTGCAACAATTTTTGCTGCTTTCAAAAAACTAAATGTCATTAATTGTGAAATTTGTTTGTGTTTTAGAAAAAACCATCTACCCGTCCAGAAGTAGATGTCCAAGACCAGCCTATGATGAAGGATCTGCACTCTCCAGTAAAAGGTGAATTCCCAAAAGTATACTATTAATGTTTACTCATGGTCCCAAATAGAGCTCTGTAATTATTGTGCAACATGTTTATTTGTACTCTTGATTAATCAGAAGTTAGTGTCAGCCTTTTTTTTTTGTAGCAGTACAATTCATTTGAAGAAATTTGTTTGTCAATCATTTCAGAGTTTACAGAATGTTTTTTTTTTCTGACTGGTTTTAAAGATTTTGGGAAAGTACCTATGGATGGTTCATGGTAAACAAAAAACTCAATACAAATTTCTTACCTTTTGGTTATTTAAATTTTGGTCGGTCATTTTTTAGATCAGTTTCTTTCGAAGAGCTCACTTATGATAAAGTTCATACCAGCACCAATCCTAAGTAGAACTGTTTCAGGCATTTGACGTCCCCCGTGAATTACTGTTGCTTATTTTGATTGCAACAATCAAACTATCCCTGATGAGCAAAGCTTCTGCAACTGTTTCGGGGGCTGCTTTCTAAATATTGAATGTCCCAAATTGTGTGATTTGAATGTGTTTCAGAAA
Organism: Marthasterias glacialis; assembly: GCA_911728455.2. Taxonomy (NCBI): domain Eukaryota; kingdom Metazoa; phylum Echinodermata; class Asteroidea; order Forcipulatida; family Asteriidae; genus Marthasterias; species Marthasterias glacialis. The sequence continues at coordinate 4,799,314 of OU452223.1, forward strand.
AAGCCATCTACCCGTCAACAAGTAGATGTCCAAGACCAGCCGAGGATGAAGGAACTGCACTCTCCAGTTAAAGGTAAACCCACAACATTCTTTTAATATTAACCCTTGGTCCCAAATTGAGCTCTCTAATTATTGTGAAGAATGTTTATTTGTACTCTTGATTAATCAGAAGATAGTGTCAGTCATGTTTTTTGTAACAGAACAATTCATTGGAAGATATTTGTTTGATGTTACGTAATCAGTTTAGAGTTGACAGAATGGGTTGTGTTTTTTCTTTCGGGTTTAAATTTTTTAGTAATGTCCCTAAGGATGCTTTATGTTGAACACAAATTTCAACACAAGTTCTTATACTTTGGTAATTTAAATTTTGATGTGTCGTTTTCTAGATAAGTTTCTTTCTGAGAGCTTACTGATTAATGAAGTTCATACCAGCACCAATCTTAAAGAGAAATGGTGCAGGCATTTGTCCCCACTGAATTACTTTTGCTTAGTTTTGAAAGCAACAATCAACTTATCCCTGATGAGCATAAGTTTCTGCGACCATTTTTGGGGCTGCTTTCTAAATACTGAATATCGCATATTGTGCAATTTGTTTGTGTTTCAGAAAAAGCAATCTACCCGTCAAGAAGTAGATGTCCAAGACCAGCCTATGATGAAGGAGCTGCACTCTCCAGTAAAAGGTAAGTTCACAACATTCTTTTTATATTTATCCCTGTTTCCAAATGGAGCTGTCTAAGTATTGTGAAGAATGTTTATTGTTTTTGTACTATTGATTGATCAGAAGTGTTGGTCATTTTTTTTGTAGCAGAGCAATTCAATTGAAGATGTATTTATTTTGTTTGGTATTCATTTTAGAGTTGACAGAATGGGTTGTGTTTTTTCTGTCAGCTTTGAAAGATTTTGGGAAAGTCCCCAAGGATGCTTCATGTAAAACACAAATTTCAATACAAAATCTTAGCTTTTGGTAATTTAAGTCTTGGTGCATCATTTGCTTGATAAGTTTCATTCTGAGAGCTCACTGATTAGTAAAGTTCATACCAGCGCAATCCTCAAGAGAAGTGCTTTAGGCATTTGATGTCCCTGGAACTGTTTCAGGCATTTGATGTCCCCCCAGAGTTACTATTGCTTATTTTTTATTGCAACGATCGAATTGCTCCTGACATGCATGAGTTCCTCCAAACAGTTTTTTTGCTGTTTTCATTGTTAGTTTTCTTTACTTACTTTTGATTGAAAAAAAAAAAATTTTGTGTCCCAGTTAGGCTTAACATCTTAGAGATCTACATTTAACAAGTAGATGTCCAAGACCAGCCTGTTTCAAAGGAGCTGCAATCTCCAGTAAAAGGTGAATTCCCCAAAATATACTTTTAATGTTTACTCCTGGTCCCAAATGGAGATATTTTTTGTTTGTTGTTTGGCAATCATTTCAGAGTTGACATGCAGGGTTTTGTCTGCTGGGGTAAAGTCCCTTATAAATATACTTCATGTTTATCACAAAGATCATTTCAAATTCTTAGCTTTTGGAACTTAATTTTTGGTGTGTCATTTCCTTGGTAAGTTTCTTTCTGAGAGCTCTTTGATTAATGAAGTTCATGCAAGCACCTTTCCTAAAGAGAACTGTTGCAGGCATTTGACGTTCCCCCTGAATTATGGTTGCTTATTTTGATTGCAACAATCGAACTATCCCTGATGAGCATAAGTTTCTCCAACCATTTTTTACTGCTTTAAAAACACTACATTTCGCAAATTGTTCGATTTGTTTCTTTTTCAGAAAAAGCCATTTACCGGTCAACAAGTAGATGTCCAAGTCCAGCCTATGATGGAAGAGCTGCTCTCTCCAGTTAAAGGTAAACCCACAACATTCTTTTAATATTTACCCCTGGTCTCAAATGGAGCTCTGTAATTATTGTGAAGAATGTTTATTTGTACTCTTGATTAATCAGAAGTTAGTGTATTTTTTTTTTGTAGCAGAACAATTCATTTGAAGATATTTGTATGTTGTTTGGCAATCATTTCAGAAAGGACAGAATAGGTTGTTTTTTTCCGTCAGGTTTTATAGTTTTTGGGAAAGTCCCTAAGGATGCTTCATGTTAAACACAAATTTCAATACAAAATCTTTGCTTTTGGTAATTTAAGTTTTGGTGGGTCATTTGCTAGAGAAGTTTCATTCTGAGAGCTTACTAGTAAAGAAAGTAGTAAAGTTCATACCAGCACCGATCTTCAAAGAACTGTTTCAGGCATTTGACGTCCCCTTTAGTTACTATTGCTTATTTTTTATTGCAACGATCGAAATGCTCCTGATATGCATGAGTTTTTCCAAAAAGTTTTTTTCTGTTTACTGTTTTTTTCTGTTCACTGTTGGCTTTCTTCACCTACTTTTGATTGACTGTATCCTCAGGTAAAAGCAATTTATCTGAACCCAACTGTTTTAATGAAGAGAAAAGGCTTAGCATCTCCAAAGAGATCTACCCATGAACAAGTAGATGTCAAAGACCAGCCTCTGTCAAAGGAGCTGCACTCTTCAGTAAAAGATGAATTCTCAAAAGTATACTTTTAATGTTTACTCCTGCCCCAAAATGGAGATAACTGTTTGTTGTTTGGCAATCATTTTAGAGTTGACAGGCAGTTTTTTGTTTTTGTTTTTGCTCTATGTTTAGTTGGGTTTTTTTTGGTGGGGAAGTCCCTTATAAGAATGCTTCATGTGAAAGACAAAGGTCAAAACAAATTCTTAGCTTTTGATAACTTAAATTTTGATGTGGCATTTGCTTGATAAGTTTCATTCTGAGAGTTCACTGACTAATAAAGTTCATACAAAGACCAATCTTAAAGTACTGTTGCAGGCATATGACGTCCCCCGTGAATTACTATTGCTTATTTTGATTGCAACAATCAAACTATCCCTCATGAGCATAAGTTCCTGCAACCATTGTTTTGGCTGGTTTCAAGACTCTAAATGTCACAAATTGTGAAATTTGTTTGTGTTTCAGAAAAAGCCATCAACCCATCAACAAGTAGATGTCCAAGACCAGCCGAGGATGAAGGAGCTACACTCTCCAGTAAAAGGTGAATTCCCAAAAGTATACTCATAATATTTACCCCTGGTCCCAAATGGATCTCTGTAATTATTGTGAAGAATGTTTATTTGTACTCTTGATTAATCAGAAGTTAGTGACAGTCTTTTTTGTAGGAGTACAATTTATTTGAAGATATTTGTATGTTGTTTGGCAATCATTTCAGAAATGACACAATAGGTTGTGTTTTGTCTGTCAGGTTTTAAAGATTTTGGGAAAGTCCCGAAGGATGCTTCATGTTAAACACAAATTTCAATATAAATTTTTAGCTTTTGGTAATTTAAGTTTTGGTCTGCATTTGCTAGATAGAGCTCACTGATTTGTATTCATACCAGCACCGATCCTCAAAGAACTGTTTCAGGCATTTGAGGTCCCCCCAGGAGTTACTAATGCTTTTTTTTCCTGTAACGATTGAAATGCTCCTGATATGCATAAGATTCTTTAAAAACTTTTTGGCTGTTTTCATTGTTGGTTTCCTTCACTTACTTTTGATTGACAGTAGTAAAAAAAATCCTCAGGTAAAAGCAATTTATCTGAACCCAACTGTTTTAATGAAGGGAAATGTTCTGCAATACTATATGATGCAAATTGTGCAATCCATTTGTGTTGCAGTCATGCTTAGCATCTCTAAAGAGATCTACCCGTCAACAAGTAGATGTCCAAGACCAGCCTTTGATGTAGGAGCTGCACTATCCAGTAGAAGGTAGATTCACTACATTTTTTAAATATTTACCTCTGGTCCCAAATGGAGATCTGTACTTATTGTGAAGAATGTGTATTGTTTGTCTTGAATAATCAGAAGTTAGTATAAGTCATTTTTTTGTAGCAGTGCAATTCATTTGAAAGTATTTGTATGATGTTGGTGTTCATTTCAGAGTTGACAGAATGGATCGTGTTTTTTTTTCCTGTCAGGTTTTAAAGATTTTGAGAAATTCCTTAAGGATGCTTCATGTTACACACACATTTCAAATCAAATTCTTAGCTTTTGGTGACTATAATGCTTGATAAGTTTCATTCTGAGAGCTCACTGACTAGTAAAGTTCAAACCAGCACAATCCTCAAGAGAAGTGTTTTAGGCATTTGACGTCCCTGGATTTACTGTTCTTATGTTTTTATTGCAACAATCAAAATGATCCTCATATACATGAGTTCCTCCAAACATTTTTTTGGCTGTTTTCATGGCTGGTTGTCTTCACTTATTTTTGATTGTCAGTATGAAGAAAAAAATCCTCAGGTGAAAGCAGGTGAAAGTTTATGTCTAGAAACACTAAATGATGCTAATTTTGTGTGTTGCAGAAAGGCTTGGAATCTCCTTAGAATCTCCGAAGAGATCTACCCCTCAACAAGTAGATGTCCAAAACCAGCCTGTGATAAAGAAGCTGCAGTATACTTTTAATGTTTAATCCTGGTCCCAAATGGAGATATTTGTTTGATGTTGGGCAATTAGAGTTGACAGGTTTTTTTTGTGGGGGATGTGGGGGGGGGGGGGGGGTGTTGAGGAAGTCCCTGATAAAGATGCTTCATGTTTAACCCAATTATCAATACAACTGCTAGATAAGTTTCATTCTGAGAGCTCTTTGATTAATGAAGTTCAAACCAGCATCAATCCTGAAGAGAACTGTTGCAGGCATTTGACGTCCCCCTGACTTACTGTTGTTTATTTTGATTGCAACAATCGAACTATCCCTGATGAGCATAAGTTCCTGCAACCATTGTTTGCTGCTTTCAAAACACTAAATGTCGCAAATTGTGTGATTTGTTTGTGTTTCAGAAAAAGCCATCTACCTGCCAACAAGTAGATGTCCAAGACCAGCCTATGATAAAGGAACTGCACTCTCCAGTAAAAGGTAAATTCCCAAAAATATATTTTTAATGTTTATTCCTGGTCCCAAATGGAGACATTTGTATGTTGTTTGGCAATCATTTTAGAGGTGACAGGCAGGTTTTGATTTGTTTTGTTTTGTTTTTTTATTGGGGGAGTCCCTTATATGGATGCTTCATGTAAAACATAAAGTTCAATACAAATTCTAAGCTTTTGGTAATTCAAATTTTGGTGTGTACTTTGCTAGATAAGTTTTATTGTGAGAGCCCACTGATTATAACATTCTTCCCAGCACCAATCCTCAAGAGAACTGTTTCAGGCATTTGATGTACCCCCCTGAATTTCTGTTGCTTATTTTGGTTGCAACAATAACAATATTCGTGATGTGCTTGAGTTCCTCCATGTATTTTTTTGCCGCTTTCAATGTTTTGTCTTTGTTTATTCTTGATTGGAAGTATTAGAAAATCCTTAGCTATAAGTAATTTAAGTGAACCTATCTGGTTTACTAACTGAGGCAAGTTTCTTTAGCCATTTGCCGCCGAGATTCTTTTTTTTTTTTTTTACCAAATTGCTGGAATCAATTTTCTTTGAGAGTACCACTGGCACAAAGAAACCCTGACTTGACAATGCCAAGCGAACATAGATTCTCTTTATTGGAATGTCCATTTTGTTTTCTCAACCAACAAAATGGCTAATTCATGCACTGTGAATTGCAAAACATTGACTGTTGCCTTACGACATAGGAGTGGCACTAAACACAGAACCATGGCTCACCTGCGCCACCTGGTTAAACACTAAATTTTGCAAATTGTTTGTGTTGCAGTAAGGCTTAGCATCTCCAAAGAGATCTACCCGTCAACAAGTAGATGTCCAAGACCAGCCTATGATAAAAGAGGAGCACTCTCCAGTAAAAGGTGAATTTCCAAAAAGTATACTTTTAATATTTACATCTGGTCCAAATGGAGCTCTGTAAGAATTGTGCAGACTGTTTATTGTTGCGCTTGTTTAAACAGAAGTTAACATAAATCATTTTCCTGAAGCATTACAAAAGTTTATACTAGCGCCAATCCTGAAGAGAACTGTGTCAGGCATTTTCCATTTGGTTATTTTGATTGTAACAATAAAAATGATCCTGATGTGCATGATTTTTCTCCAAACAGTCTTTTGCTGTTTTCAGTGTTGGTTTTCTTCACTTATTTTTGATTGAAAGTAGAAAAAAAAATCAAAGGTAAGCAAGTACTCAACCTAACTGAATATTGTAAATTTTGCATTTTGCAGTCAGGCTTTGCATCTCTGAAGACATCTACCCTTCAACAAGTAGATGTCCAAGACCAGCCTATGATAAAGGAGCTGCACTCTCCAGTAAAAGGTGAATTCCCAAAGGGTATACATTTCAGTATTTACCCCTAGTCCCAAATGGAGCTCTGTATTAATTGTGCAGAATGCATATTGTTGCTCTTGCATAAACAGAAGTTAACATCACTCATTACAATTCATTCGAAGATAATTGTATGTTTGGCAATCAATTTAGAGTTGACAGGCTGGATTGTGGGGTTTTTCCATTAAATTTGAAAGAATTTCGGGAAGTACCGTAAGATGCTTTATCTCAAACACAATTATCAATACAAATTCTTAGCTTTTGGTGATTTAAGTTTTGCATTGCATTTGCCTTATTAGAAACATTATGAGAGGTCACTGATCAACAAATATTGAAGTACCAATCCTCAAGAGAACTGTTACTGGCAATTGACGTCCCGCCCCCCCCCCCCCAAATTGGTTGCAACAATCAAAATATTTCTGATGTGCAGGAGATCTTCCAACCATCTCATTGCTGATCAATCTTTTGTCTTCATTTATTTTTGAAGGTATAGAAAAAATACTCGGGTAAAAGCAAATTTTCTGAAACTAACTTTTGTAATGATGGGTAATGTTTGAAACACTAACTGTTGCAAATTGTGTGATATACCTGTCACTGCAGAAAGGCTTACCATCTCTAAAGAGATCTACCAGTCAACAAGTAGATCTCCAAGACCAGGCTAAGATATAGGAGCTGCACTCTCCTTTGTATGTATCTTGCTTAAATTGTGTAATCATAATTATTGGGAATTCATTTGACCTTTTTAAGATTAAAGCTAAATATACATTTACTGGATTTAGTACTTGTGTAAATATTGTCACTGCATAATTTGAGTCCTCTTCAAGAAAACCAGTTGCATAAGCAGTTCAAACACAACAGAAAATGTACAAGTTGAAAATTGCAGCATCTTTAAATGTAAGGGCAACAATAAAAGCGCTTTTTGTAAGCAAAATGTTTTTCACCATTTTTCTGGCTTTCAAAAGTTGCATCAATCGATTTTGTATTTTTTAAGTGGTGATTGATTTGAGAAAAGAGGTATGAGATCATTAAGCTTAAAATACCTCCCCTGAATAGATAACAGAAAGAAGAAGAAAAAAAAGATGTACAAAGCTTCCAAAACAAACTACTTGTTAAACTTTCTGACAAGTACTTTGGTCTACATTTAACAAAAACATCGACAACAAACAATGGTTTACAAGTCAAGTAAAAAATCAACGATGACTTTTGGCACTCTAAAGAAAAACTACTATAACTTGGGAGGGAGTCCTTATTAGTTTTTAATCACCCCTGCAAGGGATTTTGCACATTAAATTGTTGCTTACAATTCTGTAACTGTAAACTTGACCTTTCAGAGCCGGAGATGTAGTTAATAGTCCCCTGAGATCAAGCGCATAGGGAAGCTCCTCTACTGACATCTTGAAGGCTACTGGGTATAAAGGAGAGCAACGCGTATCTAAACATCAGTATCATCAAGACATCCTAGCAGTTCATCTAGGGATCAAGAATGAACAACCAAGGAATTTGTTGTCTTCAAATGTAAGATAATGTAGATGTGTAAGTTTAATGTTTTGATGTTTTCTGTAATCGTCGTATAGTGGGCTGTTTTAGCAGCACTATACAGTTTATATCTTGTAAATAAGTACACTATTGCAAGCAAGCACATACGCGTTTTTTGAGCTATGAAATTGGCGATCTTAGAGCCTTGGTGGTGCGGAGATACGAATGGTGGTGTGGACGTTCGATTGGTGGTGCGGATGTTCGATTGGTTATGCAGAGATACGATTGGTTGTGCGGAGATACGATTGGTTGTGCGGAGATACGATTGGTTGTGCGAAAATTCGATTGGTGGTGCGGAGATTTGATTGGTTGTGCGGAGATACAATTGGTGGTGCGGAGATACGATTGGTGGTGCAGACGTTCGATTGGTGGTGCGGAGATACGATTCGGAATCGATGGTGGTACAACACGGGAAATTCCGAAATAATAAAGGGACCTGGACATTTGCACGTGGCATTTGGGGTCCTACTGCCGGCCAGGGTGATAGCTGGTTGTTGATCTTAAAGATGCATCAGGCTGCTCTACCGGGGGAGCATGGTGCTGGTGTGATCACAAATGGTTGGCAAACGGCAGTAGTCCCTAGTCATGGCCGTGGGGCTAGTGGACCGCGTTACTACAGCTAGGGGACTGCCTTGGGGTTCGCCTTGGGGTGGCGGACCGGACCCTGCCGAAAGGTGGGTGTAATGGCTCTGACGATGCTAGAAAGCGTGTGGGGCTGGTATCCTGGGACCTGCTCGTGGTGGCCCTGCTTTAGACTAACCTTACCAGGATGATAATGGCAAAATACTGATCAAACAAAAATGCTTGCAATGGTGCACTTATAAAATACTCGTTATTTTTATTGTTCTGCATGTTCTGCATGTTCTGCATTTTTTAATGTTCTGCATTACTATTTGTAATGTAAAACATCATGAATTGTGTATACAGTAACTTTTATGTTGTAATTTTTGCCCCAAAATAAGCATACATTGTGTCTATGTCACTCTAATAACCTTTAGAGCCACTACACTTAGGCATGATTCCTAGCTGGCAGGTACAATAGCCCCTCTACTGATCTACCCTCAAGGCCCCATGGCATGAGTGCTACAATATCTCCTTTTGTTAGTGCAGGATCTGGTACACACACTTTTCCGACAGCTCTGTCAGATGCGTGCTTTATGCCATGTTTGAGTAAGATTTCTTGACTTGCAAACACGACCCGTATCCGGGCCTCATTACACCGACACTAATCGCTGCTGAAAAAAACATTCCCTCCCGGCTCGCCAGGGAGTGGCTCCTGAGAAGGCAGACAGGTTGTGACACACTCAATCTCTTGGGTGTACTGTGCTGTTTGTGCGTCTGAGTGGGGCTTTGACGATGTTTTCAGACTTGACCAGTGGCTTTTCCCATAAAAAAGAAGCCTGCTGAGGTCCCCGCCGTCATTTGTCTTCCAGTTTGGACAATTTATCATGCAAATTAAGGCAGGGGGAAGAACCTCGATGCCATAACTCTGTGTCAAGGGCCGAGTTTGTACAGGCTGCTCATTGATATCCACCATGCTAACGCCCATGGTATCTAACTGACATTCAGACTACTCAAAACCAACAAAAAGAGCAGGCAGGGCAAACACAACCCATTTTTGGACCATGTTACACCCACCATGAAAGCCGCTCACCAACAGTTCCCTCCCTGCTCCATGGCACTGGCCACAGGGGCCCGCAATGAGCTGCTGTACAGGCAGACAGGCTGTGACACATGGTGACTCAATCTCCTGGGTGTACAGCAATGTTCATGGATCAGAGTGGGGCTCATTGATATCCACCATGCTAACGCCCATGGTATCTAACTGACATTCAGGCAGGGTTCAGGGACAGCCAAACCAAACTCGACCTCAGTCCCATGGCTTTAGCTTGACCATGGCTGGACTACTCAAAACCAACAAAAAGAGCAGGCAGGGCAAACATGATCCAGTCGTCCGGACCACTGTCGATGTCTGATTTTCCCCCTGCATCAGGCAATCCTTAGCCAATAGTGTCCTCTGAATTGTTTACAGACTTGACCTGCGTATTTTCTCATAAAAAACAAAAGGCAATCTGAGGTTCCCATTGTCAATCTTCCTCCAGTTTGGAGAGTTTGTCAGGGGAATTAGAAGGGTGGAAGAAACATTGTCAACTTCACTCTGTGTCAAGGGCCGAGTTTGTACAGGCTGTTCATTGATATCCACCTTGCTAATGCCCATGGTATCTAGCCAGCATCTAGGCAGGGTTCAGGGACAGCCATAGCAAACTCGTCCGTAGCCCACTGGTCTGTATCCTGACCATGGCTGGACTACTCAAAACCATTGGAAAAAGAGCAGGCAGGGCAAACACGACCGGTTTCCAGCCCCTGTTACACCCACCATGATAGCTGCTCACCAACTGTTCCCTCCCTGGCTCATAGAACTTGCCCTGGGGTTTTACAACAAGTTCCTGTACAGGCAGACAGGCTGTGACACACGCTCAATCTCCTGGGTGTACAGCGCTGTTCATCGATCAGAGTGAGGGTCTGATGATGTTGGCCATGACCCACTCAAACCACTGTCGATGTCTGATTTTCCCCCTGGATCAGGCAATCCTAGGACAATAGTGTCCTCTTTCTTGTTTTCAGACTTGACCTGTGTTTTCTCATAAAAAAGAAAAGGCAGTCTAAGGTCCGCACCATCAATCTTCCTCCAGTTCAGAGAGTTTGTCAGGCAAATTAGGCAGGAGAAGAAACATTGTCGCCATAACTCTGTGCCAAGGGCCGAGTTTACAGGCTGTGCATTGATGTCCACATTGCTAACGGTCATGGTATCTAGCCGACACCCAGGCAGGGTTTCGGGACAACCAAAGCAAACTCATCATTGGCCCTTGCTCTTTATCCTGACCATGGTAGGCAACTCAAAACCAACGGAGAAGAGTAGGCATGACAAAAACGACCCATTTCTGGGCCCCGTTGCATCCACCATGAATGCTGCTTATCAGCCGTTTCCCCCTGGCTCCATGACACTCATTATGAGCCTGAGGACAGGCACCTGTGAAGGCAGACAGGCTGTGACACTGGCTCAATCTCCCGGGTGTACATGGCTGTTCATGGGTCAGAGTGAGGCTCTGACGATGGTGGGCATGACCCACTAGTCCAGACCACCATTGATGCCAGATTTCCCCAAACATTGGGCATTTCTAGGCCTATAGTGTCTTCTGAATTGTCTTAAGTCTTGACCAGTGGCTTCTACGGTATAAAGGGTAGGACAAGCGGATGTCCACACCGTCAATCTTCCTCCAGAGTTTGTCATTCGAAACAGGCAGGGGGAAGATACGCAGTCGTTGTTATGGGACAACCAAAGCAAACTTGTCCTTAGCCCCTGGTTTTTATCCTGACAATGGCTGGACTACCAGTTGGGGTTACAGGACAACCAAAGCAAACTCGTCCTCAGCCCCTGGTCTTTATCCTGACCATGGTTGTACTACCAGTTGTGGTTCCGGGACAGCCAAAGCAAACTTGTCCTCAGCCCCTGGTCTTTATCCTGACCATGGCTGGACTACCAGTTGGGGTTACGGGACAACCAAAGCAAACATGTCCTCAGCCCCTGGTCTTTATCCTGACGATGGCTGGACTACCAGTTGGTGTTACGGGACAACCAAAGCAAACTCGTCCTCCGCCCCTGGTCTTTATCCTGACCGTGGCTGGACTACCAATTGTGGTTCCGGGACAACCAAAGCAAACTTGTCGTTAGCCCCTGGTCTTTATCCTGACCGTGGCTGGATTACCAGTTGTGGTTCCGGGACAGCCAAAGCAAACTCGTCCTCAGCCCCTGGTCTTTATCCTGACACTGGCTGGACTACCAGTTGGGGTTATGGGACAACCAAAGCAAACTTGTCCTTAGCCCCTGGTCTTTATCCTGACCATGGCTGGACTACCAGTTGGTGTTACGGGACAACCAAAGCAAACTTGTCCTTAGCCCCTGGTCTTTATTCTGACCATGGCTGGACTACCAGTTGGGGTTACAGGACAACCAAAGCAAACGCGTCCTCGTCCCCTGGTGTGTATCCTAACCATGGCTGGACTACTCAAAACCAACAGAAAAGAGCAGGTAGAGAAAACACAACACCTTTCCAGGCCCTGTTACACCTTCAATGGTAACCACTCACCTCCTGTACATGCAGACAGGCTGTGACACACTCGCTTAATCTCTCGGTTGCACAGTGGTGTTCATCAGTCATGACCCACTCGTCCCTATCCTCCAGACCACCGTCTATGTCGAGTTCTCAGCATTGGGCAGTTCTCAGGCTGTAGTTTCTTCTGAATTGTCTTCAGGCTTGACTGGTGGCTTTTTCCAGTAAAAAAAGATAGGACAAGCTGTTGTCCCTGACATCAATTTTCGTTGAGATTGGAGTGTTTGTCAGGCGAATTAGGCAGGGGGAATGAACACCGTCTCAATCACCGTGGGCCAAGTTTTTACAGGCTGTTCATTGATATCCACCTTGCTAACAGCTGTGAAATCTGGCCAACATCCAGGTGGGGTCCGGGACAACCAAACCAAACTCATCTTCATCCCTTGGTGTGTATTCTAATCATGGCTGGACGACTCAAGACTAACGAAAACAGCAGGAAAGGCAAACACAACCTGTTTCCGGGCACCGATACATCCACCATGAAAGCTGCTCACCAATCTTTCCCTCCTGGCTCCATGGCACTCACCATGGGGTCTCGGGCAGGCTCCGGCAAAGGCAATCTCCTGGGTGTACAGCGCTGTTTATGGGTCAGAGTGGTGCTCTGATGATGTAGGTCATGACCCACTTGTCCAGACCAGTGACAATGTCAGATTTTCCCCCAGCATTGGGTGTTTGTAGGCCAATAGTTTCTTCTGAATTGCTTCAGAAAGCCAATGTCCCCGCCGTCAGTCTTTCTCAAACTGAGAGTGTTTTGAGGGCAGGGGGAAGAAACTCTCACCATAACTCTGTGTCGTGGACCGAGTTTACAGGCTGTTCATTGATATCCACATTGCTAACAGCCATGGTATCTGGCCGACACCCGGTCGTGGTTCCTGGACAACCAAACAAAATGAAGAAGAGCATGCAGGGTAAACAACCCAATTCCAGGCTCCGTTACACCCACCATGAAACCCACTCAGCAAACCATTCCCTACCAGGGCTCTTGCAACTTGGGCTCCTGTACATGCAGACGGGCCTCGACACACTCGTTCAATCTCCCGGGTGTACAGTGCTGTTCATGGGTCAAAGTGGGTCTCTGACGATGTTGGGCATGACCACCTCGTACAGACCACAGTTGATATGTTGGATCTCCCAGGATCAGGCAGTCCCTTGCCAATAGTGTCTTCTTGACCAATGGAGCTTGGGATGGGTTCCTGTACAGGCAGACAGGCTGTGACACACTCGCTCAGTCTCCCAGTTATACAGTGCTGTTATGGCACTTGCCACTGGGGCTTGGGATGGGTTCCTGTACAGGCAGACAGGCTGTGACACACTCGCTCAGTCTCCCGGTTATACAGTGCTGTTATGGCACTTGCCATTGGAGCTTGGGATGGGTTTCTGTACAGGCAGACAGGCTGTGACACACTCGCTCAGTCTCCCGGTTATACAGTGCTGTTATGGCACTTGCCATTGGAGCTTGGGATGGGTTCCTGTACAGGCAGACAGGCTGTGACACACTCGCTCAGTCTCCCAGTTATACAGTGCTGTTATGGCACTTGCCATTGGAGCTTGGGATGGGTTTCTGTACAGGCAGACAGGCTGTGACACACTCGCTCAGTCTCCAGGTTATACAGTGCTGTTATGGCACTTGCCATTGGAGCTTGGGATGGGTTCCTGTACAGGCAGACAGGCTGTGACACACTCGCTCAATCTCCTAGTTATACAGTGCTGTTATGGCACTTGCCATTGGAGCTTGGGATGGGTTCCTGTACAGGCAGACAGGCTGTGACACACTCGCTCAGTCTCCCAGTTATACAGTGCTGTTATGGCACTTGCCATTGGAGCTTGGGATGGGCTCCTGTACAGGCAGACAGGCTGTGACACACTCGTTCAGTCTCCCAGTTATACAGTGCTGTTATGGCACTTGCCATTGGAGCTTGGGATGGGTTCCTGTACAGGCAGACAGACTGTGACACACTCGCTCAGTCTCCCAGTTATACAGTGCTGTTATGGCACTTGCCATTGGAGCTTGGGATGGGTTCCTGTACAGGCAGACAGACTGTGACACACTCGCTCAGTCTCCCAGTTATACAGTGCTGTTATGGCACTTGCCATTGGAGCTTGGGATGGGTTCCTGTACAGGCAGACAGGCTGTGACACACTCGCTCAGTCTCCCAGTTATACAGTGCTGTTATGGCATTTGCCATTGGAGCTTGGGATGGGCTCCTGTACAGGCAGACAGGCTGTGACACACTCGTTCAGTCTCCCAGTTATACAGTGCTGTTATGGCACTTGCCATTGGAGCTTGGGATGGGTTCCTGTACGGGCAGACAGGCTGTGACACACTCGCTCAGTCTCCCAGTTATACAGTGCTGTTATGGCATTTGCCATTGGAGCTTGGGATGGGTTCCTGTACAGGCAGACAGGCTGTGACACACTCGCTCAGTCTCCCAGTTATACAGTGCTGTTATGGCATTTGCCATTGGAGCTTGGGATGGGTTCCTGTACAGGCAGACAGGCTGTGATACACTCGCTCAGTCTCCCAGTTATACAGTGCTGTTATGGCATTTGCCATTGGAGCTTGGGATGGGTTCCTGTACAGGCAGACAGACTGTGACACACTCGCTCAGTCTCCCAGTTATACAGTGCTGTTATGGCACTTGCCATTGGAGCTTGGGATGGGTTCCTGTACAGGCAGACAGGCTGTGACACACTCGCTCAGTCTCCCAGTTATACAGTGCTGTTATGGCACTTGCCATTGGAGCTTGGGATGGGTTCCTGTACAGGCAGACAGACTGTGACACACTCGCTCAGTCTCCCAGTTATACAGTGCTGTGTTGGCACTTGCCATTGGAGCTTGGGATGGGTTCCTGTACAGGCAGACAGGCTGTGACACACTCGCTCAGTCTCCCAGTTATACAGTGCTGTTATGGCACTTGCCACTTGGGCTTGGGATGGGCTCAATCTCTTGAGTGTACAGTGCTGTTCATTAATCCAAGACATGTTCAAGATGGTGCCCATTATCTCAGGCATGATGCCTTCACACGAGGGGCTTTAAATATCTGCATATCTCTGGGTTATGTTCTAATGGCTAAACCATTGGCGAGGAATGAGTCTGTCCGTAATGGGAAATATCCACTCCCTGGGACGAGCCAATTCCTCAGCGGACCTGTACCAGTGATAACAATCTGCCACCGCATCATTCCCCTGCCCAGCACTCCTTGCTGCAAGAGGACCTGAGTGAAGGCAGTGTCATGGGTTGGAAAGGAGATATTATCCAGCCTTCAATAGGGGCATAACACTGAACAGGAGGGGCATCACATCCCTTCTTATCCCAGAGTTTGAAGCAATAAACCTGGGATAGTTCCATATACATGTAGAGTGATGACGACTCCTCCCTGCTCTATGCTCGATCTCGTGGTTGTTCTATCAACACTCAAGACAAAGAGGAAGACAACATAGCACTCATGCCATGGGGAATTGTCAGTAGATCAGTAGGGAGTTTTTGTGAATCTAAGCGTTATTGTACCTGCCAATAGGGAAATATGCATAAGTAGTGGCTTTACCATTAAGTATTCAAGTGAAACCCAAACCACACTGCTCTGGGGAGGATTTTAATTTTTGGTAAGAAACGTGATTACATTAAGTTCTGAAACGAGGCGGCTGCCGATGCGTTAGAATGCGAGCCAGACGGACATAAAGTCACCGCGTGTTAAAGATATTGCGACCAATATCAAAAGTTTCATCTCGTATAAAAAGTTTGTAATTGTTTGTCGACAAGACCCATGAAAATGCACTGGAATGTGTTATTGTTATCAATTTATTTCACCATAATTCACAGACAAATGTGAATATGTTACAAAATTTCACAAGTAACAAGAGTATGACAATACATGTATATTAAAATATATTATTATGATATATAAAATGAAAAACGTACTCAACCACATAAAAAATGTAATAAGGACTAGACAGAAGGGAAAATATTTTTCATGCAACCAAAACATTACAAAATTAGGGATCAACATGGAAATAAAAGAAACAATATTTATGTATATAAAACGATAATAAAAAAGAAATTAAAATGATTTGTAGTTAGGAAGTTAGTTTTACAAAACAACTTATTCTGATTTATTTATTACAATTCCACTAAATAAAAACTTCTATGATTTAATTAAAATGATAAAAAAGGTCCACCTTACAAGTAGCATATTTATAATTTAATCAGAAGACAAATTGCAATTTATACATCAAAAATTTACAATGAAACATTAAATATTTCCAATTCACTAATTACTTTATGACATTTAGAAAAAGAATGGGTCTTAATTTTAGCGCAAAAAATATAGTTAATATGTATGTTATGTGTGTAGTAGTTCATGAATTTGACAATATATATGTGATAAAAAGGTACTGTAGGTCCTCCTGCTAACAATTCATATTTAAATTAGGTTTTGAAAATTCATCAATGTTATTTAAATGCATTAGACTATTTACATATCTTGTGATGATTTGTTTCTGAATATGTTATCCCCATGATACAAAAATGCTGAATCTAAAAAAAGTTATATACTTTTAAAATGACGTTCTTAACCTTTAACAAATCATATCACTGTGTTACTTCCGATAAATGCAAATGATGACATTGACAACTAAAGATTAATTTATTAACAATTATATGACAAATGTGAAAATACAAATCAATTAAATTAACATTAACATTAATCTAGCTCTTACAAAGTCTATGTTTTAAATTTTGATAACAATACTAACTACATTGAAATGTGTTTTGAAGAACTAACTTATATAAATAAATAATAAATAAATAAATAAAATGAACATTTATATAGTGCCTGTCCATGAAACATGCTCCTGGGCAAATTTTAAAAAATGGGCCTAATCCTAAAATCGTTATAAATACACACATTTACATAGAAATCATTAGTTGAACATAAAATAATAAGTCTAAAAAGTAATAATGATGATAAAGCACCTTACATTAAAAAATATTAAAAGCTCAAACCCAAAGCGCAGTATAATAAATTAAATTATGTTAAAAATAAGAACTAAAAACTATAGGCTGACACCCAACTGTCAATTTTTATGTAAGATACAAGAAGTATCATCCAATGAAATCACTTATAGGGGTAACAGGTGTCAAGACAAAATAAATTAATGTTGGGGTTCGAGGTCCGCTTTAAGGCCTATGAAGACTAGCCCAATTTTATAACATACAACGACAGTTTAAAATACCAAATTAAGAATTAATATTTATATTATTTGTTCATAGTTATTTGAATTCATTATATAAAAGTTAGATAGTTGGTTCTTTTATGTTCAAGCCTTCTTACATAAGTTAGGCATACATGTACATGTAGATTAACACTTTCTGAACAATTATGATTACTAACATTAATAAAAACTATCACTCATATGAACTTCATAATCATTGAGCATATGTCAGGCCTATATGTAGACTAATTATGTTTTATTTTATGTGAAACAAGTTGTAGCGCTTAAGGTGGGCGGGTGGCTCATAATACTAGTTCTATTGAATAAACTAGTATAAAAATGTACATTTAGATTTCTTTTTCTTTGTTAATTATGATTAAAAATATAATGAAGTTATCACCAATGGATTACTTTCTAAGTTTCAACAGTTTACAATGTTAATATCAGTGAAACAAAGAATTTCCAACTGTTCAAATTATCTAACATAACACTTTTCTAACATTCGTTATTGTTATTTGTATTATAGATATGAAATTAATTACTCAAAATGATATTATTTTCAGCTTGAGGGCCAAACTCGAACCTCAATTGATATTTTTTTAATAAATTAAATTATAGATATACTTATTTCAATGCAATTATAGCAATAACTTTGTTCAGTCATGAACTGTCTTTAAAAAGTTAAAGTTGAAATTAACTGTACAAAATTGTCTACATTTGATTCGTGCGTCATTAACAAGAATTTGACTTTTTGTCTCAGTTAATAATATATTGAACCGGGCTGAATAATGTGCATACACTTTCCAATGCATGCACTGCTTTAATCGTATTAAAAATAATGTGATAATAATAAATTAAAATTAAGAAATGAGTGATATTATCAAATAGAATAAAACACAAAATTAGGCTTTCTCTGAAAAGTTCATAAAATCTCGAGTAACGTCGGTGAAGCGAAATATTGCGTTTCGGTTTCTTATAAAACGGGCGCTGCCGAGATTGAACGTTAATTTGTATTTTACACATGATCGATGCATCTGTTAAGCCGCGCAGAATGCAGCCTTGTTTCAGAAACTTATCGTTTAATACTTGAAATGTGATAAGAAAATATTGAAATGAGATTTTCTCAATTGCAGTGTGTTTAGTTAAATCAGGGTGATCCTAAATTTCTACTTGATGATAAATAAATAAAATTGAAGTAAACTTTGATACTATAAAACCCCTTATATCGTATATTATACAAATATTACTCTTAAGTGATGTTTGAAGCTTTGCATGGTGTAGGAGACTAAGAATAAACTATTGCTAGTAAACTTGCAGGTACAACCATGTGTTTAAATCTCTTTTGTGAGAAGTGTTGGCTCTGAAAGACGATCAGAGCATACTGATCGAAACGTCGAGACCACTCCGGCTCTTTTCACATTCAACACTCCTCACATGGTTGTACCCACAAGTTTACTAGCAATAGTTTATTCTTAAACATTACTCCTAAAAAAATGGGAGGATAGAGAGTGATAGCGCCCTCTAGCAGTGACCAAAGGAAACTTATAGAACTGAGCAAGTTCGATCAAGGACCACTGGTTAACTAGTGGTTGGTTTGTGACGTACGTAGTGCATGCGCACTGAAGTTGAAGTGCGAACGACTCTAGTCATGTCACGTCAACGCGACCATGAGAAAACGGCGAAATCAGCATTATCACTTTCCTGATAACTGGTCCCCTCTGCATTGTGCTTATGAAACGGCTATTGGTAACCAGCGATGTGACCAACCTCGATAGGCTGGTCGCGAATAGTCGACTAGACTAGTCCAACCATTGTAAACTAGAGAGAGTTAGTCGAACTATGGTTAGCTATGGTCCTTGATCGAACTTGCTCATTATTGCTATGAAAACATAAGGATAGAGAGTGATAGCGCCCTCTAGCAGTGACCAAAGGAAACTTATAGAATTATCGCTATGAATACTTAAGTATAATAGTTGATACAGGTATAAGGCATTTGCATTGTAAGCACTGCGGTGCTTCATGTAGTGTTCAAGGGTTCTCATTTTAAGAATTGAAATAAAGTTTATTTTAAACTATGCTGATGAGATTTAATCGGGTTGGGGGGGGGGTAACTTTACCATTCCTTAAGAGAATCCAATCTGTTTTACAGGGAATAATGAAAGCCCTATAAAGTAGTTAAGGTTGTAATTAAACACTAATTTTGTTCTTTTAGAGACTGTGGATTGTATTTTCGCTTAAAAAAATATTGAGGCTATTGAAATAAAAAACTATTGTTATAAATAATCTAAATAATAATTAATCAAAATATATCGGTTAAATACTTTTTAATTAGATTAAATTTGTTGTTTTGTATGTTAAACTACTTATGTTACGTTTGATAGTCATAATAGTGTCTTCTTTTACTTGTTAAATACATTCATATTATACAGTATGGTCTTTTGGTTCTAAAATAAACTATTTTTAAGCAGACACCAACTGATATTTCTTCAATTTCTTTTTCCTCTCCACATTCTATAAAGGTCATAGGTCAAAGGGTGCATCTCATTATTATTTTATTTTTTTGACCTATCCATTCTAAGGTTTAAATATAACGTCCGAGCGATTTTTTCAAGCGGCGATTTAGCCCAGTGGGCTAGCTCACAGCTCCCGGAATTCTGGGGCTGTGAGCTCGGGGGTTCAAATCCTGGTGGACCCCCTTTTTACCAGTAAAAAAAGACATTTTTTTAATTTCTTGTAAAAATGGGTAGGGCTTGAACCGCATACCTTCAGCCCTGTAACCTCTCTCTCTCACCACTCTGCTACTGAGCTTTCATGAAAATCTAACGGTTTTTGACCTGATGAATATTAGAATGGGCCGACTTAGAAAATTTTTCAAAATAATTTCTCCCTGGCCAGACCCTTGGATTTTTGGCTGATCTGAGGGTTGACCAAGGGCCCTTGTAGCTGAGATTTTGGAGTAAAATTTCTAAGTGCTGAGGGGCCAGGGGCTGGGAGGTTGCTGAGCAGTCAGTGGGTTGAGCTGGTTGGACTGAGGGCTTGGGGATGGACCAGTAGTCATGCTGAGGTGATGGCTGGTAGGACATGGGCATGATGATGCTGGGTAGAGGACTGGAGTAAGGGTGGGAGGTTGCTGAGCAGTCAGTGGGTTGAGCTGGTTGGAGTGAGGGATGGGAGATGGACCAGTAGTCAAGCTGGGGTGATGGCTGGATGGACGTTGGCATGATGATACTGGGTAGAGTACTGGAGTAAGGGTGGGAGGTTGGTGGGATGAAGACAGTCAGTCAGCCAGTGGGTTGAGATGGTTGGACAGGGCTTGGAGTGAGGGATTGGGTATGGACCAGTCGTCAAGCTGGGGTGATGGCTGGATAGACATGGGCATGATGAAGCTGGGTAGAGGACTGGAGTAAGGGTGGGAGGTTGGTGGGATGAAGACGGTGTGTTGAGATGGACTGAGGGCTTGCAGTGAGGGATGGGGGATAGACCAGTAGTCATGCTGGGGTTGGCATGATGATACTGGGTAGTGTACTGGAGTAAGGGTGGGAGGTTGGTGGGATGAAGATAGTCAGTCAGCCAGTGGGTTGAGATGGTTGGACAGGGCTTGGAGTGAGGGATGGGGTATGGACTTGTAGTCATGCTGGGGTGTGGCTGGTATAGACATAGGCATGATGATGTTGTGTAGAGGACTGGAGTAAGGGTGGGAGGTTGTTGGGATGAAGGCCGTGTGTTGAGATGGTTGGACAGGGCTTGTAGTGAGGAATGGGGGATGGACCAGTAGTCTGGATAGACATTCTTATGGGCATGATGATGCTGGGTAGAGGACTGGGGTAAGGATGGGAGGTTGTTGGGATGAAGACAGTGGGTTGAGATGGTTGCTGATATTTTGCTGATATTTTTATGCAGAGTAAGGGTGGCAGGTTGTTGAGATGGTTGGATTGAGGGCTTGCGGTGAGGGATGGGGGTGGCTGGATAGACATGGGCATGATGATGCTGGGTAGAGGACTGGAGTAAGGATGGGAGGTTGTCGGGATGAAGACAGTGGGTTGAGATGGTTGGACTGAAGGCTTGGGGTGAGGGTATGGATATGCTGGTGTATATATTGGGGTGATGGCTGGCTGGACAATGGGCATGTGATCAAGCTGGGTAGTGGACTGGGGCCAGGGGTAGGGGTTGCTGTGGACCTTACTGTAGGGTGGAATTGATTTAATTATGCAGAGTACTTTTTGTATGGTATTAAATATCACATTATAGTGGTAAAACTAACCTTTAATTGAAATGTATAGAACTTTTTACAAATAAATTTAAAGGTGTGGTGCATTTTGTATTGAAAGTATGACTGGGTGGTTTAGAAGGATTTTAAAGGTATATTACTTTTTAGATTAAAGGAGGTATGGTATTTTTAAAGTTTTCATAAAGGGATTTTAGTTTTTATGTTGCAGGGATTGATTATTCTATTTACTGGGAAACATTTGAGAGGATAAAGAACCATTTTAATGCTGCCATCTTTGTTGGATTCCTTAGTGTCTACTCGTATATTAATGTTGCCTTAATGGGACCAGTCTATTTTATTTGCGCAAAGTTGAATTTCGTATTAATGTTGACTTAATGGGACCAGTCTATTTTATTTGCGCAAAGTTGGATTTCGTATTGTAAATTTTGGAGTGGGGTAGGGTCAAACTTCTCTAGTAGGTTCTAGCTCAAGTGGGTTTTGTTAATAATAAAAAGAACTATTGTTCTATGTCTTGCTTAATACTTGTAACCATAACACATTACTTGTACAATAATAGTAGATAAAGTAAGGAAACAAAACGAATTTCTTGCTACATTTTTAGAATCATTTTATTTCACAACTCCAAATAGTTTAATATACAAAAAAAACCTTCTATCAGCATTAAGAACAATAATTTCACTGTATTAAAGTCGTCTGAAAAAGAGGGAAAAAACTGATTTTTTGGAAGAATAAGTTTTCTTTTTAGACTAATGTTGATTATCTTATTTATCAATAAATAAACTAAACAGTTAATCCATTTAAACTTCATCATTAATTTGTTATGTTTTCTATAGTTAATTAATTAGTAATGTTTTAGTGCAGATTTTGTGCTTGTTATGCTCGTTTCCATTTTGTGAAACATTTTGTTGCACATGGCAATATTTTAGAAATTTTTACCAGGATTCTGGTGCAAAGCTTTTTAAAAGTATGCTTTGTGGGAGGCATTTTTATCAATAAGGTATTTATGTCAAGAATCTGTTAAAACGATGTTTGTTTTTTCAAAACATCTTTAAGATCAACATCCAGCTATTACCCTGGCTGATAGTGGGCCTCCACATGGTTCAGAAATAAATTTCAAATAGATCAAACCAACGCACCACCATTAATCGAACCATCGCGCCACAATTAATCGAGCCATTGCACCACTATTAATCAAACCTAGGTATCATCATTGCTTTTAACTTGAAAGTCAAACCGATTTGCTTAGGCCTCCAACTTCATGAGTTCAAAATACACATACGGTGTGCTTGTATGCAAATGGTGCACCTAATTTTCACAAGAACATTTATGAGTTGAAATTGCATCAGTAAGGTACTTGACATCATTAATGAGGTCAACAAGTTGCTTGGATGGTCATCCGTGATTCCTTGATGTGTAGAATATAAAAACATTCGGTGTTTCCACTATGCATTGCTCTCCTCAAACTCGGAAGCCTTCAAGATTGTAGTCAGCTTTCCAGTGCTGTGAAACGTTAAAGAAAACAAATGCATAGAGGTAATACATTGGGGCTCATACAAAAAAGGGAAAGGTCAAATGAACCTGCCCTCCCCTGGTGGTATCAAGTTGCCCTTGTCACCAGTGGCATAACCAGAGGGGCAGTTGGGTGGGTGGTGGGGGAGTGGAAGCCCCCCTTACCCCAACAAAATTAGATCGAAAAAATGCACAAATGAATTGTCACTATTAAATAGCCCCCACCCCCCAAATTATGTCTTTGCCCCTGCTTGCCCCAAAAAATCAAATCTGATTTGCCCAAATAGTAATACCCAAACTGACATTGATGTGTTTTTAGTTGATGAAGTCTTGAGAAGTTCAGCAAACTTTATACTTAAAACTTCATTATTTATGAAAGGGTTTTGTTAGTAAAAAATATGTTTTATATATATATATATTTTAAATCTGTGATCAATCTGTAGGGACTAACCACTCATCTGGGTTAGGCTGATGCCAGCATGGAGTCCCCAGAGTGTTGTGGCATGTGGCGTAGGGGTGCCGTCTGTACAGTGCTGCAAAAACAGCCCACTTTTTGATGTTAGTGTAAGAAAGTAATGTCATCCACAGTGATTTGTACATACCTCAGTTGTATAAACCATCACATCTACATTTGTGATGGGTAGACATTGGGCTGATGATAGGCACTTCCAGGTCCCAGGAATCCACTTCTTGTGATGGCACGCCTTCAAAATACAAACAAGTGAAATTTATTTTACAATATGTCAAACAAATATTTATTTGAATAAGGTATAGTTTGAATGTAACCTATACATTTTTTGTTTTAGTTCTTCCAAGTGTTCAAAGGAATTTTTAAAAGATGACTGAAATAGAACCATGAGATGTAAACATTTGGAAACAAAATCATTTTTTATGTGGAGACCTCTGTGTAGAAACTAATATTCTATTAAAAAAAGGGATAATAATTGTACAAGACACTTTTTCACAAGAAAGAATTTGAAATTACTTATAATGAATCAAAATGCTTATTTAACCAGCAGAGGGTTGTCATTAAAACTTACAAAAGATTATATGGTCTGTTTCTTAAAACATAACAAGTAATTTAAATGCATAATATCATTTGCAACCTGTACAAAAGGTTGTCTAAAAGACATCTTATCAGAGGTTTTTTCCAACCTTTCATGTTTGATATTACTTAGTATATGCACGCATGCGTTAATAATTTACCTTTTTACCAGAAACAGCATTGGTTGACATTCAAGGTTGATGTACAGTGCACAGACATCTACTTCATTGATTGGTGGATCTCATTTCAGCTTTACTAGCTCTGGAAAAACAAAGTTAACAAATGACTTAATATTATCACACATTCGAATGGATAACACTCAATCTTTGTTTTATTTTAGAAATGATTCAGTGATTCAAATCAAATTCAATGTGATCGTTTGGAGTAAATAATAAATAGAACAAGAATCGCATTTTGACATTACATTTAAAACCCTGCGAGGCAATTGTTCGCAAATTGCATTCAATTACATGGGTGGTACGCTTTTATTTGCGTATTTGCGTATTCAAATGAATACGCTTAATTATCCACAAAACTTTCTGTATTCTTCTTGAAGGTCCCTAGGAAGAGCGAATGATATCCACTCAAAACACTGTGTGTATTGCTACCTGGTGTTACACTACGCGTACTACTGAAGGTCCCTTGGGTTCAGTTAGCGTACCACCAATGAGCAATATGAGCAAAAACATGCGAAAATTGCAAATAATCTGGGCCAGAACTACACAACCGAGAACGTAGGTCTGAATTGCCGCCTCGACCTGATGCAGAGTGCTCTAATAGTCTAAGAGAGCCTGTTCTGGCTCGACGGGTTCAACAAACTTTTTTAAGCGCGCTAAGCTAAAAAGCGCGCTAAGCAAAAAAGCGCACTTTCGCTGCAAATAAAAGCGTAACACCCACTAGATTGAGGGTTAAGGCATTCAAAATTGTACCCAATACCAATAGGCAGCTTCTGAGCACATTCAAACTTAGTTTTTAATAGACTGATTTTGGCTTTATAGAACTCTCTTGTCTCATAACAAACTTTGCCAGACAAAATAATTTACACATTACCATTGTGTTTATATTACCAATGTTTGTGGTACAATGGAAATCTGATATTGGACTGCCCCCCCCAAAAAAAACCATTTCTTTGCATTTCTTTGTCCTCTCCCCTAACTTTTAGAGTCCAGCACCACCACTGCCAATAGGTGGAACTACCGAGGGAAAGTGATGATAAATTGTAATGATGGAAACTAGGATAGATATCAAGCGACTGTTTTAATGTTCAGGAGTTTCTCTTACCTTTTATAAAGAAGACAGCAGTTCATTTAACACTCATTCTACATTGTTAGGAAGCTTATCAACTGCACTCAGATCTCAAACATCTACTTGGATGATGTGTAATCTCTGTGGAGATGACAACCCTTGCTGTATCATGCAAACAAAGAACACAATAATGTTTTAGTTTGTTTTAATATTAACAAGTAATGAAACACAACCTTGGGTAGTTTGAGATTACCTTTTCCCCTTTTATTTAAATATTGGTCATACTTTTAACCATTTATTAACCACTGCCATGAACTGACACAAGAACGAATCACTGTAGAAAAGAAAGTATATGACATCAAAATATCCTAAATTCTGTCGACATTGAGATTTCTGCCTTATGTGACATCACACTTTTGCTCATGAATATGGTAACTGGCATTAGCATAAAAGCAAAAAAGGCATCAAAATACTCTTGAAAGTGGCAAAATAAAAAAAACTACTAAAAGATGTTTACATATTTCTCTTAACACGTCCAACTCGTACTAACAGGTGTTCCACTTGCTGCCACTACGAGTATACTCGTAGAGAATGAAAGGTCTTAAATATACTGGCATCACTGAGGGCGCAATAAATACACTGCTGGCAGTGGTGAGGACATGCTTCTATAAAAGGTTTATGTTCAAATTATTTAAGTTAGTACCTATTCAGTATGCGCGCCTGCGCATAACACTTGGCAAATGGGAATGCCATGTGAAATTATGCATGGCAGTCAAGGTGTTAAAGCCGAGTAGTATCACCAAACATCTCTTGATGTGCTTCAAATTAATAACGGTTGTTGTCATTAATTTACCTGTTGATGTGGAAGACATCCTTGAATCTTGATGCTGGGCAGCATGTGTATCATGCCTTCAGTACTTCTGGAGGGGTAGATCTCATCTGACCATGGCATGTCTGTAGCTAGCCTAAATGCAAACAGAATAAAAAACAATATTTTGTTATTAAAGGTTTTTTGTTGTTGTGTTTTCCTTCAATTGCAACAACAATTTTATCCTACTATGAATTACTTGTAAAATTACACAAATAAATAAAGAAAAGACATGTACAGTCATTTGACCAGTTCTGGATCATTTTTATGAATTCACGCTGTGCCATCGCAGCTTTTTCGACAATTTTAAATGAAGCATGTCAATTAGTTTACCTAAACAGGCCATAAAAGTCACCAAGGGTCAAATGACCAAAAATATGAATATCTTGGAAGGGTCTTTGAGAAAAGAATTGACATCTTTTGGACCAGTTCTGGATCAGTTGCTTCTATTCTGGATCAGTTGAGGAACCTTTATCGCAAACTTATTCCTGTTCATAAAGTTGTTGTGGATCAATGCACATGTTGTCCTCCATCTTGAAAATACAAGTAATATTATTAACTCTTTCACTACGGCGCGCCACTCACAGCGGCTTGGTGAATTACTTTTATACGCCGGAGAGCTGCTGCCAGCTGCTCAAAATAAACAAAATTCCGTAAGAGCTGTATTTTTATTCCGTAGTGAAACAGTTAACAGCTATTTTTTCGAATAGTTTTATACTTCTCGACATGTAAGCATGTATGTGTTGAGTGCTCTAAAATGTACGATTTTACCAGATTTACACAGCTTTAATGTCGAGTGATCCAGAACTGGTCAAAGGTACAATGACTAAAAAAATGCATATTTTGCAATTTTTTCATCAAAAGAGAAAGGACGACTGCTCAGTAAATTTACATAAACACTGTTCATGCATCTGAACCATTTTAAATGAACTTTATCTTGCTCATACCTTCAAATATGAAAGGTGAGAAGTTTCAACAGCGTTTTTTAACCATCATTTTGTTTCAAAAATAACAATGATTGTCACTGACAAACTTCAGAAAATTTGCCATAATTTATTCAACATTGATGTTATACACTTGAATTTTGGTGCATTATCTTTTTGGATGTTATTCTTTACATTTATTAAATTGGTCACATGAAGAGTAATTTACTGATGATCGAGGGGCAATGCAAAGTTAAAGTGATCCGGAACTGGTCAATACTCAATGATCCCGAGCTGGTCAAATGACTGTAGTTGGAATATATTTAGAGACTACATGGAAACTACACCGAATTAAATGCAGGTAGGCACAAGTGAAGTTCAGTCAAGAGGGGCGCTATCTCTATTTGAACTACCATTACCAGCCTTTCTTTGCTTCCCGCGCCCCGTGCATGAATCAGTTTTGTGAGCATGCCTTGCTGGCTAAACAGCTAACATGCCGTATCCGGCTGTCACTTTATATCCCTGGAATTTAAGTAAACTTTGATCCTTACCTATCTAGAAGGGTTGAAGAATGTATCCAGCTAGGAACAGGAAGTTTGAACAATTCTAAAGGGTTGAAAACGTTTTCATGGTCGCAGAGCAAGGACCCCCAAATCATCCTGCGTAAACGACCTTCGTTTCAAATGTGAGACTGACACCAGTTGCCGCGGTAAATATATCAACCAGAGTTTAAGAAAAATATACGACCGCCCTCCCCCGGCGCCTGCTCTTTAGTCTTACCCTCCTTTTCGTTCTGCCAGTGACCCTCTTCCAACGGCTCATAGTTCGTGATTTCTTACTGGTGGCCCTCCTCCACGGCCCAGAGTTAATTATAATAATTGTGCAGCGCGCTCCTCGTTTTGCGACTTCTTATTGGCTACTATTTTGCGCGCAACCAATGGTCAAGACGGCTATGTTGCGCGCTCCTCTTTTCGTGACCTGATTGGTTAGTAGGGGTCTCCGGGTTAGACGAATAGGAAGCGCGCTTTCATGGCCGACTGGGCCCATCATTTTTGGGGTTAGGGTTTGGGCTTTAGGGTTAGGGTTTTAGGGTTAGGGTTAGGGCTTTAGGGGTAGGGTTAGTTTTTTTTTTTTTTTTACTAATTTCACTTCATTTATTTAATTCAAGGGATAAAGCAGTAACACGATATAAAAATAAAAATTGTTAGGGGAAGGGTTAGTGTTAGGGTTTTAGGGTTAGACCAGGGTTAGTTTTTCTTTCTTTTTTTTTTTTACTGATACCATTTTATTTATTAATGTCAAGGGATAAAACAATAACATGATATCACAATAAACAATTTTAGAGTTAGGTTCAGAGTTAGAGTAAGTTATAAAACGGTTATTTATAAATAATGGTTAGTGGGTATTGTTCTGTTGCATTTTTATTTTTTTCCGTTGCATTTTTATAAATATAAATGGGACAGAAAACATCAAAATAATCATACGGAACACCATAGTAAATAATTATTATTTATAAATACCGTAATGGTTTTATACAAAAGGTGATTATTTAAAGATATTGATTAATTATAAATAACGGTTATAATGTAAAAAATGGTTATTTATTAATAAGCATTATTTATAATAATGCATTATTTATAAAATGGTTAGTTATAAATAATGCTTAATTTTAAGTAATGCTTTATTATAATTATTGAAATAAAGGATTTAAATGTACCTCTTTAAGTTATAAATTTTTACAATCCCTTTGTTAGATATTGTCAGTAACATAATAGTTCTTAAAATAAAGTTATTTTGAGTCAGAATAAATAAAAGAAAACGTGGATATGAAATCAGTTAATTGTTTTACCCTTTTTAAATTAGTGTTTATTTTTATTTTTTTATTTATTTATTTTGGGGGGGGATTTTTTAATGATCATCTTTTTCATCTGGATCATCTTTGCCATCTGGAAAAGAAGTGATTTATTAAGATTTTCAAACTTTCTGATTAAATAATGTCTCTTTTTGTATGTTCCCTTTTTTGTTGCCTGTGATCAGCCTACAAATCTTGGTAAAATTGCTCACAAGTACCACTTCTTTAGTATATCACTACATTTGTTGAGCTCCCTGCCTGCATCACGCAATAATGAATACAGATTCACATACATCAAAAAGGCCCCAGACCTTTGGTCATAAATGCGCGAAAGTTCCGGCCGCGCGCTGAAATGTCTGCTTGGTTTTTCCTTTTAAAATTTCAAGAATTAGCGTTTTAGCTACTAATACCTGGAGAGGAATATTTAAAAAGGGGAAATCAAAGCCAACATCAATTTAAAAAAAAATCCCTTAGAAAGTGGCAGTCGGATATGGAAACTTTTCCGCCTGATTCAAATAAACAAGTCCCTCATACAATTCGCAACAACATAGAGCAAGGCCTGGATCAAAAAGGCTGCATCAAAAAGTTACGCCATTGTGGTCCTTGTTGTTTTGGTGTTGGATTCTCGATCTAAAACTATAGCTTACAAAAAAAACAACTTTCCCTCAAACATTACCTAATCAAAGTGTATATCTAGAATCCAGGTGTTTCATAATCCTCATTAAGTTGTCTTTAAATTCTTGTTCAGAAACAAAAAGGATAAAACTTTACCTGCGGAATGCATTGGCAACAACCACTACGCCACCAGCCACACGAAGACAATCTTGCTACGGACAGTCTCCCTTGGTCTCCACTCCAGCTCTACCGGCTGCCAGCGCGCTGCACGGTAGCCGCGGTACGGTCGGGGACGCTATACTATTCTTCGGGGTTTGTGTGGAGGGTGGACCCACTAACCACAGACAATGAAGCAGACAATACCTGTATTATCCTCTCCTAAATGATCCACTAACTGTCATACAAAGTTACACAGAAGCTGTGATGACGTCACAAGCAGGGACAACTTGGGGGCGGGGTTACCTTCAGCCAACGTCATTGGTCAATAGTTCGTTGATTGGCTAATCAGTAGCAATGCACAGACGGGTAAAAAAGGAGGAGGGGACGGGAATGGGGAGATCAGTGTGATTTATTAATTTTAATCTTTATAAAGTTATAGAATAACCTGGGGTCGATTTCACACAGAGTTAAGATTTCTCTTAAGTGCAAATCAATCTTAATTGCTAAGCAAAGTGTGATATCAAAACACAAATTACTATGGTAATACTGACAACTCATCGTAAAGATGAATCTTGGTGCTTTATGAAATCGACCTCTGCTCTTTGAAATTTCGTTTGCTGGAATCAATTCATTTTCAAGGTAAAATCAGAGAGTATCTTGACAATTTCCAAGTGTATCCTTCAAGCTGATATTGTGAGACTATTAAGTTAGGATTGGTCATGTTTAGAGTGATATTCACTGCTTGCTCAGGGGTGACCTTGAGCTATTCAAGTTCTCATCTTTATCCAGTGATTCACTGTAATGGATAGCACCAATTTTTTAGTGTCAGATTTTTGTTTGAATGGGTAGGCATGTTCGTTTTGCTCCTTTGCTGTCGGGAGAAGTTTTGTAGGGCTTGTCAAGGAATCGTGTGAGGGGGTTGTGTAGGATCTAACCAAGTACTTAAAATCACACAATGCTAAGACAGTGCATATAAATGACACTTTGTTTTAAGTCACTGGGTGGACTGTGTGTACTGAAGAGTTATTTTTAAATATATAATTTATGGGAAGTAAATGAAAACATACCAAGTTAAGTTTTGATATTGTCTAGCAAACAAAAGAGCACTCTACATCATCAGTGTACACTATCTAGGGCAAAGTGGATGAATGCTACGGTGGCTCATATGGCGATATGACGCTGTAAAATTACACTGTATTCTCTAGGAAGTGGCGAATGTGAGCCACCGTAGTAAACATTGTGTCACGGGTTATTCGAAACTCGACAAGTTTCACCTCAAATCGATTACCGCGGATCCGAACGGACAAATAGGAAGACTTTATAAACTCTTGATTTTAACATTAGACTTAATGAACATAGGTGAGACGTTTAACTCTAATAATTTCTACTCTAAAAGCAAAGTAGTCACAGGAAGAACGGGAACTGGTTTATTTGTTTTAGTAACATGACAATAGGGTAAGGGATATTAGGAAGAAACTGGTGGGATGAAACATGTAAAACACTTTACACAACTTGCTATACACCAAGTTTAAAATTATCGTTACCGGCTGTCACAAAGTGAAATCACTATATTTCTTTACTTAAATTACTTTTGTTAGCTCTGCTTTTAAGCAAGTCTATTATTACTTGCACGAAGTTTACAACGGTTGTACGGTTTGCTTTATACTTGTACGACATTTATTCTTTGAATTTGACGCATAGACATAATTTTGCCTGTAAAGTTTGAAGAATACAGCTTGACCACAATAATAATAGTTATTATTTCCATTACATTATGACATTAATTTGTAATATCCTTCGCTAGGGAAGAGATCGTTCGTGCATTATTCTTAATCATATTTTATCAACTAGATGCTCCAGTATATTAGTATAGGCTTAGTTAGTTTAAAGAGTTTGATTTTCTTTTCTTTTTCGAGCATTATTATCGAGTCCAATGTGTTGTGAAATGTGCTGACTGTGACACACTGGAAGCATTGTTCATCGGCTTCGATGAAATGTGAAATTTCACAAGAGACTATCCTATTTTATCCATGCACTAGCAAGGACAATACGTACACTTTTCACATACTCCTTGTCGACATTGCACCACAAGAAATTCACAAGACAACCAATCCTTAAGCTATGTTCTTAGCTGTGCTGTGAAAAGACTTACGTTTATATCTCGCCATGTCTTGTTTCTCCGCATTGGGGCAGGTTTCTATCCAAAAAGTAGCCCACACCTCGAGTGGCCTTTGGGCCTTGTGAGTGGGCGAATTGCATAAAAAGCAGCCAATTTCGAGAAAAAAGCATTTAAAGAAACATAAGAAATTAAAGAATCAAAATCACTGATGCTATTACTTCAATTGTTGTAATCGAAGTAAGCCCTATATTAACGCGCATGAAAACTTCTTTTTTTTCTCTCTCTCTAAAAAATAATATGAATGTTAATAGGTTTGTTAGATAGTGTTTTCGATTTGATCTAGTTTACCTTTTTAACAACAGAAACAGGACCAGACTTCGACCTTTGAGGACATAGGAGTGGCACCGTGTGCCCACAGCCTCTGTCTTTTCCAAAGAGTCCAAAGCCGATTTTCTTGAAACTTCTCACAAATGTTTCTTAAAGAATTAATTTACATAATCCAAAATAATAATAATAAGATAAAATTATGCAAAATTTTGTTTTACAAAAATCACATTTTTCCAACATTTCCTAGGCCTATGTTTTTTCGTCTTCATGTTTTAAAGTTTGGCAGACATGTTTCTTTTAACTAAAGAAATACATTTAAACCATGTGTACATTCCAGGGTCACTTGAGGGCGCCCTTTTCAACAAATTTCACATCAGGCAAAATACACTCCAATATGAACACCATGCTTTTGAGGCCATACTGAATCCCCAACAGGCACTGTGCGTGATCACACACTTGACCAAAAAGTCCGAAACTAACATGCTCCAAATCAAAGTCTTGGCGAGAATTTTCAGTTATCAAATGCATTTTGGATTGTCACTTGATACTTCAGATTCTCATTCCACATACAAGTTTATGATAAATAAACTGTAAAGAATATAACAAATATAATAAAACGTACAAAAGTATTACCGAGGTTAAAACATACGGTTGCCGTGGTAACAGTCGACTACAATTTTAATCTTTAATGTGGATGTGACCCTAGATAATATTTAGGACAAGTCACAAAATGTTGCGCTGATCGATCTTGCCGATAACAAGTTATTTAATAACAATTGTCGATTTAATAGGGTGGAATATTATGTGCTGGTAGGACCAATGTTAAAAGTAAATAATGCGATGATAATTAGTCAAGAATTTACCTTCTGACGAAACATTGTTTTACGTGGGCTTATTTAAAAAAGCAAAGCGATAAGGAAAACCAAATTATGTTACTTTCTATTTAGAAGGCAAGCTAATGAGGTCCTCGTCAAGGCAGTAACAAGAACTGTTAACCAGTTCCAGCTTTTCTGGTGTTTCTTGACTTCGGATGGTGTTCAGCAAATCCAAACTGGCCGTTTTATCTTCGTTCAAACCTTGAATTTCGCACCTAACCGTGTATGTAAATGCCTTGAATGACTCGCCTGGTGTGAAAAGCTTGTACAGCCCTGCTTGACATACCGATGCGCCTGATGGCAATGAAGCCTTCAGTGCTTCTACGCCTGCCCAGTGTAGCCAGTCTTTCTCCAAATCAGCCATGTTACACTCACCGTCAGAGACGCTTGCCTATACAATTAAAAGAACAACTCAGTTCACTTTAGATTATGACAATTGTTCAAAAGAACAACTAATCAAATTTCATCTAAAACGAGCTGACAAAACAAGCATGGTTTGAAATGTCTTGTACAAAATTTGTGTTACAGAAAACATCCGCGCAACACATCAATGTCAAAGGCTATTCGGTCGGGGTATATTGATGACCTTGTTAAACGACCTCGTTCAAAACTGGTTTACACACAATAGTTTGTCGAGCCCGTAATCAGAAACTGGTGACTTGCATTTTCTTGCATTTTAATTAACTCGATCAAGTTCTTGCTGTCTGTCTAGCCTTTAGTTAAGGCGCTCGTGGCTGCCCGGATGGTGTACAACGCGAACAGCGCCACCACCGGTCAAACACGAAAAAAGACTAGTGCGACTGGCGAAGCCGCGTGGCTCCGCTGCGGCAGCTTGCGCTAGTCCTTTTCATGTTTACCGGTGGTGGCGCTGTTCGTGTTGTTCGGGCAGCCGCGTGCGCCTTGACTAAAGGCTATGTCTAAACACCAAGATCCCTCCCCTTTTAAATAGCTATTTTTTTTAAATAGATTCGGGAAAGTTATAAGCTTTCATTTAAAGTACTGCCCGAAAAAAAATCATACAAAGATTGGGGGTAGTTGTTTAAAAACCAAAAAAATGAGTTAATGTCGAGATCCGGACATTATCACACGTCCATTAGACATGTACAAACACTTTTGCATGGTATATGTTTTTTGTGCATTATCCTAGGCATAATTTATACCTAAGTTTTAGTGTATGTTTAACGTTTTGAAACAGCATCATCTGTCGAAATGCGTTCGTTGACAGAGAAAAAAATGACGGTGACTCAAGTATAAGATAAAAATAATTTCATGTGACTATTATGTCAAAATAAACCAGTTTGCAAATTTTGTAGTTAGGACAAAACATATGGACATTATGGGGGGAAATGGGGAAAGCATTTGTTCTTTTTTTTTCTCTTTTTTTTGGGGGGGAGACAAAAAGGACCTCTTATTGCAATTGTTTTAAACATTTTTGTCATCATGTAGAACTTGGTGAAATGAACACGGAGGAGGCACTCTACAGCCCCGTCCCCGTATGTCCCCAAAAAGCACGGTCACAATAGGGTTCAAACATCTCTTTTCAAATTTTTAATCAAAACCAAACGAATTACCCTGAAGGCACTGATGACAAACGTGGACCCCAGTTTCGCAGGCAAGTCGGGTATGATCTGATGTCCACTCAACGTTGCAATTTCTTCATAGCCACCTGGAACGATTAAAACAAAACGTACATAACAAAGCAGAACAAAAAACAAAAGTGAGTGCCGTTCAACTTGACGAGATCCGGTGTGGAAGGATATTCTGTCCGGCAGGAGATTCTGTCCCGAGCATACGGCGAATTGTGTACTAACTCTTTCTGATAGCGCCCTCTTTTGAATAAACTCCGCCAGCCCACGTTAATTTACCGTATGGTGGACACATTACTCGTCGATATTCTTATCGAGATAAATATTTCGGTTTGATGGCATCCTCCTTTTGAGATGACGAGAACAGTAGGGGTCATATTCCTGAATGTATCTTGGGATGACGACATTCCGTAAGTAGAATGCCGTCTTCCTTTGTTAATCCATCTCAGCATAACGACATTCCGAAATATGATAAATTATCTCAGGATGTCGACACCCTGTTAAAGTAGGATGTCGTATTTCTAATGAAGCTTTTCTGAAGACGACATCCTAGTTTTCGGATGTCGACATCCCCAGACAAATGTCGGGATGGCGTCAAGTCGGATGGCACTTCCAGCTCTACATTGTTATTGTGGTTGCACAGCGGAACTTTACATAAATCTGGGTCGCATTAGAAATAATACCTGGGTGATTGATCTGAATTCCTGGCATGCCATGGCCCTCTACGACCGCTTTAATCAGATCAGGGCTGGGTTCCGCAAAGTCCTTAATGATCCGCTCAGTGGTTCCGGTAAAAGTGGAGAAGTTCACATATGGAAATAAACCTATTGTAAAAACAAAACAAATCAATATACAGATTGGAAGGGAACATCGTGAAAAGACCCCTGAAGTAAGCATTTCTTATATGAACATATTTTGTGCTACTTTCTAATCTCCTTAAGTGTATGTAAACTAATTGACATGTCTTTTTGATTTCATTGAAAAGTACATTTCTTTAAACATTAAAAAAAAATCCAAGCTTTTCCAAACAACCGAGGGCGCTGTTGCTGTGATGTCGTTTCAGAGAGAGACACTGTGGTTTTTTGTTGAAATTCCTGAAATTGTAAGCCCCAAAATTAATTTTTGAAAAGCATTTTTGAGATACGTTTGCTCATTGCCATGAACTGACGCGATAACGAATCACTCAAAGAAAAGAAATTTTATGACGGCGAAACATCCTAAATTCTGTCAACTTTTTTTGTGCACAAACTAATGGCAACACTGAGGTTTCTGCCTTGATGTATGACATCACATTTTTTGCTCATGAATATGGAAATTTGCATCAGCATTAAAAAAAACAAAAGGCACCAAAATACCCATGAAAATGGCAAATTGAAAATTGAAAATGAGGTTAAATGGAACACAAAGGCGCATTTCCAAGGATTGCATTAAAAAAAATTACACTGCATGGGCAATTTAAACATGAACATTAATATCTTCGGTAGTGACATCGTTCTATAGTCCTGGGGTTTCTGACAATATTACCGGAGCCAAAGTGGACAAACTATTCACAGGCCCTTTTCCAATCCACGGCTTCGACTCCGGATTTGGCTCAGGCTAGCTTGGCCCCGCGGTTGTTTTGACGATTGCGCGTGCTTTGCGTACGCGCTCGGGGCTTCAGACAAGAGGACAGAGCCTGAAGCCGAATCCAAAGCCGAAGCCGTTGATTCGAAAAGGGCCATAGTGTCACGCCAGGATTGATGTACAAACACACAGAGTAACCACAAAGATACTAGAAACACAAGATAGAGCACTTGTGCCGTTTTGCACGGTAGCAGATGTAACGCTTTTATACCTACCAACCGCGTGTTGGCGCCCTTCCTCGTGTGTCAATTTTGCAAGGCTTATTGGCACAGCTTATTGCCAAACACCAAATTGTTCGATCTGCCTTCACCTTTTTTAGTTGGTGGGATCGTTTGGCGTAAGTTTTTTCCATTTAGTAGGCCCTACTTATTGCGCAAACTATATTATTGGTTTTACTTACCAAACAAAAGAAAGGTTGCAAAAGAAAGGTCTATTATGAGAACAATAGAGAGGTTGCACGTGACGTCACCTGAGACCTTTTTCTAATGCTGCGTGCACAAACAGACGCTGGAAATCATTCAGCAGACGGTGCGTCAGCCATTGAGTTTGTACATGGCAGTACCCAACATGGCTGCGAAACGAACTTTTCCTGGGGTCATGCAACCTCTCTATAGAAAATGACCGCTTACTGGGGCGCCCGCTAACGTTTCAAAAGTCTCCCATTACAACATATTATTGTTGAAACATTAAAACTCACCTTGCTCGTCCAAGTTTCGGTGAAGCTGAGCACCCACGTAATGGTCCAGGGTTTCCACATAGCTACCTAACGTCTTCCAGCCTGCGGTAAATGTTGGGTATTTTGGCGGTGGTGTGATCGTCTCGTAAAAATTAAACACGGCGAAGAGCTGATTCTCAGATGTCATGACGTCAGGTGGTTCTATCTACAAGCAAACCCGAAATATATTTATTGATTTAAAAAACCAAAGATATCCACAAACCTATACCTATGTTCCTATACCCAAGCACTGTAAATTTGACCTCTTTACCCCTCCCCCCAAATCCCAACTTTTCTTTCCCCAAGGTTCATAAATTGTGTTTCAAAAGATGTTAGCGTTCTAGAGATACTGGCGAAAATCTTGAGTGGTTACTTCCACGCAGAAGGATCCAAAAATGCTGAAACTCCCATGTTTATCATTACGTGAAAAACCTTTCTGAAATTCAAATATTTTAGCGAGAAATTACCTCTTTCTCAAAAACCATTACTTCAAAGGGAGTCGTTTCTCAGAAGGTCATTTACTTTTGGAGTAATTACTAAAATTATCCCCTGCCTTTAATATTTTGTAACCATCTTTCTTACTTTGTTGTTATAAAAAAATAAACATAAAAATCTTGTTTGACTTGTTGGTTAAATCTGATGAGATTTTTTAAGGCTTTTGATGATTGAAAATGATTTAGGAATGTTTGAAGATTTGGTGGTTGTAACAAATATATACACTTTGATTCTTCTTTGAGTAATACAAGTTTTAAATTAAGTAAATAGTGTGAACAAAAAACATCCAGAAAGTTTGCTAGATTCAATAATTCAGCTTTATTATCTATAGTGAATGTTGTCTTACATGCCGTAGAGTTTGAACTGTTCCAACGCGAGGTGATGAGTCGATCAAGATAATCAATGCAAAATGTACATCACGACGCTTTCTATTTCCGTAGACAATTTTTTTTTATTTATTTATTTATTATTTTTTTTTTTTAAATAAAATAGCGGTGAGAGACAAAATAATATCGATTTTAAATTCTTTAGAAAAGAAAATAATTACAAATGGCTTAGGTTTAACGTCTGCCAATGTGTCTCTGAAGACTTTTGGGAATTCTACAAACAATTATCAAATCAACTTCAACTGATAGAGCCAAGGTAACATCACTCGAAAGATTGGAAATTCGAAAATTCTATTTTTTATATGAAACTTGTTTTTGAGGCACCTGGCATTCCTAAGTAGACATTAGCGCGGAGGATTTCCAACCGCAGTGAATCATTCATAAAGACTGAGTCATCGATGTACTGTGGTAAACAGTGTGGTTAACAATCAACCAAGACTGTCCTTCGGTTCTGACAGCTATCATCCGGGGGTGATAAGACCGTGTGCATGGACGTGTAAATTTCCCAATTTGTGCTTTCGAAGCTATGGAGACATACACAATTATTTCAATACACACGCTGGAGACGCCTATAAATGCTTTGTCTTCATACACATATCTCGGCCTTGCCGATGCGATTTCAAACGGGTGATTATATAATTATATATCACCACTTGCTACTTGTAGTATCATTTCTACATATATTATGGGATGGGGGTGGGGATGGGGGTTCACTTAGGCCCGTTTCGCTGTAAAATTCGGAATCATTTTAAATACACCAAATGATATTTAAGGTGTCAGAAAAAAACCGTTGGTAAGGACTACTTTACTGTGATCATTGTAGGAAGAATTGTGATGATCATTAATGTGAAAGAGAGAATTGAAAATATTGAATGAGCAAGTACACTATTTATTGAACCTGAGCATGACGTAAGGTTTGTTTGTATACAAGTGTTATTTTTGCTGGTCAAAAACTTACCCTTTTATGTGACTTCAACTTATTGTCCTCCCAGTGAAAACCTTGCCGATATTCACCTGTCCAGACAGCAAGACGGCCTTCATAAAATACCTGCAGAGCTTGAATAGCTGAGTGGTTTCGCTGCGTGGTTTAACGAGCAGTATGCACGCTATGACTGAACAGCAAAAAATGGTCAGTCCCTTTATTGCATTGTTGGCACACCATGTCGACACGCCCTCATTGCACATAATCACCCCAGGGCGCTCTCTCCAAGCGCTTGGATTGTTGCCAGACTAAAACCAACGTCTGTACAAACAACCATTAAAGGTAAAATATAGGATTTGTAACACTGATGGTGCAGCGTTCTTACTTTATGTGATTTAATATTTACATGAAGAAAACAAGCCTGCGAACATTTTGGCTCAATCCATCGTCGAGTCAGGAGAAAATAGTGAAAACACTTTTCAGCATGTAAACACATTGTCCTTACTTTCGATTGTTACAACTGAAATTAAAATCGGGGTCTTCAAATTTTACTTTCTCGACTTTGATAGTAATTCAGAAAGAAATATTTCTATGGAAGACTGGTACTGGTCTGAACTTCATAATCACTAAGCTTGCAAATAAACAGTTATTAAAAGTAAGCAATATTAATCACACAATAAATGCATTAAGTTGCTTTATTAACTAATTACGATTATAAAAAAGCTTTAAAAACTTACTTCATACAGTTATGAATTAAAATGTTAACATGAAGGCTAACAACTGTTTATCAGGGAAAATATGTGTCACATCTGTGTAAAAACGCTTTTTCTTCATGCACTATTTCATGCACCAAGTTTAAACAACAAAAAGTTAAGTAGCCAAACTGCAATCATTTTAAATCAGAATACATTCTTTTACGGTTTCAGAAAACCTTTTTACAAGAAATTGTATATAGGCTTTGATAAGGCGACACTTTAGTTAATGTGTACACACTTTGCAGAGGTGACATAAACATATTTATAGTTGTGTCCCATTTTAATCTGAAACAAACAGTAATTTTGAAAAAAAAACACTCGTCAAATTTGAGTAACAAAAAGTACAACGCGATTGTAAAGCTGCAACCTCAAATTTCTGTGTAGGCGTTGTCGCCTCAAATCATGGTCAATTATTAACTACTATTCTGAATCTCATGAGTTGAGGGGACACTATGCTGATTATAATGTACGCGTAGAAAAAAACTACAAAAAAGTGACATATAAAACAATCCCCTGTATGTAAATGTTTTCAGCAAGAGGGCGCAATACTTATTCCTTTTTGAAAGTACAAAAATATTTCAAAACATTAAAAATACAAATTTCCCAAGCAAATATCTTACACCGATTTCTTTACAAAACTGTCAATAAAAGAAACCCTCAAAAAGTTGTACATTAACTGCTTTATTACAAGTCTAATTGCATCTGGTTTACCACGCTGTTTCTATGGTTTGACCCGTCAAAGGCCGCCCTCTTGCAGTCAAAAAATGAGGCCTATTGATTTGCTATAATTGCAGTTTAGAATGAACAGATATGTTGTATTCAAATGTACGAAAATAATTGTCTTACATTTGAAAGAAAAAGTCAATTAATATTTAAACAATAACAACAAAAGAAAACGGTTGTTCGATTTGAGAAACATGTTTCAATTGTGAAACATTTGAGAAACAGACAACAACCCAGGATATAATATGACTTCTCATAATATATAAATCTGGTAAAAACTAAAAAAAAATTAAATACTGTATAAACTACTGCAGCCCTTCACCATAAAGACAACATAGATAACATACACTATTTGGAAAATCTATGAAAAGAAGTGCATACACCCTAACAAACACAACCCAAACAAACAAACAACCCAACAACCAAACAAACAAACAGAAAGAATGTATTCTGAACAGTGTTTAAAGTTAGCAAAGTTTTGTTTTCAAGCTTGTCTTCAGAAACCATTCGGTCCATTTACTTGTGAATATGTATGTGTGCATAATGAGTGATATTATGTTCCTCTTGCGTTCAGCTACTATACCATTAATTAAAAAATAGTGATTTTAATCAAAGGAATCAACAAGCATCCGTGTTTCCTAATCGACTAGATTGGGGAAAAAAACACAGAAGTCTTTGAAGTTCTCTTTTCAGAATTTACATCATGGCGTTCAGCAATTAATCGTCTGTTATTAAACGTTCAAACCATAGTTCACTGATTATTTGCTCACTAAGATTTGCAGTTTTGATCCACGAAAATCTTTTCTGAAAGTGTTTACATAAACAACTTTTTTAATGTTGCTGTCTTTTAACTGATATTAATTAATCATTTTTCTTTTTCAGTTAGGCCATTAGATTTGGATATAGTGAGATACAAATTATATATAAACAAAAAAATACATCTACATTTAACCAAAATTATCTCAAACTTCGACTACACTGAGTTGTTTCTTGAATTTGTCAACAAAAAGTACAACTGTTATGTTAATTAACTCACAAAATATGTAATTCAAACATGAGTTGTTTCAAACATATAAAAAATACAATTTTGAAAAAAATATACTTGTAAACTAAAGTTACAACCTTTCTTTTAATTTACCGACTATTTCATGTTCTTTCTTACTATTTCATGAAGAGTTGTTACACAAACATAAAAAAATAATATTTCCTTTGTCAATTATTTAACTTTGTCATTTGAAAACTATAATTCGAGATATTCCTGTTTGTAAGGTGTATATCATTTTCGGGGGTATATTTACAAAAATACACATAATATTTTCGCTCACATTTTACCTAACATATTAGACAGATCGAAGTATAGTTGGTTCAGTAATTGTTACAATATATGTTAAACAGTAGGCCCTACTTATCATTATTTAACTATTAGATCCCAGGCAAAAGTAATGAACTTTTGTGAACTAAAAACCCAACCTCTTCAAAAAATATTATAGTAACTACTTCAAATATCAGGAGAATATATAAAAAATATATCACAGATTCTTTGATGAGGTTTGTGAATATTATCGGGTGGTGGTGATCACGTCATGGCGGTTGAGCCAAAGTAATGTGGCGGGGGATTAAGCACTGAAAGTGCTCTCACCGATGGCCATGTCGTCATCCTGCATCCTGCCTCTGTGAGAAACTACACAGGAGAAAACAAAATTAGGCTCAGAAAATGAATGAACGCACTCTCTTCGGCAAGTTTTTTAATTATCCAAAGCAATCATGAAAAGGTAAACTTATTTTCGCAGGACTCGGGAAAGTACTGAGTAGATAGTGCTTAACATCGGTGTCTGCTGCCGCCAGCGTCTCGAAGGTCTCCCATTGTTTACGAAGTTCAGAGCCATGTACCACATTTCCAAGAGAAATTGATATACCTGGTAAGTCTGCTGCCACCTAGTGTCCCAAAAAGTCTCAAATTACAGTCGTTTGTATAAAGAAATGGTCCAACAGGGAATACCAACCCACCCGAAGTCCATTTGTACACAAAACTGTTTATCTCCTGGTTTGGGAAGCTAACGGGGTAGAGGGAAACTCTAGGGAATGGGGCCTTTAGAACACTAGGTGGCAGCAGACTAACCAGGTAAATTTCAATTGTTTAAGAGAACAAAACTGTTTATCCCCTTGTTTGGAGAGCTAATGGCAACAATCCCCCTCCCGCCCCCACCAACCCCCAACCCCCTCCCACGCCCAACAAAATAAATTCAAAGTGTGCTTGAGGTTGTAGCCTCATTGAAAATGTTGGCTTACAGACTGACCAGTTTACTTACAGGAGTGATCAGCTTGCACGTTTGGGTTCTGGATGGCTTTCAGCAGTACCTTGTGGATGAATATGTACTGGTCCTGCATGCAGACAGAAATAAATACTAATGCATTAGAGACCTTTCACAATCACAACACCCCATTATTGTTTGACAGTGGCGTCTTTACTTTCAAAAAGTACATGACTTAAAAACAAATTTGTGAAAAGTTTCTTCCAGCTGACATCACACTGGGTCTTTCAGTCCCTTTAGATTGTATATTGCCAGGTTAAAGGGCGTAAAGCCTTACGCCTTTTTACCAAGCACATAAAGTATATCGTCCCAGTATTAAAAGCAATAAAATGGCCCCAACATGAAAAATATAGCATTATTGTTACATTTTTGTTGATAGAACTAACCCAAAGACATATTTTCCCATTCCCATGCAGAATCTAACCTTCCTATAATAACTTTTGAATGGCAAAAAATTGATCAAACTTTCCCGCTCAGTTTTCTTGAAACACAAAATTTCACATCATTTGCTTACACCTTTTTAATTCGAACTTGTCGTTACATCCTTTTACCGGGCACATGACGATATAGTACAGTAGTGTTTGTGACTTTTGTCCAAATGACTATAACAAGTCAATTGGTAGACTGGTCCCCTGTCTATATCCGCAAGGATAAAGACAAGGATTAAGACAGGCCAAATGACTACAACAAGTCACTAGGTAGACTGGCCCCCTGTCTTTATCCGCAAGGATAAAGACAAGTTATCCGCAAGGATAAAGACAAGGATTAAGACAGGCCAAATGACTACAACAAGTCAATTGGTAGACTGGCCCCCTGTCTTTATCCGCGAGGATAAAGACAAGGATTAAGACAGGCCAAATGACTACAACAAGTCACTGGATAGACTGGCCCCCTGTCTTTATCCGCAAGGATAAAGACAAGGATTAAGACAGGCCAAATGACTACAACAAGTCACTAGGTAGACTGGCCCCCTGTCTTTATCCGCAAGGATAAAGACAAGGATTAAGACAAGCACTGGTTTTATAAACCCAATGGTTTCACTGGATAGACATAAACATGCAATGAGGCATAACTACCAGACCGATAGTGATATAACATGAGTATAAGTGTGGCGTGTGTTTGTGTACACACATCGTATTATGGCATGCCAGGTCAAAGGTTACATCTGGCAGGAACCTGCCAGGCTCTAAAGGCCAGTATCTGGTCTTATTCACGAGCCTTGAAGTGTGGCCTCAGATGGTTGGGCTGGTCAATGGGAATATTTGGACTGATAGGTGGCAGCAGACTCACCGGGTAAATTGTCATTGTTCACCAAGTTATGAATATGCGCACATTTCCGAGAACAATGGATATACCTGGTACGTCTGCTGCCCTCTAGCATCCTTAAAAGACTCCCAGTGCTGTTTTAGAGTTTTAATTGTAACGTTTCTTTGTTTAATTCTGACTTAAATCTCAATCTAATCAATCTTTTTCAAAACATATGGTATATGATTTGATAATGATCAAAAACACTTTAGAACTGTTTGAATTATTGGATTCATGTCTTAGATGCATCTGTGGGGTAATAAACAGCTCTCAACTGTAACAGAATCTTACCTCAGTCTGCACCATGTGACAACGGCTTTGCCTCATGTTTGCCACGGTGCCATACACATCTAGGAACTGAGCCTCACTATCAAGGCTGCGAAGCAAGATGTCCAATGTGACAAAGGTTCCTGACCGACCAACGCCCGCACTAGAAGAAAA
The DNA here is from genome assembly GCA_911728455.2 of Marthasterias glacialis. NCBI lineage: Eukaryota > Metazoa > Echinodermata > Asteroidea > Forcipulatida > Asteriidae > Marthasterias > Marthasterias glacialis. The sequence continues at coordinate 4,843,529 of OU452223.1, forward strand.
CGGTGCAAATCAAAACGTTAAGGTATTTCCAGAATAAATGGGAGAATAAGTAGGAGACTTTTGAGACGCTGGCAGCAGCAGGGATTCTTTTTGACAGTTCTGAGCATGCGCACACATGCTCAGTATTGCGCGCGTAGTTCTGAGCATGCGTACTACCGGTGAGAACTGTGAAAAAGGACCGTTCAAAAGTCTCCCAGTGTAACAAACTCAATATAGATTGGCTTTGCAATAAGGTGTTTTGAAATTCACGTCATGGGACACTGTCTGATCTATTAGGTGATCGGGTCCGAGGAAGGGATAAAAAAAAAAAATTAACTACAAATCAAATTGGATCAGTTGGTTTGTTAAATGAATGAGGGATAGTTCTTGTTTAGAGGTCTTTCGCAGAGGGTCTGAAGTCATTCTCCGGTCAATCTCTAATCAAAGGAGCTCTTGTTCTCACCTGCAGTGTACCACTATGGGGCCAGCTGGTTCCACATGCTTTTGGAATGTGCGCATGAAGAACAGCATCGGATCCGGTGTTGTGGGCACGCCGTGATCTCCCCAGGATCTGAAGTGGAAGTGATTCACCGTTCGAATCTCCCCTTCCTGCAAAAATAGAATAAATCATGGTCAGCCAGAAAAAAAGCAAATTAGGACTGTTGACATATTGGTGTCTTACCATACAGGGACAATGGGAGACCTTGGAATGCTAGAGGGCAGCAGACTTACCAGGTGAATTTCCAACGTTTGCATAGCTCTGAGCATGCACGCATTTCCCCAAACAATGGATTCACCAGGTAAGTCTGCTGCCACCTAGTGTCCTCAAAAGTCTCCCATCGTAATGCAGCCCACTAATTCGTTCAGATGACTACAAGTTCTAAATGAGTTCACTTTGTATAGACCTTGTGCAACTTCGTCACAGATCACACACGTGCTTTCAACATTGCCATTTTGGTGATCACCTCTCCATAAGAAAAGAACTCAAAGGTTCATGTTTACTGTAAATATTTAACAGATTCTAGCACGAATTTTGTAATTGTTTCTCAAAAATGAAAACTATTACGTCACTTAGTGAATTTACACAGCAAGCTTAGTTTCATACTGAAGATTTCTGAATTTTGAGTTTAAAAACAAGATTTTATGTGGTAAAATTACACAAAACTTATCAACACGTGTGACAGCTTGACGTGCAGCAACGTTACACACATAATTTAGCGTAACGCAGAAGATATTCCTTTGCAGTGATTGGCTCAATACCGCACCTTGCGTCGCGCACCGGATAATTGTAATAGTTGCATGCGACTGAAATACGCTCTGGTGATCACCAAAATGATTGCAAGTGGTCAGTGACATCACGTGCACAAGATCTACATTCCATTTAGAAAGTACGTCTGACGATGAAGCAAACTAGCACAGCTTCATTTTACGGTTTCACTGCACTTAAAATATTTCGCCTTGTGGTTTGCCGAGAGAGCAACAGCGACAGATGACGCCATTATTTCAAGGGGTGGGAGGTGACGTTGACTGACCTTCTCAAGTTCAAACGTTCTGATGGTCCATGATGGCTTAGTGACAGTGTTCACGTGGGTGACATGGATCATGCCATAATCTCGCTCATCATTGTCATTAGGCCAATACTGCTCGGACTTGACCTGCAAAATAACCAGGTTTAATCAAAATATTACACAGTTGGATCTGCACAGATCATTTTCACTCTGCATTTACTGCCATCAATCAAAATTAAGACTATGTTGAGATGATTTGAGGAATGTAGAGACCGTCTACAGAATTTGATCCAGAAATGAGTCAAGATAAAACAAATGGAGATCCTCGTACCAAAGATGAGCACCTTCAACAACAAGTAACGGTGCAAAGCATAACTTTTCTACAATTTGTTTTTTTAAGCATGACTAGCGAAACACTAGAAATAGGATGCTTGCACAGGTCAGACATTCCGGCCAAATCCCCATACCAGACAATTTGTGCTTCTCCGAACGACGCAAACGTGGAAAAAAAGGTGCTGTGTTACTGGAGCTGGCTTTCTCTTTAGGGCTAATTTCCAGATAATATTCATTTCAAAATCTGTGGCTCTAAACTGGCATGACTGACTTTACATTGAGTTACACTATGAATTGATTGCTTTACGGGTAAATCAGCACCTGTTCAAGCTAGTGCACCAACAGGCGTATGGCTATGAGCACAGAACACTCGCTCACAGCTGTATCAGCCGTTTAAAACGGGTCTTAAACAGTCATGTGACCACCTTTCAACCAATAGGACTGCCTAAATTGTCCCAAACTGTCAGGGAGTATTTATGAATAAGCTTTATGAGGGAAGGGTAGCTACCTAATTTTCATCTGAGGACCCAGATAAGAGGGAGGGCCGGGCACTGCCCCTCTTGTCATGTGACCACCTTTCAACCAATAGGACTGCCCAAATTGTCCCAAACTGTCAGGGGTTATTTCTGAATATCAAGCATTAAACCAAAAGGGAAACTGACTGGGTAAATCTTTTCAAATCAGAGACCGCCAACATTAGGGCTGGATAGCTCAGTTGGTAGAGCGTCGGTACGTTAAACCAGTGGTCACAGGTTCAAATCCCGCTCCAGTCAATTTTTCTTTGTGAGGGAAGGGTAGCTAATTTTTATCTGAGGACCCAGATAAATAAGGGAGGAGGGCCGGGGCAATGCCCCCCCCCCTTGTGCCCCCCCCCCAATTGAAAAAATCCTGGCTCTGCCGCTCTTTTCAAACATTCTTACCCTTGAGTTCTCCACCAGATTGGTGACCATGACAACGGCCGGACTTTTCTGCTCCCACACCATGGTCCAGAAGTCAGTCAGAGTATTCGGGAGTGGACCCTGTGTTGCAATGTACTCCTTGTCAGTACTAAGCCCCTGCAATTGTACCAAACAAAAACCATTTAAAGAAACATGTATATAATACCCAAAAAAAAACATTACTTCTTTGTGTTTGTCTTTACCTTGTGTATATTTCATTAATTACTCCTAAAGATTAAAGATGCTAAGTCCATTTTTAGCCCGATTTGACCCCAAAATTTAAATCTAAATTCCGAATAGTTAGTTTTACAGACTCAAGAATGTTATAAGCTTTCATTTACTGAGCACTTTGAGATGCCCATCGGGTGTGAAAAAGCGCTATATAAGAACTGCGTATTATTATTATTATAATTTAGGGTATCATAGCTAATCAAATACCTGATCCCTAATTTTCAGTTTACATTGATATTGTTCTCAAGCCAACAAGAAGAACGTTCAAAATACATAGGGCTAAGATTTCTCCACAAAATACATTTAATTAAACGTTCCGAATAAACTACAGAAAGGATGGAAAGTTCTGCTTACACTCAGGTAGCTGGCATTGATGTAGTCCGACCCATCTTCACTGTTTGTCAATTTCACACGGAAGTCATCGTCTACAAACAAACAAAAATCATCAATGAAAGTTGGAAACATTAACTAAGAGATAGAGTGATAATGGTGCACAATGTCAACCCACTTCAAAGTATAAAAAACAGTTTAAAAATGTTAAGGTACAAGTACATTTCAGTCTGCAAACTAATTTATCTCACATGCTCTCCTTTTCAATATTAATAACAACCGAAATGGTCGAGATTTGACGACAACCCTATTTTTTAGACAAACAAAAATTTTAACAGATGTTGTTTATTTTAAGGAGGTGCTTCTTGACGTTAGTCAGGTGGCTTAGTGTTAAATTTCAAGATTACCTAGACGGTGGATTTTTGCCACAAAGCTTCCTTAGGGCCTACTAATTAATGGTACGATAGGAGCCTTCCGGATTTTTAAATTAAAGATTTTCCCCCTTTGTTTTGTACACATGGGACGGGGCAGGACATAGGGAGTTCAGGAATAAGACTTACATAATGTTGTAGCCCTACCCTAATAGAGACTACTCACAAAGTTTGAGATCTTACCCTCCCAGGAATGAATTATTATTGATTTTTGAAGATTTAATATTTACCCATATGTTTTGTACATACCATTGGTTGTCTATTGTTGCTGCTATTGTGTGTGTACAAAACCTACAGCTAAATATTATATCTTCAAAAATCAATAATAATTCATTCCTGGCAGGGTAAGATCTCAAACCTTGTGAGTAGTCTCTACTAGGGTAGGGCTACAACATTATGTAAGTCTTATTCCTGAACTCCCTTCCTAGGTGGAGTTATGTCCTGCCCGCCTCCCATGTGTACAAAACAGGGAGAAACAATTTTTAAAATTCAAAAATCCCGATGGTGCCTACCCTAACATTATTTAGTATGCCCTAAGGAAGCTTTGTGCCAAAAATGCTTTTGTCCGCCGTGTCAAGGTAAATTCCCTAACCCACCTGACTAAATCAAAGTTTTAAAATGTACGGTATTATACCAAATCCCAATGACGTCCCTTGAAATTGTAAAAAACAAAAAAACAAATGCTTGTCAACCAGTTCAAAACTCGGCGCTTGCAAAACAAAAATGCTGTATGCCTGAAGCTAATGACCCTGAGCAGACATTTGCTCTTGGATGATCAAGTGTACAAAAAGAGACACTTTCCTAAGGAAAAAAAGGAACTTACTTGGCAAAATATTGCGGTAACGATTCTTGTTCATGTTTTCCGGGAACTTGGATGTTTTTCTGGATGCATTAGCTCCGTTATCTTGCAGCGTCTGAAGGATTAACGTACAAAGCAAACAAGTTATTTTAAAAAGCACATTTTGAGTACAGTTAAATACTGGTAACTGACTTTGATAAACATTAAATGAACTAGCTGCTGGAATTCATGATGTTGATTTGATTTTGATCAGACGCAGTTCTGTTTGGCATGTCGTGGCCAGGCGGTTTAGTGCACTGGACTCAAGTTCTGTCGGCTTCGTCATCAGGATGTGGGTTCGAATCCCAGTCATGACACTTGTATCCTTGAGCAAGACACTTAATTGCTTCTCTTCACCCAGGGGTAAATGGGTACCTGTGAGGGCAGAGATGGTTCTTGTGATTGATTTAGCTTGGTGCGCTACATACTTGGCAGCACAGGCTGTATACTCCCCAGGGAGCTGAGATGGTTTATGGTATTAAATAAATGGTCCTGTGACCAGGGGCATCAACGTTGGAGTCCCATCGAGCATCACTGAGAGACGGATTTGACCGCTATATAAGAAGCCACTATCATCATCATTATTATTATTACTTTTATTATTATTACTATGATTATTCTTGTTTGAGTCGATTCTCGACATGTTCATTTTTGCGTCGTACATTTTCATCATTTTCTCTTTAACAGTTCACTTTTCTGGGAGTTAAACTTAGTTATGAATGTATACAGAAATACATTCAGAATACAGAAGTGGCGTGTTGTGGCTGTGAGGGGTTAAGGGCACTGGTGTTTCTGATCAGCAGAGTGTGGGTTCGAGCCCCGGTCGTGACACTTGTGTCCTTAAGCAAGACACTTAACCATTATTGCTTTGTCCTTCGGATGGGATATAAAGCCGTAGGTCCCATGTGTTGTATTGATACATTAATAATGTCAGGTTCTGAGATCCAAGCTCTAGTCTACTTCAGGGGGGAAAAAAACAACTTTAACTCCAATACACTTGACCTAAAGAGAATAACACTTCATTACAATAAATGCCTGTGCATTGAATTACCTCGTACTCCATGCTGAACAGTTTATTATTGTTGGCAGACATTCGGGAAACATGTTGAGCAAATTTGCTGACTGCCACAGGCCTGTTGGTTGAAAAAAAAAAGGGTGCGCAGAAGATCATTTTCAGAGAGAAATAAACTACAGGAACCTCTCATTCAATAGTGAATCAATAATGGTATCATCTTTCCCGGGTATTTTCTGTCATGAAGGAGAAAACCAAATTCATTGAAGTATAATTTTCAAAAAATTAATATCAACTATAACCTATACAATTTGAAATAAAAATACTAATTTGGGAGGCTAATCATCCTTACTGTCAGCTGAGAAGCTGAATTATGAAGGACACGGCTACACGTGTTCGAGCTGCAGGCATTCAAGGGCGCCTTCGGCAGCCAGCCACTTCAACCAATATATGACCACGGAGCACAGCCTGAGATCGAAAGTGTTTGGTTTTACCGGAGGAAGGAAAACCGGATGGCCTGGAGAAAAACCCTCGTGGCACAGGAGAGAACCAACGCATGACTCTACTCACATATGGCCCTAGCCGGGACTTGAACCAGGGACACATTGGTGAGAGGCGAGCGCTTTACGCACACGCCACCCATGCCACCCTATAAACTACATCAGGCCAAGTTAAGTGCATGTGTACATACAACATGTTGTAGCCCCACTTTCTGGTAAACAATTTGGGATTGAAATCTGTCTATATGAAGCATACAAGAAAATTCCCTGTGAATTGTTTTAAAAAAAGGTTGGGACACATAGTGTGTTGTGTAATGCACGTAAAAGAACCCAGTGACACTTATCGCTAAGAGAAGGGGCTTGCCCCGGTGTTTCTGGCAGTGGCTGCTGACTATATAATAATAATAAACACTTTGAGATGCCCGTAGATAAAGCACTATATAAAAACTAGTTATTGTCATAAATATATTATGTTCTTGTTTTAAAAATGTTTTAATCATTTTGGCTCACAGAGTCATTTGAAGGTTACTCAACCCTTGAAACATAGACTACTTTTCATAATGGCGTAAAAAGCTTGAACAGCGCTCTCACTCAGGTCAACGGGGAAGAGGCAGTTATGTTTGTCTCGCAACGGATTCATTTACCACTTCTTGTTCTTAGCTGTGCTGTGAAGGGAGTTACAAAAAGCAAATAACTGCACCAAAACATGTACATCCTATTTTATCCATGTGCTAGCAAGGACAATACGTACACTTTTCATATACTCCTTGTCGACACTGCACCACAAGAAATTCACAAGACAACCAACCCTTAAGCTATGTTCTTAGCTGTGCTGTGAAAAGACTTGCGTTTACATCTCGCCATGTCTTGTTCCTGCACATTGGGGGCAGGTTTCTATCTTTTCAAAAAGTAGCCCACACCTCGAGTGGCCTTTGGGCCTTGTGACGGACAAATTGCATAAAAAAAAGAAAAAAAGAAGGGAGACTGGAGAGTTGTGCATGGTGCGTACACGCCCGTAATTTGACCTCAGCGATGGTGGCCTGTGCATGGGGACCATTGGCTCATTGATTTTGTTCTTACCTGCTGGTGGTACTTCGCATACTGTCAATCTCGTATGGATTCTCCTTGGCGGTCCTTGAGGGTTGTCTGACCGGCTCGATCAGAGTGTTTTGATCCTCATACATGGCATTACTGGATGGATCCCCACAGCTACAAAACAAAGCACATCAGATTGTGACGATGAAAAAATATATATATTAGTTTTGATAATAATAGTCTTCCAGTAAGCGCTAATCCTCCAATCAGATTGATGAACGGGAGTGTGATAATACACCATATCATACTCCCAGTAGTCTATATTGCACTCTGCGTATTGTGAGTATTATGCGTCACGCTCCGTCTACGGACAGTGTGAAATGACATTATAAAGTTTGTGCGCAGCACGTTTTGCTCTTCATCAAATAACGCTCTAAGTTGTATTATCTTCCAGTCACATTCGCAGAATACCGGAAAGTATAACGCACGTGTGTCCCATATCCCATGTGGGATATGGGACGCAAAAGCGGTATATTTTCCCCTATTCCACTCGCGCTGGTGTGATAACTTATAATATCAATATGGAGACTGCCATCATCATGGGCCTAGACATAGATAGTTCAGTTGGTACAGCGCCGGCACGTTCATCCGAAGGTCGCAGGTTCGAGTCCACTTCGAGTCAATTGTTTCTTTGTTTATCCCGAAATTGATTTCAAAAGTCTCAGTAACAGATTGTGTCTTACCATCCTCTCCACATGCAGCCGAAGACGATGAGAATGAGCATGACCAAAACCACCATGCCGACAAGTGGATAGATGAACCACATCACGTCAAATGCTGCATAGAAAACACAACAAGTCAGTTCAATGGGCCTCATTTTTGATTGCAAGAGGGCGCCCTTTGGGGGTAGATTGGGGGTCAAACCATAGACCTTTCATTGGCAATGTCATAGCCCGAGTTTTTGCCAACCAAAGTTGGAGAAACTACGGGGAGCCATCAATGCAAAGCAAAAACAGATAAACACAGTTTGTAAAAATGTTACATATTCAAAAATAGTGTGGAATGAAATGAAATGGTCCTAATTTGTTATCATAATTGTTATCAACGGGTCGATCCACCATGGAAGTTTTGACACACATGCACGTGTATGTAAGGCCCAGGAACATTGTGGACATGGTCAGGAACAAAACGAATACTTACGTGTCATGATTGGATCGGACCAAAACGTGTCTGTGTAATTCCCATCCGCACCGTAAGCTCGTACAGCGAACCTTGAAAATAAGAATTGAAATAGTTTCATCTTATTTCAATTCATCTAATTCAATTCATTTAATTTCACAGGTAAAATGACACCACCCAGACAGATCCTTGTCGATGGATTGGTGGGCAGCTGCGCGTAAAGTTTGTTTGAAGATGAATTCATTATCACGCGTGCTCGTGGAATACGGAAAGATATAGCGCGTCTGCGTTCAAAGGTTGGTGTCTACATGGAGCCGTCCATGTTGTTTGGAAGGGATTTTCAGAATTTTCAGAGTGTGAGGTGGACGAGGAACATTGTATATTTTGTGTTTATTATGAATACCCACATCCTGTTGACCTAGCCACCAGAACTTTAGACTTAATTTCAAGTCCGAGATCGCGGTTATTTGTCCGTATACTCCCAGCAACATTATCTAACTAGATTGCTATCACAACACTCGACTCACGATCTCAGACTTGACCCTGTTGCATTCATGGCGTATTCATGTATTGGTATCTGAAATTTACATAACAAAGGTGACGCCAGAAAGATGCTTATGCACACAAGTTGTCTTTCCAACCAGTAAAAGGTTTCTTTGAATATTCATTATTTTGGGGGTTACTGACCAATCAGATTGCTCCGTCCAGTTTTGGACGGATCGCCATATGCTGTGTACAAACCGATGAACAACATTCCCAAGTCTGTGATTGAAGGTTAAAATTCTCATACTCAGGCCACAAGAGGGCGTCATTTCAGGCAACACTGATTCTGTGTCGGACATAATAGCGAACCACGATCACAGACTTGGAACCAAGTCTACCAGGACTTGAGTCCGATGCACTCAACCGCTAGGCCACGACACGCTACCAATGTCAAAATTACCGACGGTAAAAATTCCTTGCTGAACTTTGTCACTTACTGATAGGTCGAGTACGGCGTAAGTGGCCCATTGCAATACTCCTCCACAAGTGATGCATCACATCGGCCATTACTACCCACGACGAAGTCAACAATTGTCGCAGCTGTCTGTCGTTTCTTACGGCCAGATACACTGATGAAGGGGTTGTACGATGGCGCAGAGGCGCGGTAAGGCAGCCATGGGCGAGTGCCTTGAACTGAGGCCCATGTGTTCTCTGGTGAGCCCACTTGTCCAAAGAAGGGACCTTAAAATAAAACACAGTTTAAAGGTACTGTTAGGCCGACAGAAATTCCTGCATTATTATTATTTTTGTTACTATTATCATTATTTAATTCTCTCCACTTACAGTTAAATCTATTGCAAAGTTACAAACATTACTTTACTGAAGAAAATTAAACATAAAAACATTGCACACACACAGTAAAAATTTAAGTAAGTGGTGAGGGCAAGGCCAATGACGGAAAACAAATTCCTATTACCATAAGAGGTTCAGCCTGCCCATGCATAAAAGATAACACATCAAAGGAGACCAGCTTCAGCAAAAAAAACAAGACATAAAAACACACGCACACAAAAAAATTTAAAAAATAAAAAGATTAATAGAAAAAAGACAGAAAAGTGAAGTAGCAAATACTAAAATTATATAAAAATCAAATCAAATTAACCACCGGCTCAAAATACAATAAAATTAAAATTAAACAAATGGCAGACAATTTTAAATAAGGAAATAATAGCCCAAGACCAACCACGCGGGTAGCCAACGAGCTTGGATTCCTTGTCAAGGGTTGGTACTGCAGCGAGTTGACGGAGGTAACACTGTTCTTGCCCCTCCCCATTGCCTTTGTGCCCCATGAAATCTTTTGACATTTCCCTCACACAGATGCCTTTTACAGAGTGAAACATGCCTCACACTTACAACAAGAAAAACATCATTCATACACATCTGTCTCAAATGCAACCATCCCTGAAAAATGTATGCTTTATTTGATCTCATTTTTTATTATTTATTCAACCTCAGCAATGCAATTACAAAAAGTACCAGGACAAATTTGGCCAAGCCCACAGCAAGGAGGAATAACTGAGAAGTACATACAAAATTGCGAGTACAAACAAAAAAAAACGCTGACAGGAGGGTAACGAGACCAGTATGTTGAACAGTAGTATGGTCACAGATGTTTATTTTTGCATCGGGGATTAAGAATATTATTTGTGTTTTTACTCATGCATTATGTGTGATAAGCAGTGTTTACTCAGTACTTTCCCGATTCCTGTGAAAAACATAGTGCACACACATCGGTGTACGGGTAAAAACACAAATAATATTCTTTATCCCCGACGCAAAAATTAACATCTATTATAATGGTTGCAGCACCCGCTGCTAATAGGATTCAAACTGCCTCTAGCTACCGGGCTGTCTCGGTAGTCTGGTTAACAAGACATCTGCTCTAGAATGGCAGGGGGTCGTGGGTTCTAGTACCATCTGAGGATTATGCCTGTGGATTTTTTTTCACAGGACTCGGAAAAAGTACTGAGTATACAGTGCTTAACACACATCGGTGTATGGGTAAAAACGGAAATAATAGTAGGTTGGAACCAGTTTGCGTAAAGTAGGCGTGGCTTACAGTGGAATACCTCCCACTAACCAATAGGATTGCAGCATCTTGTTTACATTTTGTCCTGGGATTTTAACACATGATAGACTTTCTAGGGGCGGGGCTTAATGGCTGAGCTGTCACTGATAAACAAAACACCACCAATGTCCTCTTGTGTCGAACAGCTGAATGTAATCACTGTATCGAAAGAAATAGATTTTCTTGACTTACTGTTAACTGTGATCTCTGCTACCAAGACAGCATACTCAATGATTGGCCCATAATCTTGGCTAAACATCTCACTGGATAGCTGGATGGTGACCGTCCTCCCAGTTGGTACCACATTCTGCGATTTACCAGTCTGATGTGATGTTTTCGGTGGTGCTAAAACATAAAAAAAACAAAAAACAGTCATGTTAAAGATAAGTTTATAAGTACCAGCTGAGCGGGTTGGAAGCGTCGTTTTGGAAGTTTGTGGAATGTTGTAGCCATGCGGTCTGAATAACCGAATTCAACATCTTGTGTTGTCAGCAGCAGAATGTAGGTTCGAATCCCGGTCATGGCACTTGTGTCCTTGAGCGAGATACTTTACCATGATTGCTTTGTCCTTCAGATGGGCATTAAACCGTAGGTCCCGTGTACTAGGATTGGTAGTGCACGTAAAATAACCCAGAACACTTATCGTGGAAGAGTAGGGGAATTACCCCGCTGTTTCTGGTTCACATGGCAAGCATTCTTATCTACAGGTTTCCTCAGGCTTGAGAGCTACAGTGATTAAATTCACTTATGAGGCATCCTTGGTTTCATTACCAGAAATGTATATATAAATAAGATGCTTCTGAGTTAAAATTTTGTTTTGTTAGATGGACAATCACAACAGCTGAAACACACTGCAACAAAGGTCGCCCTGGACATTCCACTACTGAGCATGCATGTATTTGAGATTTTCTTGACAGAGAAAACAAAAATCCCAGCGCCATAAAGACATCTTTGTTCTCTTGGCTTTGTCAAGTCAAAGTTTCTTTGTGCCAGCAGTACTCTCAAAGAAAAATGGTTTAGGCAATTCTGCGAAAATAATCTCGTCAGGCTTGACGGGGAAAAGAGGGAAGATCCCTGGCGGGAACTGGTTAAAAGCAATCAAAAAGGGAGGGGAATTTATAAAAAGAAGAACAAAAAGGACTCACCCGTTTCAGGGAATTCCAAAGTGGCAGGGAACTGCACCGTGGGACTGCTTCCGATGTTGTTGTTGACTGACAGACTAAACCTGAAGGCATTACCCACATCCAACCCAGTGATCTTGTACGTGTGCACTGTATTTGGATCATCGCTTGCTTTGATGACGATGGTGCGAGGTGAGCCAGCATTCTAAAACACATAGGAATCAAGACGTACAATTTTTTTATTTTTTTTTTTTAAAGCAAACATAATATCTTAGTTAATCTGAATCATGGATGATTATGTGACAAATATGTGTAAATCTGTGGACTACCACATCCGGAATTTGAGTAGAGTCAGGCGCTATATTGACAAAGACACGTGTCATGCAGCAGTTAAGGCCTTGGTAATATCTCGTCTGGACTACTACAACTCCTTTCTCAATGGCATCACAAATAAGAACCTGGATCTCTTACAATTCCTCCAAAATAAGGCTGCAAGACTGACCCACTTGGCACCCCAAGCACACACCGTCTTCTCCCCTTATTGCTGACCTACACTGGCTCAGAATCCCTCAAAGGGTACAGTTTCAAATCCTGTCACTTGTTTTTAAATCTCTTCACAACGAGGCTCTGCAATACCTCACTGAGTTACTCCATATCCACCAATCTGCCTACAAACTCCGCTCATCCTGCCAGACTACCCTTGACTGTCCAAAGACAAATAAGAAGGCTGGAGACCGTTCTCATGTGCTGCTTCTAAACTCTGGAACTCAATACCTCATGCATTGGCCAATGTGACTTATACTTCCAAGTCAAAAAACATCTTAAAACTCACTTTAATTTGTTTGTTGTTGGTTTTTTTTTTCATTTGTTTTTCTTGTAAGCGCTTTGTCATCGCTGGAAAAGGCGCTATACTAAATGCCGTTGTTATTATTATAAATCAAGAGCCACTACAACTGTATACATGGTATTATCACAACTATCTATAGACTATTACATGGCTGAAATATCACCGAACAGGAACGAGTGGTCATAAACCTCGGCATTCTAATTTGACTATGAAAGTCCACCCCAAATTGAAAACAATATGGAACAGACAGTTGAGGTCAATGGAAATCAAACATGTATGTACACAGGGCACAGAGGATGGGCCAATGAGCAGCCTTCTTTTGATCTCTAGCTGAGGGCGCCTAACTCAAATGACGTCATGTGCATAAGGTCTATTGCGGACAAACTTTTGCGACAAAGGTATGGCTCAATATGCAAAGTGACACTCTGCAGTATGTATAAGTCAACAGAACTAAATGATGTGAGTTAAGCAAAAACTCCTCGCACTGGTTCCCTTACCGTCAGGCTGGAGATTGTCAGATTGTAGGAGGTGAGAATGCCATTTGGAAACGTCGGTGGGTACCAACTAGCCAGGGCAGTTGTTGGGCTTGTCTTGACCACATTGAACTCCCTGGGTTCTGCTGGATCTGGAATGCACATTGGAGGTAAAGTTATTTTCATTATCAAATGGAAATGGTAGATCTTCACCACTCCATATGCAAAAAGGCCAAAGGTTAACGCCAATGCAAAATTGCCTATGGGAGACGCAATCACTAAATGTTTCCATAACTATACTACTACTACTATTAATAATAAAAATAATAATTTGAGAGGCTAATCATCCTTACTAGCAGCTGAGAAGCTGAATTGCGAAGGACGCGGCTACACGTGTTTGAGCTGCAGGCATTCAAGGGCGCCTTCGGCAGCCAGCCACATCAACCCATACATGACCACGAAGAACATCCTGAGATCCAAAGTAGTTGACTTTAAATCGGAGGGTTTTTAAAAACCCTCGTGGCATATACCGGGGGGATCAAACCAGTGCCATGGTGGTGAGAGGCAAGCACTTTACGCACTAGCCGTTCATGGCTGGTGAGTTTGTGTGGGAGGACAACCATCCATATGCAGCTAACTTAAACAAAGAAACGAAAAAAACTACACACACCTTCATTTTTTTAGTTAAGTTTAAACTAAAGATAGAGAAAGTTGGAGTAAGTCCTACCAAGGAAAGAATTCATTGGGGCAAGAAGTGAGTGTTCTTCCTGTGTAAGAAAGGGGGGCTTTTAGGCCTTCCGATCATTTTCTGGTCCCCACACTCCTTCCAAAAAATAATTCTTGGGTTGATTGCACTTCTACAAACCATCAAGCTTTTAGAATTTTGAAGAACGTTACTACTTGTACTTACTGGTTGCAAGTGTTCTCCTACGCAGGGTGCTTGGAACACTCCTCAACAGTCCTTCTGTGGTGACCACAGATATGTCGTACAACTTGTAGGGTATGAGGTTGTTGATGGTGTGGCTTGTTGTTCTCAATCCGACAGGGGCGCTGGGAGAATCAGACCCTTCCAGCTGCCATGTGACTTGGAAACTGCTGTCCCCAGGAGACCCACCATCCCACTCAATGGAAATTGATCTTGGTGTTACCTCGGTCAGTCGAATATTGCGCGGGGACAGTGGTACTAGAGGTTTCGGGAATAAAATAACAAAAGTTGTTTGCAAAAGTCATTTTCGTTTCAAAGTGCAACAAAGATTTCACTAAATAGTACAAGGGATATAATAATAATAATAATAATAATAATAACTAGTTCTTATATAGCGCTTTTCACAATAACGTCTCAATGCGCTTTACATTAGTGCCCTGGTCATTGGGCTAATAACATTTCTGTAATCTTTCTCAGCTCCCTGGGGAGTATACAGCCCCGAGCTGCCGTGGCACTCTGAAGGTTTTTTCAAACACAATATCAACCTCTACCCTTGCAGGTACCCATTTATACCCCTGGGTGAAGAGAAGCAATTATAGTAAGGCATCTTGCTCAAGGACACAAGTGTCATGACCGGGATTCGAACCCACACCCTGATGACTTGACCATCAGAACTTGAGTCCGGTGCACTAGACCACTCGGCCACGACATACTACACATATTTTTGTTTTTATTAAACAAGTTTGATGTAAAACATGGTTTGCTTGATCATTTTCATGAATACCTTCAACCTCAATTTTTTTTTTAAAGTGTGAAAATTTATCAGCACAAAAAACTTGTGGTTACAGTAAGGTTTCATGCTTCACACTCCTACATGAAAATGCTATGATATCATTAATGCGCCTCCCATGTCACCAATTCACTTGATTTTGTTAAGTTTCTCTGATATGCTTAATATCTGCCGTCGGCAAAACCGACAGTTCTGGGCGTTTTTCTTGAGGTCTTTTCCATCGGTTTCATACCAGAAAAGTATATCTCGTGAAACTTGGACTTACGCGTTCTGTATGTGCTGGTGACAATACTGCTTTCCTTTTCCACAGTCTGCACTCCAGATGATGCGGCAAAGGTTTGTCGACTCACAGCTTTGATGGTGAAGGTGTAATCCGTGCTCGGACTCAGCCCACTGAAAACAGACTGAGGCAGGGAGATACTTGGGACCTGTATTGGTGGAACGACCCCCGAGTTGGCTACGGGCGAGTAATCTATCTCGTAGTAGGTAACCTCTCCTGGCGACTTGGACCATTTGAGGACGATGGAGGTGGCAGCAATGTCAGGTCCGGTGAATGAGGGCGAGGATGGATCTGAGGTTGTGGAATTTTGAAATATGGAGAGTTTGGTGATTGAGGGAAGGTTGAGAGATAAGGGGATCGAGGGACAGTCAAAATTGAATTGACCAGGGGAGGGGCAACAATGGATGAGGGAAAGTCCAGAGGTGCGGAGATGGAGATGGGGGAAAGAGGGCAAGGGGGCAAGGCAAAAGGGAAGAGACAAGACAGGCAGAAGAGAAAGAGGAATGTCCAGAGGTGCGGAGATGGAGATGGGGGAAAGAGGGCAAGGGGGCAAGGCAAAAGGGAAGAGACAAGACAGGCAGAAGAGAAAGAGGAATGTCCAGAGGTGCGGAGATGGAGATGGGGGAAAGAGGGCAAGGGGGCAAGGCAAAAGGGAAGAGACAAGACAGGCAGAAGAGAAAGAGGAATGTCCAGAGGTGCGGAGATGGAGATAGGGGAAAGAGGGCAAGGGGGCAAGGCAAAGGAGAAGAGAAAAGACAGGCAGAAGAGAAAGAGGAACGTCCAGAGGTGCGGAGATGGAGATGGGGGAAAGAGGGCAAGGGGGCGAGGCAAGGGAGAAGAGAAAAGACAGGCAGAAGAGAAAGAGGAACGTCCAGAGGTGCGGAGATGGAGATGGGGGGAAAGAGGGCAAGGGGGCAAGGCAAAGGGGAAGAGAAAAGACAGGCAGAAGAGAAAGAGGAACGTCCAGAGGTGCGGAGATGGAGATGGGGGAAAGAGGGCAAGGGGGCAAGGCAAAGGGGAAGAGAAAAGACAGGCAGAAGAGAAAGAGGAATGTCCAGAGGTGTGGAGATGGAGATGGGCGAAAGAGGGCAAGGGGGCAAGGCAAAGGGGGAGAGAAAAGACAGGCAGAAGAGAAACACAAGTAGAAAAATAGAGGAAGATATGGAGGAATACATTTGTGACGAAGAGTAACTATTTATAACGCTGCTTCATTATTTATAATTGACTTTTAGTTGTCATTTTCATTTGAAATGTACAATTTTTAATATGTTAAGTACCAAGCACCTTTAGGTAAATAAAGAACTATATCTTTATAAAATAGGGCAACAAATATAATGTTGTATGCTTTTAACACCGGAAGGCTATAACAGTTCCAAGTTTTTTTTCAAAAAGAGGCTTTTTTTTGACAAGAGAAAGCGTGAGTATTTTACCTCTCTAGACATATTTTTTTATATTGATCACATGGACAAGAGCAATGTGACATTTCTACCAGCTATGCTTTCATTTGTCGTTACTTACTAGTGGAAAACATAGTTCCAGCGTAATCGCTGGTGGACTTGTCAACGAGTGGCGGGTCGATGATGGACCACACTTTTACGGAATAGATGCGTCCCTGTACCAAACCAGGCCCCAAGTTGGCAGACCTCACTGTCGGCGCAAAATCTGCAACACACAAAAATGAACAATATGAACAACACGTCTGTTTGAAAACGTCACTGTCCGCATTTAGAAATATAAATTCAAAAACTTGATTTCAATTTGAAAAACACTTCAGGCTCTCTGTGAAAAAGTACGGTTGACTACAAGTGATACATGTTTGTACATGTATATCGTTGACACAACACAGGAACAGGCAAAGTTTGATATCAGGAACAAAGACACACAGTAGAAGCCCGTATCTGAACACTTCAATCTCCCTGGCCACTCACTAATCCATCTCAATGTTGCTGTACTAATAAAAATAATGGCAAAATTTATAAAGCGCCTTACGCCTTAAACGACCCCAAAGCGCTGTAACAAAAAAAGAATTAAACAGATAAAAAACTGAGCCAGTCAGGAGAGATTAAAATATAAGATTAGGTTCTTCTACAAAAGTAATCAATTACAGCTAAAAAAATGACAGGTATGATCACAATAGGCCTATATACAATTTAAACAATTGACAATTTAAAAAGATAGGTTTTCAGAGCCTTCCTGAAGTCGTTAAGTGATTTAGCAAATTTAATGTCATCGGGGAGTTTATTCCATTCTTTTGGAGCCGCAATGGAGAAGGCTCTGTCTCCATAAGATGACAATGATGGACAGGGAAACAGCACAACAAAAGATCCCCCAGAGACTGGACTGTGTTGATAGAGCGTTGAATAGGGACCATGGTTTCATGTCACACTACACACAGCTTTGACTCTTCACCTTTGTTCAGTTATGCTTGACTGGCCACCGTCAGTATTTAATTCTTATTGATGATGTTTTTTCTTCATCACTTCTTCATCTGAAGAAGTAGTTGTTGCTAGGGAAGCTTATACAGTTTTCTCTTAAGTTAGTCATTTAACTGCTACAATGGGAGATTTTTGAGACGTTAGCGGGCGCCCCAGTAACCGGTCCTTGCTCTCATAATAGAAAAGGAACTGGTTAATGGGGGTGCTGGCTAACGTCTCAAAAGTCTCCCATTAATTTTCTATTTTGATGTTTGTATAGTATTACCTTAAGTACAGTTATCTGTACCAATAAGTGATGTAGTAGTTTCTTTGGACAACACCACTTTGCACTAATGCTAAAAATAGGTCACACAAGTAACTGGATCTCAGACAGGCAGTCACATGGCAGTTCATGAAAACAAACCACTTTGTTACTCACGTGGCGACTGATACGTCATGGAAAAAGTCAACCCATTTTGCTTCAACACCAAAACATATTTAAACAAACACACCACCGAAAACAAAAGTACACCCAGATACGACGTTTTGACACTCCCAAAATCGCGTGTCACCTAAAATGCTGTCGTAGGAGATATGATGTTATCCGATATGTCGTGTGCCGATTGATTTGTCATGTGACAATGGACAAGGTTCATTGCCACGATAGAATAAAAGTCAACTAGAATACAGACAAAAGACGTCCACTTCAGTCAAGCAAACTGTTACTAATTCTCACCTCGTGGAAACTGCCTGGAGTCGTCTGGAATAAGGTCAATACGGTAACCAATAATTGGTTGATAAAGTCTGGCAGGCGGCTCCCAAGTCACCTGTGCATTAGTTGTCCCATCTCCAGTTACATCAGCTCGAACATTTGATGGTGGTAGTGGACCTGAGGCAATAAACAAAACACAGTGTTAGTAACAATTAATTATACCATTGAGATTTAACCACTTCACATCTGTACTCCTGAAAATTTTTCCTGCTCCCACCGCACATCATTTTTCAGAACTTTTTGAAGCTCCCGAAGATATCATTTTCCTTCGGCAATATCAGTGTCAGAATGAAACCCTGACTTGACAAAGGAACGACAACAAAGCTTCTCATTGTGATAAGCACCAGGATTTTTTGTTCTCTTTCGAGAAAATATGAGTATGCGTTCACCGTGAATCGCAAAAACCTCGGCCGTAAGCCATGGGTGATAATCTGTCATGGTATGCTGTCACTATGCTGGAATCTTGGATCACTCGGAACTTACCTCCATTGAGCCGAAATCAATGGTAAACAATGGCAGCCTATCCGTTTTTGCAAGTCACAGTTGTATAGCAAAAGAACAAAGGTCTGGAATCTGGGATTACACAATAACCCCCCCCCCAAAAAAAGGGAGATTTTGAGCATAAATTCCAGTACCCTCTGTCCCTCTTTGTATGGGGGAAACAAAGCGCAGCACAGTAGTTGCATGCCTGTGCATGCAACTCAATAGAATGTCTGGCTAAATATACACATTTGGCTTGTATTCATGTCATTCGAGGTGAAGTGGTTAAGATTCACCTTTCCTCTCCATAAATGTCAAGCAAAAAAGTAAAAAATAAAACAAAATAATCAGTGATAACTGGGACTAGCAAGTAACATCTTTAGAATGCTTATCCAGTCAGGGACGTTAGACACTTACGGGTTGCAACGTGTCGCTCTACTGCCTCACTAGTCTGGTCTCCACTCCTTGTTGCTACAGAAACCATGTACAAATCACCCGGATTGAGTCCGGTGAAAGATGCCACCTGTACTGTCCCACTTCCGGCATCTAAGCAAACAACCAAGAAATACCGGGTTTGAAATTCATGTTCAGAACACACAACATCTAAAACCAATGCTGAATATTATTATTGTTTAATATTATTATTGTTTTTTTTACCCTTACACATTTACATGGATATGTTATAAGCAGTGCAAAATCTGGGGGAAAAAATCCACAGGCATACTACTCAGGTGGGATTCGAACCATCACCCCCCCCTGAAAATACTTAAAGAAGATGGTGCAACATTGATGTTTTGAAGGAGCAAGTTCAAATCATGCTTTCAAACCTAACAAGTGAATGTTTCATTGAAACAGGTGTTCATGTTTGGAAGGCTGTGTAAAAATGACATTCTTTCATCGGAGACAAAAATGACTACTTAATTGAATCAATCTTTTTCTAACCAAACTTAGACATTTTAATTCATGATGGCTTTTTTGGTTTGAACCTCCATGTACTGCCACATTGTCATTTTTTCAAAAAGGTTAATTATATATCATCCTTTAAAAACTGCTAAGTTAAAAGAACGTGCCCCCCAAAAACGTGGTGTAAACTATTAACCCTAACGGTACCAAATCCATCAAAATCAATCGACTGGTTTTGCTTGATTTCGATTGATCCAGTACACCACCAGATTGAAACAGTTGGTTGATTTGGATGGAGTTGGTCTTTCAGCCATTTAAAACCACTGGTTAATTTTAACCCTCATGGAACCAAATCCATCAAAATCAATCGACTGGTTTTGCTTGATTTCGATTGATCCAGTACACTACCAGATTGAAACAGTTGGTTGATTTTGATGGAGTTGATCTTTCAGCCATTTAAAACCACTGGTTGATTTTAACCCTCATGGTACCAAATCCATCAAAATCAATCGGCTGGTTTTGCTTGATTTCGATTGATCCAGTACACCACCAGATTAAAACAGTTGGTTGATTTTGATGGAGTTGATCTTTCAGCCATTTAAAACCACTGGTTGATTTTAACCCTCATGGTACCAAATCATTCAAAATCAATCGGCTGGTTTTGCTTGATTTCGATTGATCAAGTACACCACCAGATTGAAACAGTTGGTTGATTTTGATGGAGTTGGTCTTTAAGCATATGAAATCCTGGTTGATTTTGATGGAGTTGGTATTTCACCCCGTTTGAACGACTGTTTGACTTTGAATGGATTTTTTAGTATTGAATGAACTGGTTGATTTATAATTGATTCAGTACAGCTGCATATTGACTGTCCAACAATTGATGGATTTTGCCTGATTTGGTTTTGTTTCTAGCAAAAACACCTCGGAGAGAGTTAGGGTTAAGCTAATTCCAAACGCAGTGTGTGTATACTTTACCTCTCCTTTGCTCTATAGGTAGGCCGTTGCTTGTGGGAGTCAGAGTTACATCGTAGCTATCCTTGACACCATTTGCATTAGTCCAGAAGAGACTGATGGAGCTTGCTGTGGTGTTTAACACATTGACGGCCGCAATCTTACTCGGCACTGAAGATACAAATCATTGTGAGAGAGTGATGACACAGACAAAATAAAAAACTATCGGATACTTGTGAGTGCATTGTTGCAGAATACAATCACAAGGTGAAATCTGGACTATTCCATTTCATGAGGCGAGGTTGAGTGAAATGGAAAAGCCAGATTTCACCGATTGATTATATTCTGTGCCGATGCACGAACGAAATGCATTCGATATTTGTTGTATAAATCTCACTCGTAGATCCTTGTCATTTGAAATTTTGTGACAATAAACTCAAAACAGACACGGCCACCCTACACTCTGAAAATTCTTTTCAAAAACCTTCTGTACAATGTGGATCACTCCATGTAGACTCAAACCTTGTCTGCCGTGACACGACCTCGCCTTATTTTGAGAAACAGGTGGGGAGCGATTATTTTGGGAACGACAGTGCAAAGTGTCCAATAATCATCCGTAGTGGACGGGCGCCTGTCCAATAATCATCCCTATTGGACGGGGGCCTGTCCAATAATCATCCGTATTGGACGAGCGCCTGTCCAATAATCATCCGTATTGGACGGGCGCCTGTCCAATAATCATCCGTATTGGACAGGGGCCTGTCCAATAATCATCCGTATTGGACGGACACCTGTCCAATAATCATCCGTATTGGCGGGCGCCCGTCCAATAATGAATTTTGGAGCATCGCAGTAAATAAACGGCAAAATAATGGATGACATCTGACACGTTTTCCCACCAATCAAATGACAAGGATCTGTGTGTGTGTGTGTGTGTGTGTGTGTGGTATATATAACTCTACATATAGCAGGACAAAAGTCCCAATAAATGTAAATTACATGGTATTTTGTCTGGGTAAGGTGTAGGCAAGAACTGTGCTTGGCAACTTTGTGTGCTTAACAGACCCATAAAATTGGGCCCAAACTTACACAGTCGTTGTCTAGTGACACTGATGGCGTCTGACGTGATCACACCGCGGAGACTCGTCACCAATTTAATGGAATACTCCCGTCCAGGGTCCAAGCCGTACAGCTCCAACTCGCGGGTAAAGTCCCTTGGGATGGTGCGAGGAGAGGCGATGGTTTCAGGCCGAGGTATGTAGGGGGTGTAGCTGATCTGGTAGTGGTCAAAATTGCCACCGATCAAAGCGTCCCAACGAATGTTGATCTTGGTGTCAGTGTAGGAAGTCACCTCCAGGGATAATGGGGTCACTGTTGGGGGAAAAGACAGATGGTCATTTCATCAAGATCACAATAATGAGTAAACGTTGGGAAGATCATTTCACAAAGCAGGGGTGGGAGTTATCGCAGACAAAGAGGTCTGAAACTAGGAATCGGAAGTTGAGGAGCTATGATGATGGCATTCCCACCTTTAAACAACCCCAGGGGTGGATTTAACCAAACTAGTCCTAACTTACGACTAGTCCTAACTTACGACTAGTCCTATAAGTTAGGATTAGTTACTCATCCTAACTCGAGATAAGACTAGTCCTAGGGCTTTGTAAAATCCACACCAGGGAAAGTAAGAATGTTTTCATTAAGCAACTGCATGCTCTCAAATAAAATTGTCATCTTGTTAGACATAAGCAGGGGGTTAAATCAGAAGTGGATAATATCTATGAACCAATAAGTCTTTTTGATTAACAAATCAGATAGTGTGTATTACAACCACATTGTAAATTTTTTGCTACAAAATAGGGTTAAAAATCATACCATTTCGTAGAGTAACAGGAGTACTCCTAGTCTCAACTTGCCCATTACCGGTGCCCGAGACGGCCACCAGGGTGAACGTGTACTGGGTGTTTGACATCAAGTTTGTGATGGTACGCGAGCGCTGTTCAAAGGGGAAGACCACTATGGGCGAGGCTGGTAGTCCGGCGGGAGGATCGTAGGTCAAAACGTACTGATGGACAATGCTTGACGGCGCTGGATCCCAGTCCACAGTTATCTCCACGTCACTGGTGTCAGTCACACGGAAATTCAAAGGAGCTCTTGGTCCTGAGCGACAAAAAAAATTATACAAACAATAACAAGTTTGCTGAAAAGTATCAAACAATTCCAAAATAATGTCACTGTCTGTCTGCCAACTTTCAATTTGCTTAACCCCTTTCCTTACCATAGGGGACTTTAGTCGACTGCACTCATACCCCCTCTTCTTTACCTTTGGTGACTTTAGTCGACCAAGCTTACACACAAAAAAAGCACTGAGGCCTGAGCTCAAAGGCCATTTGTTATAAAGCTGTAGTTTATCCAGGATCACTCTCCATACCCAAGCTTACTATGGTTGGAAAGACGGAAGATCGGATCTTTCCAATGATGGTAAAATAAAACAAGGTTGCTATTATGCATCTCTTCAAATTGGAGTGAAAAGATGCAAAATGTCAAACACCTTTGTCATAAAAAAAGTGTTACAGCTCACACTGAGGAAACAAAAAAGAGGAACCGTGACATTTATTGGCTGATCTCAATGATTTTTGGATCATATGAAAAAGAATTCAATAAGTAAGACATTTTCATTACTTATTTTGCTGTAAAACAGTAACTTCAGTGTGATGTTAGAGTTTGTCAGGCTGTTGATGTAAATGATTAGCAACCTGTGCCTTGATTTGGCTGCCGGTGCTGCATACTCCAAAGGAGTTGAGATGGTTTTAGGAATGCTTAGGGCCTGATGAACAGGGGTAATAATACTGTAAGGTGCTTTGAGAGGCCTAGCTGGCTTGATAAAGCGCGTAATAAATACACATTATTATTATTATTGTTTTTATTATATTATCTCTGCCCTCGTGGGTACCCGTATACTCCTGTGTGAGGAGAATCAATTATGGTCTAGTGTCTTGCTCATCAAGGCCAGGAGTGCAGTGACCAGCCAGTCCACAATTCAAACCCATATTTTAGGGACTTGGCCATCAAGTTTGTTGCTTCTGACTGCTCAGACACAACACTTTCATAACATTGTACAACTTCACCCTGGCAACAGACCGGCTTTGGCAACAAGCTCCGCCCGCACACCTTAGTTTGTGTGTACGTTTATGCTGCACGTGTGACCGAGTTTGACTGAGGTCACATGACCAAAAGGCGTGATCCAATTGGCCAATGCGCACAGTTTGATTGACAGGCCGGAACGGTCTACAGTCATCACCTCCCAGAATAACACATCGTTATAAAGCACCAGCTTCGTTTCCACTGGGTCCAATTCCTTACTTGTTCGCTGGTTCCTGGATTGTTCACCATATCCTGGGCCCTCTGGGTCAACATAGATGATGTACTCTTCCCCTGGGATCAGATTGTTGAAGGTGAGCTTGGGATTTCGGTCAGTGACACCTACTTGGTCAATCACTACCTCATCCGTTCCATCCAGCCTCGTCCTCCGTATACGGTAACTTCAAACAGAAGGAAAATTATCGATAATGTTGATACAATAATAATAATCATCAATTAATAACTATTGATAATAATTATTGAAAAAGGTAGAGAAGCAAAAAGCCACAAAGTAATTGTTTTTAACTAAACAAGGTATCGATATAAATTATTTTATACACCACACACACACACAGATCCTTGTCATTTGGTTGGTGGAAAATGTGTCACAGGTCATCAGTTACATTGCCATGCATGTACTGCCGCAACGCTCCAAAATTTAATATTGGACAGGCGCCTGTCCAATATGGATAATTATTGGGCGCTTTGCAGTGTCGTTTCCAAAACCATCGTTCCCCGCCCATTTGTCCAAAAGAGGCAATGTTGTGTCATGGCAGACAAAGTTGGTATCTACATGGACACGCCCACGTTGTTACGAAGGCTTTTTTCAAATTTTCAGAGTGTGGGGTTGACAAGTTTCCACGTCTATTTTGAGTTTATTGTGAACAAAACTCAAATGACAAGGGATCTACGTGTGAAACAAATATTGAATGTATTTCATTCCTGTATTGTTGCTGAATATAATCACTCGGTTAAACCTAGCTTTTCTACTTAAATTGGCTTCGCTTCATGATTATATTCATTTATTAATTCTGGTAGTGAAGCCAAGGATTCTCAGAAAAGCGAACTTAATCACTATACTAGCCAAGAACCCCATGGAGAGAAGAAAAGGAAAGAAGTTTCAATTTTAGATGTGAGAGGAAAACCTCAGAGATTTATTCCAGGGAAAACCCACGCAATCAGGTAGGGACTGAAAACCCACTCCACATAGTGCCCCCGGCGGGATTCAAACCGGGGTCCTTGAGGTGGAAGGCGAGGAAAGATACACTACGCCAGCCCAACCGCCCATTCTGCGAAATAAGCACTTATTTGTATCAAATATTTGTATATTAAAAACGCCACACTGCACTGTACAGCATCTTAGGGCAAATAAATACTCTCGTGAAAAACAGCAACACTCCAGTGTGTCTTTTCCCAGTAGTTCAAATAAAACATTACAAAGATTAATGAGCAATACTAAAAAAAAACTTAAAAGCTGTTCCTTACTCATTGATTGTAGAGACTGTAAACCAGTTGATTGTAATACTAGTCTCATCAAAACTTTCAATCCGAAGGTCACCGGGGTCAGCTTCCACTGTAAGGTCAAATCAATTGAGGTCAAGGTTAACAACACTTTACATTGATTTAGTATAACTTTCATCACTTATCAATTGTCATGACCCCTTTTTGTAGGTGGACCAACTGGCCTTTAAAGCCCTAGCTCAACATTGGTGAGAAGAAAAACGACATAAATGTTCACAGATTTACATATATCTTACATGGTATAAAAGATAATGATGGTAGAAAACTTTCCTTGAAATATTTCTGCCAGAAGTGTTATCGTTTTTAAATAATACAAATAAGATCCAAAATTAGTTTTCGTCTCAGTGAGACAAAAACTCTGCCTTGGAGTGCATACAAAAATGCTAAATGAATTTTTACCGTTTTCTTGCAAATGTAACAATGAAATAAGCTTAATGAAATCTTTTCACAGGTTGGTTTTATTACATATTTCTTGATTTGTGCAAAGAATGGAAGCATTTACAGTCAGTTTACCCATGTTGAGCTGGGGTTTTAACCTGTACATCAGTAATGGGGTGTTTATTGTAAGCAACGTTTTCACTCTTTTACAAACTTTCTTCTGCTTCCAGCACGATGTACCAAGTCTTCAGACTAGAGCCAATCTCATTTGTCATCTTCAACTAACAGTGATCCATAAAAGCTTCCTCAAAAATGATGACAAAAAGGCAGAACAACTCCTCAAAGAATTTCTTGCTGTCCATTTTGTTTTTATGAAAAGCAAGGTTTTGGATAACACTTCAAACAAAACATACAGATCAATATCAGAAGTCAGGGGCAGATCCAGGATTTTCCAAATGGGGGGGGTGTGAAATGTATCGATCAAGCAGCAAATGATGATTGAAGGCAAGTTGTGGCGACTGCAAGTTGGTAGCATGAAGCCCTAACAGTGTGGGGTCGAGGGCCTTCAAATGTCCCTCAGCAGTACTCTCAAATGTCCAGAAAAGCACGAACATCGTTTTTTACCCGCCTCTTTATTGTTTGACATAACAGTATAACGTCGAAAGTTTATTTCTCATTGCAAGTGGGCGGGATGATATCTTGATTTTTTTTTTTTTGTCGGAAGGAAAAATAGGGGGGGCGTGCGCCCCTCATGCCCTCCCCCTGGATCTGCCCCCCGGAATTGTACCTTTTGAGGCCACAACATAAAATCGTTTGTACTATTCTTTTAAAGCAGGAATTTCAAAGATTAAAAGAGTATGGGTTAACCTGTGATTTGTTCGAGGGTAACTGCTGGATCGCTCTCCAATGTTCCAATATATGAGTACACCTTGATGTAGTAGGTGGTAAACACTTCCAGTCCAGTCAGTCGGACCTGTCTGTTCAGGTTGTTGTCAAATGGTGTGGAGACGGCCCCCTGCGGATAGTGGCATATCATGTAGCCGTCCAAGTTACCGCTTGCAGCATCCCATGAAATGGTCATGCCATCTTTGGTGACGTCGGTGGCCCTGACGCGGACGGGATTGTTGGGTCCTGCCAGAGAGATGGTGCAACAAATATCAGAAAGACTGCGCCCAGATGTGGTAACCAAGCAAAGCATGGGAATGCAACTAATTATGAGCTAGCTCTATGGATAAATTGTACAATGGGGTGTGATCCTTGGCTAAACGGCAGTAACCGTTTGAATGGCTTCTGACTGGCACCCTCCGAACAAAGATATTGACTGAATAGGGAGAACGCCAACATTAGGGCTGGATAGCTCAGTTGGTAGAGCGTCGGTATGTACAGCCGCTGGTTCAAATCCTGCTTCAGTCAATGTCTTTAGTCACCCCCAAATTAAATACATATAATGAAAATAACTAATCTGCTTTTTCATTACAACGTGACTTCCAAATCATTAACCCTTTCATTGCTGAATTGTTTGGACACAAACAACCACTGAGGACTGCATTGTTTGACCACTCAAGCTTGAAGTACACACTCTTACACAACATAAAGCTTTCATTCAAAGGCCGATTTGACAATCTCCGTTATCACCTTGAAGGTGTTTTTTTACAGCAAAACAAAGTTCTCACTTATTGAATTCCCTTTCTTAAAATCTAAAAGTCATTGAGATCGGCCAATGAATGTCCAAGTTCTTGATCTTCGTTTCTCAAGTGTGATCTGCACACTCAAACACCTTTTTGTACTACAAACTTTGTAGTTGTCTGGCATTTTGAATCTTTCCACTCCAATTTCAAGGGATTGCATGATAGCAACCTTATTTTATTTTACCATCATTGGAAAGATCCAACCTTTCTCTTTCCAATAATGGTAAGCTTGGGTATGGAGGGTGAACATGGACAAAACTACAGCTACATAACAAATGGCCTTTGAGCTCAGACTCGAGGGCTTTTTTGTGTGTAAGCTTGGTCGACTAAAGTCACCAAAGGCAAAGAAAGGCTTAACAGAGCTTGCTGCAATCAGCCCCCCAAAAAAGGTTCTTTAAGTCGAAAAAAAATGCAACAAAGCTCACAAACAGGACACAGGAAAGTCAAATATCAGGACAAAACCTACGTGTGGGTTTGATGAATGTGTTCTCCAGAGGTATGGTTCCTCCTTGCTGGATGACCTTGATGGTGTACGGAGTACCAGGGGTTAGCCCTTGCAGGTGAATCACCCTAAGGTCTGTCCTGGATACCAGCTTGGCGGCTGGGGTTATGGGACCAACCGGGCTGTACGTCACCAGATAGTTTGTGAAGTCACCGATGCCTGGCTGCCATGACAATGTAATGGTAGTTGTTGAAACGTCCACGACGCCAAAGTCAAGTGGAATGGAACGCCCTGTTTGCAAAACCAAGTATATCTGAATTAAGATCAAAGGAACTCCCTGAATACAGTTGGAGCCGTAAATGATAACAGTTAGGCTAGGATTTTACAATATTTGCTTTGGGAAGGCTTCTAACAATATTCATAAGATGATTCTTACATAGCGCATATAAGCGTGATGTCACTATGCGCTTCAGAAAAAGAGAAATGAAAGAACAAGTTTGCGTTTCTAGTTTTCTCCACACAGTCAAAAGTTCACAAAAAAAAACACACTGATAACATTGACTGAACAGATGTGTTTTAAACTGGTTTAACATTCGGTGGTAATTATAGGGTTATGGGTGTCGGAATATAAGTAGACTTGTCTAGCAGTGTTTTAGAATAGGTGGCCATGCGGACAAGAACACCGGACTCAAGCTCTGGTGTTTCTGATCAGCAGAGTGTGGGTTCGAGTCCAGGTCGTGACACTTATGAGACGCCCATTGGGTGTGATAAAGAGGGTCAACTACCGAAGGACATCTTCTTCGGAGAGCTGTCCAATGCTCCTCGCCCTAGTGGCCGTCCAAAACTCCGCTACAAGGATGTCCTGAAGCGTGATCTGCGGGGTTTTCAGATTCCAGCTGGCTCCTGGCAGACCCTGGCGAAGGACCTGACCCATTGGCGTTCTGCTATCCACCTTGGCCGTTCTACTTCAACTGCTGCATACATTGCTGATTGTGAGAATCGTCGTACAGCTAGACACCGAGCTACATTGTCGTACTCAATGGGATAGGCCACTACTACTAGTAGTAGTAGTAGCAGTATTCTTATTTTCATTAATTACCTGTCTGGAACTTGGTTGCAGCTTCTGCCGTCATCACACCATTAATTGTATACACCAACACAATCTCATACAATGTGGAGGGTTCCAGCTCCCGAATTGGAATCCTGGAACACCCGTCTTGGGAGCCGGTAACCGGGCTAGTGACCTCCAGGCCGCCACCATTGACTGAGGGCAGGCGGACAACCAGCCAGAACTCGCCATCTTGTGGGGAGTGGCCAGCAACCACAGTTGTTGCAGTAATGGCGTTTGCAGTGGGAGCAGGTGGTGCGGGCAATCCTGGTGGTTTAAAGAAGCCATAAAAGTGAACGGAAAAATTCATCAGACTTTGTACATGTAACAAACATCTTCAAAAGAAATAATGTATAGTTTTGATCAAAAGGAAATGAAATGGACTGTTGGTTTCAATCTTACAAGAGATGTGAGTGCCAAAAAATAAACTCCAATAAACAGCTATAAAAAAAACCTTTTAATTTAATTAATATAGGTTTTCCCGGTCAATTTCTGCAAAAATTAATTCAACATCTTTAAAGCGCATTCAAATTCATGTATCTGTGTCTGAATCGATCAAATTAGGCTTTCTTTTTTATTTACTATTGCATTGAATTTCGTTTTCGTGCACGCATGATTTTGTTCTTCTCATCCAGGTTGGTCATTGTCTTTCATTTTTAGGCACTCAAGACCACATTCTCACCATTCCTCCTTGCATTTCTTCTATTCACAAATGATGAAATTGAATGGGTGACCAGCCTCTTGTTGCTGGCTTGAAATAAATTGAATAATTCAACTCAATTCAATTATTGTTATTTAGCAAGCGTGTCATGAAGTGGCCTGATGAATTTGCCTGATCTGTTTTGACCAGTGAATGCTAAGCTGTTGAAACTGATTTACTCCTTTTGACTGTTGAATGCTGACGCAACGGAGCATTCGTTCTCAAACAAAAATTTAACGAGTCGGAAGTTAAATTGAATGGAGTTTCTGTTGAAATTGGCCAGGGAAAACTTATCTAAAAGTTTACGAACAATTTTGTTTTACACAATAGTGTAGTGTGTCGTGAGCGAGGGGTTCAGTGCGTTGGACTCAAGTTCTGGTGGTTAAGTCATCAGGATGTGGGTTCGAATCCCGGTCAGGACACTTGTGTCCTTGAGCAAGACACTTAACTATATAGTTGCTTTAAATAAGGGGAAGAGGCAATTATGTTTGTCTCGCAACGGATTCATTTACCCCTCCCTGTTCTTAGCTGTGCTGTGAAGAGTCTTGCGTTTATATCTCTCCATGTCTTGTTTCTGCGCACTGGGGCAGGTTTCTATCCCTTCAAAAAGTAGCCCACACCTCGAGTGGCCTTTGGGCCTTGTGACGGGCGAATCGCATTAAAAAAAAACAAAAACAAAACAGTAGATATCCCAGAAATGTGGTACTCACGTGTGTGAATAACTCTAACATTTGAAGCCAATATAGAATTGCCAGTCTTGGCCTTGATGTTGACTGTATAGTCGGTATCCGGGTCCAGTCCTCGAAGTACCAAGAAAGGAGGCATCTGAGTTGTCAGGGTGCTGGGGTTCGGTGTATCCCCTTGTGAGGGTGAGTAGGTCACTTCTATCTCTCCTGCCGATGCAGGTGGACTTCCCCAAGTCAACTCAATGACAGAGTCGGTTACCAAACCAGTCAGAACAGCAAATACAGAGGCACCTGTGGGTGGTCATCAAGATACAAACATCGAGTTGGATGTATTTGCTTTGTCATTTTCAGTTAAATTTTGGTGCGCATTTGTTAAGACAAGCAAGAAATTCACTATCTCCTCAGCAAATAAATTTAAAAAAGTAAAGAAAAAGAACCCCAATAAAACAAGCAAAAAACCATAATAATCAAATTTCAGCATAAATCAAAGAATACAGGACAGAGTGTAGTTACCAATAGAGGCTGTTGTTTTATTATTTTTTTCTATCCATTTTTTATTATTTTTTTCAAATGAAGAGGAACTACTGGCCATTATGAGCGACACAGTTTCACTAAACAAAACCAAATGAGGCACGTTTATACAAAGTCAGACGGAGCTGGATATCGGCCTAATTCACCGTGACGTCGTCACCCACAATCCAAGAATTTGATTCCCCACGTGTTATTAAGAGTGTGCATTTTAGGTGCCATTCATTATGTTAGACACGCACCATATCTTGACACGCAGTTTAAGTCCCAATATGGCAGCCCATGGGCAGAGAGTGATTGCAAGTGACGTCAGTGCAAAGCGGTCAATACATGCATGAGGTTGTCAAGAGAAACGCAGTTTGTTTTCTTTTTATCAATACATCGACATGGATTCAATGAGATGTCCCATTACGATAACACAAACTGCGTTGAAATACGTCTAACTCAACACACAGCCCTGTTATGTCTGATTTTGCCGTAGCACATCACAAATATCCAAGCATAACGCCATAAATACAATTGTCAACGGTTGTATGGTATACCTGGGGGTGTGATCCCTGGCTACGAGGCAGTTTCAGGTTGAATGGCTTCTGACTGTCACCCCCGAACAGAGATATTGACAAAATAGGGAGACCGCCGACATTAGGGCTGGATAGCTCAGTTGGTAGAGCCGGTAGAGCCGGTGGTCGCAGGTTCAAATCCCGCTCCAGTCAATTTTTCTTTAATCACCCCAAAATTGAATTAAAACTTACCCAGTCAGTTTCCCTTGTGGTTTATTGCTTAATACAACTGTAATACTTTTTTATAGGGTGCGTTCGATTAGCTTACACGTGTAAGTAAAACTTACACGAGAGCGTTCGATTAGCCATCATATGACACTTGTGTCCGCCCCCGGTGTACGCCACCACAGCCCCAGCTCGCGAGCGGGTCTCTGGTGGATGCCCATGTGTAATGACGTACTTCCAAGCGAAGACACGGCAGCGCTCGATTAGCTACCACTCGTGGCTACCACGAGTGTAACTCCCCGGTAAACACGTGTAAAGCTAATCGAACGCACTCAGAGTAGGGGAATTCTCAACATGAATAAAAATGATCTTACTAGTTGTAACATCGAGAGTCAAATCGGTTCCCATCTCCTGGGTCTGACCGGTACCCCTCACTGTCCGCAGGATAAACTGATAGGTCACTCCAGGCATCAGTTCAGTCAACGTAACTTCGGTGTAATCCTTAGGGATGGTGACCGGTGACGAAGGACTACCGATGAACGCCGGGGAGTAGGTGAGCTCAAACACGTCAAAGTTTCTCCCCGGCGGGGCGTTCCAGAGCAGAGTAATGGATTGCGGAGTGACACTGCCCAATCGCAATGAGGATGCATTTGGAATAGATGTGTCCATTTCTGTTCACAAGAATAAACGGAACAATTATACCGATGAAGCGTTTACAAAATGAAAAGTTGCAATTGAAAGAAATGGCTAGTTCTAAAAATCAGATACCCCGTTAGTGCTGTTATTATTTGTATTATTGGTTGATCAAATACACCCTTTGCAGCCCAATGGCTGAATTGCACAGTCTGATACATGAACACTAAAAAAAAAAACACCAACAGGCGTCTGAATGCTTCAAGGCGCAGGCACCAAGGCATTTTCGTCTTGATAAAGGGAACCTCTATAAGGAAAGTGTAAATTTCTGTTGGAACATTTCAAGGGCACCAAGGCAATGACCAGGGGCAATGGAGGCAATTGTCTCTCTTGCCTGGTGTATGTACAGAATTTACAGGAAACTACAATCTTATCAGCAACGAAAGAAGCAACGAATAAAAATAGTAAAAGCACTACAAGACACAAAACTAAACAACCCATAAAATAAACTTCTTCCTTGAAGAGAGTTTCACAAAAGAATAGTTCAAGGAAAACGGATATCCATTAAAATGAAAAGGCTAACACTGTGTGTTTTTGTTCCATAAAAAAAACCGAGTAAAACTTGATTTTTGTTGTTGTTTGAGTTCATAAGGAGTGTTTTAAAATTTGTATACGAAACATTTTTACAAATAAAAAGGGTGTATTTACACTTCAAAAATACATTTCTTAATTTGTAATGAATGAAAATTCCATTCCACACGTCCTTTACATACTAGCCCAGGCTAGGTCTCACTGTGTTCGTTACCATCCAGTATGCAATGCAGAGGGGATCCAACTGGGCTAGTTAAATACTTAGTTTTAAAATGCAAGCCCATATCATATGATTATTATTATTATTATTATTATATATTTCTGGTGATGAAACCAAGGATTCCTCAAAAGCGCATACTGCACTGTAACTCGCAAGCCTGAAGAAACCTGTTGGGTAGAAGATGATGAAGAAATATTCAGTTTTAGAGGTGGGAGGAAAACCCCAGAGAAATACTCCGGGGGAAAACCCACGCGATCAGGTAGGGACTGAAAACCCAATCCACATAGTGACCCCTGGCGGGATTCGAACCGGGTACACCAGAGGTGAAAGGCGAGGAAAGTACCGCTACACCAACCTGACCACCGGGATTCATACTGTTATCATTCTACTGAATTATAACCGGATATACCTCATCCCACACTAAAAAATGTCACCAAATTTACATTAAATTTAAAACATGTTTAATCAGTTGCCGCCGGGATTCTTTTCTTTTGTCATGTCCCCCCCCCCCCCCCCCGGTGGGATTATTTTGCCGGTATGATTTATTTTTAAGAGTACCACTGGTACAAGGTACCCCAGGTACACCAGGTCAAGTGCCTCCTCTGGAAGCTATGCTGCGCAGGGGCTTACTGGCAAGACAGAGAATGGGCACTGGTCACTTGCCCAACACAACCGTTCCTTCATGCTAATAGACCTTATGCACGTGCATCATTTGAGTAGGGCGCCCTCGTCTAGAGGTCAAAATGAGGTTGTTCATTGGCCAATCCTGTGCGTCGTGCGTACAAATATCTGCGTTTCCATTGTTTCATCATCGATTTACCTCTAAGATGGCGGCGTGATGACGTCAATGCATAAGGTCTATAATCATTCCAGTGTGGACAAGTCTTTTAGACACCACTGTTGGTTGCCCTACAACATCAGGGACCAAGGCCTTCTGTTCCAGGGCGCACAAGCTTCTTAAGGCCTTGTGCTAGTAACTTTTATTATACTAGCTGTGTTGTAAATGTTTATCCTGAATCACATTGTTGTATTTTCACTCTGTTATACATTTCCTGTTGTATGGCATTCTCCATGGTAGTGGGCACTGAAGTTCCCTTCTGTGCTTATTCGTTAAAAAAAAAAAGAACAAAAACAAAAAATCCTGACTTTACGAAGCCAAGAGAACAAAGATGCTCTTTACTGCATCATGCATTTTGTTTTCTCGACCGAGAAAATGTCAAATTCACACACTGTAGATTGCAAAACTTCGGCCATTACCTTCGGCATAGGATTGAGGGTTTTTAACCTGGCCCTCCAGTTCTCCTCCCTCCGGAAAAACTGAATGCTTTCGATCTCTGGCTCAAATTATTATTATATTCTTAGTATTATTTAATATAAATATTGGCTTCGGGTTCAAGAGGTCTCACCTGTTGTGACGATGATGGTTTCCTTTTGACTCAGTACCTTATCTGCAACAGCTCCCACTGTTGCGGCAACGCTGATGATATGGCGCGTGTTTGGCTGAAGACCAGTGAGGTCATAGGTCAGAGTGCTTGCAGGCAACACAAAGCGGTTACTGTTACCTTCAGAAATGTAGCACAACTAGATAACAAAATGAAAGGGTAGTAGAAGTATTTTAACCTGATACATGTTATAGAAGGGAGAGTATAAGTACTAGATGAAATAGGGAGACCGCCAACATTAGGGCTTGATTGCTCAGTTGGTAGAGTGCCGGCACAGTAATCGAGAGGTTGCAGGTCCAAATCCCGTTCCAGTTTTTGTTCACCCCAAAATTGAGTTATAGAAAAGGTTACAGATGCAAAGGTCAAGCCCAATGTTAAATCTTGTAATGTTGCATTTTGCTCTTAGCCATAGGAGTATAGGGACTCTTTGGTTAAAGCCCCAGCTCAACATTGGTAAGAAGAAAATCATAAATGTTCACAGATTTACATATACCTTACATGGTATAAAGATAATGATGGTGGAAAACTTTCCCAGAAATAATTCTGCCTGAAGTGTTATCAATTTTAAATAATAAATGAAACAAGATCCAAAATCAGTTTTCGTCTCAGTGAGATGAAACCCTGCCTATAGGAAAGCGTACAAAAATGCTGAATGCATTTGTACCGTTTTCTTGCAAATGAAACAACAAAAAGAGCTGACATTTTCACAGGTTGGTTTTATTACAAATATCTTGATTTGTGCAAAGAATGGGGAAACATTTACAATCAGTTTACCAATGTTGAGCTGGGGCTTCAAGGGGGGCAGAGCGGTTGATTTGCCCAAAATTGTACACAGATCAAAACACAAGTACCAATTTCTAATAAAAAGTTTGTTTTTTTCCCCCTCGCTTTGCCCGAATTCCCCCCCCCCCCCCCCGTTTCACCCAAATTTTGGGGGGTTCAGTTGCCCCTCTGCCCACCCCCAGCTCGTACGCCTATGCTCTTATCAGAGCCCAATACAGTGAACAGGCTGTTTGGACCAGCAGTATGGATGAGTATTAGATACAGGCCTGGAATTTCATCTTTGAGAGGGCAAGGCCATTTTCGTTTTGCAAAGGGCACTTTCCTTGGATAATCTTAAAGTCTACAGGAAACTTTTGAAGGGGCACCAAGGCAAAGACCAGGGCAACGGAGGCCTCCGTCGCCTCCCAATTAATTCCAGTGACTGAGTGGAGGAATACGTCTTTGAGTTGAGAATTAATTGAACGAATATTGAGACAGAGGAATACTAAAGTGAAGATTGAACTGTTAGGACTGATCTTTGTGATTGAATCTAACTATGATGAAAGGCATGCGCCCTAATTAATTTGAGAACACGACTTGTAAAAAGTTGTTGATCGGAAATATAGTAACTGAATTGAGTTATTTTCTTGTCTCCTGGTCATTTATTTCTGTCATTTGATTTTATAAGCGGGGTCTCCACTTTTAAAAACCTGAAGTTCTGACAGCCGCTACATACATTAACTTTTTGGTTATACATGCTCACCTCATACCCTTGAGCTCCTGGGACAGGCTGCCACGACACAGTGATCTGTCTGTCCGTTTTGACATCCACCGAGGGTGGTGAAGCTAACGTCAAGGGCCCTGCGTGAACACACGAAGAAGGGTAAAATTAACAACAGGTTCCTTGCATATGATGATGTCAAGGGCTTACCGTCTGTACTTGGTGAAGAGCACTTCCAGTGTTTGACCTCAGCTATGATCGATAGCTGGGCAAAACATTTTGGTTTGGGTAAAGCATGGCTATTGTATGCTTCTACTTCTACTTCAACTTTGTTACTCGGCAGGATCCTCAAGTTAGGATATAAACGCCAAGGAGCAATCATAGTTAAGTGTCTTGCTCAAGGACACAAGTGCCGGGACCGAGACTCGAACCCACATTGTGATGACTAAGCCACCAGAACTTGAATTCGGTGCGCTAGACCGCTCAGCCACAACACGCTAATGCTACCCTAATGACAGACAAATTGTACAAGGGAGGCCCGACAAATCCATAATAATGACGGACAAAACAAAATACACAAGGATTAAAATGATTGAAAATGATTGTGTTTTACCCATACACGGATGTGTCTTATACACTGTGTACTTTTCGAGTCCTGTGAAAAAAACACAGGCATATTACTCGGGTGGGATTCGAACCCACGACCTTTGCCATTCTAGAGCAGATGTCTCACCACTAGACCACTGAGACTGCGAGATTGCTAGAGGCCGTTCGAATCCTTTATTTTAACAGCGGGTACCGCAACGATTTTAACAGATGTCAAATTTTCATCTTATTTCAAGCATTCCATTTTTAGCAGTGATACATCAAAGAAGAATCATTCTCCACAAAGGGCATGATGGCAGCGCATCGAGGCCAATGACTGTGGTTAAGATTAAGGACTTCCACACCTCAATGTTCATATACTTACTGGTATATTGTGATTTCTGAGAAGTCCCACTGGCGTAGCCGAGAGTGAACAAGTACCGAGTGGCTGGATTGAGCCCTCTCACAGTAAACTCCTTGATAGTCCTGGCTAGCGTTACAGCAGGAGCATTGCCCGGTGTCCAACTCAGAGTGAACTCAGTAAAGGGTGTTGTTGGTGGCTCCCAGTACAAATCAACTTCCGTCTCGGTGACGTCTCCGATGACCAGCTCTCCAGGCACAGCAGGACCTTCACAAAATAAATTTGAATAAAATTGAATAAAGATTATTGTACTCTTTAAATCCCCACCTCAATATAGACCGTTCCGGCCTGTCAATCAAACTGTGCGCATTGACCAATTGGATCACACCTTTTGGTCATATGACCTCAGTCAAACTCGGTCACACGTGCAGTGTAAACGTACACAGACTAAGGTGTGTGGGCAGGGCTTGTTGCCAAAGCCGGAACGGTCTGTTGGTAAAATATCTGTACATGCTTTCATTCTTTGCACAAATCAAGATATATATGTGAAAATTTCAGCTCATTTCATTGTTTTATTTGCGAGAAAAAAAGGTAATTTGTATGCATTCTTAGGCAGAGTTTTTGTCTCAAAATGGAATAACACTTCAGGCCGAAATATTTCAAGGAAAGTTTTCTACCATCATTATCTTTATACCATGTAAGGTATATGTAAATCTGTAAACATTGATGTTTCTCTTTCTTACCAATGTTGAGCTGGGGCTTCAAGACTATTATGCATAGAGGTAAGCCTGCATCTGTGTCAGTGTTTTCACATTGACTTCGCCGTGAATCACTTTATTCAAGTTTAACCACTTCACGCCTGATGAACGTCGTGTATATTAACACAATTTTTTTCCCTTGGCAGTTTACGGTGTAGCGTGCACAGTGCATGCACTCACCATACAATGTTTCGTTTCCCCCGTACAAAGAGGGACAGACTGGAATTCATGCTTGAAATCTCCCTTTTTCTCGGGGTTATTGTGTAATCCCCGAGTCCAGACCGCTTGTCCTTTTGTTTCATGAACAAGATTACAAGAGATTGATAGGCTACCACTATTGTTTATTATTTTATCTTTCAGCTTGAGCTAATCATCCAACCAGATTGCTCGACAGCCGTGGTTTATAGAGCCACAAACAACGGCTGCAATTTTATATACAATGGTGCATAGTTACTGTTGGAGCGCACATACGTGCTCACGCAACATGCTGAATTTCCTTTGTAAGCTTTCTTTGATCATGTGATGATCACACTTTAGTCAGCTGGAAGATAAATTCTTTATCACACGCGCGCTTCGGCCTCGTTTGATATGGGACACAGAAGCACCATATTATTCCGTATTCCACTCGCGCTTGAGTGATAACTAATAGTATGTGGCTCAATGAGAGATAAGTCCGATGGTCCGAGTGAACCCAGACTCCAGCATAGGTTCCGGCCACGAGGCCTGTCATTGGACGTGGCTTTAACAGCCAAGCTTTTGTGATTCACAGTGCATGCACATCATATTTTCTCGAAAGAGAACAATAAAACCCCAGTGCTTTTTATAAGAACCTTGGTTGTCTTTGCTTTGCTTAGTCAGGGTTTTATTACGACACCAGTATCTTCAAAAATTAATTTCTCAACACTTGAAAAACAAATACCTCACAGACGCACAGTAATACAGTCACACTGTGATCTTCATTGCTGTTTGTATTTTTCAGATATGATGCAGCATCCATTTCTGATATCCCTAACCTGACTTCATGTAATTCACTGTTAAAAATAACTTTCCAACTAAAACTAGCCAAGTTATTTTGTTATTGGGATAATATTGTGACATTGATTTTTTTAATTTTTATATCTGAAACCCATACAGTCTCCTGATGAGGACTAGAGCAGGCTAGTCGAAACGTTGAGACCAATTGATAAACTCACTCCGCGGCAGTGAAATTACCCGAGAAGTCCCCTCGATCCACTAAGCGAAAGTATTAGTAGTCCTGGCCGATTTCCTACCTCCCCAAGTAGTACTTACATTGTTAATAAGCAGGACAGTTCTTTTCAGAACTAAGTTGTCTCCCCGAATTCCCAAATCTACTCCGCGGTAGTAGAATAATAACAGGACAATCACATGGTGTTACCGCAAACCAAATATACATTGATACCTCACCATGCAATGCCATATAAACCAATACTTCACTAAGAAGTCTCAAGAAAACGTCGTCGATTTGAAAGGGGGGAGACGAATGAAGGAATGCCAACCTGTCCTGAAAGGAATTTGAACTGGCGTGCTCTGCTGATCACCGCTGACTGTGTGAAGTGTTACTATGTAATCTGTATCTGGTTGCAAGCCTGTTAGGATGATTTCAGGGCAGGCTTCGACAGGGAGAAGCAACTCAACCATCAGGGGTGTGCCTGCACCTGCGCCACTTAGTGCATTTTCCACGCTGAATCCGATATGGTCATAGATGCCGGACAAGACAGCCAACGGATCGATTCCAAGGATAGCCCCATTGGAGTTTGGCGTTACAGTGACATCGTTAGCACTAATAGCTAAGGGTTCTGAAACAAATAGAATGTGATCGAGCAGTGTAATTATTGCACAAGGAATAGAAAACAGCTCTTTACAATTTTTAGTCTCTTTTTTTAGAGACTTTTTTTTTTCTCCACGATCTTCTCAAACGATGCACTTATAGTTAAAATATCATACAAATATTGGATGCAGTCGCAGAATATAATCACAAGGTGAAATCTGGACTATTCCATTTCACGCGGCAAAGTCGAGTGAAATGGAAAAGTCAGATTTCAAGCCAGATTATATTCTGCGACAATGCATAAACAGAATGTATTCCATATTTGTCTTACGTGACTCCCACACAGATCCTAGTCGTTGGATTTTTTCTCATAATAAACACAAAACAGACATGGAAACTCGTACCAGCCCACAATAGACCTATCCATTAGGCCCCTCCTACTAACGTACTGACCAACCACAGCCTTAACAACGCCACTGAAAGTCCGACAAAAGTCCCACATGTTAAAAATCCCATTAGAAAAGTAAACAAACTGCTGCCATTGTTCTGACACACAACAGTACACAGAACTTTTTTTTTTTTTTTTTTTGGTTTTTTTTTTATTGTTTTTTGTTAAAAATCCCATTAGAAAAGTAAACAAATTGCCGCCATTGTTCTGACACACAACAGTACACAGAACTTTTGTTTTGTTTTAATTTGTTTGTATTTCTGGTGGTACAAATCCCACAGCAGTGGTCCTTGTACAGTCGTGTAAAAGTGGTTTAACAATGTTTCCTGTCTGCATTGTTCTTTGGACTCAAGGCACTGTTCAAAAGGCCACAAAAATAAATCCATATCGTTCACGAAAACCATGTACGTGTGTGTATCCGATACCTGTGGGCTGCACCTGAACAACCGCTGCGATCGCAGCAAGAAAGTCACACCATGTGCTGCTGCTAGGCAGTTGCTAAGGTAGGCTGGGCTTAATGGATCTATTCTAAAAAAACTTCTGAAAAACGTGGACGACGTGTTGTGTGAAGGTAACAAAACTGCAGACTTTCATGGGTCGATAAGTGTGCAGGAGACCATTGGACATCCAGCTTCTGCTAGTTCCACTGTACTTACTGAGTCTGTAGGATTCCCGACCATACGGTGTTACAGTGCCAACTGCATCCACTGTGTTCACGATGAGTTTGTAATTCTCGCCAGGGGTGAGTCCGTCCAGACGCTTCATTGGGTTTGCAGAGATTGGAACAGTGCTTGACGAATCCCCGGGAGAAATTGGTGGGTTATAGATAAACTGGTACTCCGAGATGGGGTTGGCGCTTGGTATCCATGACACGGTGATGGTGGTGTCAGGAATGGGAACAACAGTGATCAACACTTCACCTAAATAACCAAAAAATGATGATTTTTAACATGTTTTTTGTTTGATATCGCCCACAGGACACAGGGGAAAAATATGAAAAGCATTTCAGTAGATGCAAAAGACTTACAGCAAACGGTGGATATCTTTTTTCATAATAGGTAAGATCATATTGGGTAAGATTTTTCATATAGCTATTTCGTGAATGAAGGTAATAATAATACGCATTGATAATAATAGTATGCAGTTCTTATACAGAGCGTTATCATACCCAACGGGCGTCTCAAAGCACTCATATTTTTTTCCTGCAAGGTATGTGGAGTTATGATTTGAAGTATGAGACCTGTTCCTTTACATATCACCATGTAAAGGTTTACAAGGTGCTGTGGCACAAACTGCAGCCGATCAAACCAGAAACACCGGGGTGAACCCCTTCTCTTTACGATAAGTGCAGTTTTTTTTTACGTGCATTACACAACACGAGGGACCTACGGCTTTACGTCCCATCCGAAAGATGCAGCAATAATGGTTGAGTGTCTTGCTTAAGGACACAAGTGTCACGGCCAGGATTCGAACCCACACTCTGCTGATCAGAAACATCAGAGCATGAATTCGGTGTTCTTATCCGCTCGGCCACGACGCACCAATAAATAGGTACATGTATAATCATGCAGTGATAATCAAAACATTAACGGGTCAACCAAGTTTGTGTAGACTAAACCGAGCAGGTCATCCAGGATGGTTTGCATCACCGCAGCTAAGACAGCCTCGTGTTGACGCACACACACTGTGAATCCTCCATGTTGATTGGTACATATGCGCGGCTGAAGCACTGTTTTCGCATTACACGCTCGTGCGGCGGCCATTGATGCGATGGTGTAAACCACCATGAACAAGCTACTCAGATAAGTGTATAGGCACTTTGACAGCCTTTTCCCCGCTTATTTCTGCACCGTGGGTTACTGGTATTAGATTCTAGCAAATAAAAAGAGGTGTGGAGTACATTAGAAGAGTCATCCAATGAGTATTCCAAGCCTCAATTTGTGGCCTAAAAATTAGTATACAGAAAAGGGGGAAGAACTATTCCAGTCCCAATCCAACATAGTCCATCGGACAGGGCCTAATGCTTTGATAAATAGGAAGCTATAACTAATAAACCAGTAAAATTGCAGGTACAACCATGTAAAAATATCTTTTGGGAGAAGTATACTGTTCGAAACGTCGAGACCACACCGGCTCTTTTCAGAGCCACCACCCCTCCCAAAAGAGATATATACATGGTTGTACCTGCAAGTTTACTAGTTATAGTTTTCTATCTTTCACAGCATGCAAAGCTACAAACATCACTTACTGCGATAAATATTTTAAGAAGAATGAAACCAAAACAAAATCTTTTTCAAATATCATCGTCACACTACCTGTAGTTTGGCTGATTGATCCAGGTCGGCTTTTTGTCTGATCACTGCC
The DNA here is from genome assembly GCA_911728455.2 of Marthasterias glacialis. NCBI lineage: Eukaryota > Metazoa > Echinodermata > Asteroidea > Forcipulatida > Asteriidae > Marthasterias > Marthasterias glacialis. The sequence continues at coordinate 4,886,001 of OU452223.1, forward strand.
AAGCCCAGCCAAAGTGGTAATGTACACAGTGTAATCCGTGACTGGCTTGAGTTGTTCGATCGTCACGGACAGCACGGTGGCACCTTGGGTAGCCACCACGCGGCGTTGACCGTTGGACTCCGAGATGGAGACTTCGTAGCCACTGACCACGCTGACCGCCGCCTCCCAGACCACAGTGATGATCGACTGGCTGACTTCAGCAACTTGGAGATTCCGTGGGGAAGCAGCGACTTTAAAAATGCAAAGAAATGAGAAGCTAAATAGTAAGAAATAAAATATATGTGACCTGGAGCATTCTATTTTCCCGAGGCTTTCAAGAGGCTTCTCTTCCATTCCTCGGGAAAATAGAACCTGCCGGGGATCACCGTAGGAGTCGTAGTTTTAACCATAGCACTCGAAGCAGTCAATATTTGTATACTTAACGTCGATAAAAATGTTCTTCCCCAAAACCCTACACCCAGTTTTTCCCCAACTTAAGACCCAGCTGCCTGCTCTCTTGTGACCATGATGTTGAGAATCACACCATCTACTATCCTTAAAAACCTCCGCAACGTTCCACACTCACTTGTTCGGAAAGGTCTGCTGGTGCTCTCCAAGCCGCCAATCCCATTAACCTCCACAAAGAGTCTGTAGGGCGTTCCTGGCTGGAGAGTGGAAAATGTGTGTTCCCGCGTGGAATCCACTGCAACATTTGTCACTTGCAGGCGGTCCGCGGTATTGGGGAAGCCAATACTTAACTGGTACCCTGTTGCAGATTGGTAGCTTGTCACACCCCAATTAAAGGTTACTGAAGTCTCTTGTACGTTCACAAGAAGAATCTCGGCTGGGCCAGGAATGGCTGTTCTCACTGTGACGGTTGTAGGTTCACTGCTCTCCTGGAACTCCCCTTCACCCACAAAGGTGACAATGTCAATGGTGTATTCAGTGTTGGGTTGAAGTCCCTCAATGTTAGCCTGAGGTTAGACAAATTTTTCCAATTATTTATTTAAAACAATACCCTAAAGCTTACGGGTAAAGCAAAAACCAATAACTGAGTGTACTGATCTATAAAAGGCTTATCATACTCCAAAATACAAGAAATTGTAATAATTGTGACATGTCGCGGTCGAGTGCACTGGACTCAAGCTGTGGTATTTCTGATCACCAGAGTGTGTAGGTAAAAGAACCTAGAAACACTTATCGCTAAGAGAAGGGGTTCGCCCCAGTGTTTCTGGCATGGTTAGTAGCTGCAACTGGCTCCAACTAGTCGGTGTGATGTTTCGATGATGCCGACTATACAATACAGATACAGATACTACTATGCACGTTTATAGTACAAAAAGTTACCAAAACATTTTCCGTTTCCCGCTCATTATCGATACCTTCGCATCAGCCCAACAAAATTCTTATCAGCCAAAATACCATTTAAATTACACGCAAATTTGAAAAATGCAAAAAACAGTTTATCTTTCTTCCAATATCACGGACACTACACACAAAACCTTAGGCGTTGTGGTACAACATTTTCCACGGAGTGGAGTAGTGTTTCTCCTGCGAGATACAACTTTGGTACAAAATTGAGACATTTTGCACCACCAGACAGTGCATCGATTTGAAATTGCATAGAAGAAAGATGACTGCAGAACGACGAACCACTCTACAACACTTACAGATGGAGTGAGTAGATCAGTGACAACAATCGGATCCTTGGCACTATCCTTTGGCTCGTAGGTGACCCGGTAGCCACTGGCAACAGTGTATCCAGCTTGTGCAGGTTCCACAGGGTTCCAGCTTAGGCCCACCGATTCTATAGTACTGGTCGACCCAACGGAATCCAGAGCAACTGCCTCCGGAACTGTAATACAAAGTTTAAGATACTCAAATGTTATTTTCATTCAAAGTACATAAACATTGCTGGAAGTTCAACATACAAATACTGACAATATGGGAGATATCAGTTGAGATTAGAAACAAGGTTGATCCAGTTAATACACAACCTCTTTCGACAGTACATCTTTGCCCAAACAAATTTGTAAGTCCGTTGCTTTTTAAAATTCTACATGATCTATTTCACGAGTATTTACGTAACGACAAAAATTAGCAGACAATAATGATTCAAACCAATAATTAAAAAAAAGGAAACATGCAAGAATTGTGTTGGTTTTGACAAAACCGTTGTTGCCAGTTATCAACACAATCATAAGGCCAATAACAAAAAGACAGCTCCACAGAAAAAAAATAAACTTACTTGTAAACTGTGTGATGACAAAGTCATTCACTACCTGTCCGACGACAGACAGCGTAAATGTGTACTGCACGCCAGGTATCAGATCGGTAGCATCATAACTACGTACACTTGGACCCATAAAATCATTCGCTTTCTCCACATTGTTGGCGTCCACTACTCTGATATAGTAGCCTGACACTACTCCCGTAACTGGGGTTATACGGACAGTAATGCGCTGTGTTTCCACCAGAGTAACAGTCAGGCTTGCTGGAGGAGCAACATCTGTATATAAAGAGGGTTCATACATTTACATTGTTGAATCAATTTCCATAGATTTTTTAATGCATTTTTCATTATTAACGGAAGTAGGAGTCGGTGGTGTTTTTTTTTGGGTGTGGAATGTTGTGATTATGGAGGGTCTCAGAAGTCTGGCATGTTCTAGGTGCGACAGAGCGTTCCCGTAGACATGTGCCTGCAATCCAGGGGACTGCCAGAACGTTCTGCTGGACCACGACAACGTGCCGAACTTCAGGAACAGTCCTACATAAAAGAATACACGCATTTAGCATTTTTGAATGTTCCAATGGAACATTCTGGCAATCTAACAGACCGGGCCCATGTGCGCGCGCTGGAATACTTAACCAATCCAATTAGAACAATCCTACTGTTCGGACGTTTGAGACACCCCCTATGGTGATGACTGCATTACCAATACTCTGAAGCAATAAGTCCCGTTTTTTTTATTACTTCCAGGCCAATCAATTATGTCAAATTGTAATCCTTGCTCTGATTTTCATGACCACCTCTTATTGCTCTGATATTCAGGACCACCTCTTATTGCTCTGATTTTCAGGACCACCTCTTATTGCTCTGATTTTCAGGACCACCTCTTATTGCTCTGATTTTCATGACCACCTCTTATTGCTCTGATTTTCATGACCACCTCTTATTGCTCTGATTTTCAGGACCACCTCTTATTGCTCTGATTTTCATGACCACCTCTTATTGCTATAATTTTCATGACCATCTCTTATTGCTCTGATTTTCATGACCACCTCTTATTGCTCTGATTTTCATGACCACCTCTTATTGCTGATTTTCAGGACCACCTCTTATTGCTCTGATTTTCATGACCACCTCTTATTGCTCTAATTTTCATGACCACCTCTTATTGCTCTGATTTTCAGGACCACCTCTTATTGCTCTGAATTTCAGGACCATCTCTTATTGCTCTGATTTTCATGACCACCTCTTATTGCTCTGATTTTCAGGACCATCTCTTAGTGCTCTGATTTTCATGACCACCTCTTATTGCTCTGATTTTCAGGACCATCTCTTATTGCTCTGATTTTCATGACCACCTCTTATTGCTCTGATTTTCAGGACCATCTCTTATTGCTCTGATTTTCATGACCACCTCTTATTGCTCTGATTTTCATGACCATCTCTTATTGCTCTGATTTTCAGGACCATCTTTTATTGCTCTGATTTTCATGACCACCTCTTATTGCTCTGATTTTCAGGACCACCTCTTATTGCTCTAATTTTCATGACCACCTCTTATTGCTCTGAATTTCATGACCATCTCTTATTGCTCTGATTTTCATGACCACCTCTTATTGCTCTGATTTTCATGACCACCTCTTATTGCTCTGATTTTCAGGACCATCTCTTATTGCTCTGATTTTCAGGACCATCTCTTATTGCTCTGATTTTCATGACCATCTCTTATTGCTCTGATTTTCATGACCACCTCTTATTGCTCTGATTTTCATGACCATCTCTCATTGCTCTGATTTTCAGGACCACCTCTTATTGCTCTGATTTTCATGACCTTTCCCAATTGATTAAAGCAGTGCTTTTCTCTCCCGTTTAACCCCTTCTCCAGAAGTCTTAATGCTCCCACCTGTTCTGAAAACCTGTGAAGCCTGGGCACTCTCCTTAATCAAGTCTCCGAACTGGCTGAACACAGTAATGCTGACTGTGTAAGCTGTGCTTGACTCCAACCCACGGAGGACAAACTCTCTGGGGTTGTTGCGGGTGGTGGTGATAGGGCTCGGTGTGCGTCCCACTCCATTGGCGGGGTCTGCATAGCGGATGATGTAGCCGTCATAGTTGCCAACAGACGGGGCGTCCCACTCCAGGGAGATTGAAGAGGAAGTCTGCAAAGGGGAACGGACTTGGGTCGACTCAGGACCTAAGGAGGGGAGGAGGGGGTGGAAAGTAATAAACTCCAACACTGAGCAGAAATATATACTGTGAAACGATACAAGCACGTTCTGAAACAGTATTATGCATTATGTATTGCTGCTTCTTGTGTTTTTCGGCCAGTGCTCAGAGAGCAACTAGATAGTGGTTCAGTCTGCATTTTTGCAACCCGTCAGGAGCCATTGTCTTGTTGTGTATTTGTTCGTTGGGGGCTGTTTATTGTTGGTGTTGTTTTTTTCTTCTCAGTGCTCAGTGCAATCTCTTGTTGTTGAATGAATTTTATGTATCTATTTTTTACATCTTGTGGCTGTTTTTATCCTGTGAAATCAATCAATAATGAAATGAAATGAAATGAAATGAAATGCATGACTCGAGGTTGGACTCAAGCTACAGTAATTACATTTTTTTTTGGGGGGGGGGGGGTAAAATTGTTATCATCTAAAACAGATGTTTCTGGGGACAAAGTTGCACCATCCCTACAAAATACTTCGTTGTAGATGTTTAGTCTAGTTCCCATCTTGCTTACATACTCTTGCAAGATTTGTGCAAATAAACCCGACCATTGCCTAGATCATTTCTCAAAGTTGAAGGTGCTGCAAACATGGTCAAAGCTTTAGCAAACAAATTTGAGCATGTATGATCATGTTTTCTTTCACTTTAAACCATTTCAGGTATTTGGTTTCCTCTATTCAAGAAATATTCTGTTTTGCAACATGATACTCCTAAAAAAAAATTCTTTTAAAAATGTAGACTTTTGGCGGTGTCATAAATTAATCACAATCCCTGTTCTTTGTGTTTGAGTTAATCCTCTTGCAGGGACGAGATTTGCCAATTGTGAAAGTTCCTGAAAATGCCTCGCAGGCGTGGGTTCCCCAGATGTTACAATTCAGGAGGTTTACAGACTCTGTGCATCACCAGAAATACAAAACTACAGGTTTTGGACACAATGTGGACTATTTCCTTCTCCCTTTGGTGATTGCTTTACTTCTTACGAGAAAATTTGAAGGCTCAGGGAGGTTGTGACAAAATCCTGAAATCAGGGAAAATCCTGATGCCTGCTTTACTTCTTTTGAGAAGTTACATGCCTGCTCTTGTTATCGTCGCTCATGCGTGGGGCAGCATGCTACCGAGCAACAGTAACTTAGTTTTCTTTTGTTGCCCCTGACCCTGCATGATTTGTCGTTTTGTTTTCTCCATGTTTGGCTGCTTGCCCCCTTTCTTGGCTTTGTTCCCTTCCCGCATGCTCAGCCCCCCCCCCCTTTTTCAATTAGTTCTTTCTTTTATCCATTTTATTACAAGTATTTATTTATCTACTTAATTGTTTTCTGTTTGAATGACTTTTTCTTTCATGTTGATGTACTTGCTTCGTTGTAATTTTTGTCTGATTTGTCTTGGTCAAAAAAAGTCAAGAAGAAAAACAACAAAGACTCACTCGTCACCACTTCTGTAGAATCTGACAGCGATGCAGTGCCATCAGCGGCTACCGTGTAAAGCTCTAAGGTATACAACCGACCCGGCATTAGGGATGTGAGTACAGTTTCCCGGACGTTGTTGAATACCAGCGGGGAGTCTTGGTCACCATCTGATGGGGTGTAGGTCAGCTGGTAACTATTTAACGCCCCATCCTCGGCCGTCCACTGAACGCTGATTGATGTGGTGCTTGAAGACACTGCAGTCAGTCGTGACGTTTCTGTTGAGACATCCAATCGGAGCAATTTGAGAGAAATCTTGGATTTTAAGCGCAATTTTAAAGGGATTCAAACCTGGTCCTAGTTGCCTATTGTTTGGTCACAATGGGAAGGCTCTCCGTGTATGTGCTACAATAATTACAACAAATGGGAAAAACTACAAAATTACAACGGCGAACCTTTGGCAGGGAGTTATTTCATCTTGAAACTAGAGACTCTGTAAATAGGCCTTATTTCTGACTGGATTTTAAGCGCAATTTTAAAGGGCTTCAAACCTGGTCCTAGTTGCCTATTGTTTGGTCACAATGGGAAGGCTCTCCATGTATGTGCTACAATAATTACAACAAATGGAAAAAACCACAAAATTACAACGGCGAACCTTTGGCAGGGAGTTATTTCATCTTGAAACTAGAGACTCTGTAAATAGGCTTTATTTCTGACTGGATTTTAAGCGCAATTTTAAAGGGCTTCAAACCTGGTCCTAGTTGCCTATTGTTTGGTCACAATGGGAAGGCTCTCCATGTATGTGCTACAATAATTACAACAAATGGGAAAAACCACAAAATTACAACGGCAAACCTTTGGCAGGGAGTTATTTCATCTTGAAACTAGAGACTCTGTAAATAGGCCTTATTTCTGACTGCAAGAGGGTGCCCTTTGGGGTAGATTGGGGTTCAAACCGTAGAAATAGCGTGGTAAACCAGATGCAATTAGATTTCTAATAAAGCAGTTAATATACAACATTTTTAGTTTTTTTTTATTGATTTTACAATGTAATCAGTGTAAGAAAGTTGCTTGGAAAATTTGTACTTTTAATGTTTTGAGATAATTTTACGCTTTCAAAATGGAATAACTATTGCGCCCTCTTGCTGACAAAAATACAGCCTATTGCAGATTGTGTTTCCCTGTTGCCATGCCAGAAATTAAGGAGAGCTAAGGAAAGTCCTGACACTCCTTCCGGATGAGAGAAACAAAACAGGGGGAAACCAAAAAACTCCAGCCATGAAAAGGGGGAATTTCTGAATTTCGGCAAGTGTCCAAAAAGACACCATGAGGCGTAATTTTAATATAACTCACAATATGGCATGTTGTGGCCGAGCCGATAAGAACACCGGACTCAATCTCTCATGCTTCTGATCAGCAGAGCGTGGGTTCGAGTCCCGGTCGTGAAACTTGTGTCCTTAAGTATAACACTTAACCATTATTGCTGCGTCCTTCGGATGGGACGTAAAGCCGTAGGTCCCATGTGTTGTGTAATGCATGTAAAAGAACCCAGTGCACTTATCGAAAAAGAGAAGGCGTTCGCCCCGGTGTTCCTGGTTTGATTGGCTGTAGATTGCGCCACAGCACCTTGTAAACTGTTGCATGGTGCTATGTAAAGGAACTGGTCTCATACTTCAAAAGTAACTCCGAATACCTTGCTGGAAAAACACTGAGTGCTTTGAGATGCCCATCGGATGTGATAAAGCACTATATTAGAACTGTGTGTTATTATTATTGTTATATGCAGATAAACTGGGTTAGTGTGACACCTTGATGAAGACTTACTTGTCGTAAAGGTGGCCCGTAGCTCAGTGCTCGAGACATTGGGTGCCAAAACCCCGACGACTGTGCTCTTAACAGTTGCAGTGTACAGGGTCTGGGGCTCCAGATTGTCCAGGGTTATGCTTGTCATCGAGGACGAGACAGAGGTCATGGTGTGTGTTGGTGACCCATCAGCTGTATACTGCACGGTGTACATGTCAAGTCTGCCTTGGGCCGACAGCCAATCCAGGGTGGCACTGGTTGCGGTCACAGTGTTGACCGTGAGGCCAACTGGTGCTGTAGGTCCTGTAAATCATGAGGTAAAAGTTGCTCATTAATGACCAGTAGCTAAACTTTCAATAAAAAAGTCTGCTGTTTTTTTTCTAACCTGTTCATGACATAAATTATAGTTACTAAACTTGTACTTCAAAATTCTTAATTAATATTGGAATTGTTGTCTAAATTTTGAATTATGATAGATGTTAATTTTGCATCGGGGATAAGAATATTACTTGTGTTTTTACCCTTACACCGATGTGTGTGAAGCACTGTTTACTCAGTACTTTCCCCAAGTCCTGTGAAAAAAAAACTCACAGGCATATTCCTCGGGTGGGATTTGAACCTACAACCCCCCGCCATTCTAGAGCAGATGTCTTACTAACTAGACTACTGAGATTGCCCGGTAGCTAGAGGCAGTTTGAATCCAATTAGCATCGGGTACCGCAACCATTATGACAGATCTATATTATTTGTGTTTTTGCCCATACACCGATGTGCCTGTGAGTTTTTTTTCACAGGACTCGGGGAAAGTACTGAGTATACAGTGCTTTAACACACATCGGTGTATGAGCAAAAATGCAAATAAATTTTGAATTGTTTTTTGTGTGTGAAATATTGTTGAAATTGCTGGCTAGGTCTCTGTATATTTGTAATTGTAGAATGTTTTTGTGTCCGGACCAACTTGTAAAACCTCCTGAGAAAGGTTGACCCCATTAGCATGTGCATCTTTACAAATGTAATTGGCTCTAACATATAGTTTTATCTACATATCAATCAATCAATCAATCAATCAATCAATCAATCAATCAATCAATCAATCAATCAATCAATCAAAACAATTTATATAGCGCCTGTACCCATAAAAAATATGTTCAAACGTGTTTTGGCAAACAAAAATACACATAAAAATTACATGTAAAATGCCTAAGAGTAAAAATGAGTTTTGATTCTCTTTTTGAAAATGTTCACATTTGGGGAAGTTTTGATGGCTATGAGGAGATCATGCCATAACATTGGTGCTGAACTGAAAAATGAACTGCACCCATATGAATGAAGTTTCCATTTGGGAATGTGGAGAAAGAGTTTATTTGAAGACCGTATGTTGCAAGAAGACGACTGAAGAGGTATGAGATCGGTGATACACGTGTATATTGTGAAGCAAGTCCAACTTAGCACAGGACTGGCATGCTTATTATCATTTATTTATTTATTTATTTCTTGTTTATCCTGGGTAAAACAAAGGTGTTTCCAGTATTATCTTTTCAAAAAAAATAAATAACAATCACAAAACATCGCACGGAAATATGACATTCCATGTTAAACACATGACTTTCTTGAGCTTTAGCGTAAATTGAGTGAAATTTGTTTGGATATCATTGGACAGCTCTCGTCAAAAAAATAAATAAAAATAGTCAAAGTATTATTTTGAGGGAGCTCTTGAGATCAACAGCTGGTACTTACTTGTGTACTGGGGTTTAACATCTGACTGGTTTGTGGCACCAGTAAGGCTGACCTGAAGTTTATAGAAGGTTCCTGAGTTTAGACCAATGAAGGATGCAGTGGTTGGTTGACCTGTGGGGGAAAGGGATAAATGCTGTCAAAGAGATATCTTTGGAACGATTATCGCCAAAACTGTGGCCAAAAATTGATCTGCATATGACATAAAATTTTGAATTTGTCATGTTAGCAGTTTTAGCAATGATTGCAACTCTTTTTTAAGTACCTGAAACCAGCCAAAAATGTTTCAACCTGTGAATGGACAGAAAGGCTTATCCTTAAAATAATTTGAGTTGATTCGTTTGATAAATGATGTTTGAAACTTTGCATGGTGTAAAAGAAAAGAGCCGGTGTGGTTTCTAACTTTTCTCATGAGACTACACAGGCTCTTTTCAGAGCCACCATTCCTCCCAAAAGAGATTTTTACCTGGTTGTACCCGCAAATTTTACTAGTTTACTAGTTATAGTTATAGTATCCTACAAGACCACACCGTCTCTTTTCAGAGCCACCACTCGTCCCTAAAGAGATTTTTACCTGGTTGTACCTGCAAGTTTACTAGTTTACTAGTTATAGTTTCCTATCCATTTGTTGTTTTTAGTTTTCATTTAACATCGGCCTCACAATTTCATCAAAAATGGACGGAAAAATCTATGTGCATTTTCCATAAATTTTTTGAATAAAATTTGAGGGTAACTAAAAAATTAATAACCCTATCAAACTCAAATTATTTTCAGTGTAAGTCGCCATGTCCCTTCACATGTTGAAACATTTTGGGTTGGTTTCAGGTACTTAGACAAACGTTACGATCGTTGGAAAAACTTCTAACGTGACGGTAGATTAGTGGCCCCCCTGTACTGTGTTTCCTGACCATTTTGACATATGACAATAAGGCATAACGATTCCACTCCTCTTCTTTCTGCTGGCTGGTTACCATCTCCATATCATATTGAATTGTTGAAACAAAAACAAACAAAAAACTTGTATAAAACTATAAAAAAAGACAAACCTCGAGGGAAATTGAGCCTGCGTATAAGGGCATCAGACCCAGTCTGAATAATCGCCGAATAACCAGTTGCACCTGGAAGTTCATCGATGCCAAGAGGTCCCCAGACGATATCGATTGACGATGTTGTAACATCTGTGACCTCGACGGAGAGGACCGGCAGAGATTCTGGATCAGATATGAAAAGCATGTTGAAATTTCATTGTATTAGGCATTCATAAATACCCCAGACGGTTTATCCATTCTGATTGGTTGCGAGAATGTCACATGGGGCTGTTTAAACATGGCCAAGAGTGTTTATAACCAGTCAGTAATTATACTAACACGGGCGCTACTTTACGCGTAGTGCAATCAATACATATCATCGGTACTCCCCGTAAAGTCTATTAGAACGCGCACGCGTACGCGCAACCGTTATGGCATGTATGAATAGGAATAAAAGAGTAGTGACTCGGTCTTAAACGGCCGTTTAAAACCTTGAAGGGTCGTGGCCGTGTGATAAAGGACGGAGCCGAAGGCCATTTTAATTCCAGTGTGAACAGCCCAGGAAAATTCCACACCGGTAACTTAACCGAGTCCAATAGGTAGGTTAACCGGCCACTTTCTGCCCAGGTAAACTAACCTGCTCAAACTAACCGAGCCAAAAAATCCAGTGCGTACGTTTCGTCCTTGTAAAACCGGCCAGTACAATACCAGATCCTGTTCACACGCAATGGCTGGTTTATAGTCGGTCGTGCGATGCTCGCACGATGGTAAACTCAACGCGTGCTGCAGCTTATAGTCGACGCTGATGCCTCAGTTGATTTGTTTCACCATCGTCTCGGTTAGTTTACCCACGTCAAATAATCCGCAAGTGCAGACACCGGTAAGATTTACCTATTGGAACTTACCCATGGTCTTGGTTAAGTATTTATTAATCCAATGGGAACAAAGCTAAATATGCTTAATTCAGACAGCGCTTTTTAGAAAGGGGGAAAGAAAGAACTTCTCACCAGTGGAGGCTGCAACATTGATGGGATCACTTCGTGTCTCAGTGTTGGTATCACTCCCGCTTAATGCCTGGACACAAATAGTATAGTTCTGACCGACGCCCAGTCCGGTGATAACGTACGTGACCACATCCGCAAAGACGTTCGCCACTTCAGTGGTGGTGCCATCAGCCGACTTGTAAAAGATGTGGAAACGGTCAAACACGCCTTGAGTACTGGGTGCTGTCCAGGTGATCGGGACACTGGTTGCAGTTGGGGACAGTTCATTGGTATTCACCACTGACAAATCCCTAATGGGATCTGGAACTGAAAGTTAGAAATGAGTATTTCAAATGAGTACTTGGGTTGATTCAAATTTGCAAACAACTTAGCTTTCCTCTTCCAATATTTTTTATTACGCATAAATCCGCAGCATTTTTACCCATTATGCATAATTACGCACCACCTTGTAAACCCTACATAAAAGGGTCTCATAAATAAAAAACTTTAAAAGCCCGTCTTTAAACAAAACAATAATAAGCGCCTTGAGTACCCAATCGTTGGTAGATAGGTGCGCTATATAAGATATTATTATTCTTGTTCATATCTTTGCCATTTACTTGTCTGCTTTAAAATTTCTCGTGTTATTATTATCCCTAATATGTTTGTCTCTCCATCAGACATCTCACCAAAAGCCTTGGCTTCAAGAAGGTGCCACCTTACTTATTTTTTACCTTTCTAATATTCAGTGTTGCTTTATCTAAATTAATTTAAGGGTCTCAATGTTTATGCAATGTTTATGTTTCTGCATTTGGTTTGAAAAAAAAATTAATTTGAACATAAGTTAATTTCAACATGGTAAAGAGCTTGTTGGTTGTTTCTCTTTTTTATTTATTTAATAAATTTTTTCATTTTATATATTTTGAACAAAAAACTTGCCGGCAACCTTTCAAGAGTGTTTGCTATGCTTAAAGCAAGGATTTCAACAACAAAAAATTTCACCGTGGTAAAAATCTTCAGTCTCACTTACTGGTTCGAGCTTGAATGGCCCCCTCTGTGGTTGGAAGCGCCACCGTCTGAATAGTGATGGTATACAGGGTACCAGGGAGTAGGGAGTCGATAGTTACCGTCTCCGTGTTGGAGAACACCCTAAATTGGCCGTCCACCTGAACCTGGTACAGGATGTTGGATGGATTGTTGGACTCTCCCCACAAGACGTCCAGACTTGTTGTTGTTCTTCTCAGAACTATCACTTCCAGAGAATCAAGAGGGCCTGATGAAGAAAAACGTGAACATGAATAAAATTGTGTTCAGTATTTCCTAAATATACACTGAACTTGTGCTACTCTGTGTTTTTATCCATAATTTACGGATAGAGAATATAAACAATTTTGAAATAACTCAATTAATAGCGTCGAGCCCAGTTCATACTTCAAAGGAATGCGAAGGCGAAGCGAATTTGACGTCACAAATTTGCAACACTCAAAATGAATGTTAGTTGTAATTTTTACCCATACACTGATGTGTGTTAAGCACTGTATACTCAGTACTTTCCCCGAGTCTTGTGAAAAAAAACCTCACAGGCATATTCCTCAGATGGGATTCAAACCCACGACCCCCGCCATTCCAGAGCAGATGTCTTACCAACTAGACTACAGAGATTACCTGGCAGCTACAGGCAGTTCGAATCTTATTAGCAGCGGGTACCGCGACCATTATAATAGATGTTAATTTCTGAATCGGGGATAAAGAATATTATGTGTAATTTTCATCCAAGTTGAATGTGTTGAACTTCTTGCGAAATTAGCTGGGAATGTAGAAGAGTGACGTCAAATTCACTTCGTGTTCGCATTTGGTTTTGAAGTATATACCGGACTTAATCATGATATAATTTGCAATGATAAGAATCACTTTTATATAATTTTTTTTTAATCTTAAACTTTAATTTAAACGAATCGATATCAGTGCCAATCGCCCTCATTATTAACAGTAGCCTCTAAATTAATACTAAAAGAAACTAGAAAATTGTACCTAAAAACGCTCATTTCAATTTTGGTTAATTATGAGTGCATAAATGTACTTCCACAAACATCACAGGCTATTCATTGTTTTCTGAAAATATGATCACCTAAAACTGATTATATTTCACAGGCTGGTAGTATGATGTATTTGATAAAACTAGAGAACAGGAATTTGCACTCTTCTAAACATCCATGAATTTTTATTCATTTTTTACCTTTATAACCCCAGCAGAGTCCTGTGCCGATAAAATCTGCCCAATTTTTTGACCGTGTATTGGCTGGGCCGATCAAATCGGCTCTATTTATTATGTATTGGTTACAAAGATCATGCAACCTTAAATTGAGCTTCGTTTAAGTTTAATCCGAGACCAAAATAAAGCTTGGGAAGTCTGCTGTGAACTTGTGCATGCCTTGACTGCAGTCATTGTTTCAAGAATTTTCATTTGCAATTTCTGTTCAAAAGTAGTAATTTACAGCTATTTAATACAGGACACAGCTAGTATTTACAAGGTAGTATTATTTTTACAAACAACAAAGAGACTATTCGTCTGAGTAGGGAGAAACTGTGGATAAGTCGCCTCCACACCATTCAACCCCATGGTCTGAACATCCAAGAAGGAAATGATTCATTACTTTTTGTCTTTGCCCTCTCCTTTTTCCACAGATTGTATCTGTCTTGTACACTAATTTATCCCCCCCCCCTTTCTTTTGTGCTTCCAACCTATAGTGGTTAAACCAGACTCTTTCCCCATCCCACCCCTCATTTGTCTCCCTCTTCATTGTTCATCCCTTGCATCTTCTGACTGCTTTCTGCCTCTCTCTTTTCACTTCTTTCCAATTGACTGCTTTTGTTTCTTCAGTATACTTGTATGTGTGTGTTGTGTTGTCATTTAGCCTTTGAGAAAGACTCTGCTAGGGTCGAAACGAGAAGCCATTAACAATTTTTTTTTTGCATTTGTACAACAGGTCCTTGTGGTTGGTAAGCAGTTTGCAACAGCCGGTTTTATTCTTTCATCCTTTCAAACACTTACGGGTAGATTCAGTCATGCCGAGAGGATCGCTTCTCAGTTTCGGCTCTCCTACCGTCACAAAGATCTGGACAAGGTATTCTGTGCCTGGTTGGAGGTTCTCTATCACCCGACGATTTGTGGTGGGCTTGAGGGTGATCTCCTGGCTAGGGGCTGAGCCTGTCTGGGACACGACTATCACGAAGTTCTCAAAGTTGCTCGATGGGCCGAGCCACGTGGCTGTCAGGGTCGTCAAGGTAGCATCACTGAGGACTAAGTTCTGGACTGCTTCAGGACCTGTAAAAAAAAAAACACAAATTACGTCAGCAAAATATACGGATTACAAGCAGAAAACAGCTGGTGTGTCATGGCCGTCAAGCACACTGCATTTAAGCTCTGGTATTTCTGATCAGCAGAGTGTGGGTTCGAGTCCAGGTCTTGACACTGGTGTCCTTAACCAGCTGGCGCCGGATGACCTGTTTAAAGGTAAATGTTTCCCCTGCCTGGAAACGGAAGCCGTGTAAAGACGCCATTGTGTTAAATTTGAAATACCGGAGCAAAGGTCGCCTGGACAATCCACTGCTGAGCGTGCCCAGACCATGCACACGCAGTCTAATGCTTCGTTTCACCCACACAAAGACCAAAAAAAATGTCTTGAATATTTTGGTGCTTTCTCGCTATTGAGAGGTGGTTTTTGTGTAATCCCCGATTCAGGACCTTTGTCCATTTGTTCCAAGAAGAGGAAGATAGGTGCACTATATAAGACTCCGGTATTACTATTACTTTTATTATAGTGAAAAGGTATCCTAAACAGTCAATACCATCACGCTACTTACGGGTTATTTGTTCAGCTTCACCAGTTATCTCCGGATTCACCCCAATAACAGTCAAAGATATCTGGACAGAGTAACACACAAGGTGAAACACAGAATGATATAGTATTCACAATATTAAGGACAGGCACAAATAAGTTACTAAACATTGGACTATCTTGCCACAAACTATACTCCCACTGCTCACATATCCCATACCGATCACACCAGACTACATGTCCCCAAAACTAGCCGCTCTTTTGGTGACAATTCCTTCTCTTTTGCGTATATGTGGTTCCGAAGGAACCAGTTGACTCAACGTTTCGGACAGTATACTCTGTCCATAGCAGGAGACTGCAGAATTCCAACTTGGCCTGTGGCTTATATGGGGTAGTGCGGTAAGCCGTGGATGCTGGATGCGTTGGGTTGTGAAGGCAGGAACCGGAAGTCTATTGTGTGGTGGATCCAAGGTGGAATTCTGCAGTCTCCGGATGACAGACAGGGAACACTGTTCGAAACGTTGAGTCAACCGGTTCCTTCAGAACCACATATACTCAAAAGAGATTTAAACCACATGGTGTCACCACAAATCCTTACTTATTCCCCACCATACAAACCTTCAAGTCTTATTTAATTCCTTCTCTGTTGCAGGGCCACGTTTGTGGAAGAACAAACACCCATTAGGGAAGAACCTACTCTCACTATCTTAAAAAAAGCGTTAAAATCTCATCTTTTTACATAACCGTATCATAACATTGGTTGTCGTATTTGTTCTGCTTCATTTCATGCCTTTTTGTACTAGTTTTGTGAAGCCCTTAGCTCTGTCAGTAAGCGTTATAGAAGTTTATTATCTATGTATGTATGTCGGAGGTCTAATATTAGCCTGAATATCTAACGTCATCACTTCACGGCATGTCAATTTCTAAGCCAGATACTATTCTTCCCTCGATTGGTATTGAACCTTTGACCTTTTTGTTGGTGTCCAAACTGGCCATTGAACGATTAGGGTTTAACATGAGCACCAGCTATCTAAACAAATTATGCATTTCCATGTATATACGTTCAGGGTATGAACTATAATTTGCCTGACGAAACCAATGAATTTGTATTATAAAAGCTTGTCTTTATCAATAAATCTCAAAAAGGATCAAGACACAAGACCAGTCTTGTCTCGCATGGGAAAACACAAGGTATGAAAAATGTCATCACAATAGACTGATTCCATTAAGCCCCACCCCCTAAACATATTGACCAATCACAGCACTGGCTACACTGTACATGTGGGCAGCACAATGTGCGTCTCTTCAATGCCCTACTGCACGACATGATCATATTCAGGCACTGTAAGTACATGCACACATGTTTACAATTTCTAATAGGATTTTATCGAGTCGGACTTTTGGTGGCGTACCCAAGGCTATGATTGGTCAACACGTATGGGGGCGGGGCTGAACGGATCATTAAGCCAACCTTGTAGAGGGTTCCTGGCATCAGACCAGAGAAGGTGTGTCTTGAGGCGGCAACGGCCGGATAGAAGGCAGGGATTGGTGTTCCTGATTGGCCGTTGATAATAGGCGTGACCACAAGTTGGTACTGGGTCACCGCAGGATCGTTGACCACACCCCAGGCAACTGATATGGATGTCGAGGTAAAGTCAACAACGGAAACAGTGGCGGCTGGAAGAGACACTGTGAAGGAACGATTTTTAAAAGATTAAAAAGCAGTGTTGTTGTGGCCATTACAATTTGTTTGAGCAGAGGTAAACCACTGGAGCATGTTGAAAATTCAATACAGCAGACAAATATTGAATGCATTTGAGTGCATTGTCGCAGAATGTAATCGCGGGGTGAAGCCTGGACTGGACTCATTTCATGAGCTATGTAATGGGGTGTGATCCCTGGCTGCATGGCAGTAACCGGTTGTATGGCTTCTGACTGGCACCCCCCCGGAACAAAGATATTGACAAAATAGGGAGACCGCCAACATTAGGGCTGGATAGCTCAGTTGGGAGAGCGTTGGTACGTTAAACCGGTGGTCGCAGGTTCAAATCCTGCTCCAGTCAATTTTTCTTTGTTCACCTCAAAATTGACCCCCCAAAAATAATCACAACGAAAATGATATCATGATTTCTAGATACTGCATTAATCTAGTGACTTTTTCCCTGCCCTGTTTCAGTGTGGAAATAACGTATGCTGAAGTTGTGTGCAAGTGCTAATGGGCAAACAGAAATAAACAAAACTTACATGTGGTTCGTTGCATTTCAGTCGGTACACTTTGGAGCTCTTTGTCAGTGCCAGGGTCAATGACAGTGACTATCCCTAGAGTGTACATGGTTGCAGGGTCCAGACCATCAACTGTCAGTGTTTGTGGTGCATCCCTCGGTACCTTGGCAAAGATCTGTGAAAAAAAAAAAAAATGTGGAACTCGAAAGTCGTTCCGGTTTTTGCTTCCCCTAATACTGCACTTTTTTCACTTTGTTTTTGTCTTAAAAATCAACTGACCTATCAACATCCTCATTACCTGTCAAATATGGTCTCACTTTTATTGACATGAATATTAGTCGACTCTCACAACAGCAAGTACTGTCCTATTAAAGCCAAGCTCAACATTGGTAAACTGACTGTAATTGCTTCCATTCTTTGCACAAATCAAGATATATGTAATCAAACCAACCTGTGAAAATGTCAGCTCATTTCGTTGTTTCATTCGCGAGAAAACAGTACAAATGCATTCAGCATTTTTGTACGCATTCCTATAGGCAGAGTTTTCGTCTCACTGAGACGGCAGACAGGAAACAAGACCAAGTAGAGCGATGGACATCATTGCATTAATGAATTATGCAAAGCATGACCTGACCAATAACCCAGTGATGCTTTATTCGTGTATCAATAATGTCGTGCTACTTGGTCCTGTTTTCCGTCTACCCACTGAGACGTAAACTAATTTTGGATCTTATTTCATGTATTATTCAAACACGATAACACTTCAGGCTTAGAAGTATTTCAAGGAAAGTTTTCTACCATCATTATCTTCATACCATGTAAGGTAAATGTAAATCTGTGAACATTTGTTTTTCTTCTTACCAATGTCGAGCTGGGGATTTATACATGCCTTCTTATGAACAGCTAACGCAATTTTTTGTCAGGTGACTTGTTGAACTTTACCCGAGGCTGGTGGTGGATATGAGGCCAAGTCCAGAGTGTAACGACTTCCACACTGTACCTGCACAAATTTGTCAGTGCTTAGCTAAGATTTCCACTTATAAAGCAGCCCTGTGAATTAGCCGAGGGCTTCCATCTGATATTAAGCTTGAGATATTTGGTGACCCAAAACTGTACCTGTTTTGCGCCATCCATAGTGTAGTAAAAGACCTCAAACTCGTTGAATTCCCCACCAGGTGGTGTCCACATAATGTCCAATGAGACTGCACCCACGTTAGACACTGTTAAACTGGTTGGTGGTTCTGGACCTACAGGTACAGATAAATCATTCAAAGAGGCCATGAAGTAGTGATTTTTTGATGATTACGCGCCAGGAGTGTCATTTATGACAGCCATGGTGCATTATAAATGTACGATATCACTATTAATATCATGGAAAGACGTGGATTTGATTGACCAAACAATTTCGTTGCATGAACTCTAGTACAAGAGCAAAACTTACTTGTCTTTTGCATCACTGGCTGAGACATTTCCATCACTCGACTGTCCAGGAATATGGACTGCAGCTGGAAGGTGTACTCAGTTGCCGATTGAAGGTTGGTAACGGTTGCTGCGGTCAAGTCAGCACTCAGAAGCCTAGGGTTCTGACCCGACTGTGGGGCTGGATTGACCCTCAGGCTGTACAGAACAAGATCCGGCGTGACCGACGCTCCCCAAATCAGTGATATGGAACTAGTGGTGACATCAGACACTTCAACCACCAGTGGGGGTAAACTCTCTGGGGGAATACAAGAGAGGATAGAGTCTAATCAATCTCTGAAATGAGTATTAAACATGACAACTGTTTCCTTTAATTTGCTGAAATGTATAATAAGTTATGAATAAATAGAGGTGATGCATTAGACCTTTACTTTGGTCAAGCCATCTTGTATAGACCTTTCCATAGTCAGATGGCTTAGTGAAATTACCCTGACATGGCGGACAATTGCACAAATCTTCCTTAGGGCCTACTAATTAATGTTAGGGTAGGCACCGTCCAGATTCTCAAGTTAAATTTGTTTTGTACACATGGGAGGTAGAGCTAGGAAGGGAGTTCAGGAATACATAATGTTGTAGCGCAACACTAGTCGAGACTACTCACGAAGTTTGAGACCTTACCCTCCTAGGAATGAATTATTATTTATTTTTGAAGATTTAGTATTTAGCATTGTGTTGGTAAATGGTGCTTTTGTCCAGCGTGTCAAGGTAATCTTGAAATTGAACACTAAGCCACCTGACTACTATTGTTGATAAACAAACCGCGCTGGTTGGCATGGACGGCCAAACGTAGCAAAACATTCAAGTCTTGTTGACAGACGTTGTGACCAAATTCAACATTTTTGCAAACTTTATATTTCAAGAAAATTGCATCCCATTATTGGTTGGTTTGTTTCCCACAAATTCAACACTATTTGTGAGTATCTGGTGTAACATTTTTGCAAACTGTGATTATCTGTTTTTGCTTTGCATTGATGGCTCCCCGTAGTTTCTCCAACCTTGGTTGGCCAAAACTCGGGCTGTGACGTTGCAGAAGAAAGGTCTATAATCTTTAATTTACATCGACAAAAAGTGAAGCAAATGTAGTCTGGACCCTTTTAGCTGAAATGGGCATCAGTATAGATGGTTGTACTTGCACACAGGAAACATGGCGAAAGTGGCAGCAGCACGATAAAGGCCTCTATGCAACACAGTTCACCTTGAGGAAACTGTACTATTTTCCAGATTTCAGAGGAACTCTCATGCAACACAGACGCAGTGTTTGTGGATGCATTTGTAACTTGTTTCATTTTTTTTTTCTTAGTTTACCTGTGGTTACCGATGTTGTTATGGCTTCACTCTGCGAAGCAGAGTCCCCAGTGCCAGAGCGGGCTACCAGTTCCACTGTGTATGGCGTATCCGGCAGCAGGCCAGTCAGCTTGCGCGAGATGGTGGCCTTATCCAGCACCTGACTCGTTGGGTTGAGGGAGCCCTGCTCTCGATATGACAAGACGTAGTCATCGAAGAAGCCAATGAGTGGAGCAGCCCATGTAACAGTGATATCTAGTGTACCAACCATCTGAGTCCTGAGGAACCTAGGTGGCATTGGGGCTTTTCAAAAACAAGAGACAGAAATTTAACATCGAATAACAACCAAATCACGTTTACCCTCAGCTCTTTCAAACGGAACATTTTTTTGATGATTTTAAGAAAAAACAGGTATTGCCAATTTGACCTTTCTACCTGTTACCTCGCTTACAAATACTGAAAGCACTCCTGTTCATTTTGAATTTCGAAGTGCAACAGCTTTCAAAATAAAGTGTATTAACATGTAATGAAAGTGTTTCCTATACTAAAATCTATGCCTATACAGGTTTTGAGGCATTGCATGGTGAGGTATCAATGTATATTTGGTTTGCGGTAACACCATGTGATTGTATCTACTTTGCTTATATACAGTAGATTGTTCTTGTGAGAACTGTTATTATTCTACTACCGCAGAGCAGATTTCGGAATTCGGGGGGATAAGTTAGTTCTGGAATAAGTACTGCTTATTAAGTACTACCTGGGGAGGTCGGAAATCGGTCAGTACTACTAGTTTTGGCTTAGTGGATTGAGGGGACTTCTTGGATAACTTCACTGCCGCAGAGTGAGTTTGTTGGTCTCTATCTATCCTATTCATGTATATCATCAGCATATGAAATACATTTCTCTTAAAGGTAGAATATAGGATTGGTATTCATCCAAAAAAATGTTTTATCAGTACCAGTGAAAGCTTACTGATTATAAAGTTTATACCAGTATCAACCTTCCATTGAAATACTTCTGTCTGAAATACTGTCAAAGTCAAAAAAATCAAATTTGAAGATCCTGACTTTAATTTCAATTGTAGCAATCGAAAATAAGGACAATGTGTTTGCATGTTGAAAAGTGTGCACGGTTTTTCATTATTTTCTCCTGATTCGGATGACGGATTGAGCCCAAATTTTCACGGGTTTGTTTTTTTCATGTATATATTGAATCACACAAAGTAAGAACCCTGCGCTATCAGTTTTACCAATCCCACATTTGACCTTTAACTCTTTCACTACGGAATATAATGTACAGCTGTGACGGAATTGTTGAATATTTTGTTTATTTCGAGATGCTCCGGCGTATGTAGTAATTCACCGAGCCGCTGTGAGTGGCGCGACGTAGTGAGCGGCGCGCTGTAGTGACCGGCGCCCTGTAGTGAAAGACTTAAGAGACTCATTGATGAAATGCTGTGTGATTCGAACAGAAACGTTTACATGGCACTTAGATATATATATTTTTTTTTCAAACTTTGAAAATCTAAACAACAAATAAATAGTAAGGCTAACCTGTCCGTTGGCGAATTGTATTTAGCGGCATGACCTGCGTGTCATACTGCGCCATCAATTCTATCAGATACTCATTCCCTGGTGTAAGGCTTGTGAATGTATACTCTGTGTGGTTCGCCAGAAGCGCCTATAGAAAAAATAATATGTTTTATTTAAGTTGACATGTACCCTACCCAAGCACATACCCCTTGGAATCTTACTACGAAAGAAAGACCACAACCTGTGGAATCTACAAGCAAAACGCTACTTGACTCCCAAATCTATGGATTCAGGTTGACATTGTTGGTCGGTATAAAAAAGCTTGGCTGGTTTGGCCGTTTGGTAATTATAAAATAATAATAATATGCAGTTCTTACATAGCGCTTTATCACACGTGATGGGCATCTCAAAGCACTCAGTATTTTTCCAGCAAGTCATTTGGAGATAATTTTTGAAGTATGAGACCTGTTCCTTTACACAGCACCATGTAAAGGTTTACAAGGTGCTGTGGCACAATCTGCAGCCGATCAAACCAGAAACACCGGGGCGAACCCCTTCTCTTTGCAACAAGTGTACTGGGCTCTTTTATGTGCATTACACAACGCACTGGACCTATGGCTTTACGTTCCATGCGAAGGACGCAGCAATAATGGTTAAGTGTCTTGCTTACGGACACAAGTGTCACGACCGGGACTCGAACCCACACTCTGCTGATCAGAACCACCAGAGCTTGAATCCGGTGTTCTTATCCGCTCGGCCACGACACGCCCAGTAACTATGGCTCCAGTGATAAGTCGAGCCAGGCTTCCAGGAATCTTATGGACTTAGGGGTACAGTAAAATGTGCTAGTTCAAACTCAACACCAATGCAAACGTCAAGCAAATCGCGACGTCCAAACTGACAGTGAAACATCCGCAAGAATGCAGCATGTTTCCATGTAGCCAAGGGGAATTGTTTCCCCCCTTAATTTGAGGCTCTAAACTTGTTTTGAATTTGCCTTTGTGTCAAGTATGAAACAGACACTTAATATCCCATAAATGTCAATAGGTTGTCCCACAGTTTAAGCCGACGATTATACACATAAAGCTCAGAAAATACTGTGCCTTCCTTATGCCCATATATATATTTGTAGCAAAAAGCAAAATTTTTGCACAATTGGCTTTTGGCAGGCAACATTAATTGTAACTGAAGTAGCTTGAGTTACTGGCCACAACAATGCTTGTTTTCAAATTTGGACAATATCTAACGTACGTAGGATCCAAGTCAACGCTCATGTGTTTGTTGGGCTCAATAACTCGGACTACAACTGAAGGTGATTTTCAGAAAGAAGCCCAAAACGATGATTCACAAAGCTGATAACATTTAATACAGTTAGCCAATAAACTCCTCAGCATTCAGAAGCTGATTTTTCCCAAGGCAAGATTTCACAAGCAGGATAGGTAGAAATTGATGACCCTGCCGCGATTACAAAAAAATCCAATGCAGGACAGACACCACTTCACCAAAAAAAAAGGAGCAGTAATTTTCACATTCCCAGCAGAGTGTTGTCCACTCAGACGTAGAGACTGAGCAGTCCCAAGCCAAGATTGTCACCGTAAGCAACGAACAATCAATTTGATATCACAAAACAAACAGATTTGACAAATAAAAAGCATATCACAAAGACAATGTGAAAGACAACATTTGAAAAACACCCAAACATTTTATAAAGTAGAAGAAAATAAATTGCAACAACTTTCAAAACAGTTATAATGTTTTTTTCAGGCGAAGACAGCATTATACATATGAAAATGCAGAGATATACTGAACATCAAGATGAACATTCATGGTTATGCAATGACAACTTTTTTTTTCTTTGCATGGTTTGGTGACATTGAATTGCAAATTAGGCCCGATGCAGTGCTCAAAGATAATTTCATAGAAGGGTGAACACACTGAGCAGAGGCAAACATCAGCCCCACCACCACCCTTAATGTCAAGGTACTTAATCGTCTTACTATGGCATCGTTAAGATCCATCTGTGTATACAAATAAAACAAATAACATCAAATATATATTAATCTTGAAGAAATT
Source organism: Marthasterias glacialis (assembly GCA_911728455.2). Lineage (NCBI taxonomy): Eukaryota > Metazoa > Echinodermata > Asteroidea > Forcipulatida > Asteriidae > Marthasterias > Marthasterias glacialis. Next base: position 4,909,805 of record OU452223.1, read on the forward strand.
ACAACAAACAGAACTGCCTAGTAGACTGGCCTTCTCATTTTCCGTTTCAGACTTTGTACAACGATCATCACCTTTTCTTCACCAGTTGACCCGACTGACGTGTATACGCGCCAATATTTGCCCTGTCAGATATTGGTTGATGTAAACATGTCTTTTTGTGCGAAATCAGAATACGGAAATGAAGGTCACCCAGGCATTCAATACGGAGCCTGCACTTAGGTGTGCACTCACCGTGAAATGCTTCAATGCACCCACCCCACACATAGAGGACAGATGGTACTGGAATTCATGCTCAAAGTCTCCCTTTATGGGGGAGTTATTGTGCAATCCCCGATTCCAGACCTGTGACCTTTTGTTATAAGAAGAGGATTAGGAGACATCGAGAGGCTTCCACCATTGCATATCATTGTATTTCGACTCAATGGAGGCAAGTCCGAGTGGGCCGAGATTCCAGCCTTGGTTCCAGCCTTATGGGTCAAATTATCAGCTGTTGTCTCATGGCCAAGGTTTAGCGATTCATGTTGAATGAATTTCATATTTTCTCGAAAGAGAAACAAAAAATCCCTGTGCTTCAAAGAGATTCTTTGTTCTCTTGGCTTTGTCAAGTCAGGGTTTGTGCCAGCGGTACTCTCAAAGACAAATGACTCCAGCTATTCAGAGAAATTAATCTCGTCAGGTGGCGCAGAACAATTTTTAGAATCCTGGTGCTAATGTGGTTAAAGTTTCGGGGAGATATTTAAATTAGAGGACAATCCTCCATGTCTGGCAGATAACAATAAACATGCAGAAAAACATTGTCTCCCTTCTTAAAACTCATAAGCTTTAAAGGCAAAGTATACCTTTGGTTTTTTGAACCGTACGTTTGCCTTAATGCTATATAATTGTAGATATATACCACAAAACTAACCTGTGTAAATTTCATTTCAAAAGGTGGCAGCATTTTTGAGATATCACCAAAAATCTGGAGCGGTTGTGTTCACGCAGAAGAAGTATCCGTCATTGGAATACACATTCTGAGAAGCGTTACGGCCATAACGCTTCTCAGATTCAAATTTTTGGGTGATAAAAAGTGATATATTTCTCCATAACTGCAGTACTTCGAAGTGAAACGTTTCTCAAAATGCATTATACTATCCAAAGCTGCTGTACTTCTTACCAAGTAAGTTTTTATTGCCAAAAATTTTCAGAGTCATTACCAAACGTATGCAATGCCTTTAAAAATGTAAACACACACGCTTAAAACATGAAGAAAACCTGTTCCCCTGCAAATTGTATCATTTGAGATTACTTTGCATTTGCTGCAGAAACAAAGCACAAAATTCAAAATGTTTGGTTAGAATCGTAACCCTGGTTCATATTTCAACGTGAAGTAAATTTTTGCACAAAAAAAAAACCAACTACCTGCTTTTAACACGTTTTGACTTTCATTTGGCTTTCACAATTTCCTCAAAGCAAGAACAGATATGTATTGGGATATAAAGTACTTACACTGGGCGCCATGCTGCCATCGATGGGACTTATGAAAAGTAAGTATGATTGGACAGTGCCTGGAGCTGCACCCCATAGGATGGATATAGTCACTGTTGTGTAGTCTCTTACAAGAATCTCACTCGGCGGAACTGGTTCTGGTTAGAGAAAAACAAATCAAAACGTGAAAATGTACATCACGAACAAAACAGTCAAAATGTGTCTACATGGAGTCGTGCATTTTATTTAGAACTTTTCTGATAGAATTTAGTCAGAGTGGGGGTGGACGAGTTTCCGTGTCTATTTTGTGTTTATTGTGAAAAAAAAAATTCAAATGACAAGGATCTATGTGTGAGTACGTAAAAAAGTATTGAATGCATTTTGTTCATGCGTTGTCGCAGAGTATAACCACTCGGTGAAATCTGGACTATTCCATTTCACTCAGCTTCGCCTCGTGTGGAATGGAATAGTCCAGACTTCACCTCGTGCTTACATTCAATATTTGTATAATGTACGTTTGAACCCAAGGCTCCAGAAAACTTTCCAAATACATGCAAGACTTTCACAATCTAAAATAGCAAAATTGAAATAAAGCACCAGTAGGCTGTATTTTTGAAAGCAAGAGGGCGCAATACTAATTCCATTTTGAAAGTACACAAATATTTCAAAACATTAAAAATACAAAATTTTTCAAGAAAATATCTAACACTGATTACATTCTAAATATGTTAACAACACAAAACCTCAGAAGTCGCACTATTACTGCATTATTAAAAGTCTAATTGCATCAGGTTTACCACACTATTTCTATGGTTTGACCCACAATCTATCCCAAAGGGCGCCCTCTTGCAGTCAAAAATAAGGCCAGTTGAGGTCATACCTGTCGTTGCCATTGTTGTTGCTTCAGCACTGTATTCCTTGCCATCCAGAGCCCCAGTAACTGTCTCCAGTTTGATGTTATAGTCTGTGGACGGGTTCAGGTTCTAGACACAAACAAATGTGGTTGGAAAGATTCTTAAAGTTTGATTGCACAGTGGGCTCGTCACAAGAGCACACTTAGTCATGAAATGTATGTCACATTAATACCAAAGATTTAAAGGTTTGGTGAATTACTAAGTATTGATGTTTTTAATTTACACCTAATAATTATCATACAATAATTCAGTTGGAATTTTTTTTTTTTTTTGTGTCTTCCAGTTTATTTTTCCATGATTTATTTTCTTTAAAAGTAATGGTCTTTAGGAACGCCCACAAAAAATAGGTCACTTGCTGACATGGCTGGATTCCTTCAGTGACATCATCATTACAGAATTTATTCATGAGCTACTCCAGAGGACAAACGTTTCTGACCTATTTTTGTGGGTGTTCCTAAAGACTATTGTTTTTAAAGAAAATGAATCATGTAAAATTATACAGGCAGGCACGCAATGATTTTTCTCAACAGAATTATCGTATATTAACTGTAAGGTGTAAAATAAAATCATCAATACTAAGCGATTCACCAAACCTTTAAATCTCTCTTAATTCAGTTCAAAGCTCTACAATTTCACTTTTTCCAGCAGTAAGTCTGCACAAATCTTAAAAAACCTCTGCTGTCAATTTGCGCAGATGCAATTTTTAATCAGTTATCAATATGAAGTAAGATAGGGTATATCTGTAATGTTCCTCCAGCCTAGGTTTTTACAATATTTTGTTAAACGGGGCAAAATTTAAACATTCACAGTCTTGCCTGCCGAAAAGTGGCCTAATCTAGCACTATTAAAGTCTCTACAGACTGCAATGATAATCATGATGTGCAGTGTATGCAAACATACAGGTTTTATTTCTTTAACATGTCAATGGGTGGGCAACTGAACTCAAATATCTGGTGCTTCTGATCAGCAGAGTGTGGGTTCAAGTCCCGGTCTTGACTTTTGTGTCCTTAAGCAAGACATTTCAATAACCATTATTGCTGCGTCCTTCGGATGGGATGTCCAGCCATAGGTTCCGTGTGTTGTGTAATAAAAGAACCTTATCGCTATCCTGTCGGTAAGTGATGACGTTTTTGAGCCGGAAGTGCAGTGTAGCATACCATTCATATAACTGCACTTCCGGCTCCAAAACGTCATCGCTTACCAACAGGATAAGAGAAGGGGTTCGCCCCAGTGTTTTCTGGTACGGTTGGCTGCAGACTTTGCCACAGCACCTTGTCATCTTTCAATGGTGCTATGTAAATGGGTCCTATAATTCCAACATAGCTCCACATACCTTGTAGAAAAAATACTGAGCGCTTCGAGCCGCCCTCAGGTGTGATAAAGCACTATATAAGAACTGTATATTATTGTTATATAAGTTATCACACAAGCACGAGCAGAGTTCGGGAAAATACGGTGCTTCTGCATCCCATATCCCATGAGTGGAGTGTGATAACGGATTTATCTTCCAGTCAACTATAAGATAATACAAGTTTGAACGTTACTTGATGAAGAGCAAAATGCGCACTGCGCAAATTTTAGAGCGTCATTTTGCACTGTCCGTATACGGAGCGTGACGCCTGATACTCACAATACGCAGAGTGCAGTATAGACTACTGGGAGTATGATATGGTTTATTATCACACTCCCATTGAGCAATCTGATTGGAGGATTAGCGCGTACTGGAAGATAATTCTTAATGTTCTTATTGGCTTATTCGAAGAAGGAGAAAACTCTTAAGCCAAAACATCAGCTCTACATGGCAGCAAGACTCGAAGCAACCTCGTTTCGCTCTTACCTCAATTCTATAAGAGCGCTCATTTGCACCCAATTCTACAGGCGCCTGCTCAGCTCCACTGGTCCCGTAAGTAATACGGAAACCGGAGTATTCACCGACACTTGGAGGGTTCCAGTGGACAATCAGGTGCAGGGGCCCAGTCTCTGTGCTGGCTGCTATAAATTGAGAGGGCTGAGGTACTGCAATCAGAGTGGAGAATTTGAAATGATTGACACCAGGATATAAGACAGTTAACCACACACATTACACACAAGAAGTCAATACATGCCTTGCTTGATACCTGAGGTACTTATCAATAGATGGGTTGCAACAGAAGCCATCTTCGATGACTATTTCTATTTTGGCCTGTAGCCTTGCCAAGCTCTATAAGTTTCACAGCTTGAGTTGCTTACCGACCAATCACGGAAGGAGTTTATGAAACGCATGCGTGCCACGTGCAAAACTTACGCGGAACGCACAGTTGTGCGCTAAAAAATGTGTAGTCATTGTCATGGCTGATTTTTCCCAATGTATACATCTATAGGCTACTGTCTCAAGGGGGTTGTGTTGGGGTGGTCTCTATGAATTATTCATTAGTTCGACAGGGTCATGCATATGATTAGAATATGTATGAGGTCATGGTCTAGTCATGGGGAGCTCTATGGTATCGGTGTGTATAGTGTAAGGATACTACAATCATTATCAAAATTTTTATTATTATTATTAAAGTAAAATCAAAAAAGAATACTTACAAGTTCTCTGGACGAGAGGAGTTTTGTCAAGATTGTTCATGTTATCATTGGTGTTGAAGAGTGGACGGACATTTATTGTGTATTCCCTGCCAGCTACTAAACCCTCAAATCGGTGGTTGGTTACCGATGTAGTACCAGTCATCGTGAAACCCGCAGCTTGTAAAAAGAAAACAATTATAATATCAAGCATTTCAGTTGTCTGATACATTTATAATGTGACAGTATACCTAGTAACTTAAACCATTGTGGTTAAAGAAAAACTAGTTTTAACTTGTTAAAGCCGAATGACGCCGCCAATATTTGCCCTGCCAAAATTGGGTGAGCAGCCATTGTATTTTTGAATTTTGAAGACTGAAACAAAGGTCACCCGGTCATTCCATTCTGGAGCATACATTGCGCATGCACTCACCATGCAATGCTTCATTTCACTCACATAAAGAGGACAGATGGTACTGGAACTAATGCTGAAAATCTCCCGTTATGCTGGGGTTGTTGTGTAATCTTTTTGTTATCAGAAGAGAATTACAAGCTATTGATAGGCTTTCCATAATTGTTTATTCATTGTATTTCGGCTCAATGGAGGTAAGTCCGAGTGAGCCAAGATTCCAGCTTTGGTTCTGGCCATGGGACCAATTATCGGCCACATCTCACAGCCAAGGTTTTGCGATTAATGCTGAATAAATCTGGTATTTTCCCTAGCTGTTTTACATTGGCCTTAGTATGCTTTGTAAATTGGTACCAAATGCCTTGTTGTATGGTGACCTAACATAAAGAACTCAACTTTGGCTAAATTATCTTCTCGTTACTGAGATTGAAAGTATGAAGTGGTTAGTACAGTACCTGCGTCAATAGTCCATAAATATGACAGAGCATCAGTGACCGCCGACCAGACCACCTCGATGTGGTTGGTGCTGAGGGAGAGGACCACAATATCCAGGGGTGCCACTCTCACTGTGAATTGAGAAAATAAACAATTTACACAAAAAAATACATTTTAAAGACCAAGCAATAAACCACAAGGGAAACTGACTGGGTACAATTTTAATTCAGTTTTGGGGTGAACAAATCAAGTTGACTGGAGCGGGACTTGAACCTGTGACCACCAACATAGGCAGACCGCCAACATAGGACGGAAGATTTTAGGCCTGGTGGAGGGAGCTGGGTTAAAAAATTAAACTCTGTTTAGTGACGATTTTTAATTCAATGTTTATAAGGCACCATCTAAAAACTTTTCCAGGACAACTTGTGGATAGACTTCTCCGCAGTTGATTTTCCAACCCACAAGATATCCGCAAGCAATCCAATTATATTGTGGTAAGATTGAAGGGAAAGTGTTGCAACAAGACCAGGCAATTTGTTTTCAAGATGACTAGACCACAGACCTTGAGATTCTTATCTACTGGAAACCAGCAGGTGGTCCAGGTTAGGCACTTTGAGGTCGTTCATACACCGTACTAGAATTGATCTAACTCAACTTAGACCGGTTCTGGTTTAACTCTTTTGCATCTGAACGGAAAACAAGTTAGGCCGGAACAGGTCTGAACCCCAAAACTTAGACTGTTCAGCTGCTGTTTAAAACTGTCAGTGTCGCGGCTAGTCTGATATAAAGGCCCAAGCCGAAGGTGAGGGCCTTTATGGTACGGCCACGACACTGTAAGGTTTTAAACGGCCGATAAGACCGAGTCACCACTCTTTTATTCCCATAATAATAATAATAAAACCATGCTTATACAGCGCATATCACCGTGAGGTCCCTATGCACTGGTGAGGGCAAATCAACAATTGTACAAAGTAAACAGATATTTTTCAGCCGGGTTTTGAATTGTTTCGGCCTGTTTAACAGCCTCCGGAAGACTGTTTCATAACTGAACTGCATATTGGAAAGAGCGGGAACCATACCACTTGGTTTTGATAACTGGGGGAATCAGAAGGGATTTATGTGAAGATCGCAAATTTCTAGCTGGTTGATGCTCCTGGACTAAAGTTTGACGGTAAACAGGGGCAATGCCATGGATACAATGATAAGTGAGAACCATTAATAAATGCCTTTTATTGTTAAGAAATGAAATGTCAAAAAAAAAAATTCAAAATATCACACACCAAACCTGGCTTTGCAATGATTTTTGCTGTACGTCTGCCTTACATTCAGGGGCCCAGCTTTGCACTATGGGTCTGTTTTGCGCCTCTTCATATACATTTTTTAGTGTCAGAGTATCAAAGCAGGAAACCAGACTGAAATAACCAGTCTTAAACTGCTCCAGCGGTGTCTTTGTCAGCTGTTTAATACCAGGTAAACAAGGTCATGTGACCACCTTTCAACCAATAGAAATGCCCAAACTGTCTTGGGTATTTATGAACACTTAATATGAACACAGAACGTGTTTTGTTTCCCCAGTGTCAAGTAAATAAATGTTTTACCTGTTCTGAAGGAATGGGACACAGGTTGACTCTCCACTTCACCTGCTAGTGCCACCAGCTCAAAGTTATAGAGTGTGTCTGGGAACAGGAACTCTACCTGGTAGTTCAGCCTGGTGCTGGGGAGACTCTGTTCCATCAGTGCGCCGTTCTGCTCGTAGGAGAGCTTGAAGCCGTCGAACTTGCCAGCAGGGGCAGTCCATACCAGTTTGATGATGGTGGCGTACGGACTGGCGAACAGTGGGCCTGGTGGACTGGGCCCTGAGGAGAAGGTGGAGAAAAGGATGTACTTCATAGAAGGACTGTGTGTCAACTCTACATACAAAGCAACTGAGACTAATAATAATTTATTTATTCAGTTTTTTTTATGCATTCGCCCATCACAAGGCCCAAAGGCCACCAGAGGCGTGGGCTATTTTTTTTTCAAGTGATAGAAACCTGCCCCTATGCTCAGAAACAGACATGGCGAGATATAAACGTAAGTCTCTTCACGGCACAGCTAAGGGAGGGGTAAATTAATCCGTTACGAGACAAATATAACTGCCTCTTCCCCTATTTGGTTTTGAAGCAATTATAGTCAAGTGTCTCGCTCAAGGACACAAGTGTCATGACTGGGATTCAAACCCACATCCTGATGACTTAGCCACCAGAACTTGAGTCCGATGCACTTGACCGCTCGGCCATGACACAAATACATTCACAAATATTCACAAATGCAAAGAAAGAGCTGCGATACATTTTACCTAAATGGGGGCTTTCTTTGAAACTGTTCTCACTTTGACTTTAAAAGTCTGTATAGATGTTTTCCCTGAAAAAGTGACATCAGCACGTTTCTAAGGAAAACATCTTGCCATCTTGTTGAAGTGACCCTTCTTCCAATAGACTCTTCCAATAGACCCTTCCCATGAAGTATGTAAATTGCACAGCGTGCGTGCGCAGTAACACTACTGGTTGGCAAAATGAAAGATTATCGCGCCTTTTTGTATGGGCTGATGGTGGCGTGAGAAACATGCGCAATAGTGTCTGTACTTATGCGTGAATGTCATCAGCATATTTCTTTGGATGGGCTAATTAAGGCAGCTCCATCGTTCACTTTTTACGAAGAACTAAAAATTATTTAAGGAACGGTCAAAAATCCAGATATTGCAATTGACAATATAAAGTCTGTTTGTGTTACCTACACCTGTAATGATTAATGAAGTGAGAAGAACTAGCCAAGAGTGCACAATTTTTAACAGATCAGTCAAACAAACATAACTCCGGGTTTAGTTCAATAGGTCCTTGAGTCCAGAAGACTTTGCTCCCACTAGATGTAATGGTGATGTATGAACTTTTATAACAGTTCATACATGACAATTTTTGTCAATTTTTGACAGTTTTGACAGTTTTGACAGTTTTGACAGTTTGGTCAGTTTTTGATGGTTTTGTTGACCTCAATACTTAAAAGTACTGAGGTCAACAAAACCGTCAAGTCTTGAATGATTTCTCATTGATTTTCTGAGAGTATCATTTCAATTTCTGTCGAGCGAAAAACTGTAGCAAAATTGATCATGTAGCAAAACTAAGGATCCAGTTTCCCTCCATGGGCATCACCAAGCTCCATTTCCCCCCTTCACGCACCATCGGACTAATCCGCTTCGCAGTACTTAAGCACCTTGCATCATCAGAGTCAAGCATTCTCCTGAAGACGATCAGAGCATACTGATCGAAACGTCGAGTTGTAACCGGTTCTTTTCAGAACCACCCCAACTCAAAAGAGATAAAACTACATGGTGTCTAACCTTAAACAGCGAACCTTACTGTATAAAATTGATCATGTTTATGCACCGAATTCGGTTTCGGCAATAACAACCCCAATTCTGCCAAACCAAACAGATTTTAGCTACAGCTGCCACAACACAACCCTGATAATCAGTCTGGTTTATAACCATATTTGGAGTAACCATTACGTAAGACAATGCCCCCAACTACCAATAGCCAATCAGAACGCATGTAATAGCGTGCCACAAAGCATTCTGGGTGTTGCCATGCTACAGCTCGCTTTAACAATGCACTGCAGGCATAGGGGAAAATCATCAAACAGAAAATGTCTGAAACAAAAATTGTGATTGGTTGAAAAATAAATCTGGCCACGAATACACCAACTACAAGTTACAATCTACAACTTCACCGCTGGGATAGCGTTTCTACCGTTGCGTTTTCCGACAAACAGCGACTACTTTTATGAGATTTTTACCACTTCTGAAGAGCACCTCATTAGGATTTGTTCGACATTCCTCCGTGGGATGGTTTGTCGGACCTAGGAGATTTAGAATCACCCGTTAAATTCACACTGCCCATATTTAGTAATCCTCCTGACTGATAATGATGAGAGCTCCTGGTGGTGACTCGACTTCTGGAATGTCTTGATAAAAGTTAAACCTACTTGTTTGGAACTGGCTCATGGTGGTGGATTCTGGATTGTCAGTAATGGCCACCGTCAGCGTGACTTCATAAGTGGTTCCTGGAATGAGATTGGTAAACTGCAGCACCGGTTCTTGACCGACGACCACCTGATTAGCCTGTTCATAAGTAAAGAAGAACTATTAATTTGAACTGTTGTAAAAAATCATAATTCACAAAAGGCGAGGTTCGATAGGCTTGGAAAATGACCCCAAAAAAAGACTCCTCCCCCCACCTCGATCAAAAACTTTGTTCTAGAAATAAACTAAAAACAATTTTTCTCATTTAATGAATACAATTTTCTTAATTCAAGAATCACCACAATACTTTAACCCTCTCAGCCCACATTGTTTATTGACATGCAGCCTGTGGTGCCCACATTGTTGACCACTCAAGTGTTAACCACACATTCTCACACAACAGGAAGCTGTTGTACACAGACCATTTATACAAACTTTATTGTCACCTTGAAGATGTTGTTTTAAAACAAAATAATTGATAAAACAAATCTGCCTTATTGAATTTCCTTTCCTCTCGTCCAAAAGTCACTGAGATCAGCCAACAAATGGCCAAGTTCTTGGTCTTTGTTTCCTCAGTGTGGTCTGTAAACTCAAGCACTTTTTTGTACTATATGGCGTTCCGTAGGTGTTAGGCAGTTTGGATCTTTCCACTCCAATTTGAAAGGATTGCATTAACAGCAACCTTATTTTGTTTGGAAAGATCTGAACTTTCTCTTTCCAATGATGGTAAGTTTGAGTATGGAGGGCGAACATGGACAAATTTACAGCTTTATAAGAAATGGCCCTTGTGCTCTGGCTTGAGTGCAGTTTTGTGTGTGACCTTTGTCGACTAAAGTCACCATTGGGGCTGAAAGAGTTAACCAGTGCAGCTGCATCGTCCATCAAGCCAACAAGCTTTCAAGAATCTAGCTTTAGGTTCTATCACCGTTTACTTTGTAATACTTTTTTGCAACATTTCTCAAACAAAAAAAACCCACAAAAAAAACCTTTCGAAGTCTTACCTGGATACTGTTCGATCCTTGAGGGTTCAGAATGACTGTGTAGAGAACAGCATTAGGGTGAACCGTCTCTCCCCACAGCACCTCAACGGACGTGTCCTCAATGTTACGGAAAGACAGCTGCTCTGGAGGAAGCGCAGCTATTGTATTTTTTTTTTTCAAACAAAAGTGGACAGAATTATTTAAAGCAAAAGTGTACAGAATTTTTAACAACAAAAGTGTACAGAAAAACAACAGTATATAATATTACTCCACATCAAGTACAGTATGTAGCGTGATGTGGCCGAACGGCCTAATGCACCGAATTCAAGTTCTGGTGGCTTAGTCATCACAATGTGGGTTGGAGTCTCGGTCCCGGCACTTGTATCCTTGAGCAAGACACTTAACTATGATTGCTCCTTGGCGTTTATGTCCTAGCTTGAGGATCCTGCCCAGTAGCGAAGTAGACGTAGAGCTTGTCCTTATTTCAAAGGTAAGGTACATCATTGTTTAATGGAAGAGTGAATTAGTTACCAACAAACTAACCTGTACAAATTTCTTCAAATTTGGTGGTTGAGTGAAAACACTGAAATAATAATAGAGTACATGTCTACCAAGAATTAGGTACTCAAGGCGCTTATTATTATTTTTTGAAGACAGGTTTTTGAAGTTTTTTAATTATGAGAGCCATTTGTTATAAGGGTTTACAAGGTGCTGCAGCACATTCAGCAGCCACTGCCAGAAACACCGGGGCAAGCCCTTTCTCTTAGCAATAAGTGTCACTGGGTTCTTTTACGTGCATTACACAACACACGGGACCTACGTCCCATCCGAAGGACGAAGCAATAATGGTTAAGTGTCTTGCTTAAAGACACAAGTGTGATGACCTGAACTCAAACCCACACTCTGCTGATCAGAAACACCAGAGCTTGAGTGTTCTTATCCGCTCGGCCACGACACGCCACTGAAAAACATCTTCTGTCTTCTGTTTTGCCAGGGATTTTGTAAATGTTCATGACCAGATTTGGCTTGCAGAATTTGAAACAGACAACATTGCTATTTTTGTAACTTTTACAGCCGTTTTTGGAGGACTGGTGCGAAGTAGACATTCATTGAGCTTCAACTTTTTTGTCAACATATACCAGTCCTGTACTCTACCATTTCTTTGAGAAAGAGTACTTTTTTTCAAAGAACCCCGTTTTCAAGAAATATACAATTATTCCATGTGCCTCTTCGTTTATCTAGACTTTGATTCCACACTTGTTCTTCTTTTTTTGTATTCTCGTAATTGTTCTAATGTACACATATTTAAAAAAACAAGTAATATTATTAAATAGTAATTGAACCTGCAACCTTTACAATTAACATGCCGGCATTTGTTCAAGTCCTGTTCTAGTCAATTTTTCTCTGTTCACCCAAAAGTTCAACTAATACCAAGTCAGTTTCCCTTGTGGTTTATTTCTTGATATTTGAAATAAAAAGTTGCATGCCCTTAAAGACGCCTGCTCGTCACCATTACCTGACGAGTATTTCTGTGGCACAAAACGATCAAGTACCCGTACATACTTGACGTACAACACAAATTTGTCGCGCATTGATAAGTGGGCATCTTTAAGGTGATCTCTGTCCTGCCACTTCCCGGATTATATCCACGGAGCTATAGCTCTGTAGTTGTATCGAACACTTGGGGTGTGATCCCTGGCTACAAGGCAGTTTCAGGTTGAATGGCTTCTGACTGCCACCCCCCAAACAAAGATATGGACAAAATAGGGAGACTGAGTAATGAGTGATGAGTAAAACAATCAATTTTTGCAAGATCTTGCAAGATCTTGCAAGATCAAAACTAAATGTTCTAAAACAGTGAACTCGAAAGCGCATTTTCACGATTTTCTCCTGACTCCAATTACCGATTGAGCTTACATTTTCACAGGTTGTATTTCAAGTATGTTGGGTCAAAATAAAGTCTGGGAACCAGTCTTTGACAACTACCAATGTTGTCCATGAGCTTTTACTTTACTATTTACAAGTAATTTCCAACTTAAAAATATAACAATTGTTAACCTGTAGTTCCTTGCGTTTGGCGAGGTTCACTCTTCTCAGTTATTCCGTCAATGGTAACCACAGCAAACACATCAATGAAGTACAAGGAATTGGGATTGAGCCCGTCAACTGTGAAGACAGTAAGCTGATTAGGAAGAACTCGTCCTTGATACACACTTGGCGCATTTTCTCCTTTCATGCTGAAGATTTCGTAGTAAGTGATGAACGAACTTACCGAGGCAGTCCAGCTGACTTGGACGGACTGGAATGTTGGATTAGGGAGCACAACAAGGTCACTTACTGGGAATGGGCCTGAAAGATTGAAGAGAAGGGAATTGTTTTTTGAAAAAGCTGAGCCCAAAACGGTATCTTGAGTTACAGTTAAATGTATTGCATTTCATTACTGACACGTAGATACCAGTAAAAAAGTAGCAATCGGAGAAAACGGCGTCTAAAGCTGAACACTTTTTAAAACGCCACTATCCTTTAAAATTTCAGAGTGTTTTCAACTGGTTTTCTCATTGTGGATTCTGGATGCTTTGATCTTGATAAATATACTGCTTTTGCCCGCTTTGCATTCTAAATTAACAAGCAATAAAGGAAGAAAGGTGCGTGCTAGTTCGTGAAACCGAAAAAGACGCAAAATAGACTATTTCTGTTTTCACGAACTAGCACCCCCCAATGTATTATAATGCAAACTTGTGGGCGCGCGCATAACCTTCGCATACAAGTCGGGTGCTACTTTGTGAAATCGTTTTGTTCACATTTGAGTATGGTGCGCGCCGTGCACTTCAATGGTAAATGGAACCTGTGTGCTAGTTCGTGAAAACGAAGATGGTCACTTTCGTGCAAATGTTGCCATACATAATTATTATAATTAAAAAAGTAAAGCTTTTGAAGCTTTAAAACTTCATGAAATTGTAGGGCATGACGAATGTTGTATAAATATGTAAAAAACTGAAAACTGAAAAAAATATGGTTTTGTTCACAAGGTGCTAGTTCGTGGCGTTGGTGACGATTTGCTTCTACTGCAGCTGATACACAGATCAACAATCAGAATCTGCCTCACAGGAATTATGCCAAAATAGAAAATTAATTGTAGCACTTAAATGACTAACTGAAGAGAAAACTGCATAAGCTTTCATAGCAACAACTACTTCTTCAGATGAAGAAGTGCTGAAGAAAAAACATCATCAACAAGAATTAAGAACTGGCGGTGGCCAGTCAAGCATAACTAAACAAAGAGAAGTGAAGGGTCAAAGCTATGTGTAGTTTAAATGAAACCACGGTCCCAATTCAGCCCTCTATCAACACAGTCCGGTCTCTGGATGATCTTTTGTTCTGCTGTTTCCCTGTCCATCCTAGTTTTGAATGACCTTTACTGGAGTACTGCAACTTTGAGATGGATTAGTGAATGTCCAGGGAGAAGGAAATTATGCCATAACCTCAGTGAGGGCATTCTACCTTGACGGTTTATCTGCAAGCAATCACGAACAACAAACCTAAACAATCGGGTCATTGTGTTCTGGGGGCACCGTGCAATAATCCTTTCCCATGATATATGCTAATTACACCCACGCATGCGTACAGACACTATGGGTTGGCAAATGCCATAGAGTTGTGCACTAGGCAGACGCACAAACACGTATGCATCATGCAACCATCAGCCCCCAGACAAAAAGGTGCAATGTTCCTTTATTTCGCCAACCAGTAGTGCGCAGGAGTGATGTTCAATTTACATATTTCATGGAAAAGGTATATTACAACCAAAACCTTCCTGCCAAGCTGTACATGGCACACTTTGTTATGATTTTCCCTAACGGTTCATGCGCTATAAATCAACCACGTACTTGTTAAGTGCTTGGTAGCAGTCTGTATGTTTGAGCCAACCAGTACAACACTGATATCATAGAGAGTGGCTGATTCCAGACCAGTCAGCTCTACCCGTAGATCGGGGTCTGTCGGGTAGATGGAAGCCTCTGCGACATTGATGCCATTCTGGTCTGCGGCGGTCACCATGTAGGAGGTGAAAACCACGTTGGGATTGGCTTGACCGACTGTCAGCGTGATGGATGTAGGCGTGGAGTCAAGAATAATGATCTCGCCGATGGAAGCTTGTACTGCAACAAACAAGAAGTACGTTTTATTAAAATAAGTAAAATCACGTGTTTACAAAATCTAAACTATAGGTCTATAATTTATTAGGGATGAGATTGTAAAAAAAGATGAAAAATCATCTTGTTCTAAAGGTAAAACCTCTTTATTTCAAAGGCTACAAATCGGAGGCTTTAAAGATTCCTTATGTCCTGGCAGTTAAAAAATCTGAGTTGTTGACAAGAAGCGGGGTATGTATTTCATTCCTTAAAACCAACCTCCAAAAAAGATTGAAGTCAAAAGGAGTTTAGTTAAAAAGCCTGTAATATGGTGAGAAATAAAATTGTGACAAATCGTTGCTCTTTGCCAAAAGTGCTGCCTTCCAGTCAAAGACTACAAGCAGGCCAATCAAAAAGACCGACAAGCTCTTAGAAAAGCAATACCTGATTTTGTTTTATTTGTTTGTTTGTTTTTTCAAGCAATTCGCCCATCACAAGGCCCAAAGGCCACTGGAGGTGTGGGCTACTATTTGAAGGGACAGAAACCTGCCCCAATGCACAGAAACAAACCCAAAGTAAATGCAAGTCTCTTCACAGCACAGCTAAGAACAGGGAGGGGTAAATGAATCCGTTGCGAGACAACCATAACTGCCTCTTCCCCTATTTGAAGCAAGTTAAGTGTCTTGCTCAAAAGGGCATAAGTGTCGTGACCGGGATTCGAACCCACATCCTGATGACTAAGCCACCAGAACTTGAGTCCGATGCACTAAACCGCTCGGCCACGACACGTTACAAAAATCTAAACAAAGTGAAAACCCCTTCTAAAGAGAAAAAAAACTCACCTGTTGTTGCCATGACTTCGCTGGGCTCACTCTCTCCAGCTAATGTCGAGTAGGAGCTCAGTGAAAAGGTGTACTCTTGATCGGGAATAAGTGCGTTCAGCTCATACTCTGTGGTGTCTGGACCCAGAACGATAGGCAGAGCCACAGACGACGGCTGGTAGGACAGGAAAAAGGATTCTATTTCCCCGATGGGTGGGGCTAGCCAATGAAGGGTCAGGGATGACGTGGTAATAGCATCTGCTCGCAACTGCTGAGGCGGTAAAAGCTCTGCGAGAAAAAGACACAAATTATTTTTTTGTTTATGTTTTTTTTACACTTTAGTGAATTTATAAGCTCTGTTCAGGGATGAAATTTGCCGATTGTGAAAATTCCTGAAAAAGGCTCGCAGGCCTGGGTTTCCCCTTATTCTAGACCCAGAACCTCCAAGATGTTACAATTCAGGTTTACAGACTCTGTGCATCACCAGAAATACAAAACTACAGGTAATGGCACAATGTCGACTAAATCTTTCTCCATTTGGTGATTGCTTCAACTCTTTCAAGAAAATTTGAATGGTCACGGAGATTTTGAAAAAAATCCTGAGCCATCCCATGCCTGTCTCTTATTGGTCAAGGGAGGAAAGTCAAGAAATACGTCGATTCATTTGTGATGTTGAAATTTGTATATCATGTGCAGGCAAACTCTGGTTCTCACTCTCTGTGCAGCTATCAGCAATCCCTTTACAGTAATGTGCAGTGATTTTTTATCTGCACCTATGGTCAAACTAGTAAGATCGGACATCAAGCGTCACATGATGCAGCATCGGGCCAATCAGAATTTCTTACTTTTGAGAAAAATGTTGCTCTTCTAAATGATCAGCAAGCATTCAAATTAAACATCATTAGAGTAAAACTGTTTTTCTGAGGGGGTGATCACTTAAAATTCAGATGGCAAGTTTTTTCTTCTTTTTTTTTTTTGGTCGCCTTTTTTCCTTCTTCGTTTTTTAAACACAACCCAATCCCACCAGCTACAGTCAAACATGACAAACAGCACTGGTAAACAACCAATAATCTCATGAAAACACAACAAGCTAGGAGCAACAACAGCAACATAAATAACACTTTAAAGAACTAAGTATGGCCTGTCATCAAATGGTGCACAGCCCTCCTTAATACACCCGTAGGTAAATTCCTAAAGGCTTTCAGAACAGAATTAATAAGACGATTAAAGTGAAATTCTAAATCTACAATTAAGGCTTCTTTCTGTTTTTGTTGTTAACCAATTAATGCCAGAAATACATGCCGATATTTTTCCCGGCCAGAAATTGGATGACGCGAACTTTGTATTTTTGTGTGAATTCGGAAGATTGGCAAGAAGATCAACCAGACCTCATTCCAGAGCGTGCACAGCGCATGCACTCACCATGGAACGCTTTGTTTCAAACACACACACAATGGACATATGGTACTGGAATTCATGATCAAATTCTCCCTTTTATGCGGGGGTTATTATTATTATTTAATCCCCGATTCCAGACCTTTGTCTTTTTGTTTTAAGAAGCGGATTACGAGACATCAAGAGGCTTCAACCATTGTTTATCATTGTATATCGGCTTGATGGAGGTAAGTCGGAATGAACCAAAATTCCAGCCTTGGGACCAATTTTGTGATTCATGCTGAATGAATCTGATATTTTCTAAAAAAAAAAAAATAAAAATCCCAGTGCTTCAATAACAATCTTTGCTCTCTTGGCTTCGTTTAGTCAGGGTTTCTTTGTGCCAGCAGCAATCTCAAAGAAAAACTATTCCGGCCAATCTGAGAAAATCAATCCTGTCAGGTGGCATGAACAGGCCTGATTGCTTCATTCTTGAAAGGGCAAGGGCACCAAGGCATTTTCTTCTGGATAAAGGGCACCTCTATGAGGAAATTGTAAATTTCTACTTGAACATTTCAAGGGCATCAAGGCAATGGCCAGGGGCAACGGAGGCAATTGCCATCGTTGCCTCCGTGAAGTATCAGACCTGCCTGAATAAATTTTGAGAACCCCAGTGCTAAGTGGTTAAAGAAACACACCAAACATATGAGAGACTATTTTTGTTGAAAAGGTTTCAAGAAACGCGGAACTTGTACTAGAAGATTCCATAACTTACTTGTGGTTTTGGACACTTGTGCTAGTTCGTTATTTGTGTTAGCCGTTAGGCTAATTGACAATGTGAATGTGTACATTGTCCCAGGAAGCAGAGCGGTAATGGTTGCTGTGGTAGTGGACCTCTGAACGAAAAGGACTGCCTGAGACAAGGTTGGTGCCGGGTTCGTGTTGATGATGTAGCCCAAGAAATCCTCCAAAGTGGAGGCTGACCAGATCAGAGTGACCCAAGTATCTCCACACGACTGGATGACAAGGTCAGTGGGTGCCAAGCCAACTGATTGAGAGAAAAAGGTGAAGATAACAATTGTATAAGATAATGCTCAAGTATTTAAGAAAATGGAGAAAAAATAGAAAGACATTTAACACTTTGTTTTAACATTTCATGTGATTTAAAAAAAAAAGGGATTTTTTTTTCATTAAAACAACCCACCAAGGATAGGAAATATCAGAGTTTTAAATTTGTTTGTTTGATGTTCCTGAAATTTGTTTCTAAAAATGTTTGGTTAATATTAGAAAATAATAGCCCCTACAAAAAAAATAACATTATCAACTGATCAATCAAAATCACTAAATTAATCAAAAGGTTAGTGACGTTGAACTGAAGTGGATCAACATTGCAGCTTTCCCTTTTTTTCCATCATCTGGAGTCTTTTTTATTCTGAAAAAGACTGCGCAAGAAAATATTTATGTTTTCAAATATTGTAGTGGTTGTGACGTTAAGCACATGGTGCAATATCTAGCAAAACTAACATTCAACTTTTAAAACACTGATGGAGATCATGTAGTGAATGCATTCTTACACTGCATAAATCCCATAGCTTTAAAAATCAAACATTATTATGGTTTAAACTGTAACGTTCTCACACTCCGATATTTTGCCGATGAAGGATTAACTATTCAAAAGGATGATAAGAATGACTTTGAGATGAAGCAATCATAATACAACACCTTGAAAGGGATACAAGGTGAGGTGGCACATATTGCTGCCAGACCATGCCAGAAACACCGGGGCAAACCCCTTCTCTTTACGATAAGTGTACTGGGTTCTTTTGCGTGCATTGAACAACACACGGGACCTACGGCTTTACGTCCCATCCGAAGGATGGAGCAATAATGGTTAAGTGTCTTGCTTAAGGACACGAGTGTTAAGAACGGGACTCGAACCCACACTCTTCTGATCAGAAACACCAGAGCTTGAGGCTGGTTCTATTAACCGCTTGGCCATGACACGCCATAATTGAGAATGAGTTTATTCTGTACCTGTGTTCGTCAACTGCATGGCTGGCTCACTCTTCTTGGCAGCACCTCCTGAACCAGCAACATTGACGACACTCACATTGTACTCTGTTGCCGGCAGAAGCCCTGAGATAGTGTACTCGCCAACTCCAGAGAATATCGTCTGGATTAGGCTTGGAGTGGTCTCGCCGGGGCTCAGCAGAAAGATCTCAGAGGACAGCTGGGGTTGGGTCGACCAGAGAAGGGCCAACTGTGTTACATCTGGCACGACTGTAAGTGTGGGCATATTTGGCACTAACAGAAGAAATAAGAACGTACAAATAGGTGAAAGAAGATAGTAAGTCAAATACAATGGGAGACTTTTGGACGGTCCTTTTTGCCAGTTTTCACCAGTAGTACGCGTGCTCAGAACTACGCCCGCAATACTGAGCATGTGCGCACATGCTCAGAACTATCAGAAAAGTAGTTTTTATCACCGACATTTGTTTCAATGCTGATCATTTCACATATAAACTACCCCCTCCCTAAAAAAAAAAAAAAGGAGAGAAATATAGGAACTAGGGGGAAAATACAAACAAATATATATTTATTGTTTTTTAAAAAAGGTCACAACACCAAATGGAAGATGATAAATAGAAAAATTCTTTCTGATCTTTAAAGGCAAAGTATACCTTTGGTTTTTGGAACCGTACATTTGCCTTAATGCTATATAATTGTAGATATATGCCATAAAACTAACCTGTGTAAATTTCAGTTCAAAAGGTGGCAGCGTTTTTGAGATATCACCAAAAGTCTGGAGCGGTTGTGTTCACGCAGAAGAAGTATCCGTCATTGGAATACACATTCTGAGAAGCGTTACGGCCATAACGCTTCTCAGATTCAAATTTTGGGGGGATAAAAAGTGTTGTATTTTTCCATAACTGCAGTACTTCCAAATGAAACGTTTCTCAAAAATGCATTATACTATCCAAAGCTGCTGTACTTCTTACCAAGTGAGTTATTATTGCCGTAAATTTTCAGAGCCATTACCAAACGTATACAGACCCTTTAAGAAATTTAACCCTAAAAGGTTTGCATTCTGCTTCATCAGTGAATTCAAAGTAAACTTTGAGAGCTCTTGGGTACCTGTGTAAGCAGTTGCGGTGCTGACAGGTTCTCCGCTAATACTGATACGCAGCAGAACCGTGTACTTGGTTCCTGGCTGCAGGGAGGTCAGTGTTGCTTCACGCGGCTGAGAGCTGAGGATCTGTGTCTGAACAAAGCCAGCAGGAGTTGGGTCGAGGTCCAAGTAGTACAAAGAGGCACCCGGGCATGTTCCCCACTCCACCATCATGGAGTCTGTAGTGGTTGACACAACTAGGATGTCACACTCTGCAATAGTACCTGCAGATATAATATCAAATAATAAGGGAATAAAGGTGTGATGAAGAGGTTTTTAACTATTGTTTAAAACCGATGAGGGGCCTGGTGGCCGATAATTGCCCGAGCCGAAGGCGAGGGCAATTATCGGCCACCAGGCCCCTCAGATATGCTTTTCTGTCCAAAACATGCAAAACCCTTCAAAAATTGGGAACAAATCTGACAGTTTCTCAGCTTGACTCTGCGTTAAATTTCTATCCATATTTACGGGCCAATTCCTTGAACGGAATGTCGATCTTCATGTCTCTGCAGCTGTTATAGGCACTTGATGCCCTCTCGGCTAATCAGAAACCCAACAGCTGGAAATGCGTATACTTCTTTATTCTAATACAGGGGCTATATTTTTCGTTCGCAAGCTAGCCAGTTTTAAACACTTTTTAACCGTGTTTATATCGCCTGTTTAAACATGGCCACGTGATGCCCTCTCGGCCAATCAGAATGGATAAACTGTCTCAGGTATTTATAAATATACATTTCAACAGGAAAGAGTTCTCAAAACTTAACAACTTTTAAAGAAAACAGTTTCTGGAAATTAGTGCTTTTCAAAGATGAAGGCGGCAGTTGATTCAAACAGGTAATGAAATTTTGAGGAAGTTATGAACACAGCCAGTTTGCTTGAACCACTGATGATGGGAGTCAGCCATTCTTCAGATTACACCGTCACTTGAATCCAGTGAGCTAGACCAATCCATTCAGCCCCGGCCCCTAAACATATTGACCAATCACAGCACTGGCTACATCATAATTGTATACCTGGGCAGCTCAGTGTGCATCTCTTAAATGCCACACAGCATGACATGCACTTAGACCTACATGCATGTTTACATTTCCAATAGGATTTTATCATTTTTGGGTGACCAAAGAAAAATTGACTGGAGCAGGATTTGAACCTGCGACCACCGGTTTAACGTACCGACGCTCTCCCAACTGAGCTATCCAGCCCTAATGTTGGCGGTCTTTACCCAGTCAGTTTCCCTTGTGCTTTATTGCAGGATTTTATCATGTCGGACTTTTGTCAGACTTTCGGTGGCGTAGCCAAGGCTGTGATTGGTCGACACGTAAGTGGGTGGTGCTTAATGGATCGGTCTATTCTGACAGTCAACTGTGAATGACTGCTTCCTGTACTCTTCAAAACCAAATGTGCGTTTAAATAATTAACTGGTAAACTTCTACACTGACAACTCATCCAAACTCATAAACACAACTTAGATTCCTTCTGTAAGTGCAAGGCAAACCTACTTGTCCTTCTGGTGACCTGTCTTGGCGCACTCTCAGTGAGACTTCCCACCATACCACTCTCGGTTGTTACGCTGATGGTATAACTGGTATCCGGCTGTAGGTTATCTACGGTGAATGAAAGGGTCTGTGTCCTGGGAACCACACCGGACAGCTCCTGTACAGCTGCCGGATTCTCATTTTCCAGAGCGTAGACTCGATAAACGTTGAAAAGGCCTGCAGCTGCTGGCACCCACATGATCTGGATTGACAAGGAGTCTACATTGCCTACGATGATGGGCCCAGGTGTGCTCGGAACTATTTAAAAAAAAATAAATAATAAAAAAAAACAAGAATTTTTTTCCTCTCTCCTAAAGACGAACAAAGTATACTGATCGAAGCATCGAGTTGTTATACCATCAGTTCTTTTCAGAACCACACCAAATCATTAGAGATAATTACATGGTGTCTCCGCAAAAACTTAGATTGAATATTTTGGAAATTCGCAACAGTACTGCATACAAGATATTTGTAGAGTTTAAGGTGAAGTTTCTAAAGCTCACATTTTTCAAAGGCAGAATACAAAATTGGTGTTCATCAAAAATGTCTTTTACTAGTATCAGTGTGAAAGCTTACTGATTTTGAAGTTCATATCAGTACCAATCTGCCATAAAAATATTTCTGTCTGAAATGTTGTCAAAGCCAACAAAATTTGGTCGTAACAATCAAAAGCTGAAAAGTGTGCACGGTTTTTCAATATTTTCTCCTGACTCAGACGACGAATTGAGCCCAAATTTTCACAGGTCTGTGGAACCATCCAACTGTGTGTTTTCTCGTTTAATTTTGCGCAAAAATTCCGCGCAAGATTTTGATGAGAACACTTTCCTTGCTGTCTTACTGCCGGGCACTCATGATGAAGCGCGGCGTGTCGTGGCCAAGCAGATAAGAACACCGGACTCAAGCTCTGGTGCTTCTGATCAGCAGAGTGTGGGTTCGAGTCCAAGTCGTGACACTTGTGTCTTTAAGCAAGACACTTAACCATTATTGCTGCGTCCTTCGGATAGGACGTAAAGCCGTAGGTCCCTTGTGTTGTGTAATGTATGTAAAAGAACCCAGAAACTTATCAAAAAGAGAAGGGGTTCGCCCCGGTGTTCCTGGTTTGATCGGCTGCAGATTGTGCCACAGCACCTTGTAAACCATTACATGGTGCTATGTAAAGGAACAGGTCTCATACTTCAAAAGTAACTCCTTGCTGGAAAAATACTGAGCGCTTTAAGATGCCCATCGGATGTGATAAAGTGCTTTATAAGAACTGCGTATTATTATTACTATTTTCATGTAACACAATGAAAAGGATTTAGTTTTCTAATTTCCGAACGTACAGATAAATCAAACAGAGATGAAAACTCACTTGTGCGCTGTTCAATCGTCCTGGTGACCAGTGGGGTCGTTCCAGTAAAGAGGACATTGACCCGGTAATTCACCCCCGGGGACAGACTCTGGAAATCGTAGACAAACGGTGGGCTGGTGACAAAGCCTCTCTGCAGAGGATTGCCCACGGCAACTTCCTCAATCTGCACCTCGTAGCTGGTGATGGGCACCGTGGATTCAGTCCAGCTGATTGCTATGCTGGAGGTGGTCACTTCGGTGACGTTGATGTCGCCTGGGAGGCCCTCGTCTAAACAGAAATGACACGGAACAGTTTGGGTAAATTATCAGAAAAAAACGCTGAAGTTTACTCGGTGTGTACATTTTGTACAGGAGATATTTCTCATGGGAAGTCTATAGACTGGTTCCCGGTCCCTACATCGTTTTCGTTCTGACTGAATATAGGGACCGGTAGCGGGTAATGAACATTAACATATACCTGGCAGATTTCTGCCAGGTATATCTAATTTGAATTAGCATATATGTCTTTGTAATCCCAAAATGCAATGCAACACAGAATCTCCCATCGGCAGACCGTGGAGGTAGAAATTACGCTAGTTAAGATGTTCTTCTAAAGTTAGCTTGAATTTTGATGTTGAAGGTTGGTTGGTGCCTGGGTGAAGGGTTACGATGCACACGTGTTCTAGTGTCAAGCAACAACATGCACACATCACAAGCATAGCCAACGTCATCTCTAAAACTAGAAAACTATTACTGCGCCTGCGTAATCCAGGGCCTATCAAAAACAGACAGAAGAGAACGATGTAGGGACCGGGAACCAGTCTAGGGAAGTCTCTACATCAGACACACTGTCATTTTCAGGAGAAGTGCCATTGAAATTTGTCCTGTTCATCTTGCAAGGCAAGACAGTACAAAACAGTGTGATATGTATAAAAGAATCATTGTTACTAAACCCCTTACAAAATTCTGCCTTTTGATTGGTTTAGAGTGCATCAAATGATATGTCATATTTTTACTAGAAAGCAGCGCAAACAAAACGTGCCAAACCCATAGCAACCAATGTACTATCCCATAGCAACCAATGTACTATATCCATAGCAACAGCAGTTTCTTTGTACCTCAGCATTGAGGCACAATAGAAGTATAGGGGTGTTCTTAAACAAATATTTACTGCTTTGTTTTAAAGTAGAATGCAGGATTGGTATTCATCAATAAAAAAGTTTTATTAGTATCAGTCTGAAAGCTTACTGATTATGAAGTTCAAGCAATGAGCCACAAGGGAAACTGCCTGGGTAAGTTTCAATCAATTTTTGGCTGAGCAAAGAAAAATTGACTGGAGCGGGATTTGAACCTGCGACCACCGGTTTAACCGATGCTCTACCAACTGAGCTATCCAGCCCTAATGTTGGGCGTTTCCCTATTTTGTCAATATCGTTGTTTGGGGGGTGCCAGTCAGAAGCCATTCAACCGATTATGAAGTTCATACCAGTACCAATCTTCCATGGAAATATTTCTGTCTGAAATGCCGTCAAAGCCGTGAAAATAGAATTTAAAGACCCCCGATTTTAATTGCGGTTGTAACAATCGAAATGAAGGGCAATGTGTTTACATGATAAAAAGTGTGCACGTTTTTTTTTACTGTTATCTCCGGACCTGGACGATGAATTGAATCACACAAAGTAAGAACACTGCACTATCAGCTTTACCAATCCT
This sequence comes from Marthasterias glacialis, assembly GCA_911728455.2. Lineage (NCBI taxonomy): Eukaryota > Metazoa > Echinodermata > Asteroidea > Forcipulatida > Asteriidae > Marthasterias > Marthasterias glacialis. Next base: position 4,934,682 of record OU452223.1, read on the forward strand.
GTTTTCTACCTTTACGAGACAAATCTTTGGATACATTTCAAACAAAATAAAGTATTCAACAAAAGAAAAATATTTAATTGGCATTTTCAGTCATTTCTCAATAATTTTTTGAGCAACTTGCTTTTTTTTTAATTTTTTTTATCACAGCCTTGTAACATACCAAGCCGGATGAAACGAGTGACTTTGTCACTCTGCACTAGACTAGCACCCTGGCCGGCATAAGATGAGACGCTGATGGTATAGTCTGTGGCCGGGTCCAGACTAGTCAGCTCCAGTGTGTTGTTACTTGGCACTGGGAAAGCTGGCAGCCCATTAGGTGAGTAGCAGACAAGGTATTGGTCGGGGGGTATGACCGAACCCCAGGCGATGGTCACACTGTTGGCTCCCTGGTCCAGGAAATACAGCCCATCAGGGGTTGATGGTTCTGCATGATGTACGGTAAAACAAAATTATTGGCTGATTAACAAATCCTGTTTTGTCAAATAGTTCCAAATAAATTACACCCTTTTCCCCCCTAATTTCTTTATTGTCACAAAATTGATATCCATAAACTTGTTTTATGTATTTTATAATGTATGACTTTTATCATATTTTTTCGACATTTTAAATATATAACATTTGGTTTGCCACAACATCACTACTTTGTTGTGTAGATTGTTCTTATAAGAACTGTATTACTATTTATCTACTGCCACGAGTAGATTAAGGTATTGGGACTGAGCTCAAATAAGAACTCGTCCTGCTGTTTAACTCAGCACAACCACATTAATCAAAAACTTCCCTTGATCCAGGAGGATAACATTTCGTCCACCCTGTCTTTCAGGTCAATAACCCACCCTGCAAGCCCAAAACCATTATAAACCACTGTGGGGGGTGAATTGGAGTGCCAGCGAAGACTTAGACTTGTGTTATTTAAGATCCACGTGCCGCACAAGCTGTTTTCACAAATTGTATACCGCCCTGTGCCAAGGATCCTTAGCACAAGGTCAATCAATTACTACACTGAGACAGGTGGCTGCTGTCTTTCAACACTCCTTATTCTGCAGTGGTTAGGGTCTGGCCAAAGGGAGTCTACAGGCTTGTGGGGTATACCAGGGGTGAGGATTACATTGAATCTTGGCCTTATTGGCCCATTGAATAAAAAATTATGACCATATTTGGTAAAATGTGGATTATTTTTTAACCTCCCCGCTGACGCCAGAGTTTTAAATATATGATTAATTTTTGGTTGTATTTAGCCCACCAGCCACTGATATCAGATGCTTTTATAAACTATAGCATTCTTCATCACAATTTGGAGCAGTTACAAATCATCCCCAGGAATAGTTTCCTATAAAATGCTTCCATCTTCAAGAAACAAAAATGATTGAATCCATGTAAATGCTTGTCTTGCCTTGTAAACTAAGAAGCTGCTGGAAGAAGCCTTAACAACTGCACCTTAAAGGGAGACGTTGCCTTCAGATTAGGGGCTTTTGGGATCTATAAAAAGCGTCTGTTATGAAATGAAAATGGCTGGATAGATATTTTAAAAATAGAATATAAAGATTCAAATAAATATCCCTAGAAATCCCTTGAAATTAAGTGTTTCTTGTTTAATTTCATGACAGAACCTCTCAAAATGGTGGACCATATGTTTATATGTTGAGTGCGGTTCTGTTGGTTGTATTTCAAGAGGCAAATGTATGTTTTTTTTTCAATTACTACTCACTAGTTAAAACACATTGTGGGTGTTTTATTGCATGAACAACTCTTAAAAAGAATCCAGGAGGAATTCCAACCAGCAAAATTAGGCAATGTGTCCCTTTAAAACAAAACACGCCTTAAAACACAAAGCATATGATTCTAAAAAAAATGATTTTCCTTATTACATATTTTCAATAACATTTTCGCAGGTGAGCTCTCCAACTTGTGACAACTGACAGACCATTTGAAAGGATGCACTCCTCCAAACAACCATGTTTTTACAATCATTTTGAAGATGGGTTCTCAAAAGTCACTTACTGGTGAAATGGTTCAAGGTGTCTCCAGTAAGTCCATCCCCAATCGGCCGGACTATGATCTCGTATTCTGTAGCCGGCTGAAGGTTGGGAATGACAACGGAGCTGGTCGCCATTGGCACGTTCATCACAAATACCATAACATTGAGTGGAGCTTGATTAACCAGGACAAGGAACTCTGTGAAACCGACCCCAAAGTCTCCCCAAATGATGCGGATTGAGTTTGCCGTCACTTCATCTACATAGACTGTCCTGGCCATCAGAGCAGCTGTGAAAAGCACAATAGAAATGTTGTGATTAATAATAATAATAATTATAATTTGGGAGGCTAATCATCCTTACTGGCAGCTGAGAAGCTGAATTGTGAAGGCCGCGGCTACACGTGTTCGAGCTGCAGGCATTCAAGGGCGCCTTCGGCAGCCAGCCACATCAACCCAAATATGACCACGGAGCACAGCCTGAGATCCAAAGTGTTTGGTTTTTTCGGAAGGAGGGAAACCGGATGGCCTCGAGAAAAACCCTCGTGGCACAGAAGAGAACCAACGCACAACTGTTACTCATATGTGGCCCTAGCCGGGAATCGGACCAGGGACACATTGGTGAGAGGCGAGCGTTTTACGCACACGCCACCCATGCCACCCAAATAAATTTTTTTAATACATTCGTCAGCCTAATGAACTCGTCTAAACTCCGCTTCATGCTTTTGATTGCTAGAATTAGAATTGTGTCAATCAATCAATCAAAACAATTTATCTAGCGCCAGTATCCATACAAAAACAGGTTCAAAGGCACTTTGATCGGGACATGCCTCCATCCTCAAATTTCCCTGTTCAGCAGAGGCCTATTTACTTGTATTTACTTGTAGAAACTATCTGTTTCGACTGAAATTCATCTTTTTGAATCGACTGAAATCCATCTTTTTCAAACGTATAACCGAGTATTGTGAAGTGTGAATAAATGTTATTGAACTGAATTGAAAAAAGACTGCACATACTACGCTACAGGCGCTGAGTTTTTTTCAGGCTATTTAAAGTTGCATGGCCTGATTTTCGTCTGAAGAAATTCTTTTTTTTTTTTTAGAATTTTGAACAAACTTTGAAAGATGGTGCTGTTTCAAAACAACAAACATACACACACTTTCACATACACCAAGGACAATGAACAAAAAACATGTAACATGCAAAATTGTTCGTACATGGCTGACGTACGTGAGATAATGTCAGCATCCCGATTATAAATCCTTTTAGTTTTTAATTAACTACCACTTATCACTGGCAGATTTTTTTGTACAATACCTCAAAGTAAAGCTTATCAAGCAATAAACCACAGGGGAAACTGACTGGGCAAAATTTAAAATCAATTTTGGGGTGAACGAAGAAAAATTGATTGGGGCGGGATTTGAACCTGCGACCACCGGTCTGACTGGCACCCCCTGAACATTAAACCGGTGGTCGCAGATTCAAATCCCGCTCTTTTTTTTTGGCTAGTCAAATCAGCCTAAAATCTGACCGAGCATCCTCAAAAATAATCTTACTAATTTTCTGGAGGCAAAAACAAAAACGAAAATCGTATTAAAATGGGAAGAATCTCAAGCCTGCGAACAAATTTGAGACTTGGCTTCACATCCGAAGTAGTTCATGTAAGAAGAAAATCGCTTTGTTTGGGGAATCTCATCAAGAAGGGCTAGTGGAAGGTATACAATGTTCAATCAGTGCTGATCACCCAATCCTTGACCAAGTGGTTCTCCTTTGAACCCGATCTGTTACGAGTCATATTATGATGCTTTCAGATCAGGTCATGTATAGCACATACCTTCACCGCACTGTTCAGGTCCGTTACTGGGGCACAGGGGCTAGCAACCCTACATATTTTTTTCTCTTTCTTTATTTGATACATATTTTTCTTCTCCTGTCGTTTTTCCCCCTTTTTTACTCTGAACTGCAGTGAACCATTTGATTGGCCCATCAGAATGACCTCTTTGGTCAAATACTGATGTGGCTATTGTTCACAGTTGCTTATATATAAAAAAATAGATAAAAAAAATAAAAAAATGTAATTATCAGAAAATGGAAAAAAGGTATTTTGGGCAAATTGTCAAGATCTCAAACATTAACTTACGGGTAGTGATGGTTTCCGTGATTGGATCTGAGAAAGCCTGGCGCCCACTCTGGAGAACAATAGAAACTTCATAGGTGCAGCCTGGTTCTAAACCAGTGAACTGCACCTGGGGGCATGCGTCAGGTGGCAGGACAAGCTGAAGAGGTTGAGTTGTCCCTTGAATTAGAATGAAAACAAATTGCGGTTATAATAAAAATTTAACAATGTAAATGTACAATGTACCACTCCTATGCACATAGGCAATTCACGGGGCATGCACTTGACATTTTCTCAGTCAAGAAACAAAAAGGACGATCCAATAAAGAGAATCTTTGTTCTCTTGGCATTGTCAAGTCAGGGTTTCTTTGTGCCAGCGGTAACCTAAAAGAAAAAAGATTCCGGGAATTCCGCCGAAAGAATCCCACCAGGGGGATTGGACAACAACAAAAAAGAATCCCGGCGGCAACTGGTAGGACGATACGCATGATACGGTCTATTGGAATTTTGGCTGGTAACCTTACTCTGCTCAGCTTAATTTGTTTTGTGCTTAGCTACTTTTTGCGCTTAAACAGCTCTATGATATAGGGCTTTCACATGATTTCCAAATGGGAAATAATCTGAACCTTTGCCTGGATCTGCTAAGTAAACATCTTGTGATCCTCATAACACACACATACATACATTTTTTTTTAAAGTCGCCAGACACACAAGGCCAGTAAGCCACTCAAGGTGTGGGCTACAAATCAGCTGTTTTCCCAGGGGCCATTGCCACTAACTCCTGGGGCTGAAACAGAGTTACCCCCCTTTACAGTCCGTAAGGATGTAGGCTTGGGTATCATCCATCAGAAGCCTGGCTGGTAGAGCAGAAGGCTCTACCTCCCCAAAAGCTCTCATACAAAAGGGTATTTATGTACCGCCATTCCATCTAGATCATGGCAGTTGTGACGATGCAAAGTAAATATCAATAAAAATAAAAATCACTGTATGCAAAGATGCATTTTGAGCCCTCTCTTGACAGTGTGAAATGAAGTAGCAGAACGTAGAGAAGCAGGCAAAGTGTTCCAATATTGGGGAGGCAGCAAATGAAAATGACCGGTCAGCAGCTGATTTGAGAGTGCGAGGGTGAACTGCGTGTACCGCTAGTATAGTTGAGTGCGAGGGTGAACTGCGTGTACCGCTAGTCTAGTTGGGTCAGTTTCATTTCATTTTCATTTATTAATTCTGGTTGTGAAGTCAGAGACTCTCAGAAAAGCGAACTAAATCACTATACTAGCCAAGAACCCCATGGAGAGAAGACAAGGAAGGAAGTTTCAGTTTTAGATGTGGGAGGAAAACCCCAAAGAAATATACCCACGCAATCAGGTAGGGACTGAAAAACCCAATCCACATAGTGCCCCCGGCGGGATTCGAACCGGGGTCCCAGAGGTGGAAGGCGAGGAAAGATACCACTACGCCAACCTGACCACCCTGACCACCCAGTTGAGGAGCACAATCCAGTGCGTACAGGAGCATAGAGTGACAATAACGAAGTGAGGTATGGTGGGCAGAGACCATTTAGGCATTTGAATCTTGCCAACATTTTGACCAACTCTGAGGGTTGGTGGGGGTTAAAGACTAAAGGTTTTACCTGCTCCGGCTCCACTTGTTGCAGGTGTCAATGTTGCCATAAGGTTATTATAAGCCCCTGGATTGAACAGACTTAGGTCCAAGGAGACGGTGGAAGGCGAGGTCACTGTGTTCACTATCGTTGGAGCGACAGGAGCTGGAAAAGATGTCCGCAAATAATTTGATGAACGAAACTCATAGATGTGGAATCTTTGGATCTCAAATATATCATCCAGAATGTGCATTTTATAAATCTTTGATCAATCTTAGTTTATGCCAGACTTTAAATTAAAAAAAAATAGAACAAAATATGGGGAGGTGCACAAAGCGTGGGTTCTGGTCGTCGAGTTGAAATCTGGGCTCAATTTCATGGCTCTGCTTGCTGCAGAATTCTGCACCTTACACAGCCCTTGTCAAGTCATGACTCTGTGGGCTGAACGCGCAAAATTCCACGCTATGTATGTTCAAGGAAATTGGGCCCCCCAACATGTACTTAAGACACTTAAAACTAACCTTATTTCTCATCATTCTTTGGTAAACTGTTCTGTGCATTTGGTTGTTGTAGTGATATACTAGCTAAGGCAACATGAGACATGGTCCCATGTGTTGTGTAATGCCCATCACAAGGCCCAAAGGACACTGGAGGTGTGGGCTACTTTTCGAAGGGATAGAAACCTGCCCCAATGCACAGAAACAAGACATGGCGAGATAGAATTCTAAGTTAAGTGTCTTGCTCGAGCACACAAGTGTCATGAGCGGGATTCGAACCCACATCCTGATGACCTAGCCACCAGAACTTGAGCCTGATCCACTAACTGCTCAGCCACGACACGCTGTATGAATCGAGGTGGTATCAGGAATATCTCTGGCCTAATGGAAAGTTCTTCAAGACCTAAAAGAGCCAACTAAACTACTATTATTAAACTTGTTCTCAAAGAGCACACTCACAAATCTGTCCCGTACCAGCTTTTAGAAAAAGCATATAACTGTAACATGATAACTAGCTTTTCTTATAAGTTTCTTGCATACAATGTGACATTTACCATTTTAAATTGTGTTTTCTTAGGAAAACAATTTCTTCTGAATAACTTGCTACCAACTGAACTTCTCACTGTAGCTTTGCATTTATGATGTTTCAATTGATTTATGTACCCAGTTGCAGAAAACATAAGCTGTACCAAATCAAACTTACGCAGAATATACGTGGCGGACGTGATAAGTTGACGCCCACCGTTGTTGTTAATGACATACAGGGAGACGCTGTACGACCGTCCTGGAGTGAGGTCATTGAGCTGAGTACTCTTGCCTATGATTGTCCGCTGGCTGCCATCGAGCGGAGTGTACACAATCTCGTAATGACTGAAGTCAGCGCCGGGGGTGTAAGACGGCCACTCCACCCCAACATTCCTGTTGTCAAGCTTGGTGAACATCAAGATGTTATCGTCTGAATGGATTGGAAAAGTATACTCAAAATTCAGGATTGTCTTGTGTGTTGCTGATTCTCATAAAAATAAAAAACAAAATGGCGAATTTTGAAAGTTACCAATATTGGAGTCTTATACAGTGCAAGTATCTACCAGCAATTAGGTACTCAAGGCACTTATTATTGTCATTTTTTTACGGCAGGTTTTTGAAGTTTTTGAATTATGAGAGCCATTTATGTAGCACCTTATAAGGGTTTACAAGGTGCTGCGGCGCATTCAGCAGCCACTGCCAGAAAGACCAACAGGGCAAACCCCTTCTCTTAGCGATAAGTGTAACTGGGTTCTTTTACGTGCATTACACAACACACGGGACCTATGGCTTTACATCCCATCCGAAAGACGAAGTATTAATGGTTAAGTGTCTTGCCTAAGGACACAAGTGTCAAGACCGGGACTCGAACCCACACTCTGCTGATCAGAAAAACCAGAGCTTGAGTCCTTGTTATGATGCTTGGTGTTTGAATAAATCAACAACTATTTTATCTCTGGTTCAGATATTCAAAACTACAGGCATTTTTCCTTGGGTGGGATTCGAACCCACGACCCCCGCCATTCTAGAGCAGATGTTTTACCAACTAGACTACCAAGACTTTTTTTCACAGGACTTTTTTTCGGGAAAGTACTGAGTATACAGTGCTTTACACACATCGGTGTATAGGTAAAACATTACAAATAATATTCTTTATCTCCGATGCAAACTTAACATCTAATAAAAAAATCCAAGTCTAGAGAAAATTTTAAATAAAAAGTTGGAATTGTCACCACCAAGAACATCACAAAGCTTGTTTCTAGAAATGCAATAATATATAAAATTGGGAAGAACAAATTATTAATGTAAAAAGTTCAATTCAGGGGAAAAAAGATCAAAATCTCCAAGCTGATAGAAAATATTGTGTTTGGCTTCAACAAAATACAATCTCAAATCTTGAAAATACCTGTTCTGAAATCTGCCATAGCAGGATTACTTTGTATGCCATCTCCGACGACAGAGTAGACGCGAACAGTGTAGTCTGTTTCGGGCAGAAGTTCGTCGATTGTGGATCGTATATCCATTTTGGTTTTACTCTCAAACAGCTCTTCCGGCTGGGAGCCGGTGAAGAAATATACCTGGTACCCGTCAAAGAAGCCAGTGGCTGAACCCCACTCAACAGCAATGGTGGTCTGGGTTGTGCTGACTGAGGTGAGTGCTGTCGGCGGATTAGGTTCTGTAAAAATATTTTATTAAAAAAAACACAGTAATAATAAGATGGTGAAAAACAAAGGTGTTTGGTGGTTAATACATTGGTTTGAGTGGATGGGATAGACATGGATTGAGTAGATGGGATTAACACGGATAAATCTGATTCATGTGCTTTGTTTAAATTTTTACTGCTCTCTTTAACTCCCTTGCAGGACTTGGGAGCATTTACTTCTTCACTTACTTTTATATTTTCTTGTTTTTTCATTTTTTGTTTTCATTTTGATGTATTTTGGTATTTTTATAACATTTTTAAAGGTTTCTTTGGGGTTTTTTTTTCTTCGAAGTCTTGTCTACCGTTTCCATTGTTTGTTGTTCTTCTGGCAGTGCTTGGAGAGAAGCCAGATGGTAGTTCATTGAATCTGCTTTTTTGCACTCCTATGGAGGCTCAGTCCTGTTTTGTTTTTGTCTGGATTTTTTTTTATTTGGGTGTCTGTGAAATACTAGTCTTTCTTAGTGCAATATGTTTGTTATTTAAACTTGTTCTACATGTTCTACGTGGACAGGGCTCGAATTTGGGGTAAAATTTCACCAGACTTCAGGGCTTATAGCTTAAAATTTTTACCAGACCGGAATTTATTTTACAAGACCAGAATCTTAATGACAAAGAACTTTCTACAAAGTTTAACATGGAAACTGTTTGTATTTGAACAAGCACTAAGAGAAGATTTGTTTCATATGTCTTGTTGATAAGTATATTTTGATACGCAACAGAATTGAAAGGTATTGATCAAATTCAAAGGCAACTTCATTTCTCGTGTTTCTTCTTGTCAAAGATATTACACAGTGAGGTATTATTATTCAATTGAAAAACACAAGACCGCCGGATTTGTCCATTTGTGAATTTACTGGCCCGATGCTAAGATCACTGGCCTCGGGCCTGCGGTCCAGTGTAAAATTCGAGCCCTGAATGTATCTATTTGTCTATACCTTGTAACTTTTTTTTTCCTGTGAAATTAAGAAATGAAATAAATGAAATGAAATGAAATACAGCATTGGTTGGAGATTCAGACACTTACTGGTGTACTGTTCCACCTGCGTTGTTGGCATCGTGGTCCCGGTAATCCGCAGTACAATCCTGTACAATATCCCCGGTGTCAGGTTGGTAAAGGTAGCAGTGTTGGTACCCAGAGGGAACGTCAAGGCCTGCAACTGGCCCCCCTGGACGGGCACCACACTGATAATGTATCCTGATCCCACAGGACTCGCGCCCCACATTATGGTAATAGTTGAGGTGGTGTAGTCCTGAACGGTGATTTCTCCAGGTGGAGATGCCGCTGTAGTTAGGGAAAGACATACAGTATTGTTATCGATAGAAGAAATAAGTGAAGGGCATTTACATATATATAATGAAGCTTATGAAAACATGAACAATGTTGACAAAAATTCTTTAGTCCAGAGAATTTGCAAGTATTCTTGTTTTGGATTCAACTTCGAAAGTAATAATACCTAAAATTGTGTTTGTAACAAAACAAACACAAGGGTTTCGGGTAAAAAAACTCAATACAAGAAAAACACTGAGAAATGTAGGACGTCATGTGGTGACTTATGTCCTATGTTATAGGTCCTCACTGTCCCAATATTGTGTATAAATCTGTAACATTATTGTCCCGATGTGAAATAATATCTCAAGGGCCTGTCAAGAGCTAAAATGTTCAAGTTTTGTTACCGTTAGCGAGGATTTGTTGCTGCCGCGGGAAATTGAATTTTGCCGTTAGCACTAGCTCTAGTGAGAAATCTGTACAGTCATATTGTTTAGCGCCCTCTCCGTTATGAGTAGTGTAGCTCTCACAAGAGGGCGCTATACAAGTTCACTGTTGCTGGTCCACGTTGCAAAATCAGCTATCCATGAATTTAAACACGTCTTGTAAAACAGGTAACAGTGATGCAATGGTGGCATCATGTTGTTTATGTACTAAGTTTGACCATCAGTTTTGATTTGATGCATTGTTTGTGTTTTTTAAGACTGTAGTTCCTGAGATCAGCCGCGCACAAGTTTCATTGTGTTAAAGCAATGAGACTGTTCGGAAAGAAAAAATAATAACAATAATAATAATAATAATAATAATAATAATAATAATAATAATAATAATAATAGAAATAACAAAAATCTTGACAAAAACAAAGGGTGGTTTCGGCGGATGGCCGAAATCCCCAATAACATTTATGACAAAATGATTGTGAGTATCCTTACACTATACACACTGATACCATAGAGCTACCCATGACTAGACCATGACCTCATAAACATTCTAATCATATGCATGACCCTATCTAACTAATGAATAATTCATAAAGACTACCCCTTTGAGACAGTAGCCTATAGATGCATTGCACATGACATCAACATTGGGAAAAATCGGCCATCTTTGATGACAATGACTGCACATTATTGGAGCACGCAACTGTTACGTGCAAGTACTGCACCCAGAACGCGTGCGTTTCATAAACTCCTTCCATGAGTGGTCGGTAAGAAACTCAAGCTGTATTGAAACTTCAAGAGCTTGACGAGGCTACAGGCCAAAATAGAAATTGTCAGAGATGGCTTCTGTTGCAACCCATCTATTCATGTATCAAGCCAGGCATGTATTGAGACACAATAAATAAACCAAGCAAACATCAAAGCATCAGTCTTATAAGCTCAATATAATACATAACACTCACATGTACATTTTAACAAGTAAAAATCGCAAAAACAAAATTCGTCATGTTCGTGCAACAAGGTTGTAAGGCCATTCTGCAACAAAGTTGTATCTTGCGCAAACATGTTCCATGCAACAATGCCGTATCTTGCCCGAACTTGCTACGAGCAACAACATCTAACTCGGCGTACATTGACATGGTGCATACATCTGGGTTATTTTCAGCCAGATGCAAGCTTTTGACTTTCTGAAACTCGGGTTTCACGTAAATGCTAATTTAGGAGATACGACCTCGTTGCACTGACACGACGAACAACGTTGCATGTGAAACCTTATCTGTGACGTGTCGTGCCCGAGCGGTTAAGAACACCGGACTCAAGCTCTGGTGTTTCTGATCATCAGAGTGTGGGTTCGAATCCCGGTCGTGACACTTATGTCCTTAAGCAAGACACTTAACTATTATTGCTGCGTCCTTCGGATGGGACGTAAAGCCACAAGTCCCGTGTGTTGTGTAATGCACGTAAAAGAACTCAGTGCACTTACCGAAAAGAGAAGGGGTTCGCCCCAGTGTTCCTGGTTTGATCGGCAGCAGATTGCGCCACAGCACCTTGTAAACCGTTACATGGTGCTAAAGGAACAGGTCTCATACTTCAAATCGTAACTCCTAATACCTTGCAGGATATATACTGAGAAGCGCCTTGTATCCTTTGGCAATTTGGCGCTATATAAATCCAGTTAATATTATTATCTACTATACAGCACCGGTTCCAAAGGTGACAACGTGGAAGTACAAACCTGTGAAGGCAGAAAGTGTTCGAGGTTCACTTCTTTGATTCCCACTGACTGTGACCACGGATAAGGTGTATTCTTTGGCTGCGTCCAGGTCGACAAGACGAACGTTGAAATCTCCCGAGTCTGCTGTGGATATGGAACCATCGCTGGGGCTGTAGGTCACGTCAAATGAGTCCCACAGTGTCCCTTCCGGAGAGCACCACGAGAAGTCCAGTGTGTGTGCGGTGCTGCTGGTTAGACTGATCTCGCATGTAGGGAGCGGCACTGAAGAAAAGATGTAAACCAGACGTTTAAAGATAATGGGTGATATTTTACAGCAACCTGGGACTAGGGCGACATGAACGATTTCATCTCGGTTCTGTTTTCTAGTTTTGCCCCAGGGTCATTCCATGAAGGTGGGACACAATTTGTGACATTTTTCAATATTATAATTTTTTGTTGACGCTGATTACAATTGATGTTTATCAATCATCACATTTTGTTTGGGTTTTGTAAGTACTTCAGAAGGTTTCAAATCCTTCCCACACCATCTTACCTGATATTTTTGCTAATATTCTTAAAAACTCAAGGTAACGATGTAACAGGGACACCATGCTTGTAACACATATTTTTCAATATTTACAATGTTCAACAAAAAACTTGATGCCAAATCCATACAAAAATAACTTCCTTTATTGCTACTAACGTACACATGCCTGAGAAAATTAAGGATATATGTCACGATGTCACCGGGACACCAAAAGTCACATTTATGGTGTCCCCGTTACGTCAGTGCATTCACTGTATCACGTTTATTTTACACCACAGTAATCCAGTAAAACCTTTTTATGATTCCTGTTTGGTGTTATTTATGCTATGTAGAGCAAGAGTGACAAAGGAGCCTCGTGAATTGGTGAAACTAGCTTCAGAAGTGGTGTAACGGTGTCACGGTGTAAAGGTGTCCCTAGTGTTCCACCTTCATGGAATGACCCCCCCACACTGATGTTAATCCACAGGTACCCATGGCTCGGAATAAAAAATATCGGCATTTTCACCAGAAGTTTCAACTTCTACACCACCGAGCTCACCCACTGACAAGAGGTATGCCCGATTCCTAAACAATATGACTAGCGACAGATTCCCTGAGTCTGAAAAAACTCATATTGCTTTTAAGCTTCTTGATTTTTATAAACGGAGGGTAGAATGTTTGATTTCAAGTTGCCCAGCCCCTTTGTTTCTACTGAAGACTAACTGCGTTTATATAAACTTTCATTTGATTAGTAACACAACACACAATCAGCTCCTCTCATGTGACAAGAATATTTCAAAAGCTAACCAAATTGTCGAGCTGCGTAAACTTGAACCCCCACCCCCACCCCAGTGTGGCCTTCATTTTCTTTATTCGTCAATAATCAGTTGATGAGGTGAAAACAAAAAATCCAACCTGTGTGGGTGGTAACAGACGACAGGGAACCAGGATCCAACGTCACCGTATATTCCATTCCTGGATAAAGATCTGATATCATCCCGGAGTCTTGTCCATTGCTTGCCGTGCCACCATTACTACTACGTAACGAATAGTTAGGTATTGATTGGGAGGGTATCCAGCCAACAGCTATGGAAGTTGGGGTGACGGTCGTCAAGTAGAGTTGATTCGTTCCCGTGGGAGCTGGTTTGGAGATGAAAACAAAAACAAAGATATGATCTATATTAACTGCATTTTAACAGCGCTTCAGTCCTACTCTTGTCACAAATGGTGATCAGAGGACTCGTACACAACTGAATATAACACAAAACTAAAACTACTAAACTAGTAAAATTGCGGGTACAACCAGGTAAAAATCTCTTTTGGGGAGGAGTGGTGGCTCTGAAAAGAACCAGTGCGGTCTCGACGTTTCGAACAGTATACTCTGCTAGTCTTCAGGAGAAGAGCTGAAGACAAGCAGAGTATACTGTTCGAAACGTCGAGACCACACCGGCTCTTTTCAGAGCCACCACTCCTCCCAAAAGAGATTTTTACCTGGTTGTACCCCCAATTTTACTAGTTTAATAGTTTTAGTTTCCTATCCTCCACACCATGCAAAGCTTCAAACATCACCTAAAAATAATACTATTTACAGTTTCTACTTCAGCAAGACACTTCACCCGTGAGAAAACAGATGTATCTTGTGATTGATTTTAGCTTCATGCTCTACAGATTTGCCAGCACTGATCGCAAACACGTACTCCCATGGATCTACGAAATTCTTTCAACTGAAACCAACGAGAAAAATAATATTCAAGAGCCACAAGCATCATACTTTGCCAATGGCAACACTTTATAAAAACTACGTTATTATTATCAGTACTGTTTTTATTTCTTACCTGTAGTTCCAGTTAAATCGACAGCATTGCTTTTGGCTGAACCATAGACGGTTCGAAGCCTGATGCGGTAAGCCGTATTGGCCTTCAGCCCTGTCACCGTAGAACTCCTGTCCGCCCCAGTCAGGGCAGTCACCATTATTGGAGTGAACGGGGCCGTTGTGTCTAAGTCATAAGACAGCTCAAAGCTCTCATATAGGCCACTGGTTGGTGGATCCCATGTGACTACTAACGTACTTACAGTCTGATCTGAGACGACCGCATTCTCAGGGGGACTTGGATCTGTGATGAGCACAAAAAGGAACACTTCTTCAGGCTATAAAAATTGACTGACAAATTAGAAAGTCACTTTACGGATATTAAAGGGAAGAAAGTCAATCCATGTTGACCTTCAAATCTTTGTTCACCAAAAGAAAGAGTAGCGTTATTGACCAACAACAGAGACAGCAAACAAAACAGGTCCATTTGCTCCTTACCTACAACTCCATTTCAAAAGTTAAAAGTTTCTATCTACTTTGAACGAAGTTTCAAAAACATAAAATGTTGCCGATGCTCAGCATACATTCCAGGGCTCAATTTCATACTCAATTTAATGCTCCGTATCTACAACTCCATTGTAGAAGTCAAAAGTTTCTATCTACTTTGAACTAAGTTTCAAAAACATCCAACATTCCAGGGCCCAATTTCAGAAAGCCTGTAAGCAGACATTTTCTGCTTACAGTGCAGCCATGAGCAAAATTTGTATTTCATAAACACTGCCAACTGTCAGTAAAGCAAAAGCCACCCCAGCTTGCTGGCGGTTCTTGTAAGCAGACGAGTGACGGAACAATGCAAATCCGCTGTGAACGTGCACATGTGCTGTCAAATTGTCTCGATCGCTTATGAAATACACATTTGCTTAGGCATCTTTTTTTGGTAACAGTAAGCACAAAAGGACCCCATGTTTAAAAAAAACTCCGCTATAAAACTTTAGCTTCCAGCACGCGCTAATCATCCAATCAGATTGCTCGACAGCCGTGGTTTATAGAGCCATAAACAACGGCTGCAATTCTATATCCAATGGTGCGTAATTACTGTTCGAGCGCACATACGCGCTCGCGTAAGACGCAAAATCTTTGCGTGTCTTTAGTTTCGTGAAAAAGTTTGACATTGGTCCATATAGGAAGCAGTTTAAATAGTCTGTTACTACTGGAAGCAGTAGTAGTAATAAATGCTACAGTTTGTTTGGGAAGTTAAATAAAATAACTGGTTTGCTGAATTTTATATGTAAGCTTTGTTTGATCATGTGATGATCATACTTTAGTCAGCTGGAAGATACATTTGTTATCACACGCACGCTTGTGGAATACGGAAAAATATAGCACGTCTGCGTCCCATATCAAACTCAGCCTTCGGCCTCGTTTGATATAAGATGCAGACGCTATACTTTCCCATATTCCACTTGCACTTGTGTGATAACTAATAATCTCCATAGTGAGATCTACATATCAGCTTATTTGTCTTCAGACAAATACTTAGCATTTTGTTAAATCAGATCTAGCAAGACCAATTATCTGACTATACCCAGGACCTCCCGTAGTACTTACTCGTGCGAATAACAACAGAGCTCTGGAAATTCTCCGCCCCTCCTAGTAGCACTTGGTACAACCCAATACGATACAGGGTGCCAGACTCCACGTTTAGGATGGTATGGCTGTAAGCCCGACTGTTTACCACTGGTAGAAAGTGCAGACCATTTTGTGCCTGTCCCTCGACTCCCCATTTTAGGCGGTAACCTGTGATGGATACCTGCTGGTCATCATTCCAGCTGACGTAGATGAACGTGTCGTCAGCAATGACGTTGGTGAATCTTACAGATGCTGATAGGAAAAAAATGAGCAAAAAAAGAAAACATAAAACTTTAACTTCAGTGGACTAGTTTGCCGTTCAGTTACATCTCTGCTATTCATTGATTTTGTGGAAACCAACAAACATTATCCTTCAAAGAACTTGATGCCAAGCTTGGCACGGTCCTCACACAACCGGGACCCTCCCAGTTTTAAAACAATAAAAATAATAATAATAATAGATGTTAATAACAATACCAATAAAAATAATGTCAATTTTTATAGCGCCGGTATCCATCAACTAAATAACACTCAGGGCGCTCAGCAAATATAACAACCACACTGGTCTAACATGAAAAAGCAAAGCAAGTTAACAAAAATAAGTTCATAAATACAGTTCAAAAGCATCCTTGAACAAGACTGTTTTTAAGTTCTTCTTGAAACTTGGCAGAGATGGACAAAGACGCACAGCAGATGGGAGTGAGTTCCACAAGGTGGCTGCAGCAAATCGTAACGATCATTCTCCCCAGTGATTGCGTGGTTGGTGCTCAGCTAGAAGCAGTTGGTTTAAAGATCTTAGACCACTGCGTTCCTGGAGTGTATAGCTCTATCAGATCAGTTTGAGACTTCACCGCCACTCTTTAATTCCCTTGCAGTCCCCCATGTTAAATACCCATAATGCTATGCCTTTTAAGCATTAACTTGTTCCTTCTTTTTTTTGAGAAATTGCAAAGACAATTCTAGAAACAATGACTGCAGTCACGTTCAAAACTGCCTTCCCAAACTTTTTTTGGGTCACAACTTGAACTTTGACAAAGGCCATGTTAAGGTCACTTGTGTGGTGTGTTGTAACAACTACCAAAGATACTAGAAACACAGATAGGACACTTGTGCCATTTTGCACGGTAGCAGATGTAAAGCCTTTATACCTACCAACCGCGTGAGGGCGCCTTTCCCCATGTGTCAATTCTGCTAGGATTACTGACAATTTATTGTCGAACACCAAATTTTCGTTCTACCTTTCGCCTTTTTTAGTTGGTGGAATCGTTTGGCGTAAGTTTTTCCATTTAGTAGGCCCTACTTATTGCGCAAACGATCTTTGGTTTTACCTACCAAACGACAGCGGGCGCCCCCAATTTTGCGTTTCACGTTTCTGAATAGAGTGTCCTGTCTTGGTTTAGTAGTATCTTTGCCACTACCAATGCATTATAAACAGGGCCGATTTAAAAAGGCCCAGCCAACATAAAGCCCACAAATTGGTAGGGTTAAAGACTTTCTTGAGAGCAAAGACGTTTCTTTACACGTATCTTGCTCCTAATGAATCAGCGGTGCTTTTCTCGATTGAACATGGTACACTTACCTGTTGTTGAGTCTGTACAAGATGGCTCACTCAATGTTGCCAGTTCCCCACTTCCACTCTTGGCTCTTACACACAGAGTATACATTGTACTGGCAGTCAAACCATCCACTATGAAATTCTAGAAGGAAGTAAAAAAAAAATCCCCAAAACTGTTTGTTTATTTGGTTGTTTTTTGTTTGTTTGTTTGTTTGTTTTTTCCAGCTGGTGACCAATAGGAGCTGGATGCCATGTATTATCGCAAATATTTTCCTAGCCAGCAAACGGGTGACACAAATTTTTTTTGTGTGAAACTCCAAGCCCCGACGATGGTAACTGGGCCATGACATGAGGAGTGTCAAATCATGAAACTTAAAATTGTCACTCTCGTTCAAAAAGCTGCCGTGCATAATTCTCGTAATTTAAAAAGTAAACCTCTTTGAAACTTCATGAAATAGTTGGCCTTGACGATTATTATATAACCATGTAAAAAACTGAAAACTGAAGAAACAAATGGTTTTGTACACAATTTGTCAATTTGTGGCGTCGCTGACAATTTCTTTAGGCTTTATGCCTAATAGCAAACATTATGATTTCGCCATGTGCCCGGCAAAAGAACCTAAGGGAAAGTTCCCGGCAAAAGGACGTAAGCAATTTATGTTCAAATTTGTGTTTCAAGAATTATGAGCGGGAAAGTTTGGTAAACATGTTGCCATGCAAAAGCCATTCTAGAAAGGTTCAATTCTGCATGAGGAATGTCTTCAGGGTAATTCTAGCAAAAAAAATAACAACAAAAAATGATATATTTTTCATGTCAGGAGCCATTTTGTTGCTTACGTCCTTTTGTTACTGGGACAAACCAAACGACGATTTAGTATTTAACCCTCTCAGCCCACACTGTTTATTGACATGCAGCTTGTGGTGCCCACATTGTTTGACCACTCAAGCATGAACCACACAATCTCACACAACAGGAAGACATTGTTCAAAGGCCAATTTTGCAAACTCTATGTTCACCTTGAAGATGTTCTTTTACAGCAAAATAAATAATGAAACAATTCGTCCTTATTGAATTTCCTTTCCACGTATCAAAAAATTGTTGAGATCGGCCAATAAATGTCCAAGTTCTTGGTCTTTGTTTCCTCAGTGTGATCTGTAAACTCAACACAACCATACGGCGTTCCGTTGGTGTTTGGCAGTTTGGATCTTTCCACTCCAATTTAAAGGGATTGCATAATAGCAACCTTATTTTATTTTACCATCATTAGTAAGATCTGATCTTTCTCTTTCCATTGATGGTAAGCTTGAGTATGGAGGGCGAACATGGACAAATTTACAGCTTTATAAGAAATGGCCCTTGTGCTCTGGCTTGAGTGCAGTTTTGTGTGTGACCTTGGTTGACGTAAGTCACCATTGGGGCTCAAGCAGGGTATGGTGCACGGTTCACTGTAGTCGTTAGGGCTGAAAGGGTTCAGGTGGAAATTAAACAACTCCAAACATCCCACTGGTACCTGTTTATTGGAGGGTACACTGCCCACTTCGGTCTCCACACCATCAGGGCCTGTTGTACTGACTGTGTAGCTTGTCAAGTCGAACTGTGCAGGGACCCATGTAATATGGAAACTATTAGCGGTAGTGTCAGCAGTAACAACACTGACTGTGCCTGGTACCTCTGGTTCTGTAAGAGATGAGGACAGGGTTGAAAAACGAATTACCAGCCATACAAAACTCTTGCCTGGTGAATATTGAAGGGGTAGTGCAAAGTTACTGAAAATTTCATCACATTTGGCAGCTTTTTATGGCCCATTTCAATAGTTCTTATGCACATGACGTCATTTGAGTAGGGCGCCCTCGCCTAGAGGTCAAAATGAGGTTGTTCATTGGCCAATCCTGTGCGCCGCGCGTACAAATCTCTGGTTTCCATTGTTTTATCATCGATTTACCTCCAAGATGGCGGCGTGATGACGTCAATGCATAAGGTCTATTACATTTTTGTTGTATTTTACATAGTTATTTTGCATTAATTTATTAATACAACAAGTATTAGCGGCCAACAAGACGCTATTCATGTATGGATAAGATTGAAGTTTGATCCCTAGTTATACAGCAGCTTCAGGTTGTATGGCTGCTGACTGGTACCCCCCAAACAAATATACTGACAAAATAAGGAAACTGCCAACATTAGGGCTAGATAGCTCAGATGGTAGAGTGTCGGCATGCATCTCCTTAAGGTGATCCCTGTACTCCTGGGCTGGATTTCACTAAGAGCTAAGATTGATCTGAACTGCGAATCACTCTTAGTTGCTAAGCAAAGTGTGATGTCACGATGCAAATCACTATGGTAATACTGACGATTCAACTTAAGATGAATCTTAGTGCGCTGTGAAATAGACCCCTGCTTCCCAGGTTGTATCGTAAACTTGAGTGTGATACCCGGTTAAACAGCAGATTCAGCTAGTATGGCTTCTGACTGGCACCCCCGAACAAAGATATGGACTAAACAGTGAGACCACCATCATGGGGCTTAATAGCTCGGGCTGGTACAGCGCCGGCACGTTAATCCGGAGGTTGCAGGTTCAAATCCTGTTCTAGTCAATTTTTCTTTGTTCACCCCAGAAATTGAGTGAAATTTACCCAGACAGTTTTCCTTGTGGTTTATCACTTAAAAAAAGATTGAAGTGTAAGAGATTTCTCGAGATGATTACCGAAAACTTTGGGTTAACCTTATTTCATTTCGTTTATTAATTCTGGTTGTGAAGCCAAGGATTCTCAGAAAAGCAAACTTTATCACTATACTAGCCAAGAACCCCATTAAGTGAAGACAAAGAAGGAAGTTGTTTCAGTTTTAGATGTGGGAGGAAAACCCCAGAGATTTAACCCAGGGAAAACCCTATCCAATCAGGTAGGGACTGAAAAACCCAATCCACATAGTGCCCCCGGCGGGATTCGAACCGGGGTCCTAGAGGTGGAAGGCGGGGAAAGATACTGCTACGCCAACCTGACCTTAATAGATGTAGTAATTGCATCAGGGATGAAGAATATTATTGTGGTTTTTTTTTTCACTCTTCCGATGGGTGATAAACACAAGTCCTGCAGAAACAAAAAAATACATCTGCATACTTCTCGAACCCACAACCCCCGCATTGTAGAGCATGCCTTAACCAGTAGACCATCGGATGTCCCCGGTGACGAGAGGCGAGTTTGATTCCTCTAAATAAGCAGCAGGTACTGCAACTGTAGCGTGTCGTGGTCGAGCGGTTTAGTGCATCGGACTCAAGTTCTGATGGATGAGTCATCGGGATGTGGGTTCGAATCCCGGTCGTGACACTTGTGTCCTTGAGCAAGACACTTCACTACAATTGCTTCAAATAGGGGAAGAGGCAGTTATGTTTGTCTCGCAACGGATTCATTTACCCCTCCCTGTTCTTAGCTGTGCTGTGAAGAGACTTGCGTTAATATCTCGCCATGTCTTGTTTCTGCGCATTGGGGCAGGTTTCTATCCCTTCAAAAAAAAGTAGCCCACACCTCGAGTGGCCTTTGGACCTTGTGATGTGCGATCTGCAAAGAAAATAGATGTAACAACTACAACAGGTCAATCTTGAATAAGGGAAGTCACTTACTTGTTCTTTGCACAATACGAAGCTCTTGTGTTGGAGGAACAGTTTCCACGACAATACTGTACTGTCTACCTGGTACTAGGCCAGTGAGTCTTTGTCGCACAGTCACCCTCATTCTGTCTACCGGCACGGCCAGGGCGATTGTCTTGTCTCCATTGGGCTGGATGGTGGAGACTCTATAACTATTAACCACAGGGTCACCCAATTCCATCCACAGAAGCTCCAACGATGTTGTTTGGACATCGCTAACGAGAATCTCATTGTCTGGAATGGAAGCTATTGAAAGAAAGCGAAAAAGCACAAATCAGTAGATGTTGTGGAGAGGGTAATCTGTGATGTGTAGAATATACTCGCAAAAGGTACATGTAGCTAAGAATCAATCAGCTATTTGTAGGGCACCAAAATTTTTCATGGAACGGTGAATAAAAACAAAAACATGGGTTCACTAAGGCGATGACAGGTGCCCCAGACATAGAGTTATATATAAGAAATAGAGGGCGTACAAAACCATTGGTGTGTCGTGGTCGAGTGGTTAGTGCGTTGAACTCAAGCTCTGATGGCTGAGTCATCGGAGTGTGGGTTCGTGTCCCGGTCATGACGCTTGTGTCCTTGAGCAAGGCACTTAACCATAATTGCTCCGTAAAAGTTGGGGAGGTAGAGCCTTCTGCTCTACCAGCCAGGCTTCTGATGGATGATACCCAAGCCTTCATCCTTACGGACTGTAAAGGGGGTAACCCTGTTTCAGCCCCAAGAGTAGGTGGCAACGGCCCCTGGAAAGACAGTTGATTTGTAGCCCACACCTCGAGTGGCTTACTGGCCTTGTGTCTGGCGACTTCCATAAAAAAATTTTTTTAAAAAGACACAGTCAGATAAGGAGCATGTTTTACCATTGAGAAAATGGTGTGGACCACTGATCACTGCTCATTCATCAGTTTACACAGCAAACATTTTCAAAGTGGACGTTCGTATGCGATTGACCCGTAGGGATTTTTGCCCATGGTGGGTCAGCGGAGTTCAGTGCGTGACATCACAAGTGCTCCCTCTAGTTCTTATATATATATCTCAATGGCCCCAAGCTACTAAGCTAGTTCAAAAAGGTGTCTATTTAGTGTAGGGATGGCCAGGAGTTCTTATATAGCATTTTATCATACCAGATGGCATCTCAAAGTGCTGTTTTGTTTTTTCTACAATAATAACAATAATACGCAATTTCTATATAGTGTTTTATCACACCAAAGGGCATCTCAAAGCGCTCATTTATTTCTACAAGATATGTGGAGCTATGTTTGAATTATTAGACCCATTTAGTTACATAGCACCATGTAATGGTTTACAAGGTGCTGTGGCCCATTCTACAGCCAACCGTACCAGAAAACACTGGGGCGTACCCCTTCTCTTAGTAAGTGTACTGGGTTCTTTTACGTGCATTACACAAAACACGAGACTTATGGCTTTATGGCTTTAATAGTTAGGTTTCTTGCTTAAGTTTCTTGACTTAAATGTCAAGAACGGGACTCGAACCCACACTGATCAGAAACACCAGAGCTTGAGTGCAGTGCATTTTACCACTCACGGCACGCCATTGTTAAGTTCTTAAGTTCTTACTTGTCGTGACCATTAGTTGAGCAGGTAGGCTTGCCAGTCTGTCCGCCCCTGTGCCCACAATGGTTGAAACTTCAACCACATAGTCGGAGGAAGGATCCAGACCAGTGATCTCATACTCTCCTAGCGTTGAGACCTCGGTGACTAGTGTGCGAATGTTGACGCTGTCTCGGTAGGCGATCTCAAAGAGCTGGAATCCCCCTGCAGGAGGCTGCCCGTCAATTACCACTGACAGGGATCTGTTGGCAACAGAGAAAACCGAGGGACTCTCAGGCTCTGGAAAAAAATAAAACATGAAGAGATTATCTCATTGTATTCCTACAGCAAGGGAGATGCAGTCCCTCTCAACATGTGTCATATGCTCCAACAAAATGAAAACAAGTTGCAAAACCTTACTTGATAAAATAATAATAATAATACGCAGTTCTTATAAAGCGTTTTAGCGCACCCAATGGGCGTCTCAAAGCGCTCAGGATTTTTTTCCTGCAAAGTATACATGCGGAGTTAAGTAGGAGGCGTTGGAAGCAGGAGACCTGTTCCTTTACATAGCACCATGTAACAGTTTACAAGATGCTGTGGTGTAAACTGCAGCCGATCAAGCCAGGAACACCAGGGCGGACCCCTTTCTCTTTGCAATAAGTGCACTGGGTTCTTTTACGTGCATTACACAACACACGGGACCTATGGCTTTACGTCCTTTACCCTGGTTTGATCAAGCCCTTTTTTTCGTTTTCCACTTTGGATTTTGTCCGATGCTTCACTGCCAACCTCCATTGTTGATTCTTTAATAAAATTGCAATTGTAACGGAAGACTTTTAGACACTAGGTGGCAGCAGACACACCACGTAATAGCCTGTTGCTAATGTAGTCTGGTTCCCTGACCAAAGATTCCCTGACGACTCTAGTAGAAAATCTTAGGTCAGGTATCCCCCATAGTTAAAAACAGCGCATGACGCAGCATATCAGGGCCAGGTCATCACCGCAGCTGCTCCGTATGCCCCACCCATTCTTGAAGTCAATTTAATTAGCAGTATTTTTTCTGTGTTTTTTTTTTTTCGAACTACTTACTCGTGTACTTTAAAATGGAGTTTCTCGGCCTCCCGCCGCCTGGGAGGATGACTTCAACCGAGAGCTCATACTGTGTTCCCGACGTCAGATCGACAAATGTGTGCTCCAGTTGTTCATTCCGTCCGTACTGCATCTGGGCGGTGATGCTTATGGATGTGGGTAGTTTGACTGCCACATTGTACGCCTGGGTGTTTGGGTCGGTGTTCTGGCCCCAACGTATCTTGATACTGTTCTCTGTGACTTGGACGATGTAGATTTCACCTTCGCTGATGGAGGCTAGAAGATACACAAAAGCGAGGGGAAGGAGGGAGTGTTAAAGGCGGGGTATTCCTTTGGTAGTTACTCCACAAGTTGATGACCATAAAAGCTTACCTGGTGAGAAGCACTGGAGAGCTCTTGACAGTATAAAACACTGTGAGAAACGATTCAGTATTGTGGTTTTAGAGAAAGAGATCATTTTCTGCCCCAAATTTGAATCTGAGAAACGATTCATGCATTGATGAATGGGAATAACAGAGTAGTGACTCCGTGTTAAGTGGCCTTTTAAAACCTTGCAAGGTCGTGGCCGTGCGATAAAAAACCTCGCCTTCGGCCCAGTCCTTTATTTCACGGCCACGACCCTGCTGGTTTTGCAAGACCTTTTTTGTCCTTGTGTGGGTAAAACGAAGCATTAGACGGCGTGTGTGTGTGGTCTGTGCACTCTCCGTAGTTGAATGACCGAGCGACCTTTGCTCCTGTGGTCCAAAAAATTACACAATGGCGTCTTAAAACGGCTTCCGTTTCCCAGGCAGGGGAAACTTTTGCACATATTCATGTTATCCGGTTTCAACTGTTTAAGACCCACTCTAAATAATAATATTAATAATTTGGGAGGCTAATCATCCTTTAGAAGCTGAGAAGCTGAATTGTGAAGGACGCGGCTACA
Source organism: Marthasterias glacialis (assembly GCA_911728455.2). Taxonomy (NCBI): domain Eukaryota; kingdom Metazoa; phylum Echinodermata; class Asteroidea; order Forcipulatida; family Asteriidae; genus Marthasterias; species Marthasterias glacialis. The sequence continues at coordinate 4,959,250 of OU452223.1, forward strand.
CAAGTAATAACAATAATTACAATATTTATAAAGCGCTTTCTTCGGGCGTTTCAAAGCGCTCTCAATTGTGTGAAAGAATAAGTTTTCAGCCGAGTCTTGAATGAGTTGATGGTGGGTGAGTCAGGGATGTGCAGAGGGAGTTTGTTCCAAAGAGCTGGTGCAGCCACTGCGAACGCTCGTTGACCATAGCAGGTGTTTGAGCGTGGCAAAGGAAAAGTTGAAGGTGGATATTGGACGTTGATCAAAGGTTGATGGATGATGCTGGCAACTTTTGAAAGATGAGACTATTGAGGTATGTGGGAGCGAGGCCATTTCTTGCTTTGTATGCGAGAAGGAGAATTTTGAATTGAATCCGTTTGATAACAGGGAGCCAGTGTAAAGAGTGTGTTTTAGCTGCAGGCATTCAAGGGAGCCCTCGGCAGCCAGCCTGAGATCGAAAGTGCTTGGTTTTCCCTTAGTTGATTGCCCCAAATGATGCGATGATCATAACCTACCTGTTGTTCCTGCCCCAGTGGCTGGTTCCCCAGTGACTTTGTTACCTCCGGTACCGATGGCTGATGTCACAATGAAATCATAGGTCACTCCCGAATCCAGACCGGTCACCTTCAACTCTTGGGTATTGGTGTCAGTGGATCCAGCAAAACTCTCCACCTGAGGGAACATGAAAATTTCAATGAAGATTTCATCAGGCCTGCTATTGAAACATTCTTCGCCTTAGTAAAATTTCTCACACAAAAGAATGCTTATGTCAAAGGTCAAGAAATTGGCATTGAGTTCTCCTAACATAAAATTATTGTATTCATATTTATATAGAACTAGTAGGGTTGATGGCCTTAGCTTTCGATCCAAACCAGACCTTCGTCAGAGGCATAGACAAGCACAGCCATAAAAACAGATCCATTTATAGAAAAAGGGGGGAGTAGGGAATTATGGGAAGGGACTCAGAAATAGGCCGGAAAATGATAGCCAATCAAAGTAAATACATTACAGACAAAGGGATTGGTGATGACCAATCAGACTTAAACAGTTTGGACAAAGGGAAGGTCAATGATGGACAGTACAAAAGGGGGTTTATCAAACCGAACTATATCTATATTTATACATAGTATAGTTTTTGTTGAAATAAGTATGAAAATCCCTTGGAGTTGGAGAAGTTCTGAAAAGATCAAGTGGCTCTTTGCTCCATGCTCAGTATGCTCTGATAACCATTAAAGCCCCAGCTGAACATTGGTGAGAAGAAAAACATAAAGCTTCACAGATTCACATATACCTTACATGGTATGAAGATAATGATGGTGGAAAACTTTCCTTGAAATATTTCTGCCTGAAGTGATATCGTTTTTAAATAATATATGAAATAAGATCCAAAATTTGTTTTTTGTTTCAATGAGACGAAAACTCTGCTTAGGAATGCGTTCAAAGATGTTGAATAAATTTTTACTGTTTTCTCGCAAATGAAACAACGACATGAGCTGACATTTACACAGGTTGGTTTGATTACAAAAATCTTGATTTGTGCAAAGAATGGAAAGATTTACAGTCAGTTTACCGATGTTGAGCTGGGGCTGTAAGCCTGGTTCATACTGCACGCCAATGCAAACGCTAAGCAAATTTGACGTCACTCTCCTACATTCCCAGCGAATCTCGCAAGAAGTTCAATACATTTCAACGTGAGAAAACTGTTCGCTGTGACGTCAAATTCGCTTCGCCTTCGTATTCACGTGAAGTATGAAACACAGGCCTTAGAATTACTCTAATGTTGCATGTTGTATAAGTACTATTGCATGGGAGTATCTGCTTGATAAGGGGTTATTTCAAGCCTGTTTGCCGTCTTAATATCTATTGGACTTTAAAAAGGCACACAGCCCCAACAAACATGTGGTCGTTGTACTGTGACGCTTATCTGGGGTGTGTTCCACTCTGGTATACTACATGAACTTTACTCAACTTGAGCATGTGTTGTCAAACTGGAATTTCTCGTGCGCAAAATGCATTGGCAACATTTGTATAACTTGGAAAAACAGTCTACAGGAGGTGTAAGTGCATGATTGCCAACTCACAAGATAACAGAAAGCTGTGAAAAGTGCTTGAAAATAACTATCAATCTGGCCTTCAACTCAACCTGACCACGACGCATTGTTGCAAATCTGATTATTTCTGGTAGTGTTAGAGTTACCTGTCTGCCTTGCACCCTATAGGACACGTCATAACCGCTGACAAGTCCAACAGCTGGCTGCCATTGGATGACCAGAGACACAGGGGTCACTTCGCCGCCTGGCTTGACCCGTACGTTACTGGCTGGATTTGGACCTGTGGGACATAAATAAAAAGTTTAAGGGTAATGTATTTAATTGTATGTTTGTTTGTTTGATTGTTTTGAGTATTTTGAAGTAAACTAATTCCCCACCTGTACTTTTCACTAAACATCATCCGACCAACAGGTGAAAATCAACTTCGGTGCAAAGGTTTTCACGAAAACATGAGAAAATGGCTGAAGTTTTGGCAGATCTTGGTCATCGTAAACAATTGAAATAAGCAACAGTCATTTGTGGGATATGAATTTCAGAAATATACAAGTCTGAAGGACTGTTACTGGTATAAATTTTATAATCTAGATTGAAACTAGTTTAGCACATTTAGTTTAACCCTTGCAGCACCCTGTATTAAATACAGCTTATGCCATGCATTTTATGCAGTAATACATTTTTTGTTTTTTAAATCACAAATAAAATGGACCTTATGCATTGACGTCATTATGCTACCACCTAAGAGGTAAAATGATGAAACAATGTAATCGCACAGCTATAATGAACGAGCCGCACACAGGATGGGCCAATGGGCAACCTTATTTTGACCTCTAGCAGAGGTCGCCCTGCTCAAATGACGTCACGTGCATAAGGTCTACACCAAAAATGAGTTGCCAATGGTGAAAATTCCTGAAAAATGGCTCGCAGGCCTGGGTTCCCCCTTATTCTACACCCGGAACCTCCCAGATGTTACAATTCAGGAGGTTTACAGACTCTGTGCATCACCAGAAATAAAAAACTACAGGTTTGAACACAATGTGGACTATTTCTTTCTCCCTTTGGTGACTGCTTTACTTCTTTCAAGAAAATTTGATGGCTCAAGGAAATTTGGAGAAAATCCTGAAATCAGGAGAAAAAAAACCTGAGAAATCACATGCCTGCTGTCCACGGTCCAAAAACTGGGCCGATTAAGTCGGCCTGAGTCACTGCTAGGATAAATGAGAGTAATAAATCAGATGAAATCTAGTTCAATCTGATTTGAGTTAAATCTATTCGTAGCAAGTTGTGGCCGAGCAGTTTAGTGAACCGGACCCAAGTTCTGGTCATCGGGGTGTGGGTTCGAAGCCCGGTCATGACACTTGGTGTCCTTGAGCAAGATGCTTTACTATAATTGCTTCTCTTCAACCAGGGGTATAAATGGGTACCTGCGAGGGTAGAGGTTGATATTGTGTTTGAAAAAGCCTTCAGAGTGCCACGGCAGCTCAGGGCTGTATACTCCCCAGGGAGCTGAGAAAGATTACAGGAATGTTATTGGCCCAATGACCAGGGCATTAATGTAAAGCGCATTGAGACGTTATTGTGAAATGCGCTATATAAGAACTAGTTATTATTATTATTATTATTATTATTCTTTTACTGCTCCCTTGATACTAACGTGTGCGTTGTGATATTGTCGCAGTATCTGGAGTATTTGCACCGGCAACCAGGAAGACAGTGATGCTGTACTCTGTAGCTGCAGTCAAACCAACCAGAGAGACTGTCCGCTGGCTCTGGCTCAGACCTACCACGGTTGCAGTTGGCTCAGTTCTCACAGCGAACAGAGCAGTTGGGTCTGGAACAGCACCCCATGCGATGTCGATTCTGTTTGCAGTGAAATCCAAGACTCCAACTGCTAGTGGACCAAAAGCAACTGCAATCACATACAAAAAAAGCAACAAAGAATAGGTGTGTTATCAAAAAGTATCACGCAAGGGCGAATAGAATACGAGAAAGTATAGCCCTTCTGCCTCGTGGGATATGGGACACAGATGCGCTATATTTTCCCACATTCCACAAACACGAGTATGATAAAGTTGTATTATCTTCCAGTCATCTGGAAGATAATACAACTTTGAGCATCATCTGATGAAGAGCAAAACGTGCCACGCGCAAATTTTTAGAACGTCCTTTTGCACTGTCTGTATACGGAGCATGATACTCAAAATACGCAGAGTGCAATATAGACTACTGGGAGTATGATATGGTTTATTATCGCACTCCCGTTCAGCAATCTGATTGGAGGATTAGCGCGTACTGGAAAATAATAGATTTTATTAACTTTTTCTGTCTTTGGTAGTTACTTCAAGTCATCTTTACTTAAGAAACTTCAACTTTTTAAGTATTTAATCAAGAGAGTAATATTTTTACTCAACATCATTTAACTTCAGTTAGTCAAAACTCACGATTTCTAAACAGTGCTTGGACCGCGAAACCCAAACGCCTTTTCAAACGACAGCAATTTAGCAGGCGTCCCTTGCTTTATTTTAGCATGCTTGCAAAATTTGACAAACTGCACCTCGTGTGAAAGGACAACAGTGTATGGAGCACCCCACCCTGCTTAGTGGGAAGTGGTCAGACATGTCAGTCACAAAACAAAGAAAAACATAACGGCACCCCCATGGAAAAAAAAACCCAGCCAAGTCATACTTCATGATATCCTAAGCTAGACCATTCCACACATCCTAGAAGGGGTGTCAATCAAATGGGGTCGCCGACTTGGTCAGGGGGGTTCACAACAATCTGCTGTGCTACCATTGCTCCCATAGCCCTGTGCACAAAAATCCTATCTGCATCCGTTGTGTACAAAATTGTTCAAGTGACCTCGCCAAGTCTCAGGCCCACACAGAGTTGCTTGGAACCATCTTTTGAGTGAATGGGCTGAAGTAGAGGGTTATATTTTGATCTCTTGCCAACAGTTTTACATGTATAGCGCCAAGTCGGCACCAAACAGGCATGCCACAACTGTCTGGCCACGTGTAGCAGGTGAGTAAGTAACACACAGGTCTCTCACATGAAGGCGAGCACACGCTTACCAGTACTAGCTTCCGCAGTAGCAGCATCACTCTTGACGGATGTTGCACCTCTCCCAGCAACCGTCGTCACGAAGACATTGTAGGTGGTACCAGGCAGGAGGTTCTCGAGGGTGTACGACGTGGCGGGTTCAATGAACTCCACGCTGGTCTTGGGGCCACTTTCAATGCTGTACTCGATCTCAAACAGGTCAAATTCTCCGCTGGGGCTTCCCCAAGTAAAAGAGACAGACGTGGGTGTGGCTAGGTTGGCATCCACTGTCAGATTTGAAGGCATCAGTGGCTCTATCAAAGGAGAATAAGAAATGGGGATTTACTTGCTTACTATATAAAGTTATCATTCACCTGTATTTATCTCTTAAACTATCCCATATGCACATCTACAAATGTGGTTGTGTAACTGGGAGGATACAGGAATTAGCTAATTTTGAGACACCACGAGCTGAAAGATTGAAATTTCTAGCTTTGCACGTATGTCACTTGCCTGAGCTGATGTACGAAATTCAAAAGTTATAAAAGTAACAGCTGAACAAGTTTTGAGATATACCCATTTTCTTCACATCAAAAGTTGTTGAAAATCCGACAGTGCAATCTCCAATAAATATAAGATTGAATGTTTTCTTCCATTGGGCTGTCTACAAATCGTACCTGCAGGAAGTCCAGGCTCTGTGGCTCTTTTTGTAAACGTGTGATGTCACAGGTCACATGGGCTATACTTTGTCTCAAATCAAGAAACTCTATTTCATATTATTTGTGTTTTTGCCCATAAACCGATGTGTTTTAAGCACTGTATGCTCAATACTTCCCCCCCCCCAAGTCCTGTGAAAAAAAATCCACAAGAATATTCCACGGGTGGGATTCAAACCCACGACCCCCGCCATTCTATAATCTATCGCAAACTCTCATTTTGTTTGAAAAGTTACTTCACTTACTTGTTCTCTTGACAAGGGATCCTTGTTCATTCTGATTGACCTGCAAGGTGATGGTGTACTCTGTGCCAGGTGTCAATCCACTGAAGGTGACAACACGCTCGCTGTCCTGGGGTACATTCTGGTCTGGAAAGCTCCCTGGCCGGATGCGGAGGTTGTAACCCAAGAAGGTACCACCAACAGGGCCCCAGCCAACAGTCAAGGAGGTGGAGTCAAAATCAAGGCAGATGATCTCACCAGCCGCAGGAGTTACTGGGGTGGAAAAAGGGGGGAATTTTTGTTTAGAGAATGCCACACATTTGAGACATGTGAAGGGATGCAACAGGTATCAAAATATAGGCTTCTGTTTTTAGATAGCCAGACATCTATAAATAAGAGTTGAACTGAAGCTTTGGATGGTGTGGGAAGAAAGAAGCGAGTAGGTTTATGGTCAACAACCATTTTTTAATTAAATCTTCTTTAGGTGGGGGGGGGGGAAGGTCTTGGTTTTGAGAAAAAGTGTAGTCTCCAGACAGAGTAGAGACTCCACTTGGTCTCAAAGGGTTTAGGTCGAGTTAGTCCAACTTTGAAGTCACGTTTTTTCTTTTACCTGTTCGGAACACAGCTTGGACGGGGACACTCTCCCTAAATGTGGCATCCCGACCCGACACAGCCTTGACAAAGAAAGTGTAGTCTGTGCTTGGCCGCAGATTATCCACCCGCAGCTCAAGTGGCGAGGTGGCTTCGATGTTGACTGGAGGCTGTGGGGTGCCATCAGCCGGGGAGTATGTGACTTGATACAAGTCTACTACACCCACTGGGGACAGCCATGCCACGCTGATGCTGGTTGCTGTGGTGACATCTGCCCTAAGGGCTTGTGGTGAGTCAGGATCTACAAGATATCGAAAATAACATGATGCCGTCAGAAAGCAGAAATTAAGTCAAGGTCAGAAACAGTGGCTCTGGCTATGACAACGGCAAGCAGACTGTATCTGACTCGATATACTTCAACATCACCTACAGCCAACGGCCAATACCAAAGCTGAAAGCTGTTAACTTGACCACAGCATACGGTGAGAATAATGTAAACTGAAATGTTTGTGGATGCTGCACGGAAAAGGCTCTCTTCTTTCTACAGATAATCTGGCTTTGAAAACATCTTCTTTTCGACAAATCGTGAACAAACAATTCTCTTTCTGTAAAGTTTACCCAAGAGTAATCATCCAGAAAAACGAGAGGTTTTCCATTTTCAAAAACTTAAAATATTTGAAACCCCTGATGTGTTCCCTAGTAATAGCCAACTTAAAATTAACCCTCGTTACCTAAATGTTTTGACATAAACAACCGCTGGTGACTGAATACACCGATCCAGTAGGCCACGCCCACCATAGCAACGACCAAGCAACCACACACAACGTGTCACGATTGCCGCATGATGGATGTACATGTACAATGTACATGTATGTGCGAAGCCTGGCATCATGGTACATACATACACCGTGTGTTGCATGTTCACCAAAAGCACTTCTCTCCGATGGACTTTGGTTTCGGATAAGGCCAAAAATGTGCATTTCCTCTCTTGTCAGGGTATCGAGAGTCAGAGTTACAATTAAAATATAAACACCGCTTGACCATGGTTCAGGATAAAACTCAGGTTTGTAAAAGAAATGCCCTGTACATACAAAACAAAAGTGAAGTCAACGAAAAGTGTGTAGTAAACAATACACAAAATAAAAAGTTATGTCGGACAAAATGGCGGTAATTTGTCGGACCTTAAATCACGCATTGTGATTGGTCAATTTGTCAAGGGGCGTGGCCTACTGGATTGGTGTATTGTTTGACCCCACATTCTTACACAACAGCACACGTGTGCACAGAGGCCAATTTTACAACCTCTATTAGCACTCTGAAGGTTTCATTTTAGAACAAAATAAGAAATTGTTTGAATAGACCGTATTTTGGACAGCAAGAGGGCGCACTACTAATTCCATTTTGATAGTACAACAATATTTCAAAACATTAAACATACAAATTTTGCAAGCAAATACCTTACACTGATAACATTGTAAAACTGTCAATAAAAAAAACCCTCAAAAGTTGTATATTAACTGCTTCATTAGAAGTCTTATTGCATCTGGTTTACCACACTATTTCTATGGTTTGACCCCAAGTCTACCCCAAAGGGCGCCCTCTTGCAGTCAAAAATAGGACCCATTCCTTTTCATATTATCAAAAAATCAATGAGATCGGTCTGTAAATGTCAAGGTTCTCAATCTGTAAACACAAATACTTTTTTGTTCACAAAAATTTGGCGCTCCTAAAGTCGCCTGTGGTAAGGAAACGGTTAACAACTTTAGCATACTAGGTGATGGGCACTATTTTCCTTCCGAGAAATGATATGAAAAATCTTAATTTGAAACGAATATCAGCAAAAGATTAAATACAAGTTATTTTCTTGGAAGAACAGAGGCAGTTGGCGGAGAGATACAGTCAGCTGACCACATTATTGACAACTGCTCCCTGTACTCTCTGCCAAGTGGCCGACCTGGGCTTGAAACCCTAGACCAATCAACCGACTGGTAATCAACCGGCTGCCGTGATATCTAAACAACAACTCGAATGTAGAATCCGTTTCATGTTTTGGGGTTACAGCATGATCTTACTTGTTCGCTCCCTAGTCTCAAAGTTGTCCACCAGACCGCTCGGCCGGACTTGAACGGTGAATAAGTAGTCTCGACCGGGGAACAGATTGCTGAGGACCAGTGAAGCTGTGGTACCACCTGCTGGGAGTACCGTCTTGGGGTTGGAACCGACTGCTGGGGTGATGAAGACCTGGTATGAGGTGGCCCCTGGTACCTCGTTCCACAAGAGGGTCACTGAAGTGGTGGTTACAGCCCTTGTGATTATCATTGTATCGGCGATTGGATCTGGACAAATGAATTAATGAAAGCAACAGTTTTTGTCAACAAAAATAAACACTTCTTCATTTTTAATTGCATCCACTTTGATGATTGTACAAATCAAGGCTCAGTGCCATAAGGTCCTTAGTTGCAATTTCACATGCATAATAATCAAAAGGCCGTAAAATTCTCATAAATTAGAAGAAACAAAATCAAAAATCAACTCATAAAATTTTTCTTGGCTTTTACAAATGTTCTTCAAAGACTTGAGGTCTTCTCAGAATGATAGGTTTGTCTCAAACAGAAGGCCTTTCAACGAAGAAACGTGCGATTTTTGGTCAAATTACACTCAAACGTATGCCAGCTTTGGGACCGGTAGTAGCGATCAATTTGGGCATGCAGCAGATGCGTGCACCTGTGACACAATGAATTACAAACAGAATGGAGGGGTGTGGGGGGATGGGGGGGGGGGGGGGGGAGTCTGTGGTTGGACCTCCGCTTAAACAGTTGACACCGGATGACCAGTTTACATGCAAATATTGTTCGAGCCAGCAAACAGAGATCGTGTAAACACGCCTTTGTGTAAAATCGGAATACCGGAACAAAGGTCACCAAGTGTCTGCACACAGTATGCACCGTGCAATGCTTCATTTCACCCACACAAAGAGGATGGTGGTGTTGAATATTTCGCCAATTTTCACCAATTATGCAGGGGTTATTGTGTAATCCCCGATTCCAGACCATGTTCTTTCATTCCAAGAAGAGGATCACGACGCATCAAGAGCCTTACACCATTGTTTCATTGTATTTCAGCTCACAGGAGGCAGAGTGAACCGAGTTTCCAGCCTAGGTTTGGCAATTCACAGTGCACAAATTTGACATTTTCTCGATGGAGAAAACAAAAATCCCCGTGCCTCCATGAGAACCTTTGTTCTCTTGGCTTTGTCAAGTCAAGGTTTCTTCGCGCCTGGCAGCACTCTCAAAGAAAAAATAATTCTGGGCAATTCCACGGGAATAATACCGTCAGGCTGGATCGGGGAAAAAAATTGGCAGATTCCTGGCGGGAACTGGTCAACACGCTCACCTGTTCTGAAGACTTCCCTCTGTGTAGTGTCACCTGTCTGCTCTGCGAGACTTAACATGGCGTCTGCCTCCAGCACGGTCACCACGGTAACAGTGTAATCCGTCATAGGATCCAGGTCATTAAAGGTGTACTCGGTAGGCTCTGACGGATACACCGGGTCAGCAAAATTTTCATTGCCACTGGGATCCGTGATGGATACCCTGTAGAAGGTGAAGGAGTCTGCAGGGGCTGCGACCCAGGAGACGGTCAGGGACGTTGGTGACTTATTCTCCAGGGTGATCTGGCCAGGGGAGTTGGGATCTGCAGAATAATAATAACAATAATACAGATTTATAGTTCACACTATCCACCCTGCTGGGCACTCATGGCGCAAAGCAATTACAAATGAACATCCTTAACGAAGACTTGTGACATAAGATGAGTTTTAAGTAGCAATTTAAATTTAGTTATACTAATACAAGATTTGAGTTGAGACGGAAGATGGTTCCAGAGTCTCGGAGCTGCTACAGAAAAAGACCTATCACCCCAAGTACGTTTTGAAACTGGTTCCGATAGGAGTGACAAGATCCCGGAACGCAGATTGCGTGATGGAGTGTAGACTTTAAGTAGTTCAGAAATATAGGTTGGAGCAATGTTGTTCAAAGATTTGTGAAGAATTAGCATGAGTTTGAAAACGATTCTCTGATTCGGATCTTTCAAGATTGGAGTGATATGGCATGACTTTCTGGACAAAGTTACAACACGAGCTGCTGTGTTTTGTATGTGCTGATGAAGACGTGATATCTGATTCGGTGGGAGACCATAAAGGAGAGCATTCCCAATGAGGATGACGATGGTGGACAAACATAAGCATTCCCCTGGTGTGCATTTTATCTTGTCAACTTTTTATCTTATCAACTTCATATATACAGTAACAACATTACATCTACATGTTAGGGGTCAAAATAAACAGGCCTTGATCTTAACCGAGGCCACCGAGACCATTGGCCTCATGCCCTGTGGAGTTGGCCAGCATGCCCTTCAGAAAAATTGCACTGTCACTACCAACTTGGCCAGCATGCCCTTGTACAATTTCTCTGATTTGGCCAGCAAAGGCCTGCCCCCGTTTTTCTTAAGATCGAGGCCTGAAAAAGGTCTTTGTGCAAACGTTTCAGAGCATGACTTCTCATCTCTGATAAAACATGCAAGATCAGTATTCATAAATAGTATTTATTTCTCTGCAGGAAAAAGTCTTAATGACATTTACAGATAAATCTCAATGACTTTTGGTGAACGAAACGGTTTTGTTTTTACTGTGGAATGTCGTGGCTGAGAGGTCTGTTGCAGCGACCTAAAGCTCTCAAGTCGAAGTCGTCACATTATGGGTTCAACATAATAGCTTGAATAACTACACACTTGGCAGCCCAGACTGCATACTCTTCGGGAGTGGGGGTGGTTGAAGGAGTGAAATAAACAGCCAAATGACAGGCTAACGAGGATCATGCACCATGAGCATCATAATTGGTGGATATTAGTGCCTTTTAACTTTCCAATATTGTTACTGTTCAGCAAAAAAAAACACACGGGAAACTGACAAGTGAAATTTACAATTTGTTTTAAATGTTTTTTAATGCAAATTGCCATCACAAGGCCCCAAGGCCACTCGAGGAGTGTGCTACTTTTTAAAGGGATAGAAATATAGAAATCTGTGGCGTGTCGTGGCCGAGCAGTTTAGCGCATCCAACTCAAGTTCTGGTGGCTAAGGGTGTGGGTTCGAATCCCGGTCATGACACTTGTGTCCTTGAGCAAGACACTTTAATAACTATATTTGCTTCTCTTCACCCAGGGGTAAATGGGTACCTGGGTACCTGTGAGGGTAGAGATGGTTTATGTGATTGGTTTAGCTTTGAGTGCAACATATACTTGGCAGCACAGGCTGCATACTCCCCAGGGAGCTAAGATGGTTTAAGGAATGAAGTAAATGGCCCAGTGACCAGGGTAATAATGTTGGCCATGAGCGTCACTGCGTGATGGACCTGAGCGCTATATAAGAAGCCACTATTATTATTATTACCCCAGTGCACAGAAACAAGACATGGAGAGATATAAACGCAAGTCTCTTCACAGCACAGCAAAGAACAGGGAGGGGTAAATGAATCTGTTGCAAGACAAACATAACTGCCTCTTCCCCTATTTGAAGCAATTACAGTTAAGTGTCTTGCTCAAGGACACAAGTAGCATGAATGGGATTCAAATCCACATCCTGATGACTTAGCCACCAGAACTTTGAGTCTGATGCACTAAACTGCTCAGCCACGACACGCTAGTTTCCCTTGTGGTTCATTAATTGATATTAGAGGTGATCCCAGTCCTGCCACTTCCTAGATTTGTATCGTATACTTGGGTGGGATCTATGGCCATACGACAGTTTCAGGTTGCACCGCTTCTGACTGGCACCCCGAACAAAGACATTAACAAAATAGGGAGACCATAATCTTAGGGCTATAAAATAAGCTCAGTTGGTTGAGCCCCGGCATGTTAATCTGGAGGTCGCAGGTTCAAATCCCGTTCTCGTCAATTTCTCTCCGTTCACCCAAAAATATTATACTTGTTAGTAGAATTATTATCATTCTCACTTGTTCGAACAGTGGTCCCGAATGGAGTACCCTGGATGGCGCTGACGAGCGGCACGATGGTGATGGGGTACACAGTGGCTGGTGACAACCCCGTAAACTCCACCTCTAATTGGATAACGTTAATTGGAGGGAATCCTGGGATGCTGACAGTGTACAGAGAAGCGCCGGGTACCTCTCCCCAGATGACGACGACGGCATCTTGTGTAATCTTCTTTACAAAGACTTCCCTCTCAATCAAGGAATCTGAAATTTAAAAAAACAACAAATTGTTGATGCATCAGTACAATCAAAACATTTTGAAAGGGGGAACGGGGCTTAAGTTTTCCACTGGACTGCAGGCCTGAGGCCAGTGATTTTAGCAATGGGCCAGTAAACCCATGACTGAACAGGTCAGTCAGTCTCAAAGAGTTATATATAAGAACTAGAGGGTGTACAAAACCATGCGACACGGCCCGACAAGAAGCATTTTTGACCCTTGAGAAAATGGCGCTGACCAATCATATTACACTGGTCACTCATCAGTTTACACAGTAACCATTTTCTAAGTGGACATTCCTTTGCAATTGACCCATGGGATTTTCGCCCATGGTGGGTCAGCGGAGTTCTGTGCGTGACATCGCGAGTGCTCCCTCTAGTTCTTATAAATAACTCTATGGTCAGTCTTGTGTTTTCTAAGTGAATTTTTAATACCTCAGTGTGTAATACATCTAGAACAGAATCAAGTTACGATCAAATATTGATTTTGAGTCTGATATACACTTCATTTCTGTTAATAATTAATAATAATAATAATATTTAGCATTTATATGGCGCTCTACAAAGCACACAGCGCCTGACAGATTAGTGTCAGTTTTTCACGACAGGTCTTTGAAGGTTTTTTTTTTAAATTATGAGACCCATTTATGTAGCACCTTATAAAGGTTTACAAGGTGCTGCGGCGCATTCAGCAGCCACTGCCAGAAACACGGGGGCAAACCCCTTCTCTTAGCGATAAGTGTCACTGGGTTCTTTTATGTGCATTACACACAACACACGGGACCTACGGCTTTACGTCCCATCCGAAGGACGAAGCAATAATGGTTAAGTGTCTTGCTTAAGGACACAAGTGTCACGACCGGGACTCGAACCCGCACTCTGGTGATCAGAAACACCAGAGCTTGAATCCGGTGCGCTAGACCACTCGGCCACGACACGCCACGTCATTACTGTTAAGTAATGAAGAAAACATGATAATCATAATAGATGGTACCCGCTGCTAATAGGATTCAAACTGCCTCTAGCTACCGGACAGTCTCAGTAGTCTAGTTGGTAAGACATCTGCTCTAGAATGGTGGGGGTTGTGGGTTCGAATCCCACACAAGGATAATGCCTGTGAGTGTTGTTTTTTTACAGGACTTGGGAAAGTATTGAGTATACAGTGCTAAACACACACTAGTGTATGGATAAAAAAAATAACAACAAATAATAATAATAATAAACTTAATATCCATAAAGACAAATGAGATAAATCTTCTCTTACATGTCCATTATCATGGTGCTTGTTCAAATAAAAACCATTGAATGCATGTTAAACTGTGTCAGGAAGTTTTGGCTTGTGTTTGTTTTGATTCTGGCACTGTAAAAGAAATTCTAAACCAGTACATTTTGAGCTACAAGCCCTGCGGTCTTGTGGATTATCCCTCCAAATTCAAGCCCTGGGAAGAAGATAATTTACGAAGGTAATCATGTACAAGTCTCTTTTTAGAAAATAAAATAAAATGGGGGTTAAAAACAGTGGGAGACAGGCTTTACAGATAGAGAGATTTACTCCATGTGCAAAGGCACATGGCACATTTCAAGCAATAAACACTAACACTCCGCCCAATTCTGTGTAAACTATAAAAACCACTGAATTTGAGTGGCTTTAGAAAGGAAACGACTCAAATGGCAATATAAGCAAATATAACTTTAACTTTAACTTTAAATTTAACTAAACTATAACTATAACTATAACTAAATCTATAACTATAACTATAACTAAATGTGCATTCCTCAGACCCTACTTGAGCTTCAGAATCATCAGCAGTCCAGCATTCTCCTGAAGACGTGCAGAGTATACTGTTCGAAACATCAAAACCACACCAGCTCTTTTCAGAGCCACCACTCCTCCCCAAAAGAGATTTACATGATTGTACCCGCAAGGTTAATAGTTAGAGTTGTTTCTTATTAACCACACCATGCAGAGCTTCAAACATCACTGACTCAAATGGCGTTCAAGCCCCTTAAACCTTCAGAAAGGTTGTAGGAAGTACATTCCCTAGGAGCATTCGAGGACCAAGTTGTGTTTCGTTATTGATTTTCCCAACAAAAAAAGGACAAATCCTGTTTACTGAGTTACATAGAGAAAGAAAACGCAGAGGAAGTGGGCATTTTGATAGCCAAACCAGACAGAATACCTGTTCTTCCATCAGTACTGGTAGAACGACTCTCCTGGTCACCAGCTTTCACCACCAGTCTGAAGGTGTAATTGTGACCGGGGTCCAATCCAGTAACTGTATAGGACGTGGTACCAGCTCCCAAAGTGATGACGGGTATATTGACAGGGGGTCCGGGGTCAGCAGAGGTCACATAGAGGTCTTGAGAGGTCAAAGCGCCACCTCCCAGACTCCAGCCCAAGGAGATCGATGCCGGTGCAGTGCTGGTAACTACCAAATTAGTCACTGGCAGTGGAACTAAAATTCAGGAAAAAAAAAACCATCAGTTTTAAATCTGACTTTAACTTCAGACTTAATGCCTTGTAAAACCCCAGTTCAACATTGGTAAGAAGAAAAACATAAATGTTCACAGATTGTACCTTACATGGTATAAAGATAATGATGGTAGAAAACTTTCCTTGAAATATTTCTTCCTTTATCGTTTTTAAATAATAAATGAAATAAGATCCACAATTAGATTTTGTCTCAGTGAGACGAAAACTATAGGAATGCACACAAAAATGCTGAATGCATTTTGACCATTTTCTCGCAAACGAAACAACGACATGAGCTGACATTTTCACAGGTTGGTTTGATTACAAATATCTTGATTTGTGCAAAGAATGGAAGCATTTACAGTCAGTTTACCAATGGTGAGCTGGGGCTTTAAAGTGAAATTCACCATTTGTCAGTGAAGTGTAATTTTTAAAGACTGGTATTTGGTATTTTCGAACTGTTACCTACAAATTTCTATACACATGGACCTAAACAATTGGAATTGGAATTTCGATACCCGAAGAATTATTGGCAAACTTTTTCAAAAACAACAAGGTCAGTTTCTGAATTATGCGCACTTAAAAAAATGCTCCATTACACTTCTTCTCAAGATAGTTATGCCTGGTGTTATATTCTGGAAAATATCTCACCTGAATCCTTTCTTGACTGAAAGGAATTCCAAATCCCAAATATCTTGAGAACCTATTTTACGCTGTTTATTATTGCGACATGAGCAAACCTGTTGGTAAGTGTGACGTAAATTCACTGTACGTCACGCCCACTTCACACAAACTGGCTCCATCGATTGCCAGAAGCCCAAAGGAAATGCATTGAAATTTTTATCTTTGATGGTTTACGTAAGAACAACATCATTTCTGGACTTCCCTTTCTTGTGTGTCTCGCAAAGACTCAAGGTCTTATCACAAAAATCGGTTTCTTTAAAAAGAAATTCCTTTGAATGAAGGGATGAGTGTTTTTCGGTAAAATAACAGTAACATATGCCATTTTTTTTTGAAAAATATAAACAATGAAAACTGTCTTGCTTATTAAATTCCCTTTCGTAGAATACAAAAATCTAAGAGATCTGTCAAAAAACAGCCAGGTTCTCGATCTCACTTTCCTAAATAAAATCTGGAATCTCAAAGAATACAAAAATCTAAGAGATCTGTCAAAAAACAGCCAGGTTCTCGATCTCACTTTCCTAAATAAAATCTGGAATCTCAAAGAATACAAAAATCTAAGAGATCTGTCAAAAAACAGCCAGGTTCTCGATCTCACTTTCCTAAATAAAAACTGGAATCTCAAAGAATACAAAAATCTAAGAGATCTGTCAAAAAACAGCCAGGTTCTCGATCTTACTTTCCTAAATAAAATCTGGAATCTCAAAGAATACAAAAAAGCTAAGAGATCTGTCAAAAAACAGCCAGGTTCTCGATCTTACTTTTCCAAATAAAATCTGGAATCTCATACCCTTTTCTTGAGCACAAGCAGGAGGCACTCCATAGGTGTTTTGGTATTTTGGATCTTTCCACTCCATTTTGAAAGAATTGCGTGACAGCAACCTCATTCTATTTTACACAATTGGAAAGATCTAATCTTTCTCTTTCCAACCAAAAGGAGGGTGAGAATGAACAAAATTACAGCTTTCTAACCAATGGTCCCAGTGCCTTTTAAAGAATAAACTTGGTCAACGTAACTCGTCGATGGTAAGAAAAGGGTTACTTCAAAACAATTCAGCGTCCATCCCCGTCCCCATACCCCTGGGCTTACTTGTTCTCTGCGCAGCCGACTGCACAACGTTGGTGTCCGCAATCAACGTCACAGTTATGTTGTACTCTTCCCCAGGAGTCAGGTCATTGTAGGTTGCTGTACGACTTTCTCTATTGACCACAGGGTTTGAGGAAGCCGGCGGGTCAATTTGGAGAGAGGTGTCCCGATAGCCTGGGAGATTGTCCCCTCTACCCCATGTGAGGTCGATTGAGGTGCTCGTGAACGAAGTGATGATGACTTGGGCTGGGCTGGGCGTGCCTGTTTTACAGAAACAGTAATATTGGTTGACCTTAAAGGTAATATACATACAATGGATGCATGAGAGTGCATTGTCGCAGAATATAATCACAAGGTGGAATCTGGACTATTCCATTTCACGAGGCTCGTCCACACCCCCCTCTGAAATATCTTTTAAAAAACTTCTGAACACTGTGGACGACTCCATGTAGACACCAAGCTTGTCTGCCATGACATGATGTTGTTGCCTTGTTCGGACAATACCTAGGGCAGGGCATGATTATTTTGGAAAGGACGCTGCGAAGCGTCCAATAATTATCCATATTGGACTCCAATGTTAAATTTTGGAGTGTCACTGAAGTATACATGGCAAAATGAAGGATGCAATGTGATGCGTGTTCCACCAATCAAATGACAATTATCTGTGTGTGTGGTAATATAAATTACATTATTGTTGGTTTTTTGGGGATGTGAAAATGTCCTCATGTAATTTGGTGATTCCCTTTTATTATATCATTTTGATATTAATATCATATAACCATATATGAAGCCGCCAAAAATGAAACATGAAAAATGACCACTTCATGGGACCTTTCAATACGGATCTCACCTGTAGTTCCTGGAGCGGAGACTAATTCACTGACCGTTTCAAAACCCCCATCATTGGATACCGTCTGTAGGTGGATGTCGTACATCGTCTCCGGGAATAGACCCTCTACGGTAAAAGAGCCGACATTGACCCCTACCTCACCGGACTGAATGGTTGGGCCACCATCCCTACTATACGATATTCTGAAGAGGTTGAAGGTAGTGGCTCGTGCCGGGTCACCAAAGCTTACGGTGATCGTCGTTGCTGTAGAGCCTAATACAGTCACATCCCTTGGCCGATGGGGAACTGAAAAAGAGATCAAACAAACAAAATTGTGGCCATATTTTTGTGGACAATACCCTGGGCAGGGCATGATTATTTTGGAAAGGACGCTGCGAAGCATCCAATAATTATCCATATTGGACTCCAATGTTAAATTTTTGAATAATCAAAAATGATCAGAACACCAGTCAAAGATGGTACATGTGACATGGTACCGTCTGGCCCTTAATCTAATCCTGGTACACTTAGTTTTGCTGTGGAAATTTTTTATACTAGTATTTTTTTATTTATTTTTTTTTATTTTTAAGCATTGTTTTTTTTTTCTAAGAAAACGAAAGACAAAATTTAACAAACCAACAATGAGAATGACAATTGTACAAAGATATTATCAATCGGCAGTGAATTTGCACTTTACCCTAAAAGACTTCTGTTTTTGGCAATATGCCAGGCATTTCATGCAAGATGTCATATACTTTCATGATGCCCATTTAGGGGCTTCAAAAAAATTCTCTGCCGTCAGAAGCTTACTGTTGCAGTGGGTAGTTGTTGATGGAGTAGTCCTCATGCAAAACATCAAATGGTTATTAGTTTCAAGAGTAAACAGGAGAAAGTCTCACTTCAAATGTAGTAGTTGTTTGCGTTTAGAGTGAATACAATCTTCTCAGGATCCAATGTCATACAGCTGTTTATGCCGACAATTTTGCTTCACGTTTTTCTGCTAATCAAAAATTAGCAGAACACCAGTCAAAGATGGTACATGTGACATGGTACTTTCTGGCCGGTAACCTTACCCGGGTACACTTAGTTTTGCTGTGCTCAGCTACCTCTTGTGCTTAAGCACCTCTATGAAATTGGGACCAGGGCAGTATGTCATAGAACTGCTTATGCCCCCCCCCAAATGGCTAAGCACAATAGAATTATGCTTACAAGAATAAGGTTATCAGCCAAAATACCATTCCATGTGTGTCATCTGTGACTGGTTTCCTGCTCATTTTTGCTGAGAAGAAAATTATTAAGCACTAATTGCTGCTTAAGCAGCTCTACGAAATTGGGACCAGGGCCCAATTTCATAGACTAGCTTAAGCAGAAATAAGTGCTTAAAAATCGTCTGCTTAGCAAAAAAAAAAGCAGGATACCAGTCACAGATTGTTATACCTCAGACATGCTATTTTGGCTGGTAACCTTATTCTGGTAAGCATAATTTTGTTTGTGCTTAGCTACTCTTTGTGTTTAAGCAGCTCTATGAAATTGGGACCAGGGGTGGATTTCACAAAACTAATCCTGACATAAGACTAGTCTTAGCGCTTTATGAAATCCACACCTGGTCACTGTCTACTATGGGTGCGTTCGATTAGCTTACACGTGTAAGTAAAACTTACAGGAGAGCGTTCGATTAGCCATCACGTGATACTCGTGTCTGCCCCGGTGTATGCCAACATAGCCCCAGCTCGCGAGCGGGTCTCTGGTGGCTGCCCGGTGTAATGACGTGGTACGGCTGCAGGCTCACGGCGGGGAACAACCTTTAACCTTAATTTTTCCAGAATGTCAAGTGAATACACCGCAGCGTTCGATTAGCCTTGTGTCGTGGCTACCACGAGTGTAACTCCCCAGTGTACACGGGGAAGCTAACCGAACGCACCCTATATGCTGTGCATATGTCTCTACTCTTGCTGTTTTCTTACTTGTTCTCAGCGTCAACGTTCCGTCAGCCCCCCCCACCACCAATACAGTCACTGTGTACTCGGCACCAGACGCCAAGTTACCAAATTCGGCTAGCCTCGGCTGGTTGCGAGGAACGTTGATGGTGTCAACCGCATCATCCGCATCATCCGACAAGCCTACAGTGTATGGGTTGATTGTTCCCTCCACTTCTCCCCAGGTCACACGAATGGTGTCCGTAGTCACACTCCTCAGGATAACCTCAGCAGGCACCGCGGCAACTAGAAATGAAAAAAATGAATAATCCATTCATTTTAAAGGACCCATGAAGAGGTTTTTTTGTCACGGAACATTTTTGTGGCTTAATATATGGTTTGAAATTAACAAAACAAAGTATTGACTATTTTGATGTGTCTGTTATGCGTTAAAACACTTTAATTGAGCCCCCAAAATGTGCGCCATCTGATTGCGCATCGATCCATGACGTAGGCTGTGGTAAAACATTTCAAAGACGGCTCTGGTGCCGAGTGGTCAACAATGCATTGTATGTTATTGTCACACACATGGCCCTGGTCAGCCGTTCCACTGTCTACGTCACAGATTTTATGTTAATGAGGAAGGGTGGGCGGAGCACGGCATCCCCCTAATTTTAGAAATCGTTATTTCTACGATTAATACGCATGTAAAAAATGTGAAAAAAGTAAAGATATACTACAATATACTATATTTTTTTAACCAACAAAAAAAAATAATTCATGGGACCTTTAACTGTAGTTCTCTGTAGACTCTGATATTAACACAATGGACCAGGGCCCAATTTCATACAGCTGTTAAGCAGAAATTACTGCTTAGTGAATATTTTTGTTAAGCAAAACATGAGTGGGGCACCAGTTGAAACAATGTAAACTATATGGAATTTCGGCTGGTAACCTGTTTCAGCTAAGCAAGTTTGTTCTGTGCTTAGCGAGTTATAGTGCTTACAGGCTTTATAAAATTGGGCCCTGTTATCAGGGCCCAGTTTCATAGAGCTAAGCACAAACAAAATTATGCTTACCAGAATAAGGTTACCATCCAAAACATCATGTTGCATGTACAATTTGTGACTGGTATCCTGCTCATTTCTGCTTAGCAGAAAAGATTGAAGCAATATTTCCTGCTTAAGCAGCTCTATGAAATTGGGCCCAGGACCTCAAATAAATTACTAATTACTCCCCAAAAATCACATGAAACAAAACCACACGATAGTATGGGTTAAGTTTCTAATAACTCTTTGAGATAGGAAACTATAACTAATAAACTAATAAAATTTGCGGGTACAACCGTGTAAAAATATCTTTTGGGAGGAGTGGTGGCTCTGAAAAGAGCGGGTGTGGTCTCGACGTTTTGAACAGTATACTTTGCTCGTCTTCAGGAGAATGCTGGACTGCTGCTGATGGTGAAGCTTAAGTAGGGCTGGAGGGATGCACCTTTGGGCGGGAAAAATCCAAGCTGTTGTTGACCGGTGAAGCGTGGTAGTTGACTGCTGGCTGGATGTGTGTGCACTGGAGTGTGTTTTTACCTGGTTGTACCCGCAAATGTTACTTAGTTATACTTTCTTATCCTTCACACCATGGGGGCACGGACATCAGTTGGGGGGCACGGACATCAGTTGGGGGGGCACATGCCCTGACTAGAGGTTGTACCAAAGGTCATACCAGAGGTCAAACCTCTATGAGTATGACTTCGGAGGTCAGCTACACCCAACAGCTGCGAATTGTATATTTGTGACGGGGGGGGGGGGAATTTGAACTAGTTTGTACTCACTTGTGTTGAAAAATATGACTCTCCTACTGCTCTGTGTTACATTGGGACTCTCTGAAACGCTCAGAATCCTGAACAAATATTCCTTGGCCGGCAGCAGGTTTTCAACGAGGAAATTCTCCGGTTGGCTTCTGCCGATGACAAATGGAGCAGAGGGCAGTCCATCGTTTGGTCGGTAGTAGATCTCGTAGTGGCTGAGGGATCCAGGAGCTTCACTGAAGGTGAAGCGTAGGGAGGTGGAGCTGGCACTCAACAGTAGCAGAGGACCTGGAGATTCTGGACCTTAATTAAAAAAGAAAAATATGTGTTTTTTAATGACCTCTATGATGTCAAATGAAATCTGAGAAAGAAATTGCATAGATGAAACCTTGCGGTGCATGATAATTATAAAGGTAGTATAATTAGACTATTAATAAGGGAATGAAAGAGTGGTGACCGAGGTCTTAAACGGCCACTTAAAACCGGCAGGGTCGTGGACCTTGTGATAAAGGACCGAGCGAAGGCAAGGTCCTTTATCACACGGCCACTACCATGCAAGGTTTTAAACGGCCGTTTAAGACCGAGTCCCTACTCTTTTATTCCCATTCATAAATGCCCTTTTTGTTAAAACACGTAATATTGTTTTAAAAAAAACTGTAAAAGTTTTCCGTTTTTTGCATTTATTTTTCAATTCTTGCCACTTCTCAGGCTCCATCTCGCAAAAGGTTGACGCTCAACGATTGTGCGTACACGCACGTACTAATGGACTTTACTTAAGAGTACCGTTATATATTGATTGCATTACATGTAAATTGGCATCCGCGTAAGCTAGTGCGCCAACACGCGTGTGGCTACAGCGAGCACAGAATGGGCCTTCACAGCTCCAGCTATGTCTTTATCATCCGTTTAAAACAGGTTTTAAACAGTCATGTGACCACCTTTCAACCAATAGGACTGCCCAAATTATCCCAAACTGACTCGGGTATTTATGAACACCTAATTAAACTGAACCCTTTAATTCTAGAAAGATGCAGGGCGTCCACAAATTCCCTTCTGCAGAATCACAGCACATCCTGAAATGACTAGTCCTGCCCGAGAGATCAGTTGCAAAGGATTAAACGGAAAGCGACTAGAGGAAACCAAAGAAATGACTTACTTGTTCTTTGCTGGCCATTAACAAACTGCCCGCTGTGGCTGATGTCTATGTTATAAAGAACACCCGGCAGCAGCCCAGGGAAGGTGTGGTAAAACAGTCCAGTTGGCGTTACCTCAGTCCCAGGTACTATTTCATAAGTGTTCGGCCTTGGATCACCGACTGGGTACACATACAGCAGGTAGAGGCTGGTGCCCACGATGTGAGACCAGACAATGGAGATCTCCGTCTCGGTATAGTCCTGGATGATAACCTGGCCATCCGGCACTTGTGCTGGACGCAAAAATATAATTACAAGTTACAAGGTTTCCTTCATGTCATTTTGTTGAAAGGATCTTTACAAAACATCTGTCTTCCATGCAGTTGCGTCCAGGTTCGAGGATGGACAGTCAATATTAGCTTCCCGAGGTACTGAAGTTGAGGAAACTAGTTTGTCAAATTCCAAAACCTCCGAGAGCTAATATTGGTTATAACACCTCTTCCTTTGATTCTATCTGTTGATTGGTCGAACGTGCGTCACGTGGTGTTATGTATTTTTACTATCACACTGCACACCGACCAAGGAACTATTAAATGGTACTATCCAACGACAACCTCGAACCCGGTGAAACGATCAAGTAATACGTGCATTTGAAATACGATATGAGAACAGTATGAGGCAGTGTGGTACCCCCTCTTTCTTTTTGTCAAGATTTCCTGTCAGTATTTATACAATTGTTGGAAGACTGATATACGCACAGTTGTTTAACGAATATTACCACAAAATGGATGAAATTGAGGTGTTATAAAACAAATATTGACTGCTTTATCTCGTGGCGTAGTAAAACTAGTCACTCTCGGTGATCCTCGGAGCTGCCTATCTTCCCTCGGCTCCGCCTCGGGAAGATAGGCAGCTCCGGGGATCACCTCGAGTGACTAGTTTTACTACGCCACTTGAAGCAGTCAATATTTGTATACTATCCATCCGATGTAAACCATGTTACATTTACCTCATAACTTCTCTAGTATGGCATCACTGAGCTCAAGAAAGCACAGATTTATATTTTTGTTTTACTTTTACTTCCATATTTTCATGTGTATGTAGCTGGGCGATATTTGCGTGTGCGCACTTCACCCGTGCGACAGTTCCACAAGTGCTCTGTAAAGCACATGCATAGTAGACTGTTGCACATGTGTAACAGTCTACTTCCCATGCATGTTTACCATGTGCGCGAATACTGGCAAGTGCGCTTGGTAAACAGCCAAAATAGCATCTGGCACGTCATGCTGAATCCTCCAACTCCTGAACTGTGGAATTCAGTTGAAAAGTAACATCTAAATACTCACTTGTTCTATCTGAACGTTCGGCTGCATATTCACTCTTGAGGAAGCCCGTCCTCTCAACGTTGTGCGTCATGACCCACACTGTAACAATGTACAGCATATCAGGGGTGAGGCCATCAATGGTGTGCCTGTTCCCAGACAATCAAAAGGGTTTGTACAGTTAACAAAATGACTGATTAATTAGAGGTCTCCAAATTTTTCCAAACTATATAGCTATTTCTCGCGCTTAAATTCCAGGGACAACAGCTACTTCTCTGCAAGCTTTACTTTAAGTTTTAAATACTTTGGCAATACCTTTATTATAACGACTTGGCTGTTACAATAATGTTGGCTAAGGCTTTTCTGAACAACCACAGCCATATCAAAAGTTCACAGCTAGTAAAATGGTAATAAAATTAACTTACTGTACTTCAAAGTCATCCAGTAGGGGACTGCCAAGAAATTCACGGCCGACCGAGTCGTAATATTTAACCTGGTAGAAGTCCAACTCTCCGCCAGCGTTGTCCCAAGAGAGGCTGATGGTGGTTGGGGTTGTCGTCAATTCCGTAATGGCCCCTGGATTCGAAGGCTCTGTAATGGAAAACCAAACATTATGAACAAGTCATATACACTCAATCTACTCCATGTTTCATTCTCCATGTAGATTCTACTATTACCAAAGTACAGGGTAGGTCAAAAACATAGGAGTTATAATAACTTGTTTTTTTATAGCGCATTTCACAATAAAGTATCAAAGCGCTTTACATAAGTGCCCTGGGGTGGATTTCACAAAACCAGTCCTAACTTAGGACTGGTCCTAACTTATGACTAGTCCCATAAATCAGGACTAGTTACTCATCCTAACTCGAGATAAGACTAGTCCTAGAGCTTTGTGAATTTCCTGTAATCCTGGCGAGTATACAGCCCTGGGCTGCTGTGGCGCTTCAAAGGTTTTTTCAAACACAGTATCAACCTCTATCCCCACAAGTACTTATTTGTACTCCTGGGTGAAGAGAAGCAATGAGAAAATTGTAAAACGTTAGCGGACGCCCCAGTAAGCGGTCCTTTTCTATTGTTCTCATTATAGGAAAGGACCACTTACCGGGGCACCTGCTAACGTCTCAAAAGTCTCCCGTTATAGTAAAAGCATCTTGCTCAAGAACACCAAGTGTCATGACCAGGATTTGAACCCACACCCCGATGACTTGACAACCAGAACTTGAGTCCGGTGCACTAGACCGCTCGGCCATAAATTGCTACTTTGTAATCTGAAAGGCTGCTCAGTGTATGATGGTATTGGTATCTTGTTGTCCACCATCTTGCAATCTATTCCAGTTTAAGAAGAATGTGAACAAATACATTTTCCCTCTTTAAATTGCCTTTTATTTTTCTTATCGCCTTCACCTTAAGTGGCCACTTGGCCTTGTGCAGGGAGTTTTTTCATATCAATTGTTTTTGTAAAAAAGAAACAATGGACCCTACATGGTCGTGTCGTGGCTGAGCGGTTAAGAACACCGGACTCAAGCTCTAGTGTTTCTGATCAGCAGAGTGTGGGTTCGAGTCCCGGTCTGGACACTTGTGTCCTTAAGCAAGACACTTAACCATCATTCCTTCGTCCTTCAAATGGGACGTAAGCCGTCAATCACATGTGTTGTGTAATGCACAAAAAAGAACCCAGTACACTTATCGTAAAGAGAAGGGGTTTGCCCCGGTGTTTCTGGCATGGTCTGGCAGCAATATGCACCACCTCACCTTGTATCCCTTTCAAGGCATTGTATTACAGTTGCTTCATCTCATAAAATCATTTGTAACAATCTCCATCAGAATTGACAATTCGGCGCCAGGAGTGTCATTTATTCTTATTATTACAAGGAAATTTGTTAGAAAGGAACGATAGGTTGAAGTGGGTGAGGGTCCACGGTCTTACTTGTTTTTGTGACTCCACTGAAGCTGGTCGACTGTGCTCCTGGGTTCACCGAGACAGTGTACTTAGTGGAGGAATTCAGGTTGACAAACTGATGGGTGTTGACGTTGCCTACGGCCACTTCACTAGGAGCAGTCAGAGGATCCTCAGAGGCAATGGTTAGGAGGTTGACAGTGGCATTGCCAACCCAGACAATATCGATGGTTGTTGATGTCACACCAGTGAAGTAAACTGTCTGCGGCTGAAGGGCACCTTTAAACCACAAAATGAGGAATCCAAATTAATGAACTGTTCCCATTACAAATACAAACCCTGACTAGCATCAGAGATATTTGCTAAATGTGAAAATTCCTGAAAATGGCTTGCAGGCCTGGGTTCCCCCTTATTCTAGACCCAGAACCTCCCAGATGTTACAATTCAGGAGGTTTACAGACTCTATGCATCATCAGAAATACAAAACTACAGGTTTGGACACAATGTGGACTATTTCTTTCTCCATTTAGTGATTGCTTCACTTCCTTCCAGACAATATGAATGCTCAAAAAGATTTGGCGAAAATCTTGAAATCAGGAAAAAACCTGAGGATTCTCATGCCTGTAGCATACTGGCTAAGAAAAAGAAAGGCATCTGAAAACTGCCCTGTAGACAAAACTTTGTACAGTGTATTTTAGCTTTTCTACCGCACTTAAGAAGACAATTTTTTACTGAGCTTGAAAAACCTGCTGATCAACTGAAATCAGATTGTTTAGGACTAACAAAACACACCCTAGGACACTTACCTGTTTGGCATTGAGCAGAGGAAAGTTCGCTAGTAGTCTGATCGTCACCGATACCCGATACCGTTTGCACATCAAGCACATACACCTTCTCTGGCTTGAGCCCCATGGCCTCATAACTGGTGGTGTCCTGGTTGACTTTGCCGGCAAGCTGTCGAATCTGTCGCCCAAGCTCCGTGTAGTAAATGTTAAAAGCACCATAGATGTCAGACGGTAAGGAGAAGGTCAGCCGGCATGATGTTGGTTTGATCACAGAAGAAATGAAAATGCTTCCAGGTGGGTTGGGGACTGTGTCACGCAAAAGAAAGAAGAAGAAAAAAAATGTTCAGGATACAGAGAGGGTACACCCATTGAAATTTATATATCACGACTGCTGCTCACCAAAAGCTGAGCAAAAAAGGCAGGCAAACTTGCCAGTGATTCTGAAAAGCAAACGAGTGATGTGACGATGAAAATCCGTCGCGAATACACAAACGACCTACCTGATCTTCGAGATGGTTTATGAAATGCACTGGAAGGGAGCACCAAAAAAAAATGCTGCTTGGCTCCCAAAACTGACTGTTCTGCGCTCGCTTGTTAAAAATGTTCGACGCCCTAGGGCGCTGTAGGGGCGTTTACAATGCCCATGTCAAAAATAGTACGCATGTTGCAAAATACAGGTATCTTAATGCGACCCTACTTCAAATGTATAATTTTTACGCAGTCACCCTAAACTGCATACAGTGAGACAGGTCACAAACTTACAAAGAATGAGAGGAGACCAGTGTTGCTCTATGATTTGATGCCTCTTTTGCAGGATACCATATTTGAGCAGCGCATAGAGTGGATCCGGCCACAGGCCTAATTAAAATCTCCCATATTTTGGGAGATTTTCTTGTCACAGTTCCAGGGGTTATGATCGAGCCAACCTCCGTACCAAGAAAATGATGCGACGAGGTTGCTATTGACCCCCGAAATGGTGAGCATGGCACAGGTTTGAAGTCAGCACAGAAATTTACTTACCGGTATGACAGCTTTTATGAAATTGGGTCCAGTTTCTGCAAGCTAGGAATACTATTCGTTAAGACCGTTACTCACTTGTTCTCTGTTTAGCAGTCATCTCCGCGTCCACAGTGGCTTCCACTCCGACACTGATGTCATAGAGCTGTCCAGGTACCAGACCGCTGAATACAGCGCTGCGCTCAATTCCGTTGATCTGATCAG
This sequence comes from Marthasterias glacialis, assembly GCA_911728455.2. Classification (NCBI taxonomy): domain Eukaryota; kingdom Metazoa; phylum Echinodermata; class Asteroidea; order Forcipulatida; family Asteriidae; genus Marthasterias; species Marthasterias glacialis. The sequence continues at coordinate 4,987,255 of OU452223.1, forward strand.
GGTTTAGACCAGTTGGATTGATGTTGACTGAGTATCCGACAAAGCCAGGTAGTGAGTTTCCTTCGCCCCACGTGATTCTGATGGTTGTTCTTGTCACTTCCAAAACAACTATTTCCCCGACAGATGGTGTCACTGTAAAAATGGATAATTAACCACATTATTTTGTTCCGGTAATCAAAACAAACCAAGGAATTTCCAGAAGTGGCTACAGACAAGACGCACAATAAAGGATACCACTTTGTATCTGCCATGTTATCAGTATTCCTGGAGCAGACGAATCAAGGCAAAACTCGTTTGTTTAAAGCAGTCTAATTTCGTCGGCTCAGAACTATAAGGTCATTAACTTCCGTAATCGACAAAAGGTCATTAACATTTCCAAACTAAAAAAACAGTAAATAAGATTTAAAAATCAAAAACTAATGTTTGTCTATCCAAAAAGTAGTTTTACCTGTTATTCTAAACTACTTTTTGGATAGACAAACCATTAGTTTTTAATTTTTAAATCTTATTCACTGTTTTTTAGTTTTGAAATGTTAACGACCTTTTGTCGATTACGGAAGTTATAGACCTTATAGTTCTGAGCCGACGATTTGAGCTGGCTCAGTTTAAAATAAGGGAATAAAAGAGAGGTTACCGAGGTTTTAAACGGCCGTTTAAAACCGGCAGGGTCGAAGGCGAGGTCCTTTATCACACAGCCACGACCCTGCAAGGTTTTAAACGGCCGTTTAAGACCGAGTCACTTTTATTCCCATTCATAAATGCCCTGTTTTTTAAAAAGTGTAATATTGTAGAAAAATCTGTGAAACTTTTCTGTTTTTTGATTTATTTTTCAATTCTTGACGTGTCCTCAGGCTCCATTTCGCGAAGGGATGACGTTCAACGGTTGCACGCACGCGCGTGTACCAATAGACTTTACATAAGAGTACCTGTATGTATTGATTGCGCTACGCAAAAATTAGCACCTGCGTAAGCTAGTGCGCCAATACAGGTGTGGCTATAATGAGCTCCAGCTATGTCTTTATCATCCGTTTAAAACTGGTCTTAAACAGTCCTGTGACAACCTTTCCACCAATAGGAATGCCCAAATCGTCCCAAACTGACTGGGGTATTTATGAATATGTTTTTACTTTATACTGACGCTGTCTTTTAATGTGTGTATTGCTATGGCCAGATGCTGAGGATCTTGGCCAAGGGTGAATTGTGCTAGTAATCTCTCCCCTTCTAGTTTTATTCAGCTTTTTCATTGTTTTATTATAAAGTACCTTGAGGCATTGCATAAGGCGCTAAATAAATGTTCTATTATTATTATGATTATTGTTATTATTACTATTAAAACTGGAATTGCCTCTACCCGCTTCGAAATGGAGTTGGATGGTCAAAGGTCACAATGAATAAGTGGGGCAACTGCCAGGGATCAATCATCAGTGATTGGGGCACCGAGCCGCAGACAATGCAGCCCTTGCTGTGCTGCCCCCTGCTTGAGGAACCCTGCACTGGGGCAGACCTTGCCCAAAACAACGCAACATCTCAGATCTGTGTACAAGAGTGTAGTGTGAGGACACCACTGTAGAAGTATTTCCCGATGGTTTTAAACTTTTTTTTTAAATCCCTCAAACCACCCAAAGTGTTTCAGCATGTGAATGGACACGCAAGGTTTTACTGAAAATAATTTGAGTCGATTCATTTGATGCTTTTAAATCACCCTAAAATTTCCATCAAAAATGGACGGAAAAAAGTGACCTGCCTTTTCCGTCCATTTTGTTTGAATGAAATTTAAGAGTAATCACAAAATTGGCACCTCTAATCAACTGAAATTATTTTCAGTATAAGCCTGCATGTCCATTCACATGTTGAAAGACTTTTGTGTGGTTTCAGGTACTTAAAAAGAAAGTTGCAACCATTGGGAAAACTGCCAACATGACGGTAGAAAAGTGGTCCCTTTATTGTGTTTCCCGTCATTACCGTTGTAGTCTGTTGGGCTAAATTAAATTGTGAAGAGAAGAAGATAATGAAAATTTCCTGGCAACTTTCACTGAGATTCTTCACACAACTGTTGGTTGGCCCACAAATCTTTCGTTCAGCAAAGGAATGGTGACATATAAAAAATAACAAATCCATTACTTGGGAATGGGGCATGTAGACAAATCCGAGCGTCTCGTTCATGGGCGTTTACATAAACGCAGCTATGGCCGCCGCACGCGCGTGTCGACGCACACGCACTGTGAATCCTCCATGCTGATTGGTACATATGCACGGATGATTAGCTGCAGATCTTCCAACACCAGATCCACAACTGGTGACATACCTAACCAACTGCCAATTATAACAGCCGTACACGTAGTTGACATACGAAAGAAGATGAATTAGCTGCCATAGCTGCAGTGGTGTAAACTACCATGAACAAGCTGCTCGGATTAGTGTATAAGGCACTGCTTTTGGCGAACGAGACTTCGGTTCTAACTTACTGGTGGAGAATCCTTGCGTGATCGGTTCACTCGTCTGAGCGCTCTCGTCGGTTCCAGAAACAGCAGCAGCCGACAGTGTGTACATCGTGTTGGGTAGTAGATCACGGAACGTGTGCCGTGTCATGTCGGCTGGGATGAATTCCTCCTGGAAGGGAAGGTTATTCTCCAGGTTGATGGAGACCTTGAACAGATCAAAGACGACGTCCTGGCCCAAATGTTGGGCGGGAGCAGCGACAGAGAACGCGACAGAAGTCAGCTGAGGGCTGACGCTGTAAATTCTGGAAGGCATTGAAGGCTCTACACAAGGTAAAACAAACATGTTAAGTATCATCAAGTTGCAGTCGACCCCCCCCCCCCTTGCATATAGGTCACAGTGGTCGAGGTTAGACAATGAAAATATATGCACCAGTGTTGTAGGTCTCGAGATCCGTCTTTGTCTCGAGAGCGGTTTTGAGACCGATTTTGCTGGTCTCAGCTCTCGGTCTCAATAACCTGTGGACTCAGTCTTGGTCTTGGTCTTGGTCTCAGTCTCGGACCTTTCCGGTCTCGAATATTTGACTGGTCTCGCGTCAAAACCAGCCTTAACTTACCATTATGCGCCCCATGAAAATAATTGATCGATCATTTTTATTCAAGTCCGTTAAAATGTCAAACGATTTTGCATTTTGAGACTGCTTTTATTTCAGCACTTTTCTTTTTGATATGACAAAGAGTCGGGAATACATCTTTTAAAATGTTACATTTTTTAATTCCAATGTATTAATTCCAATGTTTGGTGTAAATTATTTTTCTATTTACACGCAGATAGTGTTTTTGTTTTTACATCCATGTCAGATTATCTTATAAAAAAATAGTAAACGGCATAACAAGAGCTCTGAAAAGGGGCTTGTTTAGGAAAAGTAAATATTTTTAATTGGTCAAAAGTTCCCCCCTAGTAAAAAAGGTGCACCCCCTTGTGCCCCGCTAAAAATTGTTTACTTTAGTTTCGCCGCTGGCAATTAAAGGAGTGTTTATGTTTCACTGGGTATCTCAAAGCGCTCATTATTTTTCTACAAGGTATGCGGAGCTATGTTCAGAATATAAGGCCATTTATTTATAAAGCACCATGTAACGGTTTATAAGGTGCTGTGGTGCAATCTGCAGCCAACCGTACCAGAAAACACTGGGGCAAACATCTCCACAAGTGTACTGGGTTCTTTTATGTGCGTTACACAACTTGCAAGACCAACAGCTTTACGTCCCATGCAAAGGATGAAGCAACAATGGTCAAGTGTCTTGCTTAAGTGCACAAGTGTCAAGACCAGGACTCGAACCCACACTCTGCTGATCAGAAACACCAGAGCTTGAGTCCGGTTTGCTTGACCGCACAGCCATGACACGCCACGGAAACAAAGGGAAACTCACTTGTTCGGACGACCTTGCTTCCACTGGGAAGAGCATCGTTACTGGTGGAAACCTGAATAGTGTACTGCTTGCCGGGCAAGAGGTTCGTAAAGGTCCTCACGGAGGGTCTCCCTGCGGGGGCAATCTGTGCCTCGCCGTCTTCACTTATCTGGAGGGTGTACCCTGAGTAGTCGCCCACCACCTCCCCCCATGTAAACTGAATAGAGGTGCTTGTGACTTCACGGATGATAACCTCTGCATCACCAGCGCTTGCTGTGATTAGTGATTAACAATAAAGAGGTACACATCAAATTAAATCTTCCGACAAAAGGGACTTTTTTTAAAGGGTGTGTAAAGCTTTTGCAAGGTTGAAAAACATACATGTTCACAGATTTACACAGAATTTACAGTGATATGAAGAAGGTGGATAACTTCCCTCAAAATAGTTTTGCCTGAAATGCTGTAGTTTTTTTAATTTGTGAACCCAAAATGAGGAAAGTTTCTGAGGAAAGTTTCTGAGGAAAGTTTGCTCGCTGGCTTACTGCCTTGAACTGACACAACACAGAATCACTAAAGAAAAGAAAGTTTACGACAGAATAACATCCTAAATTCCGTCCACTTTTGGTGCATAAACTAACTGCAATATTGAGATTTTTTTCTGTCTGTTATGACATCACACTTTTGCTCGTGAATATGAAAATTCACATTTGCATAAAAATCTCAAAAGGCACCAAAATACCCTTGAAAATGGAAAATTGAAAATAAGGTTAAAGGGGACACAAAGGTGCATTTCCAAAGACTGCATTAAAAAAATTACATTTCTTGGGACCTTTAAGCAGCATAAAGAAATCCGGCCTGAGCCTTTTATTTTTGAAATCTTATCGAACCAATAGGCCGTACTTTTGACAGCAAGAGGGCGCAATACTAATTCCAATTTGAAAGTAGAAAAATAATTCAAATCATTAAAAATACAAACTTCCAAGCAAATATCTTACACTGATTACATTGTAAAAACAGTTAATAATTTTTTTTTTTTTTAAGTTGTATATTAACTGCTTCATTAGAAGTCTATTTGCATCTGGTTTACCACACTATATCTATTGTTTGACCCCCAATCCACCCCAAAGGGCGCCCTCTTGCAGTCAAAAATAAGGCCCATTCACCTTTTTTTTTTAAGCAAAATCTTGTAGGAATCTTCTCACAAAAACTGTACATTACATTTTTGTCTGGAACCCTGTTCCACAACCTAAACATGAAGCATACCTGTGGTAAAAGTCTCTGTGATCTCCTGACTTGTCTCGCTAGTATCAACGTCGCCAGACTGAGCCATGACAGTAACTACATAGTCCTTGTTGGGGAGGAGGTTCTCAAATTTGACCTGTTGTTGGGCGCCCAGTTGGACAATGAGAGGAGATACGGTGATCCCGTCGGCCGGGAAGTGGGAGACGAGGTAGAGATCAACGTCGCCTTGGCCAATCTGGCCCAGCCAGCTGACTTCCAAGGAGGTTGCAGTTCGAGAGACCAAACTCAGGTCCCGTGGAGGGTTAGGATCTGCCAAGGCCAAATATCAACCCTCATTACCACATTATCCCCAAACCTCTTAAACATACGGTACAGCATTAGAAATAAGTTCATTAGAAAACGGTCAAATGGTAATTGAAAACTCAGAAAAAAGGTCAACTTAATTACAACTTCCAATTACAACCTGAAAGATTCTTAAAGCTTCCTCATCTGCGAGAAAAGAAGAATGAATTATTAAAATCCTTGCATCCTTGTGGAGACCTCCATTGTTCTTTCCTTTGTCTTTGTACGCATATTTTCTTGTGGAGCATCCCTCTGTTTAGAATTTCCCTATGGAGAGCAGTTATTCTTGAGCTTCCTTTTTTCTTAGAGGACTCCACAAGGGGGTGATTTTGAGCAACAGAGTAGAATCTCAGAGTAAAATCTCAAACCCATCGAGTTTCTTGATGCACCAGGGCCCAATTTCATAGATCTGCTTAAGTACAAAAAGGAGCTCAGCACAATTAAAATTATGCTTACCAGAATGAGGTTACCAGCCGAAATACCACTCAAAATGTACAATTTGTCGCTGGTATCATGCTTTTTTTTTTGCTTTGCAAAAAATTTCTAAGCAATGTTTGCTGCTTAAAGGCAAAGTATACCTTTGGTTTTTGGAACCGTACATTTGCCTTAATGCTATATAATTGTAGATATATGCCATAAAACTAACCTGTGTAAATTTCAGTTCAAAAGGTGGCAGCGTTTTTGAGATATCACCAAAAATCTGGAGCAGTTGTGTTCACGCAGAAGAAGTATCCGTCATTGGAATACACATTCTGAGAAGCGTTACGGCCATAACGCTTCTCAGATTCAAATTTTGGGGGGGATAAAAAGTGATGTATTTTTCCATAACTGCAGTACTTCGAAGTGAAACGTTTCTCAAAATGCATTATACTATCCAAAGCTGCTGTACTTCTTACCAAGTGAGTTATTATTGCCATCAATTTTCAGAGTCATTACCAAACGTATCCAGAACCTTTAAGCAGCTCTATGAAATTGGGCCGAGGTGTTGTTTGGACTTCACTGCAGTAACAAAAGTGAGTATTTCCCAAAAGCAGCTGCTACATACAGCCGCTCATATATGAGGACTAGTCCTGACAAACTTACGTGTACGCTGTGTGTTTACCAGAATGCTCTCAGCAACAGAACTACTTGGTGTAATCTCAATCTGTATCTGGTACAGGCGTCCCGGTATAAGATTTTCGACCATATGGGACGCTGTGGACTGCTGTGGATTCTGGGGGAGGAAGACGTTGCTGAACTGTGGTTTGGGTTCCCCACTGGGCCAGACGAAGAGGAAGTAGCCATCAACAGCTGGCTGGGGCGCTTCCCCCCAGAGGATAGTCATAGAGGTGGTTGTCACATCTTGGACAATTATATCAGTGCTCCCTACTGGGTCTGTTGATGGGGAGAAATGAAGTTACCGAAAATCATTATGTTGTTTTTTCAGCTATGTTGATAGAAATCTCTCATGGGGTCGGTCTAATTTAAAATTATGAAAATTACAAATAATTACGAGCCGAACATCACCGAAGGTTTCTGAGCAGTCAAAATGTTGGGTATTTATTTAATAATAATAATAATAGTGGCTTCTTGAATAGCGCTCAACTCCGTCACTCGTTGACGCTCATGGCACTCCAACATTATTACCCCTGGTCACTGGGCCATTTATTTCATTCCTTAAACCATCTCAGCTCCCTGGGGAGTATACAGACTGTGCTGCCTGGTATGTAGCACACCAAGCTAAATCAATCACAAGAACCATCTCTGCCCTCACAAGTACCCATTTACCCCTGGGTGAAGAGAAGCAATTAGAGTTAAGTGTCTTGCTCAAGGGCACAAGCGGCATGACTGGGATTCGAACCCACATCCTGATGACTTAGCCACCAGAACTCGAGTCCGATGCGCTAAACAATTCGGCCACGACACCCTTATTAGCAACCAAAGTCTACCAAAACTTCAAAGCAGTATGTAACAGTCAGTGAATGATCATTGATGACACGATCAATTATCAAAAACTGTACATTTACTAAAACTACATAAAGTACTCTCCCATTAACAAGAAACTGTGTGTAACAGTCTGAGACTACTGAAGTTTAGATGAAGCATAAATCTACAAGATCAGTGGATTGTTCAACGCACCTGTATGGAAGGTCTGTGACACTTTGTCATCGTTTCGCTGCTGGGGGAACTCTGGGTCCACGCTGGCAAGGAGGACAACAACAACTTCAATCTCATAGTCAGAGTCTGGACTCAGATTCTGGAAGCGGTATTTGGGATCTTCGTCTGTGTTTACTCGACCGGCCAGGGACCTCTGTCCTGCCTCGTTGGTAATGAAAACCTCATAGTAACTGAAGTCACCTTGCGGAGCAGTCCAGAAGATCTCGATGGAAGTAGTCGTTGCAGTAATTAGGGTTATGCCGGAAGGGTTTAATGGGTCTGAGGAAGCAATAAAACAATTTAGGGTCAAATTTTACTTCAGCTGGTTACCGACAATTGAATAAAAACAACCTTACTTTGTGTTTGAATGAAAACTAATTTTGACCCCAGCTAACAACATACTGGCCAGAAGCCGTCTAAAGTCCATACAAAAATCTCAACTCTATGGTAGATCCAAACCTAAAAGTGGACTCTGCCTTCTCTCAGAGTGAGTTGCTTGGGCGCACAGTACCAAATCCATTAAATTAAGGCAAAGTCAAGATGGCAGGGGTGCGAGTGGATGAAAATGAAAAATCCACTCAACACCGGAGGAGGGTTTGGCGGCTATGCACTAATCCGAGCAGCTCGTTCATGGTGGTTTACACCACCGTAGCTGCTGGCGCCACACGCGCATGCGGCGCGACAACAGCACGTCTGCCGCGCATATCTAACAATCAGCATGGAGCAGTTGACGTGCGCGTGCAGCGGCCATAGCTGCAGTGGTGCAAACCACCATGGACGAGCTGCTACGATCCATGTATACCAACCACGCCATAACCCGTATCAATGGCAGCATTCTGTGCTTAAATGTAGATGGAGCAAGCACCTTGATGTAGTCAAAATACAGTACATGTTCTGTGTCACAGCTTTACAAGGGCCAGGATGTGTGTAAATGACATTTAAAAATAAAAATATACATAAAATAAAGTTTTAAAAATTTGTACAAAAATTCCATTACAATAATTTTGTAGAATCCGGATATTTTGAAACATCCAGAGAAATATCATCCCTGAAGATGGATTTAGGAAGATTTGGTTATTATTCGGCAGATAATTTGGCATCTTTGAGATAGTTACATGAATAGTACGGATGTTTTGGTGAAGGAAACTTTTTGTGCTGAAGATTCATTTAAACAAAGCTTATTTTTTTAACTTAAATCCCCAGCTCAACATTGGTAAACTGACTGTAAATGCTTCCATTCTTGGCACAAATCAAGCTATTTGTAATCAAACCAACCTGTGTAAATGTCAGCTCATGTCGTTGTTTCGTTTGCGAGAAAATGGTAAAAATGCATTCAGCATTTGTGTACGCATTCCTATAGGCAGAGTTTTTGTCTCACTGAGACAAAAACTAATTTTGGATCTTATTTCATTTATAATTTAAAAACGATAACACTTCAGGCAGAAATATTTCAAGGAAAGTTTTCTACCATCAATATCTTTAAACCATGTAAGGTATATTGTAAATCTGTGAACATTTATGTTTTTCTTCTTACCAATGTTGAGATGGGGCTTTAACTATTAACCATAGGAAAATATCTTGGCACATTTCAATCGAACGAAAATAATCCAAACAATCACTCGAAAAACACTGTATTTGAAAAAGCATCGTGAATGTGAGCAGTTTATACCAACTAGAAGCCCTGGCAATATCCCAATAGTTAATGCTTAAACACCAGGAGAAACTCAGCTTACTTGTGCGGACGTTTAGCGAGCTCGACGGCAGCCCACTTCCTACGTATGACAGTTCAACTCTGTATTCAGTCGCTGGAGCCAGGTTTTCAAAATTGGTTGCTTCCGTCGTCAGCCCAAAGGAAGTACCAGCTACGGTTGACTGGCGGAAGAGGAGGAGGTTATAATTTGGTGGAACACCCTGGAGCTGTCCCCACACCACACTGACAGTGCTTGATGTCACAGAGCGAAGAATAATAGTGCCAGTGCTCACAGAGACTGAAAAAGTGGAAGCAGATAAAGTGAACAGACCTGATGCCTTGACCGTCATCTTCAGAGACAAGACAATTGAAACAATGCAAACACTAAAGATGTGAGGTTTTTTTTACTGGTTTTGCCGTCTGGAAAACTGTCAAAATCAAGAAATTGCGGAAAATCACTGTTGCTTATTTTGATTCCTGCAATCCAACAATATGAATTAAAAAAAAATAAATAAACCTTGTTTTTTCACAATTTCACAAAAACGTGGCTGACAACAGAATAAGATGGAATTTCTACAGATTGATTAAATGGCATGTTTGTTGAATGCTCGTGGATGGGAACTATTTCACTTTTTCCTTTAAAACTTATCCCTTCAATTTAAAGGTAAAGGTCAAATGTGGGATTGGTAAAGCTGATATTTCGGTGTTCTTACTTTGTGTGATTCAATATATACATGGAAAAACAAACCTGTGAAAATTTGGGCTCAATCCGTCGTCCGAGTCAGGAGAAAATAGTGAAAAACCGTGCACACTTTTCAGCATGTAAACACAGTGTCCTTAATTTCAATTATTACAACCGAAATTAAGATCTGGGTCTTCAAATTCTATTTCCTCGACTTTGACAGTATTTCAGACAGTAACATTTCTATGGAAGACTGTGGTATGAACTTCATAATCAGTAAGCTTTCAGACTGATACTAATAAAAAGTGTTTAGATGAACACCAATCATGTATTATACCCTTAAACTTTTAACTCAAGAGAAATAATTTTACCTTAATTTAAAAATTGTTGGTACTACACTCTTACGAGTAACAAAAGACAGAAACATTTTGCTGCTTGAAAACACAATTCAAACTCCTTCTTTAACCAGTTGCCGCCGGGAATCTTCCATTTCTTCCCGTCCCCCGGCGGAATTATTTTGTCGGAATTGCCGGAATCATTCTTCTTTGAGATTGGATGGGTACTAAACCCGGAACCATGGCTGGATTTCTGGTTCACTCTGACTTACCTCTATCCAGCCAAAATACAATGAATAAACAAACAATGGTGGAAGCCTCTCGATGTCCCATTATTCTCTTCTTGGGGCAAAAGGACAAAGGTCTGGAATCAGGGATTACACAAAAACCACCGCAAAATAGCCTGAAATCTGTAAATTATTCCAGACCATGTTTTCTCTTTGTGTGGGTGAAACGAAGCATTAGACCACGTGTGCATGCCCTATCAAAGCTGAGCAGTGGAATGTCTGTTCAACCTTTGTTCCCATATTCAGATTTTACACAATGGCATGTTTCAACGCTGCCCGTTTGCTGGCGCGAAAAATATTTTCGTAACTTTACTTTATGTATTTTTGTTATATGTTCCGTGGCTACTGCGAATAAAAAAAAACTTAAACCACAAACTAATAAGGATATTTATTGAATAGACTGTATTATATAACACCCAAGCAGATCCTTGTCATTTGATTGGAGGATGGTCGGTCACGTGATAGCAAATAAACGTACCATTGCACGCTACGTCATTCACCGTGCATTTTTCGTTCCATTCACCGTGCATTTTTCGTTCCATCCGATTTGTTCCATTGCACGCTCGCCCGTCCTCCATTGACGAAAGTGACTATTCGATTAAAAATGGCTGAAGCTTATTATACTTTATAGTGTTATCCTCCAATCAAATGATAAAGATCTACTTGGATGTTATATAAAACAAATAATGAATGTTTATGAGTGCAATAGTAAGAATATTTTCATTCGTTGAAAGATGGAATGTTCCATTCAACTCGGCTCCACCTCGTTGAATGGAACATTCCATCTTTCAACTCATGAAAACATTCTTACCATTGCACTCATAAACATTCATTATTTGTATACCAGCAAACATTGCCAGCATTTTGAACAAGCAAAAATACCTGTCTCTCCTGTGACTGTAGAGGGTGCACTTCTCTCCTCTAATTCATTCGTCCCGGAGACCGTCACTACACCGAACTCATATGCCGTTGCAGGCAGGAGTCCAGTTACCTTCAATTGGTTTACGCCCTTGGGTGTGGTTCCGGCTGGTATGGGTACTGAAGCGCCAGCCTCCATGTATGATACGCTGAAGCTGCTGAAAACATGTATAGGTGGGTTCCATCTCAGGGTTATGGACACAGCATCGGAGGCCTGAACGGAGACTTGTGATGGGGACAGGGGCACTACGAGGAGGAAAAAATATTTATTTTACATATTTATTTATTGTGGTTTAATTAAAAACACTCAACATAGCCGGTAGTATATACACACTAAAATGACATGTGTACATTCAATTAAAAAATAGGGAATTCAACCAACAAACCAGACACAAAAATATTAAATGACCAACAAAAATGAAAAATAAAAGAAAATACATGCAATAAAATTGCACTTTGAAATAATATAATTAAACGGTTATTAAATTAAATTACGAAAACGGTTGTAAAATCCTAGATGACGGAATGGTGGATTTTTCTAAATCTAACTCAAGACTAACCAAGACATGTCTCTCATGTGTTGTATTGCACACGTAGATTTCAAGGGAGGGAAGCATATTTCTAAACGTAGAAGACTGCAACAGATTAGTGCCAAATTGTTTGAAGAGCTTATTACGCCTACACAGTGGCGTAACTATGGGGGGGACACGTGCTCCCCCACCCCTCCAAACTGATGTCCTTGCCCCCTGGGTGCCCCCCCCCCCATTTGAAATCTGGACTTTTGAAATCAAAAATTGCCAGAATAAAATGTTACATTTTATGAGCTTTTACGTAGTAATTTCAATGTTTTTAAAACTATTTTTCATTATTTACACGCAGAATGTATTTTGTTTTACCTTAAACACGTCAGAGGAGCGCTGAAAAGGGGCTTGTTTAGTAAGATTTGAAACTTTGCATGGTGGGAATACAATCTAGTGAGTTTTGCGGTAACACCATGTGAAAATCTCTCTAATGAGTTGGGATGGTTCTGAAAAGAACCGATGGTTAACAACTCGACGTTTCGATCAGTATGCTCTGATCGTCTTCAGGAGAAGAAGACGATCAGAGCATACTGATCGAAACGTCGAGTTGTTAACCATCGGTTCTTTTCAGAACCATCCCAACTCATTAGAGAGATTTTCACATGGTGTTACCGCAAAACTCACTAGATTGGGCTTGTTTAGGAAAAATACAAACGGAAACTACAATTTAAATTGGCCAAAAGTGCCCTTCTAGGAAAAATTGTGCACCCCAAAATTTTACCCTAGTTACAGCACTGCATCTACATTAAAGAGATGGAAGACCTAGGACCCCAAGTACATTTGAGTAGCTGCTATTATATTCATTGTACCCAATAATAAAACGACAAGCATTTGAACACTCTCAATACTTTTTGACTGATTGCTTTGTGAGAGAACTATGCCAGAATTGAAAGATTGCACGTAACTGAAAAACCTTGCAAAACATAAGTACAATGAAAACGTTTACGTTTCGGTACACAAAGGTTAAACTTGCGCTATAAATAATTGTTAACAAGCTGCCCTGGTTTAAAAACACCACACCTTCACTGACGTTAAGGATCCCGGCGTATCGTGGCCGAGTGGTTAGTGCGTGGGACTCAAGCTCTGGTGGCTGAGTCATCGGAGTGTGGGTTCGAGTCCAGGTCATGACACTTGTGTCCTTGAGCAAGGCACTTAACCATAATAACCATAATTGCTCCGTAAAAGTTGGGGAGGTAGAGCCTTCTGCTCTACCAGCCAGGCTTCTGATGGATGATACCCAAGCCTACATCCTTGCGGACTGTAAAGGGGGTAACTCTATTTCAGCCCCAGGAGTAGGTGGCAACGGCCCCTGGGAAAACAGTTGATTTGTAGCCCACACCTCAAATGGCTTACTGGCCTTGTGTGTCTGGCGACTTCCATAAAAAAAAAAAATTTTAAATTAAAAAAAAATCCTCTACATGATAAAAACGCCCAAAATGTCCAACAAACTCTCCATTTTAAGCTAGATCCACACCCCAATGCAAAGCAAATCCTGACTCCACAAAAGGACATTTTCACCATTGTATCGCAAACAAAATTTCAGACAAATGCTACTTTGCACCACCCTTAAGCATTATCATCATTATTATTATTATTATTATTATTAATTTCTGATAATGAAACCAAGAATGCCTCAAAAGCGAACTTAATCACTGTAGTTCGGAAGCCTGAAGGATGCTTGCTATCTAAACCAGAACCACCTGGGTAAACCCCTACTCTTTCACGATAAGTGTTCTGGGTTCTTTTAGGTGCACTACTACCCACCCTAGTACACGGGACCTACGGCTTAACGTCCCATCTGAAGGACAAAGCAATTATGGTAAAGTGTCTTTGCTCAAGGACACAAGTGTCGCAACTGGCCAGGCCGGGATTCGAACCCACATTCTGTAAACTACAGAACTTAAATTCAGCGGACTAGACCGCTCAGCCGCGACACTCCATGATGAAGAGGTAACCCTGCCTTCGATCCTAAGTCCGTGACTCACATGTTCTCTGGAGAGCAAATGTCTGAATCCCTGTATCTGTCAAGACCGTCACACTAATGTTGAACAAGTCCCCTGGGGTGAGGTTGGAGAAGGTCGCCTGTCGCTGCACTGTGTCGATGACCATATTTGCGTTAGGATCGTCAATGGCCACAGCATAGCTCGTGAACCCCGCAACAGCATCAGCTGCACCCCAGGATGCTGTAATCGTGTCCGTTGTCACAGAAAGTACCACAATAACGCCTGCTGCTGGGGTAACTGTGAAATGCAAAAACAAACAAAATGGGGAGTAGCCCAACGATGAATACATCATAAAAGTGGTCTTACATCTAAATAATTTGCAGATTATTTAGAAAAATTGAACAAGGCCCTTCCTAACTTCTTTCAACTACGATCAAGCAAAATAATTGTTTTGTCTTCTCAAATATTGTTCTGAAAACAGTGCCAGGATGAAACTTACAGCAAGTTGTAAAAGTTTCCTCCAATCCAAGACAATAAATGCTAAAATTGAAGAAAATCAAACCCAAGTCCAGCACTGATTTTTAGATGCAACCCACAACTCTTCCAGAACCCCAAAACAGTGAAGAATAGCTACACATTCTGTTATGCTTTATTAGCCCCACAAGAAGGCTTGCAAGACATATTCGTGTAATTGGACACTTTTGAGACGCTGGCGGCAGCAGACACAACAGTCCTTTTTGACAGCTCTGAGCATGTGCGCACATGCTCAGTATTGCGCGAGTAGTTCAGGGCATGCGTACTACTGGTGAGAACTGTGAAAAGAACCGTCCAAAAGTCTCCCATCATGCAACTCCTGGCATTGTTCTATCAACAGTAACAACAAAATAGTTCATGTCATAAGTGGAGGGATTTCTTATTTATAGATGAGCTGAGTTTTTAAGGACTGAATGGGCCTTATTTTTTGTCTGCAAGAGGGCGCCCTTTGGGGTAGATTGGGGGTCAAACCATAGAAATAGTGTGGTAAACCAGATGCAATTAGACTTCTAATAAAGCAGTTAATATACAACTTTCTTTTCTTTTTATTGACAGTTTTTACAATGTAAGATGTTTGCTTGGAAAATGTTTTGAATTATTTTTGTACTTTCAAAATGGAATTAGTATTGCGCCCTCTTGCTGTCAAAAATACGGCCTATTGACAATTTAAATATTTCCATCGATAGGGTCTTGATGCTTACAGGTTGAGGCCACAGCAGTTGCAGGATCACTTATTGTCCTGAGCAGGCCAATGCCAGAGCTCGTGGCCACAAAAATGTTATACGCTGTGGCTGGGAACAGACCCTCCAGGACGTACTGATCTGCCTGGCGTGAGACGAACACCATTCCGAGAATGGGCCCGTCCCCGATGTTGTGCGTGATGCGGTAGGAGTCAAACTCCGAAGTTGGATCTAGAGGCTGGTTCCAGGTAAACCTTACCGAGGTTGGTGTTGCACTGGAGGCTTCGGGAAAGACACCACCAGGGGTCAATGGTACTGCAAATGAAAACACAAATCAATCATAAG
The DNA here is from genome assembly GCA_911728455.2 of Marthasterias glacialis. Taxonomy (NCBI): domain Eukaryota; kingdom Metazoa; phylum Echinodermata; class Asteroidea; order Forcipulatida; family Asteriidae; genus Marthasterias; species Marthasterias glacialis. The sequence continues at coordinate 5,002,818 of OU452223.1, forward strand.
TTTTGCAGGGTGAACAATCGACAGATATACTTCAAAGGAACACAAACTAGTATGCATATCAACGTTAACAACTGCAAACTAACTTAAAGTGCTGTTCAGCAGCGCATCACAAGGCACATGTTATCCAAATGACCCCTGAAGAAACAGGGATTCAAAACAGAGAGAAAAAAATGCAAAATGTCCAACTTACTTGTTCGAAAGCTTTTGGTGTCTGACAGAGTACCAGCTGTGACGGTGACATTGTATAGTCTCCCAGGTACCAGGCCACTGAAACTGCCTATGCGCTGACTGCCGGGCTGAACGATACCAATGTTTTCTCCCTGCAAGGGGGTGATCTCATACACATACTGGATGAAGCTTGTGAACACTTCACCCCACGTGAACTCCACGGAACGAGTCAGGATTTCCCGAAAGATGACCTCCACAGGAAGAGCAAGGTCTGTAAGGTTGAAATGTCGCAGATGTATTTTAAAGACATCTCGCAGCGGCGTAGCTACGGCGGGCCTGGGGGTGACCCCCGCACCCCCCCCCCGGTGCCCCCCATGAAAAAAAAAACCCAAATCATGGCCCCTCGGCCCTCCACTGAAAAGCAATGCCCTTAGTGCCCCCAGTGAAAAAATCCTGGCAACGCTGCTGACATCTAGTCCTGTCACTTTAAAACATCATGTTAAAAAAAACTGAAATTTAATAAAATAATACGTTTCCTGTGTTTAAGCGTGTATGATTCAATGATTGAACACATTTGCAGCGTATAGACAAATGAAAAATGGTGTACGAACATAACAAGTGCAATCTGAGCCATGGCCACAATAACAAAAAAACGTGACACTATGTCATTCAAAGCCTGGAGAGTGTTATTTTCCAATTGTTTGATTTGATTTGATTTGATTTGGTTTGATTTGAAATGATTTATAAATATTCAACCATTACAGCCAACAGCTAAATTGCGGCCAGATTACATAAGAAGTAACAATTCAACAAATGTATAAAAAGAAAATCAAAAAACAAACAATATAATATAGATGTGAATTTTTTGCATGGGGGTAACGAATAATAGTTGTAATTAAAAAAAAAATAATAATAAAAAATTACAAGTAATAAATAATATAAACATTAAAGCCCCAGCTCAACATTGGTAAGAAGAAAAACAAATGTTCACAGATTTACATATACCTTAAATAGTATAAAGATAATGATGGTAGAAAACTTTCCTTGAAATATTTCTTCCTTAAGTGTTATCGTTTTCCAACCGAGGAAAATGCCTGTGATTTTTTTCACAGGACTCGGGAAAGAACTGAGTATACAGTGCTTAACACACATCGGTGTATAGGTAAAACATTACAAATAATAAGAGGTTTTTAAAAAAATGGAGACAAGTTGCCTATTGGTGGCTACCGATACGGCTAAGTTGCATCGCCATCATGCGTTGAAGTATAGGATACCTATAGAAACCCCCTTAGCCTTAGCCAGAGCCACCAATTTGGATACGGCCTTAAATTCAAGTGTCACACCCAAGGTGAGACTATTTTTCTTCAACCATACCTGTTCTCAAGACACCAGTGCTTGGAGCACTGATCGTCCTGTCCGTGCCCGAGCCAGCGACGGCCTTGACAGAGACTGTGTAGTCTTCACCAGGCAGTAGCTCGCGAAGGACAAACGAAGAGCCTTGGTCAGTTGGTACCGTGACGGGATTGGCGGAGCTACCGTCTTCCGGTAGATATTCCAGCAGGTAGAAATCCACCTCTCCTGGAGATGGGTTCCAACCAACAGAGAGAGTGGTCGATGATGAAGCCAGCTTGAAGGGGGTGCCTGGTTGACTGGCACCTGATGAAAATTAAAACAAGAGAAATTAAAACATTGGTCCTTGGGTAGGCTCTAAGGATTGCCCCCAAAGTACACATCTCTACGATTTAACAATATCATTCATCTGCACATTTTAGAACAGTTGTTTATTGACAGTTAGGGCATGATTCACGAATCTTGCTGCATACAAACGTGTTCAAAGAAGAAAAAAACACGTGTAGAGTGACAATCTGTTTACACAAAGTTGTGCTTTGGTTTTCTCCTGTGCCACGAGGGTTTTTCTACGGACCCTCTGGTTGACCTCCTTCCACAAAAAACTTTCGACCTCTGGCTGTGCTCCGTGGGTCGATGCAGACGACTGCCAAAAGGTGTCTTTACATGCCTGCGGCTCTACCACATTTTAGCCGCGTCCTTCGCAATTCAGCATCTCAGCTGCGAGAAAGGATGATTAGCCTCCCAAATTATTATTCTACTTATTGATTAATAAATGACTTGAACAGTTTACATGTACTCTGACTGGTTGAAGACTGGGTCTTGTTGTGGGTGTCAACATGTGACAGAAAGACCGGCTCTATGAACTAGCGAATAATGACCCCTAAAACAAGCACTGTTGTGTCAAATTTCTGTTTGCACTTTGCATCTTGAGCAGGGAACTATCAAGTCAACTGTTTTCTTTGAGCGTATTTTTCATTTTTTTGACGAGATGTTGCTGGCGCGTGCACGCGCATACCAGGCGTATGCTTGAACACACATACAATGTATCAATTTGAGGTAGCTGGTACGCACATGAAACCAACACAATGTAAAGCATGAAGCCGAAAACCAATGTAAGTTTTTTTTTCCATATATGGTAATGTTAAGTTTCGAAGCTTATAGTCTGGTTCTTGAAAATATGCATAAATAGTTGTGTAAGAGATGAGGTGCCACGCAAAAATTGAACAGCCTAAAGAATGGCCCTTGAACATGAATAGAACAATTCTAAAAGTATCGGCGAAAGAAAACTCACAAATTCTGTTAATGTTTAACTTCTTTTTTTCTTCTTTTTCGTTAAAGGTATTGATTGATGGGAATAACAGTGTGAGGAACTCAGTCTTCACTGCAGGGTAGGTGGTAGTTTCAGCTCGGTCCATTAACAACGACCAAGCCAGTCATTACCACACACTAAAGACTGGGTAGACACACTGTTTAATAATAATAATAATAATTTTGGAGGTCTAATCATTCTTACTGGCAGCTGAGAAGCTGAATTGTGAAGGACGCACCTATACGTGTTCGAGCTGCAGGCATTCAAGGGCGCCTTCGGCAGCCAGCCACATCAACCCATATATATGACCATGGAGCACAGCCTGAAATCGAAAGTGTTTGGTTTTACCGGAGGAAGGAAAACCGGATGGCCTGGAGAAAAACCCTCAAGGCACAGAAGAGAACCAACGCACAACTCTTACTCACATATGGCCCTAGCCGGGAATCGCACCAGGGACACATTGGTGAGAGGCGAGTGCTTTAAGCACACGCCACCCATGCCACCCTAATTATGATGTTATTTCCTAATTATAGAATGCATTACACGGTACGCATTCACATAAGATTGCAATATAACACAGTGGCGACATCGTCATTCTCATCAATTTGTTTGCATTATCATTTCAAGAGGTTTTGTATACTTACGGGTTCGTTGCGATGTTGACAGAGTGAGCGATGATGTCACCACGACCTCAATTGTGTACAACACCCCTGGTGAAAGTCCCGGAAAGCTGTGAGTTCTGAACGTATTGCTGGGGTTAACCAATTGTGTCTGGAAGGTTCCCCGTCCAGCACTTGACCGGTAGATATAGATCCGGTAACCATTGACGGCAGCCATGTTTTCCATCCAGATTGCAGTGATCGAGGTAGTAGTGTAGCTACGGATGACAATCTCATCAAATGCAATATTGGCTGTGGAGATGAAATTCAATTCAATCTCATTCAATCCATTTTTTAATTCGTCACGACCAGCAAGAAAATTATTTTCTTGTTCATGCGTTAAAGTACACGGGACATCCATAGCAGCACCATTAGCTCCTTCTCTTTGGAACAGCCTTCCACCAATCATCAAGGAGTCGCCAACCATAAAGCTGTTCAAGTCTCGCCTTAAGACTCATCTTTTTAGGCAATACTTTATGACATAGCTTAAAGTTTATTGTAGAATCATCTATTTAAACAGTATTTTTAGCCTTGTAACTTATTTTTGTATTTCTTAATATTGGGTGTCTTTAAACTATCTTTAGCTGTGTAATACTTTGCTTTGTAACTTTCGGCTGGTTCAGACTTACTTTTTGTTACTTACAGCGCCTTGAGGCAGAGGTAATCTGCTATTGTTTTGCACTTTATAAATGCCTTTTTATTATTATTACCATACGCAATAGCCAAAGCCGTTGTCGTAGCCGCTAATTTGGATACAGCCTAAGTTTAGTTACATTTTTTTTATGGTAGAAAATCGGATTCTAATTTTAAGATTTCGGAGAGACTCACCAGTTGACACCACCATCTCCGCTGCCTGATCTCCATACTGGTCTGGGAACGGGTTCACTCCGTCTAGTCTCGACCTCACCACCACGCGGTACTCCGACAGTGGCTGCAGCGTGGAGAAGTCAGCCCTGGTTGTGTTTGAATCCACTGTTCTTTCATAGGTCGGGTTACCAGGCCCGACGAGATCGAGGGTGTATCCGTCAAATGGATTATTTGCTGGTTCCCATTCTACGGTGAATGACGTTGGGGTGATTCTGCTGACTGTCAGGGCACCAGGAGAGCTGGGATCTGACATGAAGAGATCAGGGAAAATTGTAAGAATTATGATGAGGGCGCTGTTCAGTGACGACCACCCACATGCAATTTGTTGTTCATATTTTTTAGTTTAATTTCTTGTTTTATTTCTTGTTTTATTTGAATGCTGCTGTGGCAGGGGATCGTCACTGCACTTCTTATTAGTAATTTTAGCCATGTTTTTTCTCAACCCAAGGAGTTCCAATCAGTGCATGAACGGACAAAGCCTTTTGTATACACCCAGGACGTGTTGCTGAAACTGAGGCCAATAGTCACTGCCCCGCCCAGCGGTGTGAACATTCATTCCCAAGGGCAAGACTGTGTCGTTCGTCAGAAAAGAGGCAGAAAAAGTGGGATTCACGCTAGACCTCGGGAGGTGCAAATTCAACCCACCCCTTCCATCAATCATAACAGGTAACTCACAAAGCTTGAGGAATAAAATGGATGAATTTCAAGCATGTACAAGTCATCTTTATGAATATCGAGATAGTTGTATCATGTGCTTCAGCGAGATCTGGTTTAAAGAAGCGATACACATACTGATGGGCACGTATGTGAACGTATGACACCTTAAAACTTTATTGTCGTCATTAGGGTAGCTGCGGTGTACATTTCTGCACGGGTGGTGATCTGGTTCAATCACCGAGTGCCGAGGGGCGGAGACAGGCATAGGCCACATGAGGATCATTGTTATGCAGTTGCCTTTGTGGATGGAGCCACAATTCGCAGTATTTTTGACCGGGTGAGGGTTTGTGTCAACCACATTCAGGTGGTGCAAAACGAGTCAAACAACTTTTTACAAAATTTTTTGTTATGCAATTCGCCCATCACAAGGCCCAAAGCCCACTCGAGGTTTGGACTACTTTTTTGAAGGGATAGAAACCTGCCCAAATGCGCAGAAACAAGACATGGTGAGATATAAACGCAAGTCTCTTCACAGCACAGCTAAGAACAGGGAGGGGTAAATGAATCCGTTGCGAGACAAACATAACTGCCTACTACTACTACTTCCCCTACTACTACTAGAAGCAATTATCGTTAAGTGTCTTGCTCAAGGACACAAGTGTCATGACTGGGATTCGAACTGTTTCTGTCATTATTGTTATTAATATTATTATTATTATTATTTATCTGTATTGGTACAAGAAAACATCATACAGGCAGTCAAAATAAGACAAAGTTATAAATGTGATCCAAGGAAATTCACCGTTGAAAGTGCCCCATTTGGTCAAAAATACAACTGGTCTAAAGTATTTTGGAGATGTATTTCTTGTACTCTGAATCTACATGATGCACTCACGCTAGTTTTTATCTTCATTTCATTTTTTAATTCTGGTTGTGAAGCCAAGGACTCTCAGAAAAGTGAACTTAATAACTATACTAGCCAAGAACCCCATGGAGAGAAGACAAGGAAGGAAGTTTCAGTTTTAGATGTGGGAGGGGTAACCCCAGAGAATTCATCCAGGGAAAACCCATGCAGTCAGGTAGGGACTGAAAAACCCAATCCACATAGCGCCCCGGTGGGATTCGAACCGAGGTCCCAGAAGTGGAAGGCGAGGAAAGATACCACTACACCAACCCGACCACCAAGTTTACAAACATATGGAAAGATTGCATTCTTCCACTTTATCAAAAGTACAACTGCTTTTAGCCCTACAAATATGAAACTCTAATGATAACAAGAAAGACAAACAGTAATCCTACTTGTGCGAACATCTTTGGTGAAGGAAGCCGTTGGATTCAGGGCATTGATTGTTGCAATGTACACAGTGGATGGTTTTAGTCCGGTAAACTCATAACTAACTGGTTCCACAGCTTCATCGAGCACCTATTCAGGAAATGGAAACAAAAATACGGCATGCTCGAAAATAAAGTCCAGTCAATAAAACCAAAGAATTCTTATCAGCAGCACTGATCATCTCGCATTCCTGAGACGCAACCTGAAGTAGTGCACTACTAGAGCTTATACATATTGACTAGAGCGCTCACTCTACATTGTATATGCACAACCGTTTTGAAGTCACACTGCTGGCAAACATGTTTAGTCATTGTACGTCACTGAAGAAAGATTTTAATTTTCAAAGAACATTTACCCGCGAGTATTGTCTGTGTACTCTTACCTATTTGACAGAACTGTAGCACGGTGCGCTGTCTGTAATCTAAGAGATTAAGACCTGTATGTTCGCTTCAAGTAACTGCCGTGCAAGTCAAGGAACCAGACACTATTCAAATTGATGATCTTATAACTGAACACCTGTGCTACTTTCTACAACCCATGGCTATCTCCAAACCTGTTTAGATTTGAATTTTCACCATGCAAAGCTTTTTTTTTCAAATGGATCAAATGGGTACATGTACACTATTAAAACATCCCTTACAAAGATTCTGCCTTTTGATTGGTTAAGAGCGAGTCACATGATATGTCTTATTTTTACTAGAAAGCCGCGCGAACGTGACACGCTATACCCGTATCGAACCAACGGCAACCAATGTACTACACCAGACCTGCCAACATTTGCATGTTGCAACCAGGGAGATTTTGTACAGCGATCAGGGAGATAATTAGAATTACATTCAACCAGGGCCCAATTTCATGGCACTGGTTTCCAAAGAATTCTGCGCTTCCGGCGCCCTGTAAAGCGCGTACTCCTATGAGCCGTGGCAGGGCGTAAGCACAGAATTCCACGGTAAGCAAAGCCATGAAATTGGGCCCTGATTGGGAACAAGATCCCATAATCAGGTACTTTTTCAAATTTGTTCAACAGAACATGGAAAGATTGGTTTATTTTCAGGGAACTTTCTGCAGAATCAGGGAGAGTTGGCAGCTCTGACTACACCCATAGCAACCAATGTACTATATCCATAGCAACAGTAGTTTCTTGGTACCTAGACGTCTGGGCACAATATGTGTATGGGGTATTATAAAACAAAACTTGACTGATTTGACTTGTGCTATGGTTACAACTAACCACGGCACTCGAAGCAGTAAATATTTGTAATACTAGATGTCTTACCACAGACATTGAGTCAACTGTATTTGCAATGATGACGTTGTACCTAAGGGAGCCCACAGGGGCCCAGACAACATCCACGGATGTCGATGTTAATCCCCGTACCAGCACCTCTCCAGCGGGTACGGCAGCTAAAGAAAGAGAAAGATACGAGTTGAAAGGACGGTGATACATCATTGGTTTATCGATCGAACATATTATTATTATTATTATTATTATTATTATTATGGTTTATTAAAAACTCTGCTCATTGCAGCCTACTGGCTGAATTACAAGACAGGTTACAATTTTGAAAAATATTTTAAAAACCAGGCAAGATTTAAGAGAGTAAGACCATAGAAAAACATTTTTAAAAATCAGTAAGATAGGCCTACTGTAGGCATGAACAATAAATAAAAAGATTGCACAACAAAACGTACATGAAACTACAAAAAAACAAGATCAAGAACAAAAACAACAAAAGCAAAAAATTAAGGGGATGTTTGGAGTGAGCTGAGAGTATTGTTGACAATTTTGTTGAGGTAGGGGACCGGACTATTTTTTAGGAGGGTGGTTTTACATGTTATTTCATGGAGAGTTCTTTTGGACCTGAGATTCACAGTATGTGAGCTTTTGGATTGGACAAACCATTCATTAAATTTATTTGAGTTATATGACTTTAAGGCAAAATTTGTACATAGTGTAATTCTTCGAGTGTATAACGGTTCCAGACCCAGAGTGGTTAATGCTTGAGTGTAGTGATTATCTTTGTTGCCTAAAATGATGCGAGATGTTCTCAACTGTGACAAATTTTGTCCTGGTTTTTTTCATTTTATTTTAAATATTTGTGTTGATAAATGGTTGTAAGAAGCAGAGTGAGGTGGGAAATTTTCTCACACATTGCAGTACTTGAGATGGACTTATTTTCAACAGCATTTGCTCCTGGTATTAAGTTTCGAACCATCAGACCGATCCATTAAGCCCCTGCCTACTAACGCATTGACCAATCACAGCCTTGACAACGCCACTTAAAGTCCGATACATTAAAATCCCATTAGAAAAGTAAACAAACTGCTGCCATTGTTCTGACACACAACAGCACACACAATTGTACTAACTTTTGTACTCAAGAGCATTCAAGTTATGCGTAATGTATGGTACATGCACTACCTTCCACACAGTTCGCATGCACAGATGAGTTTCATTTTGTTACAATCGCACAACGTGCAAAATTCAGTAAAACAGAGTAAAGTAAATAGGAGCTGTTTGGACCATAAACAAATTGATATGATACAAAAATTGAGCTTTAAGATTGAACCAAAGCGTTTTGAAGTCTGTCAATCGTTACAAGTCATGGTTGCTACCATATACTCTATCCAGTTGGTAAGTAATGACGATTTGGAGCCGGAAGTGGACTGTAACGAATGGCTATGAACATGCACGGATACCATTCATTTACATTGCACCTTCGGCTCCAAAACGACATCACTTACCAACTGGATAATCCCATCAGAGTAAGACCATGGCACCTAGCGCTTGTAGAATAAGTCACTGATAAAGGGAAGGAATTAAAAGACTTACGTGTTGACTCTGTGTAGGACGCAGGCTCACTGACGCGCTCCAACTGCCCCACTCCACTCACTGTTACAACCTCAATGTCGTACATTGTGTTCGGAGTAAGCCCATCTAGCGTTGTCTCGGTTATAGTGATGTCATCTGATGTAACCTTTGGTGTACCATCCGATATATAGGACACCTAGTGGTTACAGAAAATTAAAATTTTCAAATTATATAGTTTGTAGACATTTGTATGTCCCAGGGGTGGATCCAAGGGGGGGGGCGTGAGGGGCGCACACCCCCCACCCTATTTTTCCTTCCGAAAAAAAATCAAGATATCATCCCGCCCACTTGCAATGAGAAATAAACTTTCGACATTAAACTACAATGTTCACTGTAATGTCAAACAATAAGAGGCCACAACTTGCCTTCAATCATCATTTGCTGCTTGATCGGTAAATTCCACGCCCCCCCCCCTTTTGGAAAATCCTGGATCCGCCCCTGGGGTGGATTTCACAAAACTAGTCCTAACTTATGACTAGTCCTAACTTATGACTAGTCCTAACTTATGACTAGTCCTAACTTATGACTAGTCCTAACTTATGACTAGTCCTAACTTATGACTAGTCCTAACTTATGACTAGTCCTAACTTAGGACTAGTCCTAACTTATGACTAGTCCTAACTTATGACTAGTCCTAACTTATGACTAGTCCTAACTTAGGACTAGTCCTAACTTATGACTAGTCCTAACTTATGACTAGTCCTAACTTAGGACTAGTCCTAACTTATGACTAGTCCTATAAGTTAGGACCAGTTACTCGTCCCAACTCGAGATGAGACTAGTCCTAGAGCTTTGTGAAATCCACACCAGGTGGTATTGATACATCACATCCAGGGCTGCCACAGAAGGTGATTCAAGTTCTATTTTACCAGTTAACGACAAGGTTCTCACAATTTTTCCATGCCACCTGACAGTATCAATTTCTCGGGACAGTCAGAGTAATTTTTCTTTGAGAACACCCCTGGCAAAGAAAACCCTGACTAAACAATGCAGAGATTCTCATTGAAGCACCGGGATTTTTTGTTTCTCTTTGGTGAAAATATCAGATTCATTCAGCATGAATTGCAAAACCTCGGCCGGGACACACAGCCGGTAATTGGTCCCATGGCCGGAACCAAGGCTGGAATCTCCGCTCACTCGAACTTATCTCTATTGAGCCGAAACACAATGATAAACAATGGTGGAAGACTCTCGATGTCTCATAATCCTCTTCTTATAAAAAAAAGGTCAAAGATCTGGAATCGGGGATTACACAATAACTCCCCCATAAGGGGAGAATTTCAGCATTACTTTCAGTACCACCTGTCCTCTTTTTGTGGGTGAAACGAAGTATTGCACGGTGAGTGCATGCACTGTACATGCTCCGGCATGGAATGTCTGGGCGACCATCATTCAAGTCTTCCAAATTTCAACAAAAATACAAAGTTACAAATTCAGGATTATATTTACCCGGTAGCCAGTCACATCTCCGGCAGGGCGAGTCCATCTCACTAAGAGGGACACCGGTGTCTTGGCCTCAATGAAGGAAGGGGTCAAAGGGTTCAGGGGAGGGTTGGGAACTGGAAGAAAGACAAAAACAAATCTGAATTGAAAGGGAAGGTACACCACTGTCTTTTCACTCCTCTGTTTTTGTTCCAATTGTTTTACTAAACTGCAGCGTATTCCTACCAACTAACCTGTGACAGATTCAAACCATAGAGTTATATATAAGAACTAGAGGGAGCACTCGCGATGTCACGCACAGAGCTCCGCTGACCCACCATGGGTGAAAATCCCTATGGGTCAATTGCATACGAACGTCCACTTAGAAAATGTCTGCTGTGTAAACTGATGAGTGATCAGTGTAATATGAAAGGTCAGCGCCATTTTCTCAGTAACCAAAAATGCTTCTTGTCAGGCCGTGTCGCATGTGGGTGTGTGTTGGTGATAGGACTTCCGACCTTCCAACCTTTGGAAGTTGACATCATGTTTTTTCTTAATGGGACCATGTGATATTTTTAGATCATCGTAATCTTGACATCGCACTCTGTCTAGGGGCATTTGGTGCGTTTCAATTGAATGTGTAAAACCCAAGACGCAACCTGTCCAATTTTGAGGGCAGTTGCAGGCGGTTTGAGGAGTAACAGACTGGGCAGTTGCGGGCGGTCTGGGGACTAAAGTGTTAAAGTCTTTATCGTTGATATTATTTAAACCAACCTGTGCGTGTTTGTGTTTCTCCTGTGATGCCAGTAAGCCCTTGGGTAACCACGCGGATCGTGTACTCCCTGCCCGGTGTGAGACCAGAGAATGTGGCCTCCAGGTTGACCAGGTTGATGTTGGAGGTTCCCTCATTTGGGATGATGGACACGAGGTGTCGGATGAAGCCAGGCAGGGCGGAAGCATCCCCCCAGAAGACTGTGATAGTGGTACGGGTGATCTGCTGCACGGCCAACTGCGCCGGGCCAAGTTGAGCTGTACCGGACGAAACAATATTTATTGCACGGTGTACTGACCCCCATGCATCAACGTCACACGCAGTTCCTGTCTGACAACCTCGCCATTTCAGGAGTCAAGTTAAATGTACAAATAATAATGCCACATCGCCTGATTGCGCACAACACACAGGGACATTGACTCCCAAAATGGCGCAACCAAGATTATTGTTATGATGACGTCATGGCCCACTTTCATAGAGCTACTTAAGCACAAAAAGTAGCTGAGCACAAACAAAATTATGCTAACCAGAATGAGGTTACCAGCCCAAAAAGCATGTTACATGTACAATCTGTGACTGGAATCCTGCTTATTTTTGCTTAGCAAGAAATGAAATTTGGCCCAGGTGATAGGTCAAAACCTTGAGAACCAAAGTCCGAATCAAGCGACTTCGGCTACGGCTATGGCCGCTGGCTGCAACGACAACGTTGAAGAATAGGAATCCTCCGCATTCCGGCCGTAGCCACAGCCGAAGCCATTCATTCAGACACGGCTTAAAGGGACCATGAAGAGGTTTTTTGTCACAGAACATTTTTGTGGCTTAATACATGGTTTGAAGTTAATAAAACATAGTATTGACTATTTTGATGTGTCTGTTATGCGTTAATACACTTTAATTGGGCCCGCCCCGAAAATGTGTGCCATCTGATTGCGCAATGATCCATGACGTAGGCTGTGGTAAAACATTTCAAAGATGGCTCTGGTGCCGAGTGGTCAACACTGCATTGTATGTTATTGTCACACACATGGCCCTGGTCAGCCGTTCAACTGTCTATGTCACAGATTTTATATTAATGAGGAAGGGTGGGCGGAGCACGGCAACCCCCTAATTTTAGAAATCGTTATTTCTACGATTAATGCGCATGTAAAAATGTGAAAAAAGTAAAGATATACTATAATAGGCATACTTTATTTTTTTAACCAATAAAAAAAAATAATTCATGGGACCTTTAATAAAGAAATAAAGGTAGCACTTGACTACAAAAGTTCCATTTTATTTAGTCAGGGTGGACCTTTACTTGCGAGGTGATGGTGTGAGGATTTGTTAAAAAAAAGTTTACTCCATCCATTTTATTTAAGCAAATGGTCACGTCAACACCTTGCAACTCCCTCCCCTACCCAGAACAAACCTCATCACTGTGCACTTACTTGTATTTGCCTCAACTCCTCTGGGTTCACTGTACGTTTCTTCACCCACTGGCCCACTGACAGCAGCCACGTTAATCGTATATGTCTTTTCTGGTTCAAGTCTGGACACAGTGAATTCATTGGGGTCGTTCTTGTCTACGGATCCTGCAATGACTTCATCACCAGCTTCAGTAATGTATGATACCCTGCAAGAAATGATTTAAACAGTTAAAAAAAAAAAAAAAAAAAAAAAAAACAATCTCTGTTGACGTATGTAAACGTATGTCATGGTTGTATTGTATACTTGGGTGTGATCCCTGGCTACACGGCAGTAACCGGTTGAATGGCTTCTGACTGGCACCCGCGAACAAAGATATTAACAAAATAAGGAGATCGCCAACATAAGGGCTGGATAGCTCAGTTGGGAGAGCGCCGGTTCATTAATCTAGGGGTCGCTGGTTCAAATCTCACTCCAGTCAATGTTCCTTTGTTCACCCCAAAATTCACTCTAGCAATATTTTTCTCAGAAAGAAACTTTTCAGGCAAAGGAAGATCTACGGAGAAATCCTCCCGATTCGTCTGATAACAAATCGGTGGCAAATTCCTGGAATGAAAATTCACTGGTCTGGGCATCTTACCTGTATCTATCAAATACATCAGTGCCTTGATGTGGAGTCCATGCGATATCAACCGTCAGTGCAGATGTGTTGGTAACTGTAACTGACTGTACTGGTTGAGGCACTGTAGTCGGAAATACGGAAATAAATATATTTAGAAGCTTACAGATCCTGCGTAATAGCATACAAATATAACATAGCTGGTGGATGAGCAGTCCAATGCATTGGAAGTTGACAAGTTAGTTCCTGAGACAAAAACCGAGGGCACTAGTCTATCCATGTCCAATGGGAGACTTTTGAGACGCTGGCGGCAGTGGACACAACGGTCCTTTTGTGACAGTTCTGAGTATGCGCGCACATGAAGACATAACAACACATCCAGACTTGTTGGGTCCTGCATTGTTGGACTTATTGTCCCTTTCCTAAAGATCTTTTTCTTTCTTTTTTTATGGAAGTCGCCAGACACACAAGGCCAGTAAGCCAATCGAGGTGTGGGCTACAAATCAACTGTTTTATCCAGGGGCCGTTGCCACCTACTCCTGGGGCTGAAACAGGGTAACCCCCTTTGCAGTTCGTAAGGATGTAGGCTTAGGTATCATCTATCAGAAGCCTGGCTGGTAGAGCAAAAGGCTCTACCTCCCCAACTTTTACGGAGCAATTATGGTTAAGTGCCTTGCTCAAGGACACAAGTGTCATGACCGGGACTCGAACCCACACACCGATGACTCAGCCACCAGAGCTTGAGTCCCACGCACTAACCACTCGGCCACGACCTTGTGGGGTCCATTCTCCCCATTGAGATTCCTTGTGGGGTCCATTGTTCTGTTGTCGTCAGGACCCCCACAAGTACTGGTGGGTAAGTTCTCAGTATTGTGCACAAGGTTCTGAGCATGCGTACTACTAGTGTGCACCGTGAAAAAGGACCTTCCAAAAGTTTCCTATACCTCGAAAGCTAATAGCAACAGTCCACCCGAAATAAACCATCATTTGTTTTACTATATCTCATACTTTGGCATCATAAAGCTTTGCCATCATTGACCTTTGGAAAACGTGGATTGATATTTATGTGTGCCGTAATATGCTTCTTTTTATGTGTATAGCTAGGGAGATGTTCAAACGTGCAACAGTTCCACGCTTTGTAAACAGCAAAAATAGCATCTGGCACGTGATGGTAAATAATCCAGTGAGAATAAGGCTCTCGATCATGAATATGCATGAGGTATAACAATTAAGCATAAGCACTGCAGGTCAAAGGTTGTTCATTGGCTCATCCTGTGCACATTGAACGCATGGATGCACATCACTATGTTTCACAATTGTTTTGCTTAAATGTTGGTGGGAAAAAAAACTACTGCTGAACATTCCTAAATCTCATGCCTGCATCAGGTGATAGAAGTTCCGTTTCATGTGCACCAAAGCTATGGAATGATCTCCCCTATCAACTACACGCACTTGACTCCTGACAGATCTTCAAAATCCAGCTTAACCAGTTGAAACCGGATGACGTCAATACACGCAATGTTTCCCCCGCCTGGAAACAGAGGTCATCTTGCGACGCCATTTTGTAATTTCGAACCCCCCGAGCTAAGGTCGCCCGATCATTCAACTGCGGAGCGTGCGCAGACCACGCACACGCTGGGTAACATTTCAATTCACCCACACAAGGACAAATAAAGGTTAAGCGTTTACTCGTATTTTGTGGCCATCTCTTTGAATCTGCTTACATTTAGTCCACTGCACTTGTCATTTCCACATGAAATTTTGTGAATTTTTTTCAACTTGTTTTTCTTCACTAAGCGCCTAAGAATAGGCAACTAGAATGACGGCACTCTACAAATGCCTGATGATTGATTGACTGATTAATTGATTGATGTACAACTACACCGGGGCAACTTTATAGAGAGAAATTCTTACATGTTCTCTGGACAATACTAGTCTGTATGGATTCAGACGCCGGGTTAGTAAAGTAGAGAATCTCAATGGTGTATCTTTCTCCGGAATTAAGGCCATCGAACCTGTAGAAGGGTACATCATTGGTGACAGTGAAATCAGCTTGGGGATCGGTGCTGATACGAATAACGTAGTCCGTGGCGCTAACTGGAAGGACGCCCCATGTCACATATATGAAATCTGTGCCAACCTCCTTCACAACAAGCACACCTGGCTGGGTTTCTGTAACGGGGGAAAAAAAAATGAAGGGAAACATTTGAACTCATGTTATTATTGTATCAGGGATACAGCACAACACCATCGTTTCAGTTTCTACCCTACAGGGTTGTTTAATAAATGCTGCTCTAGAAGGTCGTGGGTTCAAATCCCACCAAGGTGCTTGTTGATTAGACCGATCCGTTAGGCCCCGCCTACCTTAGCAACTGCCTAGCAACAGCACATGGTGTGACTTTCTTGCCACGATTGCAGCTGTGGTTCGACTGCGGCCATACACACATATCGGATACACACACCCACATGTACATGGTTTTCATGAACGGTATGGATTTAGTTTCGTGGCCTTTTGACCAGTGCCTTGAGTCCAAAGAACAATGCAGACAGGAACAATGTTAAACCACTTTTACACGACTGTACAAGGACCACTGCTGTGGGATTTGCACCACCAGAAGTACAAAAAATTAAATTTAGTACAGTAAATGTGTGCTATTGTGTGTCAGAACAATGGCGGTGGTTTGTTTACTTTTCTAATGGGATTTTAACGTGTCGGACTTTTGTCGGACTTTCAGTGGCATTGTCAAGGCTGTGATTGGTCAAAACGTTAGTAGGCGGGGCTTAATGGATCGGTCTATTAGCATAACGGAGCAGGCCTAGTGTAAGAGAGACCAGCCAGCAAGTTGTTGGAGTTCATTTAAATTGTTGCCAACCCAGAATTCTTATGGGATGGCCATTATTCTTGTCGACTCCACTTTCTTTTAGTGTCTAAACCTGTCTAAACTCTGTCTTTAGATGAGATATATTTTCTCGAAACCGACGGCCTTTGGTCCAGCTGCTCGGATCTAGGGGAAGAACTGCCACAAATTTAAACAGCAGAGACACATATTGTGGTGTTATGCCTTTGGTTAACATGACATTCTCCCAAAAAATTTAACAAACAGAATAAAAGTGTGGTGAAGAGGTTTTCAACTAGTTGTTTAAACACGCTGAGGCCTGGTTCTTGATAATTTTACCAAGAAGAAGTTGAGGTCAAATTATCGAGAACCAGGCCTCACTGTGTTTAAACAACTTGCTGAAAACCGATTCAAAACACTTTTATTCCCATTCATAAATACCTTCCTGTTAAAAACATCCAAAAACCTTTAAAAGTTGAGAACAAATCTGACAGCTCACCTCGCTCAGGTCCGCGTTAAATTTCTATCCATGTTGAGCGCCTTGTGCCAAGTTTCAAAATTGCACGCTCAAGATTTAAACTCGTGCAAGCCAAATTTGCATACTGCCAACTTCCTCCATGGGGCTACCAATTGAAACTGGGCCGTGCAATTTGTGCCCTCTGCGCAATCGTCTGATAGCGCCCTCTTTTGACTCTATTTCCTCAGTCCATGTTTAAATGCTTTGTGCCATGTCTCTAGCACGGGTTTAAACGTGGCCACGCGATCTTCTCTCAACCAATCAGATTGGATAAACCGTCCCAGGTATTTATAAATTTAATTTTTATAAACTGTGAACCACACAGAAAGAGAAAAAGAAATTCTTCTCACAGTCTCTCTATGCTACAAAAATGGCACAGTACGAAGGATGGGGTGAAAGTGCTTTAAAAACTTACCTGTACGTTCACACAAATCACTGGGTGCGCTCTTTGATTCATACAGGACATTTGTTACGCTATACACCGTGAACTTGTAGAGCTGATCGGGCGTCAGGCCCTCCACCGTTGCAACAGTAACATCCTTTTTGACTTTGAACGTTCCTGGTTGGCGTCCGTCCGCTGGGTAGTATTCAACCTGGTAATACTCAAAGTTTGGGCTTGTCGGAGCAACCCATAAGATCTGGATGGAGCTCACATCTTTGGTCGCAACTTGAAGATTCCTGACTGCTTCTGGTCCTGCATAATAGAGGAGAAGTTTTAAGATTTGGTACTTGGTAATGTTTTCCTCCTAAAAATCTCCATGTAGGAGTTTAGACTGGAGGTTCGCAGAGGGTGGATTCTATAAGTGGCGGAACAATTACAAAAATAAATCGTGATGACTTATTTCATCAAGGAAATAAGTTAACATTGGATTTGTCAAAAGCCCTGTTCGGACTTTTTGGGGGGTAAACTAACCAAGCAAATGGGTAACCTGACCATTGTAATTCCAGTGCGAACAGCCTCGGAAAATTTCAATTGACCTAGTCCAATGGGTAGTTTGACCGGCCACTTTCTGCCCAGGTAAGCTTACCAGGTCAAACTAACTGAACCAAAAAATCCAGTGCGGATGCATCGTCCAGGTAAAACCGGCCAGTAAAATACCACATACGGTTCGCACGCGCAAAGGCTGGTTTAAAGTTGGTTGCGCGATGGTCGCGTGACGGTAACATCGACGCGACGCGCAGCTCTTAGTCCACGCTGACGCATCAGTTGGTTTGTTTCACCATCGTCTCAGTTAGTTTACCCACGTCAAATAATCCAAGTGCGGACACCGGTAAAATTTACCCATTGGAAGTTTCCCATGGTCTCAGTTAATAATAACAATAATAATAATAAACAATTCTTACATAGCGCATAATACTAAAACAGTCTCTATGCGCTTAATGAAGTGAACAGATAAGTTCTCAGTTGAAGTTTAAATTGTTCTAGCGTGGGAGAGTTTTTGATATGGTTTGAAAGGTTGTTCCGAAGTTCCGGTGCAGCGAATTGGAAGCCACGTTGACCGTATGATTTAGTGATAACTGAGTTAAAGTGAGAAGATCTTTGGAGCAGGAACGAAGAGTTCTTGGTGGTTGATATTTGTGGATTAGATCTTTGAGATAAATCGGGGCTGATTCATGTGTGCACTTGTAAACCAAAACCAAAACTTTGAAAGTAATTCGGGATTTAATTGGTAGCCAATGTCACTGATGTAAGACTGGGGAAATGGGTTAAATATTTATCCTATGCTAACGCGGCTGAGGTTAGTTCGATCTGTTACAACCACCATTTGACACTTAGTTGTCAGCCTCTATGGCATTTCTAATCTAATTGTTTGACAATCAGCAAACTAAAGACCTTGCGCAACTTCGTCACAGATCACGCACATGCTTTCAAAATTGCTATTTTGGTGATCACCTCTCCATAAGAAAAGTAATAATAATAATAATTATAAATAATAATAATAATTATGTTTATAGGGTGCTTTGTACGGGTGTTTCTAAGCGCACAGTATTTATCCTTTAAGGTATTCGGAGTTATGAAGTATGTGACCTGTTCCTTTAGCACCATGTAACGGTTTACAAGGTGCTGTGGCGCAATCTGCAGCCAATCAAACCCTTTCTCTTTTCGATAAGTGTACTGGGTTCTTTTACGTGCATTACACAACACACGGGACCTACGGCTTTACGTCCCATCCGAAGGACGCAGCAATAATGGTTAAGTGTCTTGCTTAAGGACACAAGTGTCACGACCGGGATTCGAACCCACACTCTTGCACGCGGTCGGTGACGTCACGTGCAAACGGTCTATACTTTTTCTGTAATTCTTATAACCAACGTACTTGTTGAATAACGCGTATCAAATTCAGAAATGGCGTTGAAAATGACGGCAATGTTGTAGACAGTTCCAGGTTGCAGAGGTGCCTCATTGCCAGGGGTAGGGAAGAAGGTGCTGAAGGTCTTGAAGAAGATCGGCATGTCGGATCCATCGAAGATGATCTCATGGGCACTGGATGGCCTTCTGGGACCCAGCCAGATGTAGGTGAGGTAGATTTTCAATTTGACGTCTTGGAAGTCAGCCGCAGCCCACAGGAACCCAAGAGAAGTAGATGTGTGCTGGTATGCGTAGAGAATGTTGCCCTGTACCATACCTATGAAATGAGGGACACCAAAAATCCATAGATCGTTATGTATAGTGCTAAATCGGGGCAGGCCTATTTTTTTTCCCCTAAGTACGACCCCAGGCTAGTGATCAGTTCATTTGCTAAGCCTGCATGAATTTTGACTAGTCAAAAATACATGTAATTGTTTCTGTTGTGGTCATTTCTAGAACAGACCGATCCATTAAGCCCCGCCCCCATACATGTTGACCAATCACAGCCTTGGCTGCGCCATCGAAAGTCTGACAAAAGTCCGACACGATAAAATCCTATTGGAAAATGTAAACATTCATGTCATGCAGTGTGGGATTGAAGAGACGCACATTATGCTGCCCACGTGTACAGTGGTGATGTAGCCAATGCTGTGATTGGTCAATATTTTTAGGGGGCTGGGCTTAATGGATCCGCCTACTGTATTTAGTCAGTTTGCAAAATGAAATAATCACTGCATTCTAAAATAGAAAACGTGACGTTACATACTGGAATACTTTGGAGGAGTCTGCAATCGCTATACCTATACCTATAATTTTAAACAAACTAAAACAACAAGTACTTAATGCATATTCATAATAATTATTTCATGACTTTAACAGAACGACTCAATTCACGTTCTGTCTGAAGGACGAAGCAATAATGGTTAAGTGTCTTGCTTAAGGACACAAGTGTCACGAGCGAGACTCAAACCCACACTCTGCTGATCAGAAACACCAGAGCTTGAGTCCGGTGTTCTTACCCGCTCGGCCACGACACGCCACTCCAAGAAAAACGACTTCTGTCACAAGCCCTTTACAAATCAAGTTATAATACCTCATCTTTTGATTCTATCTGTTGATTGGCCGAAAGTGTGTCACGTGGTGTTGTGTATTTTTACTCTTGCAATGCACACCGACCAAAAGAACTATTAAACCGTACTATCCAATGATAGCCTAGCAATCGATGTACTATCGATTGGATACCCTGGTACCCTGACTGCATTGACTTCAAGCAGTATAATGAGCTGTGTGACAACCTCGAACCCGGTGAAACGATCGAATAGTACGTGCATTTGAAATACAATATGAGATCGACGGCAACAGTATTAGTCTGGTAACCCTCTTTCTTTTTGTCAAGATTTCCTGTCAGATTTTATACAGTTGTTTGAAGATTGATTACTACATATACGCATAGTTTTTTAACGAATATTATCACAAAAATGGATGACATTGAGGTGTTATAAAACAAATATTGACTGCTTTATGTCGTGGCGTAGTAAAACTACTCACTCTCGGTGATCCCCGGAGCTGCCTATCTTCCCTTGGCTCCGCCTCAGGAAGATAGGCTGCTCCGGGGATCACCGAGAGTGACTAGTTTTACTACGCCACGAGATAAAGCAGTCAATAGTTGTATACTAATGTACCTGTTGATCCTGTCATAGATGTAGGAACACTTGTCTGTTTCGGAAACGTCCCCTCTGCTTCAATCACTGTTTGCACAGACACCTCAAAGGTCGTCATGGGTGGAAGATCAGTTATGTAAAGGATATTTTCAGGGCCTCGTGGTTTCTTTCCCGCGAAGTTACTGGCGCCATCAGCATCAACATACCAAACCTTTCGGGAGAAAAGAAGAAGGCATCATATAGAATGTTGAACGGCATCCTCCCAAGAAAAGCATAATCCATTCAACCAGTTACTGCCTTGTGGCCAGGAATCACACTCCATTATACAATACAACCATAGAGCTAGCTCTATGGATATAACCTGAGAAGCGGCATCACAGGATCTACCTTAAGGGTGATGCGACTTTTTATTTTTTAAATATCAAACCTTGTGTTTTATTGCTTAAAACAATTCTTTATACTTGACAGAATATTTGAAAGGTTTTGTTTGTAGTTCGTATCGTATGTCAAAAAGATAGAATGGAAAGGACTTCAGCTCTCCTCACCTCGTAGTAATCAAAAACTCCAATAGGCACACCCCATTGTACACAGAGGTTGAAGATTCTATCCGGGGTTCCAAATGTGACCTCGGGAACCGGCTGAGGGTCTGTGGACATTGAGAATAGGAAGGTAAACAATACGTTAAGACGATTTGCAAAAGGAATAGGAAAACACCATGTCAACAGGGAATGGGCTGTAGGCACTCTGCAATTGGCAAATGCCCCAATCTGTCGTCCTGACTTCCTGACAACTCAAAAGCGAGGCATCCAAATTGTTAATTTTCAACACTTTCACATTTAAAAAGACAGATAAAGCAGGGTGCCTAAACTAGAACAGGGTGTCCAAATTAGAAAAGGGTGTCCAAATTAGAATTGCCCTGATCTGTCATCCTAACTTCCTGAAAGTTCAAAAGCAGGGCATCCAAACTAATTTTCAACACTTTTACATGTAAAAGACAGCTAAGCAGGGTTTCCATATTAGAACAAGGTGTCCAAATTAGAACAGAATGTCCAAATTAGAACAAGGTATTCAAATTAGAACAGGGTGTCCAAATTAGAACAGGGTGTCCAAATTAGAACAAGGTGTCCAAATTAGAACAGGGTGTCCAAATTAGAACAAGGTATTCAAATTAGAACAGGGTGTCCAAATTAGAACAAGTTGCCCAAATTAGAACAGGGTGTCCAAATTAGAATAGGGTGTCCAAATTAGAACGGTGTGTGATGGTCTATGAGACACCCAGACACCCCTCTGGCACTAATGGGCCACAGTAAAACTCCAGCAGCCGATTTCACAAAACTTTACACAACTGCATAAGTCCACTTGCGCAACATTTAGTGCATAAGGTAGGCCACTTATGCAATAAAATGTGGCGCAAAAGGACTTATGCAGTTGCGTAAAGTTTTGTGAAATCGGCTGCAGGCTTTCTAATACACACAAGGGTTACGCATTGTGAAGAACATTAAACATGAGAGGTGCTTTTTCAAATACTGATTGCAAAAACGGCCAAAGTCGTTACGGTAAACCGTTGCCGGTGTGCACTAAGGTAAAGTTATTCTGTGTGTTTGGTTTGTGCTGGGGATGCAAGCACAGGCCAGCCAAGAATTGTCTTTATAACACTACGGAGTGAGCAGAAAACATTAACCCTATCCGGACTGGGGATGAGCTATGCATGAAACAGAGACCTCTCTCCCCTGCATACAGTGCTGTTTCATTCGTGTAATAATAAAAATAATAACCAGTTTTTATACAGCGCTTTATCACAGCCCGAAGGCCGTCCCAAAGCGCTTCTGACATTACTACCCCTGGTCAATGGGTCATTTATTTCATTCCTTAAACCATCTCAGCTCCCTGGGGAGTATACAGCCGGTGCTGCGAGTAACCGCGCTCCAAGCTAATCATTCACATAAACCATCTCTGCCCTCACAGGTACCCATTTACTCCTGGGTAGAGAAAAGCAATTACAGTAAAGTGTCTTGCTTAACATGCTTAAGGACGCAAGTGTCACAATCGGGATTCGAACCCACACTCTGCTGATCAGAAACAGGAGAGCTTGAGTCCGGTGCTCTTATCCGGTAAGCGAGTAAAACATGCACGATTTTTGTATGAAACCAAACCATGAAATACCACGCTGACAACTGCCTATTTTGCTTTCTGTATCGACCATCCACTGCTTTGGTTCACTGCAATGTATTTTCTCTGCTCCACCAAACGACTGTAATTTACCTGTGTCCATTAAACTCCATGTATAAAAACTCAGCTAACTTTCAGACAATCCCGGCCCAAATACTTTGGCCACTGTGACAGGAAATAGTAATACCCTCCACCATCCTATGCTCCCCCACTCAATGTTGTTAATCCCAACAGGAGCGCAGACCACGCAATGAGAGCCAACATTGATCGGGGGCCGGGGAGGGGGGGAGACCCAACCAGATATGACCGGGATTGTAGATTTAACGTCACCAGGGAGAACACACAGCATTTAAAAAATTATTGTTAGCAGTCGTTATGATTCTTTTATAGGATTTTGTCTTTCGGGTATATTACCTGTCCTGACCACAGTGTCGAATGGGGCTAGGCTGATACCCCCGCTTGTCATGGGTGTGATGGTGAATCGATACACGGTAGACGGGCTCAACGAGTCAAATGTGAACTCCTGGTTCGGGGTGGACAAAACCCTCAGATCAGAATTGTCCAAGACCCGTACTTTGACGATTTGGTAAGTAGAAGCCAGCTGATTACGCTGCCAAATGAAGGTGATATTCTCATGGTTCTTTGATCGGATGAAGATCACATTTAGCGGTATCGAAGCTGAAACCAAAACAAAATTACATCATTGATAAATGGGGGAAAATACATAGCTTTTTATAAATATATGTATTGACCCATTTCACCTGACGTCATCATCACTATAATCTTGGTTACGCCATTTTGGTGGTCAATGTCACTGAGTTATTCAGTAAAGAGCGCATTTTAGGAGACGCGGCGTTTACACATAAACCTATTGACCACCAAAATGGTGAGCGTGGCACAGTCGGCGCGTGTGACGTGCTGCAAGGGGTCAATACATATTGTTTTGTTTACATTTGGCTACAAAAAGCCACTCTACATTTGACTAATCTGAGGAAAGAAGCAGAAGGTCTCTAAAGAATACAAACAAATTTCATCACTGTGTGCACTTTTTCAAATTCTAATCATCAACTTCATGTATCCTTGGAAGGAATGGTAGTAATGAGCATTCTCGAAAAGGAGTATATGTTTATTTAATTGATTTGTTTCAACCTTTGAGTGTGAGGTGGAGCAATGTCATTCAAGCATTTGAAAGCATACCAAGGAGTTCTAAACTGGATACATTTCTCAATGGGAAGCCAGTGTAGTTGAGCTAGTAAGGGAGATCCACGAGCTATCCAACAATAGACCTTGTGCACATGATGTCATTTGAGTAGGGCGCCCTCGTCTAGAGGTCAAAATGAGGTTGTTCATTGGCCAATCCTGTGCGCCGCGCGTACAAATCTCTGCGTTTCCATTGTTACATCATCGATTTACCTCTAAGATGGCGGCGTGATGATGTCAATGCATAAGGTCTATTGTAATTAAGTTGACCTTTTTTCTTAGTTTTCAATTACCATTCGACAGTTTTCGAATGAACTTATGTCTAATGCTGTACCATATGGGTCATTCCATGAAGGCGGAACACTAGGGACACCGTTACATCATCACCACCTATGAAACTTTTTCACCACTTCACTAGTCTACTTCGTTAATCTTGCTTTACATAGTATAAATGACACCAAACGTGAATCATAAAAAGATTTTACATGATTACTGTGGTGTAAAATAAATGTGATACAGTGCCTGCACTGATGTCACGGGGACACCATAGGTGTGACATTTGGTGTCCCCGTTACATCGTGACCATCCTTAACGTTCTCAGGCATGTGTACTTTAATACCCATGTAAGAAGTTTTTTTTTGTATGGATTTGGCATCAAGTTTCTGTTGAACATTGTCAATTTGTTTTTCACTTCCATAATACTGAAAGATAAGTTACAAGCATGGTGTCCCTGTTACATCGTTACCATGAACATTTTTGTAGAATATTAGCGAAAATATCAGGTAAGATGGTATGATAGGCATTTCAAACTTTCTGAAAATGTTTTCAAAAACCCAAATAAAATGTGACGATTGATAAATATATAACGTAGAATCAACATTTTACTCTTGACAAAAATAATAATATTGAAAAACGTCACAAGTTGTGTCCCACCTTCATGGAATGGCCCATTTATTTAATTGATTTGTTTCAATCTCTGAGTGTGAGATCCTAACTGGTTAACACAGACCTGTTGTTCCAGTGATTGCAGCTGGTTCGCTGAATTCCAGATTGCTACCCGATCCAGCAGAAGCAAAGACACGCACCGTGTAGGTAGTGACAGGGTCAAGATCCGAGATGACGAACGACGTGACATCAGAGTTGACCCTACCGACCTGTACCTCCGTCTCGGTGCCATCTTTCACGTAGCTAATGACATACGATGACAGGGTGCCCAGGGTGAGGGACCAGGAGACGGGTAGGGCCACCGGGGTGAGGGCCGACGATGGAGCAATGGCCAGATTGTTGGGTGTGTTTGGTTCTGATTGATCATACAAAACAAAAATGAGTCATTGGTAAGGGAATAAACAAATAAATGCTTCGTAATTTTATTTGCTTTTACGCACAATTCAGCAAGGAAGCAGTCACTTTGTTAAGTCCATTTATGTCCAAATGGATGCAGCACCTTGTAAACCCTTATAAGGTGTTACATAAATGGGTCTTATAAGTCAAAAACTTCAAAAACCTGTCGTAAAAATTAATAAGTGCATTGATATGCCTGTAGATAAAGAGCTATATAAAAAATAGTTATTGTAATATATTATTATTATTAAAAGTTACTTGCTTGACTTTGACAGTATTTCAGTTTGGACTATTTTTCTGGAGAATTGGTAATGGATGAACTTTTATAAACAGTGCCTTCAGACAGAAATAAATCTTTGTTTCTTTCTCGTTTCTTTTCTTTTTCATATCAACCAATCATGTACATTGGTTTTTAAATTATTATAAGTGACTCCAATCTCAACAGCCAGACACAACCATAGACCGATTCATTAAGCCCTGCCCTCTTGACCAATCACAGCCTTGGCTACACCACCGAAAGTCCGACAAAAGTCCAACGCGATAAAATCCCATTGGAAAATGTAAACATGTGTGCACGTACTGACAGCACGCACGTTCATGCTGTGCGGTGTGTGGCATTGAAGAATCGCACACTGTGCTGCCCACGTGTACAGTGGTGATGTAGCCAATGCTGTGATTGGTCAATATGTTTAGGGGGGCGGGGCTGAATGAATCAGTCTTTTGCGAGACTCACTTGTTCTCTGTTGCACGGTGCTCGTGTTGGTGTTGTCGGCATTTACAGTGACAGAGATCGTGTACAAGTCCCCTGGGTTTAGATCCGAGAACATTGCATGTCTGAGGACCTCGTCAACGGCAGGGGTGGAGCCGGCAGAAGGGTTGATGGCGACTGTATATCTTTGGAAACCAGGAAGGTGTGATCCATCGCCCCAGTATACTTCAATTTGATTGGTTGAATACTGTCGGACAACTACCTCTCCAGGATCAGCTGCCACTGTACACGGAGGGAAAAGGAAAAAAGAAGACAGCTTAACACAATGACTGCCGTGCATAATTTCACATGGCGTTCCCATTTGCCAAGCGTTAGGGCCTATGCGCATGCGCGCATACTTAATAGGTACTTACTTAAATAGTTTGAATATGTACATTTTATAGAAGCATGTCCTCACCACTGCCAGCAGCTTATTGGTTGTGCCATCAGTGGTGCCAGTGTATTCAAGTTACAATGCAAAGACCTTTCATTTTCTACGAGTATATTCGTAGTGGCAGACTCCGTACACCTGTTAGTACCAGTATACTCATAGTCGGCAGTCAACGTGTTAAAACATCAAGTTCATACATGAGGTACATGTCAGAATACAAATATTGAGTGGCTCAGAGTGCAATGGGAGAAATATTATTGCAATGTAAAGTTCTGACTGTTCCATTTCACAAGGTAAAGCCAAGTGAAATGGAACAGTCCAAATTTTACCCAGCGATAACATTCCTTCCATTTCACGAATTAAAGCCACTTAACATTTGTTTCATATAACTGACATATAGACCCATGTCATTTGAATTTTTTTCATAATACACATAAACTCAAAAACACAATTCATTGTCCATCCCACACTGAAAATTATAAAACCCCTTCTATCTGAAGAATGTGGATGATTCCATGTAAAGAGCGCAGTACTGAGCCTGTGTCTGCTGCCCCCAGCTTCTCAAAAAGTCTTCCGTAGCCAACTCGAGATATGTTTTTCGCACTGACAAAAAGACAAAAAGACAAAAGGACATTTATGAAGAAAAAAAAACGCAATCAGGAACAATCCTGACAGGCCTTCAAGTCACTCACATGTTCTGAACCTCAGCATCGTCTTAGCGCCAGTCCTCGCTTGGATGTAAGTGCTGATGGAAACTGTATACTCCTTCCCAGGTACCAGGCCATAGATACGGTTTTGGAGTGAGCCACCCCTGGGGATGATCTGTTGATTGCTTGTCACACCGTCGTACGGAGAGTACTGGATGAAGAAGCCATCAAAGTTCCCTTCTGGCTCCAACAAGGAGATGTTGACAGAGGTCTGGGTAATTTGGTCGATCACAGCATCAGGCTTGCTAGAATCTGTAAAAAAAATAGATTTGACACAGACGAGCAAACATAATTAACATAAATTTGCATTAGGTTGGGCTCATGACAAGATCGACATCTGAACCCAAGACGTTCCAGAGTCGTTCCGACCGACTGCAACAGTCAATCTTTCGACTTTAAGCGTGTCTAGTTGCTCCTAACCGTTTCGGACGTCAAACTTTTTACGAACTTAATTTAATAATTTGGTTCGGCACGCCTCTCAGTCTGGAATGGGTGTTACACACACTTGAAAACCACCAAACCATAGGCTTTAATAACATCACCTAATCAGCTACATGTACTTCTTCTGTTAAAACCCTGGCGTCAGCCGAGAGGTAAAATATAATCCAATTTTTACCAAATATGGTCATAATTTTTTTTTCAATAGGCCAATAAGGCCAAGATTCCATGTAATCCTCACCCCTGGTATACCCCACAAGCCTGTAGACTCCCATTGGCCAGACCCTAACCACTGCAGAGTAAGGAGTGTTGAAAGACGGCAGCCACCTGTCACAGTGTAGTAATTGATTGACCTTGTGGCTAAGGATCCTTGGCACAGGGCGGTATGCAATTTGTGAAAACAGCTTGTGCGGCACGTGGATCTTAAATAACACAAGTCTAAGTCTTGACTGGCAATCCAATTCACCCCCACAGTGATTTATAATGGCTTTGGGCTTGCAGGGTGGGTTATTGACCTTAAAGACAGGGTGGACGCAATGTTAACCTCATGGATCCAGCAAAGTTTTTGATTAATGGTGATGCGCTGAGGGTTAACCCTCTCAGTCCCATACTTTGTGAACAGTTACCCCTCCCCCACATCCCGTATAGTTTTTTAAACACAACAACTTTTTGTGTTCAAAAAACCGTTAAAAAAGAACCTTAAATTTGTTAGTCACAATATTTTGGGCTGATGGTCATCAATTCTTTGTCTTCATTTCTGGGTAGGTTTTGTTGACCTCTGTGACCTCTAACTTCCAGTTATTTGTGCATCGGCAATACAAAATAATACAAAATATGATGCAAACATCTACCAAAATAAATGAAAAATTGCTTGATTTATTGCTCTATACACAACTGATAAAACTACTAGAAACTCTGCAAAGTCACTAGTAGACCAAAAGGGAAATCACAGAAAGAAAACAAGCCACATATTGACGAAAATCTCAGTATAAATTGTTTTTCTATTCAAACTTTGCATATAACAGCCAAAACCCATGCAACAAAAGGAGTAAACAATCACAAAATTTTGGTCTGCAATACACCAAAGGAGGGCGGCATTCAACAGGTAATTGAGGCTGTATTTTTGTTTTTTAGTGCATTTGGTGCGAGTATCTGTGTGTGCCCTGCGTGAACTAGGAAATCCCGGATGCAGGACTGAAAGGGTTAAAACAAGACTCACCAGTGTCAAAACTTATGCTTCTCTGAGTGCCAGGTAGACTTGGTGATTCCAAAATCAATCTGTACTGAGTGCCTGGAATGAGTTCATCGATTCGTCGCCTCGGTACGGCGTCTCCTCTCACCGTTATCATCCTCTCCTCATTGTTGGGCAGTTGAAAGAGCCTGAGATAGTACTCCGTTATCTGCTGGGTCGTGACTTTACCAAACTCAACATCAATGTATGTGTCAGTCAGCTGAGTATAGATGAACTGAAGTACACCAAGAGGTGCTGTGAATGGGGAGTACAAAGAGTCTATTTATCCCGAAACAGTCAGTTTTATTTATTTATTTTTTTTTTACGGAAGTCGCCGACACACAAGGCCAGTAAGCCACTCGAGGTGGGGGCTACAAATTTCTGTTTTCCCAGGGGCCATTGCCACCTACTCCTGGGGCTGAAACAGAGGTACCCCCTTTACAGTCCGTAAAGATGTAGACTTGGGTATCGTCCATCAGAAGCCGAAAGCAGACAGCTCTACCTTCCCAACTTTTATGAAGCAATTATGGTTAAGTGCCTTGCTCAAGGACACAAGTGTCATGACCGGGAATTGAACCCACACTCCAATGACTCAGCCACCAGAGCTCGAGTCCAACGAACTAACCACTCGGCCACGACAAGCCAATAAATAACAGTAAATCTTATATATTGCCCGTTGTTATGAATTGTTTGATAGACCAATATATTTAATTTGAAACAGATTTTTGAACCGGTCACTTTTGGTCCCTTAAAAAAAAAAATTAAGGTTTGTTTTTTATCAGGGATTTTATACATGATCATTTCAAATGTCCTTATTCCGATTTGGCAAATCATACTATGGAGTGATGGGGGACAATTTTCTTGAACACTGAAATATTTCTCTGGATTTGAAATGTTTAAAGCGGCAAAATAATTTGTAAATTCTTTTGATCATTACCAAGCATATCTTTTTTCCTATGAAAAAAAAAATAAATAGTAAGCCCAACATCACTCTCCCTACACTAAAATGTATTCATAAATACCCCAGTCAGTTTGGGACAATTTGGGCATTCCTATTGGTTGAAAGGTGGTCACATGACTGTTCAAGACCAGTTTTAAATGGATGATAAAGACATGGCTGGAGCTGCAAACGTGTTCTGCGCTCATTATAGCCACACATAAAAAGTCTGAAATATTTCATCCCTGCATACAGGGCGTGTCCTGGCCAAGCGGATAGGAACACCAGATTCAAGTTCTGGTGTTTCTGATCAGCAGAGTGTGGGTTCGAGTCCCGGTCTTGACATTTGTGTCCTTAAGCAAGGCACTTAACCATTATTGCTGCTTCCTTCGGATGAGACGTAAACCCGTAGGTCACGTGTGTTTTGTAATGCATGTAAAAGAACCCAGTGCACTTATCGCAAAGAGAAGTGGTTCGCCCCGGTGTTCCTGGTTTGATCGGCTGCAGATTGCGCCACAGATCCTTGTAAACCATTACATAGTGCTATGTAAAGAAACAGGCCCCATACTTCAAAACGTAACTCATCGCACCTTGCAGGAAAATATACTGTGCGCTTTGAGACGCCCATCGGGTGTGAAAAAGCGCTATATCAGAACTGCGTATTATTGTTACAGCATACCTGTCTTCTCTAAAACTGTGACTTTCTTGCTCTTAGACTGGTAGTCAGTTTGACTTCCTCTAACTGTCTGCAGAGTAATCTCATAGTAAGTATCCGGCTTCAGATTTGTCAAGGTATAACTCGAAGTGACTGGGACACTGTTTATTGTAAACGGTGGTCGTACAATGACGTGACTGGAGGGGAACCAGTCTATTACATACGAATCGAATGAGGAGGAGTCTTGGGGTGGCGTCCACGTAATACTGATGGATTCGGCAAGAACCAAAGGGGCAGAGATAGATACAGGACTCAGAGGGGCTGTAAAGAGAAAAATAATGAGAGACAACAATATGAGTGGAGAAAAAAATCTCACAACTTGATATAAATGCATTACATGTTCAGGAGTGTTTGCAGTGCCCTCCAAAATGTACTTTTTCTATAGGCCTTCTTTTTGACAGCAAGAGGGCGCTATACTAATTCCATTTTGATAGTACCGAAATATTTCAAACATAAAAAATACAAATTTTTCCCAGCAAATATCTTACTGTCAATAAAAAAACTTTCAAAAGTTGTATTTTAATTGCTTTATTAGAAGTCTAATTGCATCTGCTTTGCCACACTATTTCCATGGTTTGACCCGAAATCTACCCCAAAGGGCGCCCTCTTGCAGTCAAAAATAAGGCCTACTGTGCACAGAAACAAGAAATACATGTTGGGTATCTTTGATCTAGTTACTCTACTTTAATCTAAGACCATCCCAGTAAATTCACAATATGATCTATTAAAGGGCCCATGAAGAGGTTTTTTGTCACGGAACATTTTTGTGGCTTAATATATGGTTTGAAATTAATAAAACATAGTATTGACTATTTTGATGTGTCTGTTATGCGTTACTACACTTTAATTGAGCCCCGAAAATGTGCGCCATCTGATTGCGCAATGATCCATGACGTAGGCTGTGGTAAAACATTTCAAAGACGGCTCTGGTGCCGAGTGGTCAACAATGCATTGTATGTTATTGTCACACACATGGCCCTGGTCAGCCGTTCCACTGTCTACGTCACAGATTTTATGTTAATGAGGAAGGGTGGGCGGAGCACGGCAACCCCCTAATTTTAGAAATCGTTATTCCTACGATTAATACGCATGTAAAAAAAATTTAAAAAGTAAAGATATACTATAATAGGCATACTTTATTTTTTTAACCAATAAAAAAAAATGAGCTCTATTCATGATAGAAGCTGACACCTTGTGGGCAGCACTTACTGCGTCAATAAACATCTCTGCTTCATCACTTGTCGCAGTGGCACACCAAAAAAGCACAACCATAACCAAGCGTGCCAAATGGCAACAGTTTGTTCACATTTTGTAACTAGTTGTTAATTTTGTTTTGCATCGGGGATAAAGAACATTATTTATATTTTTACCCATACATCGAAACCAAGACCCCCGCCATTCTAGAGCAGATGTCTTACCAACTACACTACTGAGACTGCCCCATATTGGTTGCGGTACCCGCTGCTAATGGATTGGAACTGCCTCTAGCCACCGGGCAGTCTTGGTATTCTAGTTGGTAAGACATCTGCTCTAGAACGGTGGGGGTTGTGGGTTCCAATCCCACCCGAGGAAAATGCCTGTGAAATTTTTTTTCACAGGACTCTGGAAAGTCCTGGTTTTTAAGCATTAAACTTCAACTGGAAGGAAAACCCAACTCATTGCCCGTGTCCATTTCTGGCACCAACTCAGAGTCCGGGAAGCCATAGAAATCAAGTCCCACAAAACAGTTCCACAAGACATAGAGTTCTTCATCAACAACATCAGGTCACCACTACTCAAGCCCCACCCTTCCAGCAGCAACTCACACACCAACACTGACACACTCCAGCTCACATCAACCAGCCACTAGTCAACTCCCACTCATCACCCGTCAACAACAACTTGGATCCCTCCTCCCTAAATAAACATCCCTCCAGCTCTTCTTGAGCTTCAGCATCAGCAGCAGTCCATGATTCTCCTGAAGACGAGCAGAGTATACTGTTTGAAACTTCGAGACCACACAGGCTCTTTTCAGAGCCACCACTTCTCCCAAAAGATATTTATACATAGTTACTTGTTAGTTACTTGTTACTTGTTATCGCTCATGCAAAGCTTCAAACATCACTAACATAAAGTGTGTTGCACAAACGCTGCACTATCAACAATACCAACCTGTTCGGATTTTGTAGTTCTGATCAGGGGTGTTGGAGTTCAGGGAAGAGAATACGACCGTGTAGAGAACACCGGGTACCAGACCTGAAAAAGTGTGCTCAGTCAGACCGCTGATGGTGGCCGCTTGTAGCCCGGTTGCAGAATCCGTATTCAGGGTAAGCTGCGGGTAAATTCAGGTAACATTTTAATTGTGTTCATTCATTGCCGTGACTGGATTCAAAGATATTCACTGATGCACATAAGATCGCTGCACATATCCACGCAGACAGCAGGGTTATCATTTTTCAGACACAGCGCTTTCCAAATTTTTGGATTTCAACACAAATTTTAGGATAGTGGCGCGTCGTGGCCGAGTGGTCTGGGGCACTGGACTCAAGCTCTGGTGTTTTTAATCAGCAGAGTGTGGGTTCCAGTCCCGGTCTTGACACTTGTGTCCTTAGGCAAGACACTTAACCATTATTGCTGCATCCTTCGGATGGGACGTAAAGCCGTAAAAGAACCCAGTGACACTCATCGATAAGAGAAGGGGTTTGCCCCGGTGTTTCTGGCAGTGGCTGCTGAATGCACCGCAGCACCTTGTGCTACATAAACGGGTCTCATAATTCAAAAACTTCAAAAACCTAATTGCTGGTAGATACATGCACTGTATAAGACTCTAATATTCTTATTATTATTATACAAATCAAGAAACAACATACTTTTGGGGGGGATGGAAAAAAAAAAAGAATTTGGGGTTAAAAAATTAAAAAGTTGGATTTCTGATTTAAATAGGAGAAGTTGCATCTTGGCAGAATGGGAAGGGTTTAAAACAAAAAAGTTCACCTGGTATGTCCCTGGCGTAACAGCAGAATCGGTCCAGAAAATCGTAACAGTTGTTGGTGTTGAAACTGCATTAATGATTTCCCCATCAAAACCTGGCACTACATGAGGAAAAGATGAAATCAGAAGTAAGAATATCAATAAATGTGACTGTCTTTGCCTATGTTTTCATACACATTATTTTTACTTCATCGTCTACCATAAATTTGGCCAATACATTTTCTGCTTGTTCTTTTACTCACCCTCTTGACATGACACAATTAAACATGAAAGGATACCTCTTTAAAAAGAAGGTGTCTCTCCCCAAACCTCATCCCCATGGGTAATCAATCTCGCCGCACTATTTTTTCCCAGCATGCCTTTCTAGCTCATAACCAATGGAATTGGTTGTGCCACTAAATGACATTTTAATTGGGTCTCTCTACTCTACAAGCGTGCTCACAGACCCAGTAGACTTTCTTTTTCTTTTCTTTTTTATGCAAGTCGCCAGACACGGAAGGCCAATAAGACACTCGGGCTACAAATCAACTGTTTTCCCACGGGCCAATGCCACCTACTCCTGGGGCTGAAACAGGGTTACCCCCTTTACAGTCCATAAGGATGTAGGCTTGGGTATCATCCATCAGAAGCCTGGCTAGTAAAGCAGAAGGCTCTACCTCCCCAACTTTTACAGAGCAATTATGGTTAAGTGCCTTGCTCAAGGACACAAGTGTCATGACCGGGACTCGAACCCACACTCCGATGACTCAGCCACCAGAGCTTGAGTCCAGCGCACTAACCACTCGGCCACGACTCCCAAAATGGCACAACCAAGATTTATCGTGTGATGACGTCAGGTGAATTGGGTCAACACTTTGTTTTCCCACCAACATACAATGCATCAGACTAAATTCTGAAGTTCAAAATAACTTTTGTAACGTTTCTTTTTGTATAAGTTTCCGTTGCAGCCCTCACCTTGCACGGCCTTCTGGCCTTTTGTCGGGGCGATTTTCATTAAATAGGGTACGAGCAAACAACCCTACCTGTATTCTGTGCAGTGACTTCCACAGGAACACTTGTGACAATTTGAACAGCAGACCCGGTGGTGGTAGACACGCAGACTTTAAACTCTCCATCTGGGACTGCGGCGAGATTCACTGTGATTCTCCGCTCATCGTAACGCCCCCTGCGGAATGTCTCAAGGATCTCTTGCGTGTTCGATTTGATCTGGACTAAATACCCTTGATAATCTCCTGGCAAGCTGGGTGGTTCCCACACTACGACAGCCTGGACACTCGTTATGTCCACCACGTCGGCAGAAGCAGGTGGGGGTGGTACTGTCAGAAAAGGAGTAAGCGGACATTTTCTTTCAGTTAGTTTCGAGTACAATCACATCTGCAAAAACATAACCTTAAAACAGAAATCAAATATTTGGTCTCTTTAGCCATTTTACGTCGCTTTTGGATAATCAGATCTCATTTTGAATACAACTTTATGTACACCCAAAATTGTATACATACAACTAGCTGAATAAGTATGGCATCCACACTTGTTTTAACCAGTTGGCGCCGGATGTCGTGTACCCAACAAATATTTTCTGAGCCGTTTTTACAACAAAGGTCGCCGGGACATTTTGTTTCAGAGCGTAGAGTATGCACTCACCATGCAACACTTCATTTCACCCACACAGGGGACTGATGGCACTGAATATTTTGCTGATTTTTCGCCAATTATGCGGGGGTTATTGTGTAATCCCCGATTCCAGACTTTCGTCCAGATATCAATTAATAAACCACAAGGGAAACTGACTGGGTAAATTTATTTTTGGGGTGAACAAAGAAAAACTGACAAGAACGGGATTTGAACCTGCAACTTCCGGAACTACGGCATGTCGTGGCCGAGCGGTCTAGCGCACCGGACTCAAGCAAGTGTGGGTTCGAATCCCGGTCTTGACAGTTGTGTCCTTAAGCAAGACACCTAACCATTATTGCTTCGTCCTTCGGATGGGACGTAAAGCCGTAGGTGCCATGTGTTGTGTAATGCACGTAAAAGAACCCAGTGACACTTATCGCTAAGAGAAGGGGTTTGCCCCGGTGCATGTTTTTTCACATTCATGTTAAAGCCATTTTAAGGTCCCAAAGTGCCCAGGCACCACCGATATAATAATTTGGGAGGCTAATCATCCTTACTGGCAGCTGAGAAGCTGAATTGTGAAGGACGCGGCTACACGTGTTCGAGCTGCAGGCATTCAAGGGGGCCTCTGGCAGCCAGCCCCATCAATATGACCACGGAGCACAGCCTGAGATCAAAGGTGTTTGGTTCTTCTGGAGGCAGGAAAACCGGAGGGCCTGTTGAAAAACCCTTGTGGCAGAGGAGAGAACCAACACACAACTCTACTCACATATGGCCCAAGCCAGGAATCGAACCAGGGACACATTGGTGAGAGGCAAGCGCTTTACGCACATGCCACCCAAAGTTTGATCATGGACGCATCCATATAAAGGACTTAAAACCCATTTTTCAAATCACTCATGTCTGAATACTTACAAGTAAAGTAAGAGAATGCGTCGACCAGTGACACCTGATTTCCTTCTGATTTCTCAAGGACGATATAATACTTGATTCCAGCCGTCAGTCCATCCAGGGTGAAGGTGGTTTGGAAATCTGGGAATAGGCTCGGAGAAACACTGGTTCCATCCAGTGGAGAGTAATTCAACTCGAATGAATCTATTGCAGAGGAAGTATCCCACTGCAGTTCAAGCGCATTCTCAGATCTTGTGGTAACTCTGACATTAGCATTGGCTGTAAAATAAAGGAGAACAAACATATAAAGTTAAGTTTGGCTTTGGGTTTGGTTTGTTTTTGAATGTTTGTGGTTATCTTCTTATTTGGTTGTTTAATAAAAAACAGCATTTATAAAGTGCATTATGAATCACAGATTCCTCAATGCACTAACAATAGAAGCAAACTTTAAAATTATCAAATAAACCTACACCAATAATCAAAAAATTAAACAAGTTAAAAAAACATATCTTACAGTTATAAAACAGTCATAAATATAGTTATCAAAAGCACACCTTATGAGAAATAAAAACATTATAAAAAACAGACCAGCTTTCCCTCCCCCCTTCCCCCCCCCCTCCTCACCCTAACGCATAATAAATGACACCCACAAATGTACGCCAGACTTGTTAAAGTCTCCTTACAAAATGTACATAAACCGCTTCTATTTGGATTAGCAAGTCATCCATCGGTACCCATTACCCATGTGTGCCTAAAATGATTGGCAAGTGTTATGGCAGGCATCGCTTAAATGGATCCAGCTATTATTACATCTTTGTTAAGTGCTCCTCAACATTTCTTTATCCAAATTTGCGTATTCCTGGGCATTCATGTTGGCCCAGTGGTTTCTTTCCCAGCCTTTCACCTCTGTGGACCCCGGTTCGAATCCCGAACCAGAGCCTTGCATGTGGATTGGGTTTTCAGTCCCTACCTGATTGCGTGGGTTTTCCCTATTTGGGGTTTTCCTCCCACATCTAAAACTGACATTTCTTCATCATCTTCTCTACACAGGTATCTTCAGGCCTACGGGTCACAGTGCCAAGTCGCTTTTGAGGGTCCCTTGGTTTCATTATCGGAAAGATTTAATAATAATATACCTTTGCCAAAGTAAGCAAAATCCTTCAACCATGCAGAATCAAGTTTGAGGGTTGGGATCAAGGAACAATGCAAACTTACAGGTTTGTGCTGGCAGAAGTGCAATTCCCTCGCTGTAGAAGACACCGTCAGACTCTTTCACGACTGATCTCACAGTTAGGACGTAGACTGTGTCTGGCTCCAAGTCCTCCAACGTGAACCTCTGAGCTTCAGTGGCAAGGACTGTACCCGCGAGTAGCAGGCTTGTCTCAGAGACCTTCCGTATCTTGATCTCATAGAGACTCACAAAGCCTGGAGCTGGTGACCACTGGATGGTGATGGAGCGAGACGAAACAGCCGATGTTTCAAGTCCGAATGGAGCACCCACCACTGATGAGGAATAAAATCCAAACATTTTTTACGTCTCCGATTTCTTCACGGAAAACTATTTTAACAAGCTCCCAATGACAATCAGGAACAATAATGATCTGTTATTTATGTCAGGTTATCTAAGCCTGCAACTTGTTCGATCAAAAACACAGAATTGTAGGTTTTCTTCCCAGTAAAAACTGTGATTGAATCAGGGACAGAACTCTGTGTTTATGGAAAGTATTTGATGCCTAAAAATGAAACTTTTTTTTCAAGTTTTTCATGGATGATTATATTGGTGTGATGCTCTCTATCTAGCAGTGGTATTAATTTTGTTTAAACTACTTAAAACATTGGTATTTTCTTTTTTGTTTGCGGCTGTCCATGATATTGCTCTACAAGTTGAAGTGCTGTATCTTCTGCCATCAAATATTTAGGGTCTTGTCAAAATTATATCAGGACAGATAATCCGAAAACATTGGTATTTTTGTTGGCTCTCAATAGGTTTCTGTTTCTATGGTAGACATTGTTCTACTCGCTAAATGGAACACAGTTCTCTGGAACATAGACAGGCTTTTTGTTGATGCACCCCTCTGAGCACTCTGCGGTTTGACTGGCTGATTATATGTAGTATAAACGAACTTGTGGTTCGGAGCAAGCTGGAAGGTTTGGAGGTCATTGATGTGCAGAAGGACGTTCATACACAGTACTAAAGTTGGTCTAAAGTTGGTCTAATTCAACTTAGACTGGTTCTGTTTTAACTCTTTTGCATCTGAACGGAAAACAAGTTAGACCGGAACAGGTCTAAACCCCAAAACTTTGACTGTCCAGTGGGATGATCTAAGTCAAAATCACTTCAGGTTAATCTTTTAACATGGTGTGTGGACAGAATGACATCCGGTTTTAAGTCTTTCCTGTTACTGTTGACCTGTAAATATACCGGTTGTTGTATATTGGGTCATGATGCTGTGTTGACCTCTTAAAACCAAAGATAAACCGTATGAGGTTTAACTTTAGACTGTCTGAACACAAGGTTGGTTTTTTTTTACGACAGCTTCCCTGCTGCTCCTAAAAGTTAGACCGGTTTTGGTCTAACTTTAGTACTGTGTCTGAACGTACTCTAGTGCAGCTACACCCGACCTTGAAACCGCAAATCAGCCCTGTAGAGACCCCCTGCTTGATTTCCAGAAGATAGTAAGTTAAGTCTTTGCAGTTTGTAAAAAAAATGGTATCTGGAGGAAGCAAGCTACTCTGAACTTCTCCCATGGTTTCTAGTCAATCAACAGTGGGTGACAAAACTCGTCACGCACTCTTTTTACTGGTAGTCCTGGATTCATTTTGACAAGGTTCCTTACTCTAAATTCTAAATTGATTTTGGTAAAAGCGAACAATTATTTCTACTTACAAGTTCGAATCTGAGCAGTTGTGGAGACAGCCGGCACTAGTCCCAATGACGTGAGTCTAACATCATACAAGGTACCCGGCTGCAAATCAGTGAACTCAGTTCTACGCTCAAGTGGAGTTAGTTGCTGCTGCATGGACGTGCTTCCCTGCGACAGCGTCACCCTGTAGCCTGTAATCGAGTCCACAGCACCAAACTTGATAGCTATGGAGGTCTCGGTGACAAGGTGTGGGTAGATCCTGCCTCGACTACCTGGATCTGTGACAGAAAAGGCATGCATCAAAAATACCAGCTAATATGATGCAGCATTTTTATTCTTTCTCTTTACCAGATAAGAGTGCAGAAGCATATTGTTAATTATGTTGGTAAAAAGTTGGGATCCGATCATTACAACCTCTTTCTCAACGTAGGTCTGTAGCTGGCCTCTGTCTTTTCTACAGATATTTTCATGGTAAATGTGCCACTGGTGTGTTCGATTTGGTTTCTCCTATCAGGGTAATTGAGCGTGAGACTTTCTGCCTGTTCTCACAAACACACTCTAGATTTGCCGAGTTGCATCTCTTTGGAACTCCTTGCCTGGTGCATGTTTTCCTCCATCCTACACTGCTTCAAGAGGAATATCAATTCCTACCTTCACCTCCCCTGAGTCGTCCTCATTTGATATATTTTCTTCTTGAAGCCCCTTACCTAGAGTGGCTTTTCGCCTTGTTTGGGGCGAACTTGCATACAAAAAGTATTTTAAAAAACTAAATTGTCTCCTAAATGGAACCAAAAGGATATTTGAACGGCGCTAGTATCTGCCTAATGCAAGCACCTGTGGTGTGACGTGGCTGAGCGGGCAAGCGCACTGGATTCAAGCTCTGGTGTTTCTTACCAGCAGAGTGTGGGTTCGAGTCCCCGTCTTGACACTTGTGTCCTTAAGCAAGACACTTAACCAGTTTCGCTCTATGGCCTTAGGTTTCGAGTGTTGTATAATGCATGTAAAAAGAACCCAGTACACTTGTCGTTAAGAGAAAGGGTTGGCTGCTGATTGTGCCACAGCACCTTGTAAACTGTTAAATGGTGCTGTGGGAGCCAACCCATGGAGCAAAGCTTAGGGGAGGACAGAGCACAAGCTACAGTGGCGTTCTGAAGAAGGATTCTGGAGTGGAGAACTTGGCAGAGCTAGCTGCCTGTATTGACGACAGGGATAATTGGAGACGCGGAAGAATAGCATGCTTGCGTGCGACTTGACTGACTGACATGGTGCTATGTAAATGAATGGGTCTTATATTTCGAACACTACCTTGTAGAACAAATAATGAGTGCTTTGAGATGCCATCTGGTGTGATAAAGCGCTATATATGCCAGCAAGTCCTTCTCTATCGAGAGAAGTTTCCTGGTTTTGAATTTACACATTACTAAGATTAATTTTAAGACGAGCTAACCATTGAACTGTTCTTCGATGCTAAGCTTGTGATGTTACACTATTAACTACGATGGTATTAAAAGAAGACTTATCTCCAAATGAATCTTAATTTTTGAAATCAAACTTGGAGCTCTCTACATATGTTAATCACATGGAACCTACAGCTTAAAACCCAACTATACACTAATCTGAGCAGCTCGCTCACGGTGGTTTAGACTACCGCAGCTATGGCCGCCGCACACACGTGCAACGCGACAATAAAGCGTCAGCCACGCATATGTACAAATCAGCATGGGGGATTCAGTGCGTGTGCGTCGACGCGCACATGCGGTGGCCATAGCTGCTGTGGTGCCAACCACCATGGACGAGCTGCTTGGATTAGTGCATAAAGGAAGGAACAAAAAATGACAATGAATAGACCTTATGCACTGACGTCATCACGCTGCCATCTTAGAGGTACAAGGAAGATGAAACAATGTAAACGCTCAGATTTTTACGCGTGGCGCACAGGACTGGCCAATGAACAACCTCCTTTTGACCTCTAGGCGAGGGCGCCCTACTCAAGTGACGTCATGTGCATAAGGTCAATAGGAAAAACACATCAAAGGACCGTTGTTATTTTCGACAAACCTGTACTGCCACTCTGTCTAAAAGGCTCACTCTCCAGGTTACCGCTCACAGTGGTTGCGACAAAGTCGTACGTTAGACCTGGGGTCAGCCCGTCCAAGACAAATGTCAGTTCACGCTGCTCAACTGGGGAAGACTTATAGCCATCGGAGGGAGTGTAGTCTAGCCGGACAATGTCGTAGTTGCTCTCTTGAACATCCACTCTCACAATCAGTTCAGTCTCTGGAGGCGAGCCATTCGTCACACTCACAATTCTCGGTCGAGTTGGCTCTGAAAAAAACAAGGAGCAAACAGAGGGGTGATTATACGAAGATTTGTTCCTTTGAATTTCAATAGTGAGGTTCAGCAAAGCATATTTAAAATACTAACCCACTAACCACACTCATTGGTTACTTCCCTTGATCACAACTTCCATCGTGACATCTATTAATTATGCCCTTGTTTACATCCCCCAGTAGCAATAACTTTTTGTATTTATTTGTTTATTTTAAAAAATTTTGTCACAAGATCCTCAAAATATATATCTTAAATACATGTAATTTTTACATTTTTTATTGTGAAGTTCATACAATTCAGCCCTCAATGTTAGAAATTTTACATATTAGTTCGATCTCTCAAGCATGCCTGTCGTGCATACGCATATTCTAGTGCGTAAGGCACAGGACGATAATTTATGCGTTAACATTTTCTTGCGTTCGCATGTTAGTGCTGTGCTGCCTGTGTACGGTGACGTGAAAACACATGCAACACACACGTAATAGGTTTGTGTGATGAACTGTGTTTAAAAATTTGCAGAAACGTTTGACGCTGAGAGCTGAATTATTTCATGAAAATGACAGCTTTATGAGGAATATCTGACGACAAAAAACCGGAGCCCAAAAAACGGATGTGGCCATAGAATGGTAACCCGGTGAGACTAGACTAGATTTTCCGCCCGGACACCGGTCCTCATATCCAGGACGTCGATGTAGTATTTATATCAAAGTGAAAGACCTCCAGGGTCTAGGTTGGAGTATATCTTTGTCGAAAATAACAATAATAATAGTGTGCATTCATAATGCGTGATGTCCGTCACAAATGACACTCCTGGTACCAAATTATCCAATCTTGTGGAGTGGAGATTGTTACGAATGATTTTATGAGACGAAGCAACCATAATACAACACCTTGAAAGAGATACAAGGTGAGGTGGTGCATACTGCTGCCAGACCATGCTAGAAACACCGGGGCAAACCCCTTCTCTTTACGATGAGAGTACTGGGTTCTTTTACGTGCATTACACAACACATGGGACAAACAGCTTTATGTCACATCCGAAGGATGAAGCAATAACGGTCAAGTGTCTTGCTTAAGGACACAAGTGTCGAGAGTGGGACTCAAACCCACTCTCTGCTGATCAGGAACACCAGAGCTAGAGTCCGGTTCTCTTTACCGCTCGGCCACGACACGACCACACCAGGTGAAAACCAGACCAAGATACCACGAGCCAACCTGATCCCAGCTCCCTAACCACACCCTTGACCACACCCTTAAATAATTGTTGTGAGACCACACCAAGTGAAAACCAGACCAAGATACCACGAGCTAACCTGATCCCAGCTCCCTAACCACACCCTTGACCACACCCTTAAATAACTGTTGTGAGACCACACCAGGTGAAAACCAGAGCAAGATACCTAGAGCCAACCTGATCCCAGCTCCCTAACCACACCCCTGACCACACCCTTAAATAACTGTTGTGAGACCACACTAAGTGAAAACCAGACCAAGATACCACGAGCCAACCTGATCCCAGCTCCCTAACCACACCCTTGACCACACCCTTAAATAACTGTTGTGAGACCACACCAGGTGAGAACCAGAGCAAGATACCACGAGCAAACCTGATCCCAGCTCCCTAACCACACCCTTGACCACACCCTTAAATAACTGTTGTGAGACCACACCAAGTGAAAACCAGAGCAAG
Organism: Marthasterias glacialis; assembly: GCA_911728455.2. NCBI lineage: Eukaryota > Metazoa > Echinodermata > Asteroidea > Forcipulatida > Asteriidae > Marthasterias > Marthasterias glacialis. The sequence continues at coordinate 5,045,849 of OU452223.1, forward strand.
ATACCACGAGCCAACCTGATCCCAGCTCCCTAACCACACCCTTGACCACACCCTTAAATAACTGTTGTGAGACCACACCAGGTGAAAACCAGAGCAAGATACCACGAGCAAACCTGATCCCAGCTCCCTAACCACACCCCTAACCACACCCTAAATAACTGTTGTGAGACCATACACAGGCCCTTAAATAACAGTCCCAGGTTCGAATATCTTAAACCTAAGCTGGATTCAAAATTACTCACTTGTATACTGCGTGACTTTATCCGTATTTTGGCCAAATCTGTCTAAAAGAAAGATTGAATACTCCACCCCAGGGGTCAGATCAGAGAGCACTTCTACAGCAGTGTCAGTAACTACAGTAGTCTCAGGTGGATCGTAACGTAAAGAATCACCAACAAGGAATCCAGTGACACTGATGGTAGTAGCTGTGAATTCAGTCACTCGTAATGTTTCTGGAACTGTGGAGGGAAAAAATACTAGTTATTGCTACGATACAAGTGAAGGTTTACTGTTTACAAAACCAATATTATTTGTAATAATTTAAACATTTATATCGCACCATTTACATAAACTGATCAAAATTGAAGCAAAAACTTCTGGATGGAGTACTATCAAGCTGCTCATGGAATGAACTGGTGCAGAGAACGACACGGCTAAAACTACATAAAGGTGAGTATTGACAGTCTGCAAGAGACAAACGTACCTGTTGTGAATATCGCTCGGGATGCTTGGCTTTGCACGGTCAAACAGAGGTCATCGACGCTCTTCTGCAGACCACTGACCTCCACGGTGTAAGACGTTTCAGGAGTCAGGTTAGAAATTTCGTACATAGTGGTATTGCTGGGCACTTCTGCCGTGATGGCAGCGGCGTTTGCTGATGGGGAGGGAAGGAAAGGGAATACATGCGAACAGTAAAGGGGAGATTTGCGTACTGTACAAATAAAAATTTGGTTTAAATATCCATGGATACTTCCTCCATAATTGATGCAGCTTGCCCTATTGTTCATTAATCTCCCTTTTGTATCTACCGACCACTGGACATCCTTTTGTCCACACTGCTGTAGTTTGATTGGTCATCAACAATCCCTTTGTCTGTAATTCGTTCACTCCTGTTGGCTTTCTTTTTCCCGCCTATTTTGGATTCCTTCCCTCAAATTTAATCCCCACTTTTTGTTCTACAAATGGATCCGTTTTATGTCTGTGCTTGTTTTTGCCTCTGACGAAGGTCCGGTTCAGATCGACAGCTAAGGCCATCAACCCTACTAGTTTTATAAATATATGTATATATGTATTAAATGGGGTGAGCAAAGAAAATTTGGCTGATGCCAACTCGAACCCGCGACCTCTTGAATACTGTTTGAGTTTTGATTGGCGGACACTCTTCATTAAGGACAAGCTGGGTGCCTGAGACAAGAGTTCTGGAGCCAGGAGCAATTGGGTTTGAGTTGCAAATAGTTATAGCTGAGATTGTAATGTAGCTGACAAGAGGCATAAATATTAGTAATCTTTTCGAGGAATAGACCGTATTTTTGACAGCAAGAGGGCGCACTACTAATTCCATTTTGAAAGTACAAAAATGTTTCAAAACATTCAAAATCCAAATTTTCCACGCAAATATCTTACACCGATTACATTGTAAAACTGTCAATAAAAAAAACCTCAAAAGTTGTATATTAACTGCATTATTAAAAGTCTAATTGCATCTGGTTTACCACACTATTTCTATAGTTTGACCCCCACTTTACTCCCAAAGGGCGCCCTCTTGCAGTCCAAAATAAAGCTCATTGAAGATGCTGACTTTGTTTTATTGAGCGACTGTTCAGACCGAATCTTTTGCAAAAAAACAACCACACACAGCTGATGACGTCACACGCCAAACGATCAAAGACTTACCAGCAGAGTAACTGATGATGTAATGACTTGCTCCTACAGATGCAGACCAGCTTATGAAGATATCCTTCGACAATACAGTTTCAATCAGATTTCCTGGCATGCTGGGAGCTGCAAAATTAAAGACAAAATAAAGATTGGTAACTGTCACACACCAAAATCTGCTTGATTTCAATCTTAACCAGTTGCCGCCGGGAATCTTTTCATTTTTTTCATTTGTTCCCGTCCAGCCTACCTGGCTCATTTTCTCTGAATTGCCAGAATCATTTTTCTTTGAGAGTATTGCTGGCACAAAGAAACCTTGACTTCACAAAGCCCATTCAATGTCAAATTCATGCACCATGAGTTATTATTATTATATATTTCTGGTAATGAAACCAAGGATGCCTCATAAGTGAACTTAATCACTGTAGCTCTCAAGCCTGAGGAAACCTGTAGACAAGGGTGCTTGCTATGTGAACCAGAAACACCTGGGTCACTCCCCTACTCTTCCACGATAAGTGTTCTGGGTTCTTTTACGTGCACTACCAATCCTAGTACACAGGACCTATGGCTTAATGTCCCATCCGAAGGACAAAGCAAATTATGGTAAAGTATCTTGCTCAAGGACACAAGTGCCAGGACAGGGATTCGAACCCATATTCTGCTACTGACAGCACCAGAGCTAGAGTCCGGTGATCTTGACTGCTCGGTCATGATACACCACAATTGCAAAACTTCCACCATGAGCCTCCTCTATCCAGAACTGAGGCTGGAAACTCAATTCACTCCGACTTACCTCCATTGAGCCGAAATACAATAAATAAACAATTGTGGCAGCCTCTGTGTCTCGTAATCCTCTTCTTGGAACAAAAGAACAAAGGTCTGAAATCAGGTATTACACAATAACACCTTTACAATAGCCACAAATCCGCAAAATATAGAGCGCCATGTGTCCTGTTTGTGTGGGTGAATCGAAGCGTACACAGCTTGTGCATGCTCTGTGCAGGCTCAGCAGTGAAATGTCCAGGCAACCTTTATTCCGGTATTCTGATTTTACACAATAAAGTGTTTCAACGTCGCCCGTTTGCTGGCCAGGAAAATATTTTCGTGGAAACACGTCAGCTGGCGCCAACTGGTTCAATAAAGCTCCAGGTAATTTAGAGTAGGAAATAAGTAATTGCAACTTCTGGAGGGAAGGTTAAGTGAAGATGGAAAGCTTGGCGATGGTAGAAATGAGTGTGCCACTTTGTTCCTACCTGATGTAAACTCTCTTGTCACCGGTGCAGTGACGTTGATAGATCCTACAGCAGTCACACTGAGTCTGTACAGAATGGCGCCAGCGGTGATTTGCATTGTCAGCCGTCTTTCATCATTGATCCCAATGTTTCTGAAGACTGAACTCCCAGGATTTGCTACTTGAACAAGGGTGACCGTGTAGCTTAGGGCATCAGGTACCACGTTCCATGTAAAGGTGACCGAATCAGTAACAACCTCTTTGATGTTGATTGATCCTGGGTTACCAGCACCTGTTTCAAATATACAGATTGATCAAAAAGGTCAAACTATAGTAACAGATTTCTGATGAGTGAAATTTAAATTTTGCATCAGTATTTCTATGGAGACATGAAATATTTTATCAACTCTCACAAAGTTGTCGGACGACCAGCTTTTTTTCATACCCCTCCTTACCCAAATCCCCTAAAAAACGGTCACATTAGTATTTGAATTAATTCGGGCGTAATTTATTGATGATTTCAGTTCCAACGCAAAGCAACATCCCACCTGTTACAGCCGTCTGGACGATCGTGTCAGTGTCGGAATTCTCAAACCCGTTCTTCACACTCAGGACAGTGATATCGTAACTGGTTCCCGGCTCCAAGCAGTTTATGGTGTACTCCGTCGCTGTGACAACTTCCGCATTGCCTGCTGGACCCGGCATATATGATACCACATAGGAGTCAGCTCCCGTAGGAGCTTCCCAGGTTAAGGTGATGGTCGTCTCTGTGGTGCTGATGTTAAAGTTGGCTACCCCGTTCGGTACTGTAAAAAAAAAAAACATTTTTATTACGGTTCTCTGGATTGGAGAACATCGCAAGCCCAGTGATGTGTAACCACAGTGACCATAATTAGACCCCTCCGAATTGGCTGCTGCGGCTACGGCTTCGGCTGAAGCGGTTGCTAAAGGTCAGTCTATGTGCATCCTATGTTTTAACGCTTGTTCCCAGGACGATCAAGCCACAGTTGCAGCCACAGCCACCAAGTCAAATACAGCCTAAGGATTGACTTAGTCTGGTCCCTCTATATAAAATCAGAATTTGAACTTTTATTGTCACTGCTACTTAGGAAACCTGACAAATTTGATATGTCTAGTCCCTCAATATCAATTAGAATTCAAACTTTCAGTGTCACTGCGAAGTAGGAAACCTGACAGATTATACCTAGTCCCTCTATATAAAATCAGAATTCAAACTTTCAGTATCACTGCTATGCAGGAAACCTGACAAATTAGATATGTCTAGTCCCTCTATATAAAATCAGAATTCAAACTTTCAGTGTCACTGCTACGCAGAAACCTGACAGATTAGATATGTCTAGTCCCTCTATATAAAATCAGAATTCAAACTTTCAGTGTCACTGCTATGCAGGAAACCTGACAGATTAGATATGCCTAGTCCCTCTATATAAAATCAGAATTCAAACTTTCAGTGTCACTGCTACGCAGAAACCTGACAGATTAGATATATCTAGTCCCTCTATATAAAATCAGAATTCAAACTATGCAGGAAACCTGACAAAGTAGATATGACTAGACCATGAATAGGGATGTAGGGTTTAAATTGTGAATCACTAATATTTATCACACAAGTGCAGGTAAAATACGAAAAAACATATTAAGGCCGAAGGCCGAGTTCAATATGGGGCAACAGACTTGCTATATTTTACATGTTCCACGAGCGATTGAGTGATAATGAATTTAACTTCAAGCAAGCTTGATGCGCAACACACGGAGATAGAACAACATTAGAACATACGCACTGTGAGATACGGGTTTGCAGCCATGGTATATATTTCACAGCTGTCGACCAATCAGGATCGAGGGTTTACGCGTGCCGGAAGATATTATTCTACAAACAACAAGCACCATTTTGACTTACATGTTTGAATGACAGATGATGTTATCAACTCCCCTCTGATTGAACTCTCCCTAGTGTATAAGTCAAAAGTATATTCTGTTCCAGGCGTCAGCCGCACAAAGTACGCTATATTCTGTCCACTGGTGACATAATGCGGTGATGATGGGAAGCCATTGTTAGGGGAATACTCCAGCTGGTACAGCACGCCAGTCCCAGCTGAACCCCAAGAAAAACTCAGAAAGGTGGCGAGACGCAAGTCAATAGTGAAAGAAGCTGCGTGGAAGAGAAAAAAACAATAACAAATCCAGACCTGACGTTACCAAGATGAAATCTAAACTCAATTAGATCAACTTTTGTTTTCATTTTGTCAACCATAATTTGACGATGAAATCAAGACGATTGGTGATGTTATAAGCTAGAGACTACAAGATGCCACTAGTTTTCCCCTACCAACCAAAAAGGGTAAACAAATAAATTCCGTGCAAAAATACCAGAAGCGGTGACAATTTTACAAATAGCTGGGTGGGACATAAATTGCTGACTCTAATTTCAATTTGAAACATCAAACGTGTGAACTTGACTAGCTTGCCAGTTCAGCACTTCATTATTTCAAAATAAGAACGACGGAACAGTAATTCAGGATGCATCATCGACATCATGTTCCAAATGCATAAAAATGGTTTCTTAAACTAAAAACTCCAAGTTCCGTTTTAGTATTTCAAATGTCTTCCAACAACAACTACAGTAGATCTAGCTAGGGCTCAAACTAACTTGCTAAGAAAATCTCTGTAGACCGTGCAAGTCTCGAAAACAGGAAAACAAGTCTAAAGAAGACTGTTTTATGAAATAAAACTCTTCCATTTCAATTTTGTTTATACAAAATTCTTACAAATAAAAAACACGCACAGCAATTTTGTATAAATCAAAATTTCAATCTGTATATCACTCAAATAGTTTGTTAAAATCAACATTGAAAAAAAAAATTGAAACTACAGACGAGGAAGCTTCTTCGTTCTCAATGATTTTAGACTACATGGAATACGAATTGCAAATCACGCACAAATTTGAGCAACCATTACATAGGCTTAGTGACAACATGAATGTCGGTTGGGAAAATTTTAACTTGTTTCCAAGTAACCGGAAACTGAGGTGAGGTCTCATTCTCTTGTTTTCTTCGTTGATTTGTTACATTTATTTCGTTGCTAAATGTTACTTCCCTATCAGCATAATTTTTATAGCCATAAACTGTGTTAAACTAAAGCATTTGAAGAAACAGAATCTCGCACACGTAAAAATCAATATGGTTGGGACCAAACTTGAAGTTTGAATACGCACGAGACTTGCACAGTCTGTTGTGGCTCTACTTCTCCAAATCAAAAAATTTCATAAACACCCACCTGTACTTTCACAAATTTAAAATCCTTTTATAACGACCACAACACCTGCAAAGAACACTCAAGCAACTTGCTTTCTTATTTCGTTTGTTTGTTTTTTGTGTTGTTTGAAGTGTAACTACAAAGTGTCAAATCTACAAACATATCAATTCTACCAATGGATGCTTTTCTTGATACACCACTTCAGGAACTGCTTTTGAAACAACAATATTTTCCACCAAAAAATATATATCTCCTCATCAGCAAAATACATGTTATATGGAATACAAATTTGCCACAGCGCAAGCACCTTGTAAACCACTACATGGTGCAATATAAAGGAACAGATCTTATACTTCAAAAACGTAACTCATCATACCTTGCTGGAAAAAATACTAAGTGCTTTGAGACGCCCATTGGGTGTGATAAAGCGCTATATAAGAACTGCGTATTATTATTATTATTATTATAATTAAGCAACATTCTGTCACTCAAACATTCAGAGTATCATAAAACCCCATCCCAAGTCTCTGAAAAAAATGCCTGGTAAAAATAACCAAATAATTTTAAAGAAAGATTTTTCACCTAAGTGAAACAATATTTCCTCATCTACCCATGTTTCCTTGATCCACAATGCATGTACAAGTTCAAACTTCTGGTTTTTGTTATTATTATTATTATTGTTGGGGTTTTTTTTTTTGGTAGAAGAAATTGAAATTTGGAGGGCAGTACTTAGAGTGAATGTATCCGTAACAACGTTGCTCTCCTTTCTGTCACCGCCGATCCCAGCCACTCCTCTGACGGCTACTTCATAATCCACATTCTGCGTCAGGCCAGCAAGATCAGCAGAGTTGGCCACTGTTCTCGCGTACAGGACTTGCGGATTGTCTCTGATGTTGTAGGCAACACTGTAGTAGTCCACAGTGTTTCGTTCCGTCGTAGGCTGAACACTAACAGTGAGACTAGACATGTCCCGATTGGAGAAGCTGATGGCTACTGGTGACAACAATGCTAATAAAGAAAAATCAACAACAAAATCCAATGTTACAGGCCTTGTCTGAAGTTAACAAGCAAAATAAACTTTCATTTTTTTTATTTACGCAAACTTCTTTTTTGCATCGAAACTTTACTCAAGGACATCGATACCACCAATTCGTTCCAATTTAAAATTTCGCATTTTGAATACACTTTTCAGGTAAATGTAAAAGCAAAAAAGCAAACCCTGGTTGTTTCAGATTTTGAAATGAGTTAATCTTCAAAAATATGCATAAATACTTTTTTCATAGACCTATGTGAACATGGGCGTAAATACCAGGGGGGATGGGGGGATATATTCCCCCAACTTTTTGGCCAGGAGAGGGGGGTGGTCCACAGGATCATCCCCCCCCCCTGATTTTTGGTCCTTAAATTTTTTTGTGGTTTTCACTGAAAAAGCACCCGATAGCTTAGCAAATGAATCAAACCTTTCTACAAATCCCTATCAAGGCAACACCCACGTCTGTACACGCCCGTACACGCCCATCTGTACATGCAAACAGTGATTAGCTGGTGATTTACACGAATGTTACGGAACTTACCTCCCACCACTTCGCTGAAAATAAATATCGTTTTTTGGGGGGGGGATTGATACGCCCGTACAGTGCTAGTGCTGCTCCCGTTAAATTTATACTAGTTGTCAATGAGTGTATTGAATGTCACGTTTGCCGTCCAGACTATATTTGACATTTCCGGCCTTTTTTGTTTTGCATAAAGGAGGCGTGATTGCTTTTCATAATTATTCGAACAAACTAGACGTAGAACATTAACAACACAGAGGGCATCCCTAATGCAATCGAACATCTGCTGTGGACTAACATGTAATCTTCCCCATGCCCCCTTTGCTCGCGATCTCAGCATTGTTTCCTTTTTTTCCACTACCATCCCCCCCCCCACATTTCACAACAAATTTACGCCACTGTATGTTAAACTATTGTGGCTGCCAGTCTGTGAAAAAAAGCAAGATCCTTACAAAATATGTGGCATCATGAGTCCTGCCAAGATAATCTTTACATATATTCATGATTTATGTAGCGTCACACCAACAACCTCTAGTTTAACTAACAAAAATATTCAAGCTACCAGACGTCGACCTTTTCCAAATTCTAGCTATGACATTTAAATTACATGGCTTCAAGATTGCGGGTGATAAAATGAGACGGGAGCTAGGCATTGGGAATGGCCACAGAATGAATAACAAACCATTGCGAAACTGCGACACAGAGTCCAAGACATTTCCCAGTGTCGGTGTCAACAAGCGAAGTTCAAACTGATACAGCATGCCAGGCACCAGATTTGTGCGGAGCACTTGGCGATCCGTTCCCAGGGGGATGGTCACAGTGACTGATGCGTCTGGATTCAGTGGGTCTTGAATCTGCACCAATCGAGCCGAGGAACCAGCTGGAGCCGAGTAGGTGTAGATCTGAATCACCATTTCACCAGGCAGGTTGACGTTCACCGTCAGCTTGTTGGCTGCAAAATTATAAGTTGAGAAATTTATTTTGATTTTCTTATCCGGAATCTTGGTGTGGGGGGGGGGGGGGGGAGGGGGCGGGGCGCTGGGAGGAATTACATGTACACACATTTTTGTTATGTTTCATATTCATGTTGCCAAAACATTTCATCGGAAAAAAAATTCATTATGACCAAGTGACAAAGACTCCACGTTTGTTGGGCAAACTTTTTAAGCAAAGTACAACTGTATATCAGCAGACTGCAATGTTGAGATTGTTTCTGCTGCTCAAGTTCATCTAAAAAACTCACTGAAAGAGGTGAGAAACAAGATCAAAGTATAAATATGACCACTCACGTGGCATTTAAATGTGATGTACGTGGCGTTTAAATGCGAAAGTGTTTTGGTTTTGAAACTTCATCTGTCAAAATTCGTTTGAGAAAAACTCTTAAATTGTTTGGTTTTTAAACGCATTGTTAGTGCAAATGTCACATTAGGGTTCGTAAATAGGGGTGCAAGCCAATGCAGGCAAAAAGAAGAGACTGAAACTATGATCTAAATGTTAGGATCAATTTTGGGGTGAACAAAGAAAATTCACTTGAGCGGGATTTGAACCTCCGACAACTGGTTTAAACGTACCGATGCGCTACCAACTGATCTATCCAGCCCTTATGTTGGCGGTCTCCCTAATTTGTCTTTTTCCATTGTGGTTTATTGCTTGATATTTAAAAAAAAGTTGCACCACTCAAATGGTGATCCCTGTGCTGCCGCTTTCAAGGTTATATCCATAGAGCTAGCTCTGTGGTTATATCGTATAATGGGGTGTGATCCCTGGCTACACGGCAGTATCCGGTTGAATGGCTTCTGACTGGCACCCCCCGAACAAAGATATTGACAAAATAGGGAGACCACCAACATTAGGGCTCAGTTGGTAGGGTATCAGTATCTTTAACCAGTGGTCACAGGTTCAAATCCCGCTCCAGTCAATTCTTCTAAATGTTAGGAGGTTAAAATGTAAGTTAAAATGATTGCTTTTCCACCTTTTGATAACCCCAGTAGGTAGATTTAAAGATTTGGCGAATTACCAAGTGTTGATGTTTTTATTTTGCACCTAATAATTATCATACAATAATTTAGGTGGAATTTATTTTTGTGCCTTCCAGTGTATTTTTACATGGTTTATTTTTTTTTTAAAGTAACGTTCTTCAGGAACGCCCCCGAAAAAAATAGGTCACTTGCTGACATGGCTGGATTCCTTCAGTGACATCATCATTATATAATTTATTCATGAGCTATTCCAGAGGACAATCGTTCCTGGACGGGGTTCGCCAAAGGAATGACAAGTGTTCTTTCTTCATGAATATTATGTAATGCATGTAACTTCACAGAAGAAATCCAGCCAAGTGACCTATTTTTGTGGGTCTTCCTGAAGACGATTATTCTTAAAGAAAATAAATAAATCTTTGGATCAAGGAGCAAGATTTTTTTTTTCTGTAGAAAATAACAGCTATTTTTTCACTAGGAAAACATAACAAAATTCAGAAAAAAGCCTGTCATTATTCATCCCCCATAATATTTAAAGTCGGTGAAAATTCAAGAACTTGGAATCTTTTAATACCTAATGTGGTCTCCTTGTAGGAAGTTGTGACCCCGCTGGTGTCAGTCACGTTTAACGTGTATTCAGTAAAATCCTTCAGATGGTAGACAGTGAACTGGGTCGCTGTTGACTCCAAGGCAAAAGGGGAATCTTCAGTTTCCGCACCGCCAACTTCTTGAACACGAATTTGGTGTAGATTTACCGATCCACTCCATGTCAGGGTTATGCTGAAAGGAGTTTTAGTCACGGTTGCACCCTCAAGCTGTCCATCAACAGGCTAGATAAAAGGAAGAAAGAGTAGGCCAGATCACATACTAATATGCTAAATTTAAAAAAGAAAAAAATACAATTTAAAACCCCAGCTCAACATTGGTAAGAAGAAAAACATATGTTCACAGATTTACATATACCTTACATGGTATAAAGATCATGATGGTGAAAAACTTACCTTGAAATATTTCTGCCTAAAGTGTTATCGCTTTTAAATAATAAATGAAATAAGATCTGAAATGAGATGAACTCTGCCTATAGGAATGCGCCTACAAAAATGCTGAATGCATTTTTACTGTTTTCTCGCAACCTTTACTAGATGTAACCACAGATGCTGCTCCTGGAAGCTACATGGACTCCACCAAGCATACTGATCTTTCCCCCTTTCCATCCTCATCTCCAATAGTGTTGCCTTGTTTGAAACCTGTACACCAAGTAGTGGCGTGTCGTGGCCGAGCGGTTAAGGGCACCGGACTCAAGCTCTGGTGTTTCTGATCAGCTCAGAGTGTGGGTTCAGGACCCGGTCTCGGTTCATGGTGGTCTACACCACTGGAGCTAATGGTTGCCGCACGCGCAATGCAACAATAGTGTGTCAACCAATCAGCACGGAAGATTCACGGTGCGTGTGCGTCGACGTGCGGTGGTGTAAACAAACATGAACGATCTGCTTGGATTAGTCTATAGATAGACATGATGTTACCAAGCAAGCTAGCTGGTTAGCAACATCTAACAACATATTACTTTTACCATGGAGGTGGGAAATAGACCCCCATGCTTCTACCTAGCAGTAGCAGCATGTCCTTCCATTTTTTCTTCAGATACATGTGTAGCATACAGATGCCTGGATGCCAAGGAAACTTATTATACCCAGATTCCAACTTTTGCCCGCCCCCCCCCCCCTCCAATTCCTCAACCAGCAGGGAGGTCAAGCTTCCATCACAATATCAATTATCAATCATATTTAAGACTACGAAAAAGGTATGGAATGGGCCTAGGTCTGGAGGGATGTCAGCCTCCGTTACACTGCTGCATTTCCGTCGCGTTGTATGCAACGGAGGAGTCCAACCTGGGCAAGGAATGGGCATTGCCGGCCCCCCTTCCACAATGAATTTACGTACGGCCTAGCCCGGTGTTTGTGTTACTGTTGGATCATCATCCGCAAGGTCAGTCGTATGGTCGTAGATGGTCCTTCGTCCATTCCAAAGTAACCGTTAATCATCTCTGTTGGCTTTATAGCGTCACAGTGGGATTTACAGATGAAGAAAACATGCCAACAACTTTCTTTTTTTAATTACGGAAACAGAAAGAGACACAACTTGCACCATCGTCAGGCTCTTGGTCCAGGTTTCAATCCGTTGTCAATATTGTGCGTGCGCAAGTGTTTGTGTATTATACAAAAAAAGTCTGTCAAACTTTCGCATAGTTGTTAGGTCAGAAGAGGGCGGGCTATTGTACACCAGTGGTGGATTAATTTATTATTTTGCACTAAACCACACACAAGGGAAACTAACTGTACATTTTTTAATCACTTTTGAGATGAACAAAGACAAATTTACTTGGGCGGATTTGAACCTGCGACCACCAGCTAGACGTACCGACGCTCTACCAACTGAGCTATCCAGCCCCGGTTGGTGGTCTCCCTATCATTATCGGTGGTCGCAGGTTCAAATCTTACCCCAGTCATTTTTTTTTGTTCACCCCAATAAAATAATCTTTATTAAACAATGTTTTTTTATGGGCAACTAGTTGTATCCGTGCAGTATCTATGCTGCCATTATTTCTGTTCTGACATGAATAAGTTTCATATTCTTTTATGTATTTTTTTTTTTTTTTTTTTTTTTTTTTTTTTGACAACCAGTGCCAATAATTATAATAATTATATGGGTGAATTTCTCTTAATTATGATAATAACAAAAGCCATAAAACCTATTGATTTAACCTACCGCCTTACCGGCTGTACCAAAATGCACCATTGCAATGCCTAAAATTCAAAACTGTTTTGCAGTCGAATGTTGCAGTCTTATCAAAACTTGTACTACGGGGCTCTGGAAGTGTCATCCAACTTGTTAAATCATTGAACTAATTTCCAGCAGGATGATGACATCACAAACGTATGAAGACATCCCGAGATAATTTATCTCGAGATGACGCCATTTTGAAAGTAGAGTTTTATCTCCTCAAGATGACGAACCTGAAAGTAGAATGTTGTCTTCCCAAGAGAATTTGCAGAGGCGTAACTAGGGTAAAATTTTAGGGGGGCACAATGGGGTGCTCCATTTTTTCTAGGGGAGCGCTTTGGCCGATTAAAACTGTAGTTTCCGTCTGTATTTTTCCTAAACAAGCCCCTTTCAGCGCTCTTGTTATGCCGTATACTATTTTTTATAAAAAATAATCTGACGTGGAGGTAAACAAAATACATTGTCTGTGTGTAAATAATATTTATAAAAAAAGTTTTAAAAACATTAAAATTACTACATAATAAAGCTTATAAAATGTTACATTTTATTGTGTTAATTCTTAATCTAAAAAGTCCAGATTTCAAATTGGGGGCACCCGGCCGTATATTTCGTATATCCATTACCGATGTGAGATTATTGTTTTAATGAAAATCTGCTTGACATTTTTATCATCGACTTAACATGTCTAGGGCTAGCCTTTCGCCAAGGCCTTCGTGTATAGTTTGCAGTTCCAGTCGCTTCGCGGGCCCGGCTGTTTCAGCCACGAAGGCCTTGGCGAAAGGCTAGTCCAGGGCAGACCCAGGAACTTTGGGTAATTTGAGTCAGACAAGCGCGTAGAGCGCGAAGCAATAGGGGCGGCCCCAGCCAAAGAGGGCCGTGTGAAGTTTTCGAAGATGACCAATGGTGAAGCCAGGACTTTTTTCACTGAGTGAGGGTGGGGGGGCGGAGCACAGGGGCCATGTTTTGTACATGCACTACATGCGTCTGGATTTTTTTTTCGTGGGGCCGGGGAAGGGAGGCACGTCCTCAGGCCCCCATCCCCGGCTACGCCGCTGAAGATAGTGATGCTGAGTTGCCTTTTATTTCGTTTTGTTTAAGCCGTTTACTCCGCAATGCATGTTACATGAGATAAGTCTTTTTTGTGTTTATTTATTTGTATTTATTTACTTTTTTAATTATAATACATAAACATAATAATGTATAATATTTTGTATGAATTAGATTATCAAACGCATCCTGTTGTCACCCCGCCCGGCGCCCAAAAGAGGGGGGGCATATTATATCCCGCCCATTCCACATGATCATTTTTACACCTGTGTTAGGTAGTAATGGCCGTCTACTTTATAACATCAGTATTGCACACAAGTTATGCGCGTTCTTTGAGTGAATTCCAAAAGGCCACTTTGTTTGTGATCTACCGTAGGTTAACCTAATCGGATCACCGCACATTTTGAACGACTCTGCGGGAATCTGCCCCGGGCTAATGCCCAAAAATATTCACAACTTTTACGAACCTACACGGAAACAGTGTGTGAATAGCAACATCAAGCAATATGAGTACCCTGTGTATATGACGTATTTATAATGGTTGAGTAAAGCTGACGGGTGCACCGTCGAGACATCGTCTATTGTGTATTTTTCTTTTTTTATTGAGCTATTTTTTCCCCCAAACAGTTGGTTTGCCACTGTCTTGTGGGCATTGTCACCAAGACAAGACTACCAATCGTAAGGTCGCAGACTACAATACCAACGCCCCATTGAACGTAAAGTGATGTCTTGAACATGGACAAAATAAAGAAGGTGGTCAAGACTGGTCAAGGCTGGTTCGTGACCGTGGCTCGTTATTATAAAGGTACTTATAAAAGCACGGTACAGGAGTTACGATCGAAAATAAATGTGACTTTTTTTTTTTAAATCGATTCGATTCACTTCATATTATTTTTCTGTTTATTCGAAATGTCACCAAAAGTGACTTCAGTGAAAATACTGTTTTATGCCCCCCAAAAAATAAAATAAAATAAATAAATAAATAAATAAATAAGAAAAATAAAAATACAAAATTGCCCTTACCCAAATTCTTATTTTGATTGCCAAGTCAAAATTAGTATGTGACAGAAATTTCAAAAATGTACACCGTTTTACCTTGATTATAACTCTCTAAATGTAAGAGTGAAAAACCACTCGTTTTGTCCGCCATACCACTCTTGCAAAGAGCCATATGGCGGACAACTCTTTTTAGAGTAAAAGACGGGTATTTTCAACTTGAATCAGAGTGAAGTTCGCTCCAATTTCACTCAAAACGGGTGATGCACAGTGAGTTTCACTCTGAAAAGAGCCGAAATGAAACCGCTCAGGTGAGAGAGTGAAATGTTCACTCTTTTACATTGAGTACCTCTTATTGACTTATATTATAATGTGAGTTAGCGGTAGGCCTGAAATCGTGTGCGCTGTACATACTGTTCATTTTCATAATATGCAGAATGTTTAGAAATCGGTATCTGTTAATCTTGGATGTGTACACTCCTATCTCCAGACAGCACACGGACAACATTTGTAATTGTCAAAGACACTTGTTGTGGCCCAACATATAATATGAAATAACAAACCAGTGAAAGTTTAAGCTCAATTGGTCACTGGTGTCATGAGAAAATAGCGAACAAAAAACACTTTATGTTTTTCACTGTTTTCGAAAAACAGGTTTTGGAATCTGATTGTTTTATTCATTTCTCAAAACTGTATAGCATTTCAAACACAAATATTTTCAAGGGACGTTTTCACACCATGATCATCTTTATACCATCGCCCCCAGGTTACGTGCAAACCGATGAACATTCAGTGTAATTTTCAATCTTACAATAATGTTGTGCATTACTCACTTTATTGGTGTGGTTCAAAATTATTTGTGCGGGAATGGTTCTACAGAATGTGTCTAAATGAACTAAGGCAGGGGAAAGCCAAACACCCAGATATATTTTGTAGAACTGATACTTTTATAATAACAATGGATTGCCAAATAAATTTGAGTAAAAGTCAACAAAATAGAAGTGATAAACGGTGCCTCTTTCAAGGTAACGTCACAAAAAATCGGCCAATTTAATGTCATTACCAAATGAATTCTCAGTGAGTTGGCATTATTTTGGTATGGTTGCTATTATTAGTTATTATAACCTTGTCATAAAAAACCCCAAACGACTGCTGTTGATGAAGTCTGGCCATAGGTGACGTACAGCACCGCGCCTATGTAGTGTGTGACTGCTCGGTTACCGTGCACCATGGGGAACCATATCCATACCCCGTCATCGATTGGGCGTGACCGTCCTTATTATTTTGTTTACATACTGAGCTGTAATTTTTGGTGTGCCTTGTGAATGAAAACGCTGATGTAAGCTTACCCATTACTACACAAAAGCTCATCATCGAATGTAACATTTTATTCTGGTAAAAAGTCCAGATTTCAAATGGGGGCACCGGGGGCGGCGGCACGGACATCAGTTGGGGGGGGGGGGGCACGTGCTCCCCCCCCCCTTAGTTATGCCACTGCTTAAGTTCCACAAGTAACTTTCGATTGAGTTTTGATTCTGAAATTTACCGGTCGACGGGCCAACTATATGGACCTTAAAAGGCGTATCTAATTGCGCAACTTTACTTAGGCCTATACTGCTCAGTGAAAACAGAAGTAAGATTGAAGTGGCAGACATGCCTATGGTCATAACAGCTGCTCTAAAGTGTTTGATAAAATATTTGTCAATCCGTGAAATTATTTAGGCCCAATTCAACATTTTAAACAGTTCCACTTTTTGTGTGCTTTGTGTATACAAGACAGGATGTCAGACACTCATCGAAAGTCTTCGAAATGCATTCATCTGTTAATTATTAGAAACCAATTTTTTGGGTGAACACAGAAAAATTGACTGGAGCGGGATTTGAACCTGCGACCACCGGTTTAACGTACCGACGCTCTACCATCTGAACTATCCAGCCCTAATGTTGGCGGTCTCCCTATTTTGTCAATATCTTTGCTCGGGTGCCAATTATTGGTTAAATTATTTGTTAACATTTTTTATTAGGGTGTATGTTTTTTGTTTTGCTTGCATTTAAAAAAAAAAACAAAAAACAAAAAACAGATTTGTGTATATGAACATGTTCTGATTATTCTGACGGGAACTTGAGTCAGAAGCACCCATTCGATCAACTTCTCACGGGTCATAAATTGAATATTTTTGGGTGTGAGCTACTTTCTTTCAACACTGGATTTTATTTGTCAAGCATTTTTGGGGGAAATGTTGTAGAGTGTTCTCAGGCTTCACCCTTGGTATAATAGGCCCTATATTATTCCCCCTGTGTTGCAGGTTTGGTGGGTTTGCGCCTGATAGGGTTTGTAGAAAATAAGAGCAACTTTGTATTCTGGTGAAGAGCAATTTATACATTGGTATGATAAAATGAACAGAGTAAATCGTGCTTAAGTCATGCATTGGTAACAAGAAAAGCATAAATGTTCACAGATTTACATATACTTTACATGGTATAAAGATAATGATGGTAGAAAAATTTCCTTGAAATAGATCTGCCTAAAGTGTTTTAAATTATCGATTTTAAATAATAAATGAAATAAGATCGAAAATTAGTTTTCGTCTCAGTGAGACGAAAACTCTGCCTATAGGAATGCGTACAAAAGTGCTGAATGCATTCTTACTGTTTTTTTCGCAAATGAAACAACGAAATGAGCTGAAATGTTCACAAGTTGGTTTTATTACATATATCTTGATTTGAGCAAAGAATGGAAGCATTTACAGTCAGTTTACCCAATGTTGAGCTGGGGCTGTAAGCCACCCACATCGGCATCTCCCAATAAGGGGAGGGTTGGGCAAGAGGTGATCAATGACGGGTTTTGGTTATCCCTAGTGAACCTGGAAATTATGATATTATCCATGTCACGAATTGAACTCCTACAGTCGCATGATTTGGATTATTATTCAGTTTGGTCTTGCAGTCAGTGCTCCGAGGGAATGGATCAATATTGTAGGTCCTATATGGAATGAGATCTCAGCCTTAGACATATGGGCTAGGCCCTACCCTCATACCGGGGTGCGTTCATTCCAACGTGAAACCCCCACCACGCTTCCCGTGTTCCCAGCCCATTTTCAGAAATTTCAGGGACACCCTGATGTGCGATTGATGTTCATAGTTCTGAATTAGAACGTCATTATTTTTTTTTAGAAAACTAAACGTGCAAACTGTTTTGTAATGTAATTTTCTAGTGACTTTCTGTTGTCATTATCCTGCAATAAAGAGTTACAAAGACACCAACACGGAGGAATGCAAAAGATGCACAAAGTGTGGAGAACACACACACACCCATGCCAATATTGACTAACGGGTGATAAATATGGCATACGGCAAACATGTTTACAAAATCATTTCATACATTTTTATTGTTGCTGGCTATTTATTAACAATACAAACTTTAGTTATACTCGACAGACATGAGTTTTTGCTTCTTCTTTTCTGTTAGCGGTGTACTTACCTTGAACAATAATGTGGCAAGAAACATGGATATTCCCAGAAAGATCTTGAAGCATGTGGCCGAGGCCACCACCGGTGATCTACCGGGCGCCATGCCCGCAAAAACGGCGCACCGACCCTTACCGATAGACGTTTTAAAAGATGGTCAAATCACTCCAACTTGTAAACGAGTTTTATCCCTCAAAAAAATAAATAATGATCGACTTTGTTTTTCACTCCGATCAGCTTTGTTTTTTCCTCTTGAGAAAAAACTGACATGTAACGTTTTTGCTCACTTTTTTCTACCGCAACTGAAACTCAAGAAAAAAATAGTCATGCGTCGTTTCCCTATATGGAAAACGCCCAAATGGAATAAAATACGACGGTGTTTTTGCAAACCCGTTTTTCCGTCTCTCTTTTTTACAAAGGCAAGTTTACACGCACTGTATCACTGCTTTAGAATTGTATACTGCTGATAAAAGGGCGCAGCCTTCACCATGCATGAATAGATCCCCAATACACAACAGGTCTCTTTCTAATAACAATACATTTCTATGGAGGTAAAAAAAAAAGTGGGACAAAAACTTAATACTGTAGGGGAATGACTAAGAACCAGTGAAATTATTATAATGGAGGTGTGCAAAAGAAAGGAGACTGTACAAAGCAGCACTGACGGGACAATTTTTAAATCGTATTTCAGGAAAGTTCTTGTTGCCCCTCGTATATACGACAGCCCTTGGGTGATCTCTATATTATAATAGACTGACGAATAAGTCCCCAAGGTTCAAGATGGTCCAAGATGAAGATTCGAAGACTCCTGTGCCCATAATATTGACTTCCTCAATTCACTGAAAATCATAATATACAAATTTTGATGTATAAAAGAACTACAAAAGTTTGCATTCCTTGCATTTTTGGTGTTATGGTACCAAACTGTATACGCTTGACTTATGAAATAGTGACCCCTGCCGACCCCTGGTAAGCCTTCCGTGAATGATATGTTGTGATTTAAAGTGTAATAAATTTCACACCATTTTACTATTAATTTTTTCAAATTTAGAAAGTGTAATGTGATGATGTTTTAATGTCATAATGTTTTAACCCATCATGGGCTTGCATATAGTTTGACCTTCTGAAAGGAAAAAATGTTTGTGATTGAATTCGTGTACAACCCGCATGACTGCACTTATTGCAAGGGTAATAAAGTTCACCAACACATCGCCCCATTCCAGTGGCGTAACCAGGGGGTGGGACGCCAGAACCCTTGCCCCTCGTGTCCCCCTTGCCCCCGTGCAATCCCCCTCCCCACCCCTACCCCCCCCCCCCACGGCACCACCACATACCCCCCCCCCCAAAAAAAAAAAAAAAAAAATCCACCGACACATTACATATTTACCAATAACTGACATTACAGTAATTAGAGATAATTAGAGATAAAAAAGTTATTAACGATTACATTTCGCAAAAGCTCGCGTTAAGTAGTTCCAGTTTTAGTATCACGGGCTCCCTCTATGGTTGATCCCTGGCATAATATTAAAGAACGGGAGGACTTGAACATCTCTATTTAAACTGCAGCGACAAGCAAGAGTATTAGCGCCCTCAATCGTCTTTGTAGTTTTGCAGCCAAGCCAAGTTGACGAAACAGTGCATTTGTTCATGGAAACGGTCCTAGGTACGTGTGTACAGTATAGGCATACTGTGTACGCGTTAGCAGCACACAATCACATGTAAAATGTCGCCCTCCTGCATTTTACTTTCGAATCTATGTTTTGGACAATTGTCTAAGTTTATTTGCGATAAATACTTGGATTTAAGGGATATTATATACACTCAGAAAGTTGGTAAATTTTATTCAATATGAATGACCAAGAAAAATAATTAAATAAAAGGACCCAAAATTTCAACACTTTTGGGTCGGTCTGTGGAGGGCAACTCAACAATTTTTTTTAGGCCTAAGGTTACATAATTTAATGTCTGTTTTCTTGGGTGGTGGAAGGCCAAAGTGAATAAATTTTGACTTACATATACATGTATGAAGAATATGCAAAGAGCACACTGATGCAGCTGAACGTCTACAGGCAACTTGAAAGTTATCACCATACAGCAAACACCCAACACATGCCTAATCACTACGATGTCCTAGAAGAGAGTGTGACCAATGGAGGGTGTGGCACACACTTATTACACATGCAGTGGAAATGTACAGTACTTTATAAGAAAGAACGAAATTATGCTGACCAGCATCTCAGATTTCTTCAAAGAAAATTGTTACCACAAAAGAGTGGTAGAGTTCAACAAGAATGAGGGGATGGCTGAAGGGTCATTCAGAAGAGACCGGCCTAGTTCTTACATTGTCTGAAGAACATAACAAAAAGATTCTTCGATGTAGCTCTCATTCTCAGCTCTGGTATGTCATCAATGACAAGAATTTAGATGCACACGTACCTAATGTAAATTACAGGTATTTAAGGATAAGAGTACACAGCCTTCACAAAGAATAGACAATGCACCTCTCACTGGTTCTTTATCCTGATTGGCTGAAACACGGTCACGTGGGGTGAACTAATATAGCCTAGTGCATGAAATCTGCACAATCGGGCCTGTGAGTGACCAGGAGAGGGTCCTATTTCCCTCGGCCTTCGGCCTCGGGGAAATAGGACCCTCTCCTGGTCACTCACAGGCCCTCGGGTTGCATAGACGTGCACTATTTCCCTCATTGCCAGTCCATATGTGTATAATATACAACACAATCATAAAAGACAAACAATATACAGTTACATTCAAAACATGCGATTTTTACTTTTTTTTACCACCACTCGGAAGTCATCACAACTACCGATGCCATCTACAAAGCCAACCCAGATTATTATTGTGCACACCTCCACTTGCCAATGACGTGCACCATTGAAGTGGACGAAGCCACCAACTACATCCTGACTTTGACACCAGGAACTCTTCAAACTAACTGACTTTAATATGTCAAACCAGACCTTTTAGGTTAAATACTGTTTGAATGATCACACACACACACAAAACATTTTAACACCCCCATGAGAAACAAATTTCACACCCAAACTAAAGAACAGCAAACTTGATCATAATCTATCTAGTAATCATGGCATGACAGCATCGTGAAGGCACTCTTACAGCAAACCATGCTCAATCATGCAACAACAAAAATGATTGTCACCATCTACTTGATGTCATTTTACGATCAAACTCAGTTAATTGACCTACTTAAATCAACTTGTTCTCGTATACATTCCCAATCAGTTAGTTGATCTGTACTTAAATCCACTTGATGTCATTTACGATCAAACCGGAAGTAGCTCCTCATTTAAAGTGGTAAGAGGCAAGGAACATGATACTTTAACGAAATATTATCAAGGTAAGGGAAGGTCTTTCTTTGTGACACATTAAGTGACCTTTGTGACCTCTTATTCCGGTCAAACTGGAAGTAGCTCCTCATTTAAATACGGTAAGAGCTAGGAACATGATTCTTTCACCAAGGTTAGGAAAGGTCCCTCTCTGTTGTACATCTCTGAAACTACATAATCCATTTTCACAATCTATACGCCATATGAAAGGGCTTAAAGTACTCAAGTTCACAAAGTTATGAGACCTGATTTGATCTATAGTTTCCTGTCAAGACCGGAAGTCCAAATTAAATATTATATTATAAAGCACAATTTCACGTTTTTAGGTCCGTTTTTAGATATTTAAGTTGATTTAACTTTATATACATCAAATAACAACTTTGACTACCATAATTCCGAACACCTTGTTTTTGTGATGTCACAAAAACTTAAGTCTAGTTAGATATTAAATTTGTATCAGGGATACAGAATATTATTTGTGTTTTACCCACACACCAATGTGTGTTAAGCGCTGTACTTTCAGTACTTTTCCTCCCAAGTCATGTGAAACTAAAAGTTCTGTTCGAATCCCACCCGAGTAATATCCCAAGGATTTTTTCACAGGACCCAGGAAAGGACCGAATATAGTGCTTAACACACATCGATGTATGAGTAAAAAAAAACATTTTATATTGTACAAACCTGTGTTTACTTTCGTAAAACATGATCATAGCAAAAACTGTCTTCAGCAAAATATGTTTAATTTCTCTATAGTAATAAAATACAATTGATTGCAGACTCTAGCAGTTAGAGCTATGTTGACTTTGCAAGTCTTTCCAAATCCGAGTCATTTCCGTCGGTGGAATCTTGTGTGCAGTTATCAACTGCCGATAAGTGCAATACGAGTAGGGGGTGCGCCAATTCTGAAAGTATTTGTGTCTCTTTGGGACGATTTTTAAGGATTTTAAGCATATCGCCACAAAAACATCTTCAATGTAAAAGAAACCAGTATCCAACGACTTCTTGTAGACTTTTCCTGCTATGTCCGCCGACAGGACATAACCCGTTCCTGAGAGAAATGGTGGGTATATGTTCCCAGGGTACGTTTCCTTCGGCATGAACCATTTGCTCTCCGGGTCTCTGTTGGGTCTTGAAATGATAAGAGCTCCAAAAGCAAGGTTCGTTTTAGGCGTACCAGATTTGGACAGGTAAGTGACAAGATTGGCGTAGCCGACGTACACATCATCATCTGTCTTCATGAAATAAGATGCATGTGAGCAACGAGAACTGAACCACTTCATCCCCATCACGGTCTTCAAAGTCAAGTTATTGTAAGAATCAACAAAATCTTCTTGAAGGACATCATGGTGTTGTTTGCTCTCTTCCTCAATCAGTTTCTGAAGTCCGGCATATTTGGTGTAACCTAGGAGAAACAGTGTCACAATTTTCTTCCCGTTGATCTCCTTTTGGCTGCCCCATGTCTCACGGATAGTTTGACGCTGCTCAACATTTCTGTGAGTCGTAGTGATGAGAACAACTAAGAAAGTCTCCGTGGGTTTCCCATGGTCATTATAACAAGCCCTCGGCTCATCAATAATCAACTGATAATTATGGGGATTAACGTGAGCTACGTTATCCACCTCAGCTATTGGTGTTTCAACTTTAGGATGGTTCAAATCCTTATTGCTAGGCCTGGTATGCACCACAGTAGGGTTTTGTTTTAATGTATTGATAGAGTCTGCTATAACAGGCGGGCGGCTAGCAGTAAGCTTAGTCGTCTCAGGCACAGTTCCATTCGATGTATTCTTAAAGTTGACAAATTCATCCTCAGCTTTACTCTTGTTAACGTTCTTTTCAGCTGTTGGTCCCCCACTTCCATGTCTTAAAATGTCACTTTGTTTACTATGTTGGCTTGTCTCCACATCAATGGAACTTCGTCCAAAGAAAAATGTGGATCTTCCTGAGAAGAACACGAAGCCTAATAAGTTGAGAGTTGCTATATAGCTTAAGATCAAGAGGTTTCTTATATAGTAATGCATCTTGAAGATCAGATCTATAACAGAAGAGTTGTTTCATATCTCAATAGAGTTATCCGAAAGACTATCACCATACAGTCTCTGTGGCCCCGTGTTAACCTGTACAGGAGATTTAAAAAAAAAAAACACAAATTTTAGATGAGGTACAATGAATGTTTAGGAAAAACCTGCAATCTGATTTGAACAGACAAAGCCTCCAGTAATTATGATAAACAGTTGAAACAGTGCTTAATACCAAAACAAAATATGTTGATGGCCGCTTACTGAGCAACTCAGAAGTGTGCATCTTAACCTCCCGGGACATCCTGCATAGCACGTCATTTTCTGTGCATGGACGATGTCTTCTACCCTCATAAAGTACAAATTCATCTCATACATTTTATATTGTTGCTGGTTATTTATTAAAAAATACAGACTTTAGTTTTACTCGACAGACATGAGTTTTTGCTTCTTTTTTCTATTAGCGGTGTACTTACCTTGAACAATAATGCGGCAAGAAACATGGATATTCCCAGAAAAATCTTGAAACGTGTGGCCGAGGCCACCACCGGTGATCTACCGGGCGCCATGCCCGCAAAACGGCGCACCGACCCTTGCTGGTAGACGTTTTAAAAGGTGGTCAAATCACTCCAACTTTAGAGTTTTATCCCTCAAAAAATAAATAATGATCGACTTTGTTTTTCCTCTTGAGAAAAACTTACATGTAACGTTGTTGCTCACTTTTTTTCTACCGCAACTGAAACGCAAGAAAAAAATAGTCGTGCGTCGTTTCCCTATATGGAAAACGTCCAAATGGAATAAAATACGACGGTGTTTTTGCAAACCCGTTTTTCCGTCTCTCTTTTTTACAAAGGCAAGTTTACACGCACTGTAATCACTGCTTTAGAATTATTGCTGATAAAAGGGCACAACCTTAACCATGCATGAATAGATCCCCAATACACAACAGGTCTCTTTCTAATAACAGTACATTTCTATAGAGGTTAAAAAAAAGTGGTACAAAAAGTTAATATTGTAGGGGAATGACTAAGAACCAGTGAAATTATCATAATGGAGTTGTACAAAAAGAAAGGAGACTGTACAAAGTAGCACTGAACAATTTTTAAATTGTATTTCAGGAAAGTTCTTGTTGCCCCTCGTGACAGCCCTTGGGTGATCTCTATATTATAATAGACTGACATGATCGACGAATAAGTCCCCAAGGTTTGAACCTTTTTTCTAGATGGTCCAAGATGAAAATATCCAGATTCGAGGACTCCTGTGCCCATAATATATTGACTTCCTCAATTCACTGAAAATCATAATAAGGCAAATTTTGGTGTAAAACTACAAAAGTTTGCATCCCCTTGCATTTCTTGTGTTATGGTACCCAACTGTATACGCTTGACTTATGAAATAGTGACCCCTGGTAAGCCTTCCGTGAATGATATGTTGATGATTTGGAGTGTAATAAATTTCACACAATTTTGTTATTAAGTTGTTTTAACTTAAATAGTGTAATGTAGTGTTACAATGTTTTAACCCATTATGGGCTTGCATATAGTTTTACCTTCTATAAAAAGAAAACATTTTTGTGATTTAATTCGTGTACAACCCGCATGACTGCACTTATAAAGTTCACCAACACATCACCCCAATCCAGTTGCGTAACCAGGGGGTGGGACCCCAGAACCCTTGCCCATTGCCCCTTCCCCTCGTGTCCCCCCCTCTTGAAAGCCCCCTCCCCCACCCCACCCCCACCCCACATAAAAAAAACTTCTACCGACACATTTACCAATAACTGGCACTACAGTAATTAGAGATAATTAGAGATAAAAAAGTTATTAATGATGACATTTCACAAAAGCTCGCGGAAAGTAGTTCCAGTATCACGCGCTCCCTCTAACAAGAACGGGAGGACTTGAACACCTCTATTTAAATTGCAGCTCTGAGAGCACCGACAGAGTCGTATAATACGCACAGACATGGTTCTTTATGTCTGTGTATATACGGCTCTGAGCCGACAAGTTGAAGCGCCCTCAATCGTCTTTGTAGTTTTTTGCAGCCTAGCCAAGTTCCCGAAACAGTACCAACGGTCGGAGGGGTTAAAAATGAGTAAGATTTTGTTTGTTTCAGTTGTGTGTTCATAAAGTAAAGCTTAGTAAACAAACTTGTGCGAATGCGGGTTTGAATCATGGACCAAAGAGCACAATGTTAAAGCCAGCATTAGTATTGTTTGAATAACTACATTGTCTGATCTTGTCACCGTTGGCGTTGGTCAGTTCGGACTGTCAGTGTCATTTGACAGTGTTGTGACTTGTGGGAAAAATTCCCAAATCCGACTGCCACTCTCTAAGGGAATTTTATATATGTTTTTTTAGTGGATAATGTAGTTTATTTCCCTTTTTTAATATTCCTCTCGAGGAATTGGTAGCTAAAACGCTAATTATTGACCATTAAAAGGAAAATTTAAGCAGACATTATATTATAATACTAGTAATAGCACGGCCAGAACTCTCAGACTCAGTCTCATGCACTCATGACATAATGTAGACCCAGTAACTGGGGCAACTGTACTCTTTTTTGAGATTTTGACATTATCGGTCGTACTAGCGCCCCAGGGAGATCTTGGAAATGATTAGCTAATCGGCGATTTGCTACGATTTTCCGCACAAAATTGCCCAATATTACAACAAGGACATGACAAAATAGCTGGAAAATCGCCTACTGGCTTCTCAAAAGATCAAAGATAAAATAATTGACATTTAATAGTACTAAAGATAACTTTTCTGTCCTCAAAATTGATTTTTACGGGGGGGGGGGGGGGGTAAAACCTTGCAGCATGTTACTGTTTAGGCCTGATTTTTGCACTTTGCATCTTCAACGGCTGTTTCGTTTGATTTCAAAAGACGTATAAACACTCAACGGATAGCCTGTTCACTGATGCCCTGAGTTACATATTGTTTTAACACAGTCAACGCAGGATACCAGCTGTGCCAAGGACCTAGACCCAGTAACTGGGGCGCTGTACTCCTTTTTTGAGATTATGGCATTATCGGTTGTACTAGCGCCCCAGTCCTGTATATGTGTGGGCGCTCTGACGAAGCGTATTTTTTACGAATCCGACATCAACTACTATTTCCTAACAAAAGTACAAATTGGCGATTACAGAATAACCCCCGCATATTGATCGATAATCAGCAAATAATCAGCTCCATTTGTCGTATTTGTGTGGGTGAAACAAAGCGTTGCATGGTGAGTGCATACTTTGTGTACACTCAAAAACAAAATGTCCAGGCGGCTTTGTTCATGCAAAAATACAAAACTCATATCACCAGTTGGGTGGCTCAGAAAATAATGGCGTGTATACACGCCATCCGGCAGCAACTGGTTAACTAGATACAAATGGATTACAAGTGTACCAATTTAACCACAGATTGATGATTTGGAACTTGCATTGTGTGATGAAGTGCCTTTTATGTGCAAATAAGACATTTTTTGCAGCAGTTTTCAGTGGCGTGCGGGCGATGGACACACAAATCTATAACTTTCATTTTTATGGTCTAACATATATGTTATCACTCACAAAACTCTTATGAAAAATGTACACGGTGACACAAACATTTCAATGAAGTCTGATCACGTAAACAAAATCAGTCATAATTCCAACAAATCTACTCAGCACCTGTATGATTTGTTTCAATTTTAAACGGGTTGAAGTACGTATAGTAGCCACAACATTGTAAATAACCAATAACGCCATGCACAATAGCAGTTTCAGATAATGCTACTTGTACACTGATGTGTGATCATTTCTTTTTATAAACTTAGCTGAAACTGTCAGAGCTTTTGTTTTTCTAGTGATCACCCGAACTTACACCATATCTTTAAAATTTTGTATTTATTTTATTTTCTATCTAGGTCAATGATGAGTGGTAACCAACTATATGTATAACTTTCAGTACAGAAAACGACCTTGGATCGTCTCTCAAGAGTGACGCTTGGCGTTGGGATACACCAGACTGAATATGGAATTGGTGGGGCCTTCGGAGATGAACATGGATGCATCTGTTAAAATCTCCATGGACAATTTAACAGGAATCACTGGCCATGAAATGGCCTTCTCTGATGCGTACACTAGTGGAAACATGTCCCCTTCAGAGTGTGCACCTACAGCAAGTCTATACATTCATGATGATACTGCCCATCAAGAAGACTTGAAAGACCCTGTTGTTGCGAGTCAGGCAGATACTGCAGTAAACGATTGTGCTGATCAAAGTGTGTTCAAGACCACCGTGTCAATTGGAGTACAGGTAAACCTATGCTGTTGTTCAAACCCAATGTGCACTCCCTCCGCTGGTGCCATAAAGCAGGATGCAGACATTAGTATATTAACTCCAGCCACGGATTTTAAAACTGAAACCGTCGATGACCATGTCAAAGGTCATACTGGAGAGGACCAACCTAACAGTACACAGTCTGAAGCTGTAGAGGATTTACTCCTGATTGCCACCCAGAAAGTGTTCGTGAAGCACAGTCCGAAAGAAGCAAAACGAAAGGATAAGAAAAGACGCAAGGCTGAGAAGGCCTCGCGGAAGCCAAAGCAGCAGAAGGTTTTGACTCGCCGTAGCACCAAATCCACTCTTGAACGCCGCTACCTGTGTGAAGGTTGTGGGATAAGATTTGTACACAAGGCAACCTATGATCGCCACTTACTAGAGCTACGAGGCAAAGCGTCAGATCACAAGTGTGCCAACTGTGATGCCACATTCAGTTTTTTGTGTAAGCTGAAGCAGCACATTGCAGCCAAGCATCCGGAACTCACATCCTCTCCAGCACGTGAGCGCCCCGTCATCTGCCACATATGCGGTATACAGCTACAGACCAGTATCAGCATGAACAAACACATGCGAATCCATGACGGCGACAAGCCATTCCTCTGCAAATATTGCCCCAAGGCCTTCAGATGGCACACCGGGCTGGAGTACCATGAGCGCATCCACACTGGTGAACGCCCATTTAAATGCCCCAATTGCCCCAAAGCTTT
This sequence comes from Marthasterias glacialis, assembly GCA_911728455.2. Taxonomy (NCBI): domain Eukaryota; kingdom Metazoa; phylum Echinodermata; class Asteroidea; order Forcipulatida; family Asteriidae; genus Marthasterias; species Marthasterias glacialis. Next base: position 5,074,461 of record OU452223.1, read on the forward strand.
CACAAATCCTTCAGACATGGCCAGGCACCAGACTGTTCACACCGGTAAAAAGCCCCATCTGTGCCATCAATGCGGTAAAGGGTTCACCCAAAGTGGTACCCTGAATTCCCATATCAAAAGTAAACACATGCAGCTGGCTAGTCCACTCTCTCGGCAGACAACAGATTTTTGTAATACCACTAGCACAGATGCGCTAACGATTTCCTCGGATCCCAAAGCAGCAGACGTACACATGTGTCATCTCTGCGGGAGGTATTTCCTGAAGGAACATTTACTAGAGGCACACATCAGGAAGAGCCATCAGCAGCAGCTGATTCCAAACCCAGCCATAGAGGGCAGCATGCGTTGCAGTACCCTCGAGGATATGAAACTTCAGCTGGCGTCGTGCAATCCGATGAATCAAAACCCAGGGTTCAACTTGCCAACGTGTATACCAACTGAGAGAGAGATTGCCGAGGTTGTAGTTAACATGCTGGCTCCATGATTTGTACTGCATTCAAAAACACTTTTGTAAAGATCCAGAAAGAAGGTCATGAAATATTTACAGATGTACATGATGTATCAGATGTACATTTTTGTCAGACACATGTACATGTATGAATACATCTTCACAAAGGTTCACTGACAAATGTTTTCTGAAAATTCAAATCTGTGCCAAGAATGGCCTCAAAGCATCTGCACGTGTGAACATAGACTAGTGCTCTGGGCTAAATTTCATGGCACTGCTCACTGGGGATTTCTGCACTTGCACCCCATAGAATCACATGCCTTACAAGGCGCTGTAAACACAGAATAGACCGATCCATGAAGCCACACCCACTAAACACATTGACCAATCACAGCATTGGTTGCATCATCACTGTACACCTGGACAGCACAATGTGCATCTCTTCAGTGCCACACTGCACGACATGAACGCGAGCGCTGTAAGTGCGCGCACACATGTTTACATTTTCCAATAGCTTTTTTATTGTGTCGGACTTTTGTCGGACTTTCCGTGATGTAGCCAAGGCTGTGATTGGTCAACACGTTAGGAGGTGGGGCTTAATGGATCAGTCTATTCTGTGGCAAGCAGTGGCAAGCAGTGGCAAGAAATTGGGCGCCGGTGAAGTTGTAGCTCTACAAATCGCTGTGTGCCAGGAAGAAGAGCGTTGGGCTCTACGTCCCTTCTTCCAGGCGCACAGAGTTTTTTTCCCAGTAATCTATTGTACATGTGTGACAAAAGGCTGTAAGCAATAAAACGTCATTACATTTTTATTGCTAGAATACACCCCCAATGACATGTTTGTAAATTTCCATTCAGAATTTTAATCATCCAATAGTGGCTTATCTATGGCAAAAAATTTATCAAACTTTCACGCCCAGTTTTCGTGATACACAATTTTGCAGATTAATTGCTTACGCCCTTTCTTGTTTACACTTGCATTCATGCACTGCCCGTGTGTCAAACAATAACTATCAATCAAGCATAATCATTCATGGTACTACACTGCCAGTCCAAATTTTTACTGATTGAGACTAAAAAGGATTGCATTCAGTTCTGTTGGGTTCGTGTGCACCCAAAGAGGTTTTGTGATGTGGTTATCTTGTTGCAAAAAGATGCTCCATGGCCGGTGAATGTTATGTTGAAGTCATGTTTTGTTGTGGGCAGTGCGTATTTGAGTAAGACATGCAGGGGGGTGTTTACTGTCCATCGTGCTGAACATTTTGTTGTAAGTATTGATCCAATTCACTCGACGTCATCATCACAATAATCTTGGTTGCGCCATTTTGGAAGTCAATATCCCTGTGTGTTGCACAGTGTGGTGTGCATTCTAGGCGACGTGGCATTTACACCCATATCAATTGATTTCCAAAATGGTGAGCGTGGCACAATCGCCGCGTGTGACGTGCGTACAAGGGGTCAATCCTGTTGGTAAGTCATGACCTTTTGGAGCCAGAAGTGCAATGTAAACAAACGGTATCCATACATGTACATGAACATTCGTTACACTGCACTTCCGGCTCCAAAACGTCATCACTGGCCGAGTTAAAAAGGAGCTAATTCGTTGCTTTACTACATTGCACATGTACATTTCTACATTGCACCATTTTTGTGAACAACAATGTTTGTACCGCTTTCTAGACACCTGTTTATTACGTGTATGTACTTGTCATAGGTTTATTGGTAGGAACAATGTTTTATTTGATTAGAGGTCCTTCAAGCACTGTGAACTGAATTGTTTTTATGGGTACGGATAATGGGTGAGTTTTGAGACGTCAGCGGGCGCCCCAGTAAGTGGTCCTTTCCTATTATGAGAACAACAGAAAAGGAACGCTTACTGGGGTGCCTGCTGACATTTCGAAAGTCTCCCATTAACTCTTTCACAATGGAATAAAAAGTACAGCTGGGACGGAATTGTTTAATATTATGTTTATTTTGAGCAGCTGGCAGCGGCTCTCCGGCGTAAGAAGTAATTCACCGAGTCGCTGTGAGCGGCCCGCCGTAGTGAAAGAGTTAAATGGGAAATCGTTGTGAGATGAGGTGATGAATTATAAATATGTACATGTATAGCATTAAGTTAGTATAGCAAAGCACGTTCAGAAACAAATTTATGTCTAGGTCTGTTACAGGGGGAGTAGGATGGACATGATAGAAGAGCCTCCTCACAATGCAAAACAATGTATGCAGTGTACTTGTACACCAGTGAACAATAGTTGTGTTCTCATGCATTCACCTTGTTCACACTGGTATGCATCCACATTCACAGGGGTCTCTAGCATGTCTAGTGTATGATCCACCCAAGTAAACAGCGGGGATCTGATGAGGTTACAGATGCGTAAAAAGCCCATCAAAACATTGGCATGCTTCCCCACATGGATGTTTATGGTTCGCTTTAGATTCTATCAGTTGCTCAGTCTGAAACATTTTAAGATTTTTTTTTAACAATTTTCTCCTGGTACGCCCATGCACAAGATAATGGTGCAGTTTAATAAACCCCAAATTGAGTTAATTAATCCACAACACTATTTTTGACAAGGACACTGGAGAGAAAATCTACATGTAGGTCATATGTGCATGCATAAAATGTACAAAACATGTACACAATGTACTTAAACATGTTACAGGCCAGATACTTCATGGAGGCAGTGGAGGCAATTGCCTTGGTGCCCTTGAAATGTTCCAATAGAAATTTACAATTTCCTCATGGAGGTGCCCTTTATCAAGAAGAAAATACCTTGGTGCCCTTGAAATGTTCCAATAGAAATTTACAATTTCCTCATGGAGGTGCCCTTTATCAAGAAGAAAATGCCTTGGTGCCCTTGCCCTTTCAAGAACGGAGCAACCAGGCCTGATGTTATCAGCTTGAAATGTGAATTGCTCTTCAAGAAACAAAAACCCATCACCCCTCCTGATTAGCACCATATACATGTATGCCAATCCAACGTTATTGTTTTTTTATTGCACAATTGAATATAATTATATGATGTATCCAAGAATTGTTCTATTTAACCATACGGTCCCAAATCTTTCAAAATCATATTCAGGAAGGTGTTTGACTTCATAGGATGGTACTGCAAGCCCAAATATCAGTTGCTTATCATTGGAACGGACACCAATCTTATCTCAGTCGAAACATTTGGGTGTTGAGTTTCCGTAGAGTGGAGAATGTTGGAGGAAATGGGAGGGTCTCTTCCCAAAAGACATTAGTGGGGTTAAAATTAGGAGAATGTGTTTTCAGTTGTGGATTCGGGGTGTTGGTCTCCCACCACCTCAAACACACACACACACACACACACCCACTCACCAGGCAAAGTGATTGAACTTCTACTTATTTGATGGCACATTCGTTCAGTGTGACCACTCAGTCAGGCCTTGAACCTCGCTCTTGAAGGGGCACGGCAATTTTCCTCCGGTAAGGGGCACTTCTATGAGGAAAATGTAAATTTGTATTGGAACTTTGCGAAGGGCACCATCAGCAAAAGCACAGGGCACCACGGCAATTGCTGTGGGTGCTGTGGGTTAATTTGAGGCCTGCTGGGCACCCTAAGCGTGTTCCCTGACCCTGCCTGTCTCCATTTACCCTTGTTTTTTTAATTGTGTTTGGTTTTCTGACATTTTTTTAGTAGAATTCTGTATAATTTTTCGAATTTTCTTGGTGAAATAATTTGTTAAGCCTAAGGATAAAGTAACGTCTTTCTCACACTAATTTAGTCGGATAAAATGATTGTAGTAGAAACCAATTACATGTTTCAAGAACCGTATTGGCCCATGAACAATGAACACTAAACAATAACATTGTTGGCACTCCAAGATTAGGTACAGCAATATTTGTCATTAGGACCACATAAAAACATGTACCTCAAGGTTGCTTTGTAAATTTTTAATGGTTTGAATATTTTATGGACAGGGAACTATAGTGGTTTCCATCTCATTACTATGTATTATAATCTTTCCTAAAAAGGATCCCCATACATGTGTATAAATGTACAAACTTAAAGTCTTACCATGGAGGCAGTGCCTCGATGGTCTTACTAAACCCAACACGTATGTAAATGCGACAAGGTGTTGATGTCCTCATCTGCAGAGGGCATATCCACCTCTGTTTCGGTGATAACTACAATGCAGTTTTGGGTTTTGTGGTGTGGGACTGTGTTCCAGGGGAGACTTTTGAGATGCTGGCGGCAGCAGACACAACGGTCCTTTTTGACAGTTCTGAGTGTGCCCGCGTAAATGCTCAGTATTGCGCGCGTAGATGCTCAGTATTGCGCGCGTGGTTCTGAGCATGTGTACTTGTGAGATCTGTGAAAAAGGACCGTCCAAAAGTTTCTCATTCTCCAGGGTACAAGTGAAAAACTGTCAAGTTTTAAGGGTCTTTGTTTAAAGACAAATAAAGGATTGGTAATTATTTAAAAAAAGAAAAGAAAAAAAAGGACTTATTTAAAAAATTATTTTAAATTTCAAACTGAAAAATAAATTTCAGTTTGAAAGTCCATACCAGTACCAATCCTCCAGATAAGTATTTAAATACTGTCAACAGAATAGTATTTGAAGACCTTAAATTTACTGTTGCTTATTTTGATTGCCACAGTCAGAACAAGCCCAGTACAAAATCCCTGACAAAACATACACATTTTTTTCTTTCTTTCTTTCTTTTGGTGGTCATCGAATTTGATAAGAAAAAATCACAGGTTTGTTGTTTGGTGTGTATGTATATTTGGGAGTCAATTTGCTCCCCCAATAAAACAAAAAAACATTGGTGTAGTTTCAAATAACAAGCTGAAATATTGCAGTTATTGGCTTTGAGTTTATCTTGTCTATTCGAAGGTAATAGTTTCATCCTGTTTTTTTGTTTCAAAGCTTGACTCTGTCTCTAATGTACAAAGTTGAAAACTTTTCTTACTACAAATTTATTTAAGAATAAACATAGAACTACTTTAGGATGTAATTAATTTTTCTATCCGTTTGGTATAAATTGTAAATTTGACTCTATCAAACATTAAACAATGCATCAATTTAGGTTGGTGACAAATCTACTTGTGATAACGAAAGTGTGTGGAGAGTCTTGGGTTTGTTGCAGGTCAGCCCTGGAAAGTTATGACAATTATGGGCGTGAGGGGCGCACGCCCCCCCTATTTTTCCTTCCGAAAAAAAAGTTAAGATATCATCCCGCCCACTTGCAATGAGAAATAAACTTAAGACATCCAATCATCATTTGCTGCTTGATCGGTAAATTTCACGCCCCACCGTTTGGAAAATCCTGGATCAACCCCTGGAGACAAGCTAAAGAGGCTGCTAGATGATACCCTTACAACCAATACTCTATTTTGTATTGGTGTTTGGGGCAGCCAACTGATGTGTCATGGTCATGCCTCCATCATCTGGCCTGATAAAGGTCATCTTGGAGGACATGGTGAGATGGGATGAGGGTGATGGGGAAACGGAGCCGATGGGCTGTTGGAAACCAGGATGGTCAGAGGAGGCTGTGAAATGACAGTTCATGCTGATGGTTACGGTAATGTGAAAATAATTCAACTCTTCTGTTACAGTGTCCATTACTTCTTAAACTTCGCTAAATAAACACGACCGGACCAGAGGATGGACAGGACATATGAGTAAATGCCCCAAAAGGAACTAAAAATGAAAGAAAACGTCTTGAAAAAAAGTGGGAGGGGCAACTATCCATTTAATTTGTATACTGGCCACCCCCACTTAAATCTTTAAATGAAGTGCGCTAAAGATATTTTTTATTCTCTATTTGAACATGAGTCTCCTCTTTGTACCTCTATGATATGAGTAAACATTGCTACTGGCTGGCAGCCAAGACCACCAAAAAAACCAACAATTTTAAAATACAGGAAGACCCTATGGCCAGTCTATTATTAAATACCCGCAGCCAGTTTAGCTGGTATTCCGATACCTCTTTTCGCGATGACGTGTACCATTAGCCGATGCTGAGTATGCGAGTTACCAGCTGTAAAGTGTGTTGTGTGTGATCCAACGACAGCTCTCTTTTAGCCGTCTGCAATGTAAATCGTCAAATATCGGAATAGGCGTGACGAATTTTTGCAGCCAAGGCTCAGAAAAAACTGAAATATGAGCCCGCGCCAGCCGTTGCAAACGTCAGGTAGTTTTGTTCGATGATGTAGCATAAATTCCACGTGCACACCCTGAAAGGTAAGCGTTCGGTATACAGGGAAATTTGCTGGACAAAATGAATGGTTGTGACTGTGAGTATATTACGGATTTGTGTGAGAGAGCAGTTGTGCATGGCGACTGACTGGTTTGCCATTCATGTTTAAGACACGATGACATGTGTGTGTCTGGCCTATTATGAATAAGATGGCGGGTATCAAAGCGAGGGACTAAGCTTGCTCGACACAGTTAAATACATTTGAATAAAAAGTCACTCGTTAGACAGTTGTACCGTGTTTATTGTTGTTTAACTTATTTTATGTCTGTGTGGAACAGACAGACGTGGCTGACTGCACATGACATTGTGTGCCTGTCACACACAAACGTGACATAATTTTTACTTTCAGTCATTATTTCAGTTAACTTTAAAATAGACTGTATAAATGTAGGATGGACACTGGAATAAGTATGTTAACTTGGTAAACTGTAAATTTAGTGTTTATGTTTACACTTACAGACATGACTGAATATTGGATGGAAAAGATGTCAAGTTCGGCCGCCACTTTTTTCATATTCTTTTTTTATGACCCACAATAATGTTATTTACCCAGATTTAATTGTTTTTGTTCATAATGAGTGAAAAGGGGGCAGTTGATTTTGGTGTCTTTTCCTACAAATGCACATTTTACAAGTCCACATTCCTCCACCAAGGTTCAATCGAGTAGTTTCTGAAATGTTTAGCATACGTTATATCACCAGTGACGGTAGATGCACTATGTATTTCTAGTTGAAAGTCAACATTGGCAAGTTGAGTTAGAATTTCATGTATGGTGTACCTAAACAAAAATATTTGCCTGGTATTAAATGAGGGCACACTAGACATCTTGCTCTTGCATGTACCGTAGTCTTACCTCAAAATCCAGGTGTAGAAGTTCAGCAGGCTTTGCCAGATGTGTGACGGTAGATGCCATCTCTGTAAAGAATTGAATGTTAAAAAATGATTTATGCTTTAACTTGGCCAAAAAAATGTGTACTTTGTCTTCATAATTGCAATGGTTCTAATTCCTCTGTAATCTGTTGTATTGTCAGTATATTCGGTTGAATACTACTTTAAGGTCAACCCTTGTTGACCTGCGATCTCGCAATAATTGAAAATCAATTTCATTCAGCTATAAATTCTTGTATTATAATAATTATACATTACCTTGGACATTGTAGATGAAAACCTTGTAGGATTCCATGATCTTGTGTATAATACTGGAGGCTTGATGAGGCGGCACAATTTTACTATTTTTGCCTGGAAGTAAACGTAAGGATTATTTTACCTTTACCGCGGGTTGAGAGCAATACATGCAATTAGTTGAATCAAGGAAGTAGGATAGTTTTTGTTGTTTTCAGGAGGTAATGTAGTTCATCATGGCCTAGTTGTTTTTCTTAACATGTTAATTAATACATTTCTCCATCAATAGCTACACTGTGTTTGGTTGTTTAATTGCATTTGAGAGTCTGATATTGTCTCATTACTTCCATGTGAAAAGCCATAAAAAGCCAATGATCATGACCAAGACGCTTGTCTACTGGGGTATATGAAGACCTTTTATTAATAAAAAGCATTATCCATGAGCTATGGTTGTTGCTGCAAGGACCTGCATTCAAACACAAGACAGATTATATATAAAATGGCGTGTGCCTAGTATGAACATGATGAAAGTCCATACAGTGCACATGTAGAACAATTGCAGAACACAGGTACTCTCTAAAGCCCTTTTCACATTGCAGAGCCAATTCTCAGGAATTAAAACCCCGGGAAATTCCTGGGGATTTTTAACCCTACTCCCAAGCAGGGGTAACTATTTCCCTGGAAATGGTTGTTTCCTGGGAGTTTCCCAGGGTTAGCAATTCAAGTGTGACAAAGTCAACTAAATTTCCCTGGGAAATCTGTCTCGTGTGAAAAGGGCTTAAGTTCAATGGCACAGCTGAATTATATATCATGTAGTTCATGTAAAATGTGGGACAATATCCGAATGGTACAGTACATGGACACATGTGACATTCAATTCCTAATAAATTATACAAACATTTTGTGTTAATGCATACTGAACATTGACTCTCAAAATCAGCGGCATACAAAATAGACCGATCCATAAAGCCCCGCCCCCAAACATATTGACCAAGCACAGCATTGGATGTATCACCACTGTGCATCTGGGCAGCACAGTGTGCGTCTCTCCATTGCCACACGTTAACATTTTCCAATTGGATTTTAACAGACTTTCGGTGGCTTAGCCAATGCTGTGATTGTTCAACATGTAAAGGGGGCGGGGCATAATGGATCGGGCTACTCTAGGCATTTTCTGCAAACTTGATAAGTAAATACAAATCACATGCAAAAGTACCTTCCTGGCTTGATAACAAAGTCTCATACTTGTACAATCCATGATCAAATTAAGAAATGATCATTGACCCTTCTATACAACCGACACCATTCTTAATATCACTCCACTTGTTGCAGTTAATTTAATGTTTACTTACCATGTTTTGCAGGTAATTTTATACACTTGCCACAAATGTTATAGGTATTTATAACCAATAGTAGCAATTTTTAGGCCCTGTACATGTATGTATTTTTTGCAAGAAGTAAAGAGCATCCACTTGCAACAGTTTGCTGGCTCATGGTGGTTATGGTTATGAGTTATGGCTTACTATGTACATTCCCTTGCCAGCTCATTCATTATGATGTTAATAAAGCTACATGTGCTGTACACACAGTAGAACATAGTACAAGTACATCATTATATGGTGTAATGGACAACTGAAGAGCTGTAATGTATGGTGTACATGTGCTTAGTGTATGTGGTCCTTTAGTGTTTTCTGCATTCCAAAAATTCTTCATCTTGGATCTGTTGGAAGAATGAAAAGACTGACTGCCTAATGTACAATGTAATGCATTGCTACAGTGTATATCTGCTGCATTTCAAAAGTTATTGTATGCCTGCACCTCCATCTGGTGCTCGATACGTGGCAGGGTGTACCCTCCCCCCCTCCTATTGTGTCTTCAATATGGGAATCTCAGGAATTCTTTTGAGGATTTTAGGGGGGTGCTTCTGTACAAGATGGGAAGAGTGTGCTAGAGAATGGGGCATTTGGGGGGGGGGGGGCTCCCTCTGCCACATATCGGGCATGATATATGCACCTCAGTGCATTTTTATTTTAATTAAAGAGACTAGAATTAGAAATAGAAAACCCCTGCCTTACTGTGCAGCAGCCATGTGATCTCACATAGGCTAAAAAAAAATCAAACTAATACACCGGACACGTACATTACATTAGATTATACATTATCATGATTGTACGATGTACATATGGGTGTGTAAAATGTAGCATTTGGCCAAAACATTTCCTGAACTATGTTTGAAGTTCCATGTTCCATACACAGTGAACAATGTTCCATACTGGTTGCAGACACATTATCAAGAAGGCGAATCATTTAATGTGAAAGGTCAAATACATGAATGTACTACAAAATGCACGGCTCACATGTTATTATGCATGAATGATGACTACACTGTACAAGTAATACTACATTTGTGTGTGTGTGTGTGTGCAGTTGATGCTCATTCTTCTTCCTCAAAATTGACAACATTTGTTATTTATGCATGAGGGATGTTAGAAGGGAAATTTTTAGAAACTTAACAGTGGCTGAAAGTTCAATGGTTCAAGTCTTTTAAACATTGTTTCCTTTCAACAAATACATTATAAGGAAATACTAATTGAGCGACTTAGGCCACAATAAAACACAGAATGGCCTGTACAGTGTACATGTAGTTTGAACATTCAGATTCTGCATCATTTGAGTGAGAGTAAAGATTAAGGAAATAAAAGTAGACATCAAAGAGTCGGATGAGAATGGCAGCGAGCCAATATCGGAATAAAAATGTGTCAATCCCTACTTCCTTTCTTGACATTAATTGAATTATGACACTTGAGGAACTTCTGCTCTTTGACAGACCAACATTTGAATTCAATCTATGTACTTGTAAATTTGATTTGCAGTAAGCAGGTACCTGGGAAAATGCCTTTCTGTTGATTTTTGTGAAAAAAAAAAATACAAATGTTTTTTACCTTTAATAAAGAGAAGCTATGAGAATTTTTTTCCATATTTTTTTATATTTTTGTATTGTCCTGTTTGATCATAGAGAAAGGACCATGGAAGGAGTTGAACCTACTGGGCTGTAACAATAGAGATCAGTGGGCCGCATGAACCCTCTGTGTAGGTTATGCAATGTGGCATTTTATGCTGGTAAACCGCAGCTTATTTGCGCCCTTAATGTTGAAGAATGCCGTGTAATATTTTCTGACATCATTTTGCTGAAAGATGTTCCTTGATAATGAAGTAAATATTTCGCATCAAATAAGACTTCTTCGCATGTGCAGTCGAGTGTAGTACACCCTGGTTTATAAAGACGCAGGCAAGCACCAAGATTTAGTCGCCAGCTTTCCGTTAATGTTTTGCCTGTTGAAATAGACCAAAGTTCAGGAGAGTTACGCCAAGATTAAGTGAGAATTATGCCTTTCATTTAAATCTACATACTTGCAATTTTCATGGATTTTCTGGTTCGAAAAATGTGCATCTTGCCGGTCATGCATTTTTCTTTTTAACTGTGTTCGTCATTGACGTGACCAACCGTAGCCAACTCCAAACCACAAGTTTTAAGATATGAAAACTTATGTACAGGTGTGCTATCATTCCACATAACTAATGGCGCGGGGTTCTGAGGGCGCCGATTACCCAAGAACCACTGCGGCATACCGCTACAGACAATTGGCCGACTGCTAAGCAGATGTAATTCCGGCGGCCGTAAAAACAGTTGGCATAGGACTGCAGGATATTAGCGGCAGTGATCATGTTTCCTATGAAGTAAGAGCGATGTAACTCCTTCCGTGGTCCTTTCTCTATGGTTTGACGAACCAAAGCTTTTTAACCTTGGAGTCTTGAAAGTTGTCAGAAAGATCTGGATAGAAAAGATGAATTTAATACGTGTCTGAGATATTGTTTGCGTCATATCTCACAAATTGGCAGTGACTGATATATAATGCACAGTACTGTGCATGTACAGTGTATATGTAGCTAGCCTGATGTGTTTTTCATGAGTCAGAATAGTTAAATACAACTTCATATTTTTGATACTAATACATGTACCATGTATGCATCTTCAAGCAAGTTGAGTAACTCTGGAAACTTGCATTGAACACGTACAAGGAATCTGCAGGAGAATTTATAACATATTGGCATTTAGCTCAGTGTGCAAATGTTTTGATACTAACTTGATTGTGTGGTCCAAAACGTTGATAACGAAGCGGCAATAACTTTTGTTGAATTGAGTTGTGCAAGCCCAGTATCTGGGGATGCTTGGCAGGGATTGAACTGTCCATCAAATGGAAAACTGTTTGAAGAAGTCATTTTCTTACAAATGATAAGAGGAGGAAGTTCATGCCTAAATGTTCTTCTGTGGTGTGTGAGGATGGGAACAACAGGGAAGAATAAAAACCATTCTTTTCAACCACATTATTCTCAACAACAAGGTTACTTTAAAATGTTCTGATGCACAATGGGATATATCTGAAATCTTCTCCAAGCTTGATTGATATTAACCAGCCCCAACCCCTCTTCATTTTATTTCTATCCGACAGAAAAACAGTGCGGCCATGCCCCGCATCGGTAGGAAAGGCTGTAAGCCAATCTCAGCCAGAGGTTACGCATCAGCGGGCATCCAGCATCGAATATACATCAAACGAGAGGATGTCCCTCGCTGGAACGTTGTCCGAGAACGATCAGGTTACACAAAGAGCCCTGACTTCATTCACTGGTTGATTGAAGTCGCTGAACAACACCTAAGGTGACAGATAAAATGTCTTTGGTAAAGAATAAAACTGAAGTAAAATTTATCGTCAAGCCACACAATGTTCCTTGAATAAAGACAACGTGCGTAAATCACAATAGTTAGAGCTTACTGGTTCAAAGTTTTTGGGGCATAAAGTTTGCAGATTCTATAATGTATTACTAAATTGTAAACAGTCTTTGCAGGCGCTACGTGCAGACTTGTGCAGGTATTAAAACATTTTCAAATTCAAGTACGTACATGTAAGAGAAGGACTGGTCTCTTACAGTGTGTGAATTATCTGTATTTTTAAAAAAAATTTTTTATGTTAGTCACTTATCACAAGGCACAAGGCCACTCTAGGTGAGGGCTACAAGGAAAAAAGAAAGTAGAAAAAATTAGGGCAGAAGAAAACTGTTGACATTCTGCTTAAATTGATGCTTTTTGGTGCAGGGAAATGCCAGCCTGCAGGGAAATGCGCTGGTACTGCAACTGTAAGCTATAAAAGAACAAACTGTGAATATTTACAGGTTGTTTACTTCTTGAGAGGTTGTTTACTTCTTGAGAACACTAATTGAAAACTTTGACAGTACAAATCTCAAAAATCCATTGGACATTTGCCCTTTGATCCTTTCTGATTTCTACAGTACTCATTTTAAAAATACATCATTTCATTGTATAGGATAAAATCCGAGTACCAAGCAGAGAGTAAGGCAGGCGATGATTCCCACACCAGTGATGAATCCGAGGAGAGTGGCGATGGCGATGACGACGATGATGACGACGACGATGACGATGACGATGACGACGGCGGGGATGATGAGGAGGATGACAATCAAGACAACATCCCTGACGTCAAAGAAACGCCTCCAGATGCACCCATGGATGCCTCGCCCTCACATCCAGACGACCAGAGCCAGAAGCTGGCAGTGAAAGAAGAGGAGCAAATGACCGGAGATGAGGGGTCAAAGGTTCACTGCCGAAGAGGATACACAGCTGTTGCCATCAAGGATGTCGCCCCAGTCATATGCTTCGATGTGAATGCACCTCGCCAGCTGCGACCACGCCTCAAGTTGAAGTTGAAGCCACTCAAGCAGGAGGCTCCAGTGAGTTCTGAATACTTCATAACAAGTGTAATAAACAACTCCATGCAGAGGCTTGGTTCACATAATCATAGACTTGATTCTAATCTATGAATGCGGACCTTATATGTATCCAATTTTTTTAACCCGTTCTTTGCTCACCCCAAACATTGAATGAAATTTACCCAGTCAGTTTCCCTTGTGGTTTATTACTAGACAATAATGTTTATCCACAGAAAATCATTGTGTGAGCTGTTGTATTCAGACTAATACATTATCTTCGCCAGAATTGACTAGAACGGGGCTTAAATGTAGACCTATACCTGTATGCAAGTCTAAACCTGTAATAAACTTGCAATAAAATTTGGAAATACATTCATTCTGACCTCCTAATTTAAAAAAAAAACATTCAGGAAAAACTCACCAATTTATCTTACAGTGAATTTTACCTGGTCTAGTATGTTTTTTGTTCCCAGTCCTCGTTTTGTTAACGAGATTTGATTCTAAACGAACCTTTCTCAAAGAGAAAATTTCCGATGGAAATGTTTTTCAGGGCAACATGTAGCAGTGCTAAACTATTGTTTAACCAAGTTAACTTTTTGCTCAAGAAAGGACAATTCATCTTTACAGTGTATTACAAAGTGTCAACACACATATAATATGTGAAGTATGGGAACATGCCAATCATAAAATGTGTTAATTTTTTTTAGGGAATTTTTATTTCTGGAGGAGATCATGTATGTATTAGTCCGAATATACCAGCCCACATAGTGATATACTATATATTTTTTTTTTTTTTTTTTTTTGGGGGGGACATTAAATTAGGTATTAAACCATACGGGAAACTGACTGGGTAAATTTAATTACATTTTTGGGTTAGCATAGAAAACTTGACGAGAACGGAACTTGAACGTGCGACCTCTGGATTATGGTTGGTGCTCTACCAACTGAGCTATCTAGCCCTATGATGTGAGGGTCTCCCTATTTTGTTTTTATCTTTTTTCCGGGGTACCAGTCAGTTCAATATCTTTGTTTGGGGGGTGCCAGTGAGACTGAAATTAACAAAATAGGGATATTGACAAAATAGGGAGACCACCATCATAGGGCTAGATAGCTCAGTTGGTCGAGTGCTGGCACGTTAATCCAGAGGTCACAGGTTCAAGTCCTTTTCTAGTAAATTTTTCTTTGTTCACCCCACAAAAAATACAAGGTTTACACCAATTTTGCATTCAGAAAATGGGGGTTGCCTTATAAACTGTGTACAAGCCCATTTATGAAAACATTTTAATGAAAGAATTCTAGTAACTTGAGTTTGTTTTGTGCTGTGTTACAGGTGGAAAAGCCCAAAAGAGGCCGTAAGAAATCCCAATTGAGACACCTGAAGAAGCCCCGATTGAAAAAGGAAAGTGAGGGCTACTCCTGTAAGAAATGCTGCCGCATCTTTGGTGATCGACCAGCTCTCCGTCATCACCAAATAGTTCATGCTGTAGATGACCTGACTTGCAGAGACTGCCAGATGACCTTCAATTCAAAGTCTGCTATGTGGGTTCATCGCAAAGTCCAGCACAGTGCCAAGACTCTTGCCTGTGAGCACTGCGACCTGAAATTCTCCCGCAAGTATCAACTAAAAGAGCACATGCGAGGCCACAAAGGGGTGAAGCCCTTTGCCTGTCCAACCTGCAACAAGAAGTTTCGCACCACAGCTCACCTGAGCTCCCACATGGATCTCCACAGCAACTTCCGACGTTACCTGTGCGACCTGTGTGGGCTTACATTCCACAGACGTGACCTGTTGTCCCGTCACATCATCAAACACTCACAGCCAAAGACTTACACTTGTGAGGAATGCGGAAAGGTCTTCGCCTACAAGGTGACATTGCAAGACCACCTGATACGCCACCAGAATGTGAAAGCAGGCAAGACCCCGTACAAGTGTCAGACTTGCTTAAAGGAGTTCTTCACCCCCAAATCATACCAGCACCACATGGGACGACACCGGGGGGAAAAGGTGTTTGCCTGCGACCAGTGCGACAAAAAATTTAAGCAGAAGTTCTATTTGGATCGCCACAAGATTATACATAGAGAGGAGAAGCCCTTCACCTGCAGTAACTGTGGACGTGGGTTCACACAGCACTCCAACATGGCTATTCATATGCGGACTCATACCGGTGAAAAACCGTATCAATGTGATCTCTGTGAGAAGGCTTTTGCCCACAACGTCAGCCTGAAGACGCACAAGAAGACCGCGCACGGCATTGATTTGTGGCAGCATGACAAAACAAAGCCCATCGTTGCACTGGGACGACCGAAAGGCGATTCCAAGAAAAAGTCACCGCCAAAGATTCGACTGAAGTCCCGGGCTGTCGCCGCTGAGATGCAGATCCAATCTGATCTTTACCAGGCTGCAGTTGAATTTGCTCGGGAGAGACTTGCCCCTCTTGCATTCCCTGCAATTCCAGCAATCCCTGCAATTCATGGATCCCCAGGGGAGCAAATGTCGTCTCCCCACAGCCCATCAGACAGTGAGGAGGAGACTCCAAGTCCTGGAAGCTCAACAGTTGATACCCATCCAACTACAGGTATCAAAGCAGTGCTCGACCACCGCTCAGTCCACAACCACCAACAGGTTCATGATCCCCAACAAGCTCACGAGTGCCATTTAACTCGTGACCACCAGCCAACCCCAGACCACCTTTCAGATTCGAATGCAGCATGTGACCAGAATCTCAATCATGATCATCAGCCCGCACATAAGATACACCCTCCTCATGACAACCACCAAGATTTCAGACATCACCCTAACCCCGACATCCACAAGCAGATCCCTTCAGTACCACAGCAATACCAAGAGCATAACCAGTCACAGCAAGAGATGACTGAGCAGCTTACACGAGGGCCTCATCAATTCCATGATCACGAGCAGCCTACTCGTGAAGTTCGTGAGCAGCTGACTCCGATACCACAGCCCTACCCAGAACATTCCACTGTGGAGCAGCAGAATGCAGCAGCAGCGGCAGCAGCAAGCCGATCCCAAACCCCAAATTCATCAGTAAACAGCAGCATCGAACAACCGTTCGCCCACATAATCCACAACCCAGTGATGCACTCCGTTGGTGAGCACCCATTGAGATTGGAGAAGCCAAGTTCCCCCTTCAGTCACATCCTCCACTCCCCGAATGCCCACTCTGAATACCCTTCAAGGCACGAGAAGGTTGAGCAGTGGCACCATCGCAACTCCGAAGCCCTTTCCTGGATGTCCAGGGGCGTGTCACATGCACAGCTCATGCAAGGTCTTAGGGCAGTCACGCCCAACATGATGCATCCAGTATCCCAGGCGTTGGGTATGTTAAACCCAGAAGCCCAGGAGCACGTGAACCTTGTTGGGGGTTACGCCCACTCGGCTTACATCCAGAGGAGTAACTCAACTGGCTCACAGCCTATGCAGCCACCCTCCTGGAGAAGTTAACTGGCAGGCTAAGTACAAAGAATTAAAAACACATTCAAATATTTGGCTGCAACTTGGGAATTTTACTCTTTCGATAATGTCCTGAAAAATAACTGCATATGAAATTTGGTCAATCGATCGTTTGAAATAATCAACTGGTTGAATACAATTATCACTTGAATTAAAATTGTTTTTACAGCCATATATTTAAATGTATCTTTCTGTTAAACACAGTGGATTTTTTCTTTTAAATTTACTTGAATGCATTTTGTTTTCTTTAAGAAGAACACAGTTTGGATTCAGCTCAGTGATATTTGAATCAATCAGGTAACTGAAATTCTGAAAAAGCGGACTTCAGTGAGAATTTGGATAAGGTAAACCTGCAGTGTCGGGCAAACCACTGTCGGCCATATTGTTCAACAGCGTAGATTGATAACAACAGGGTACAGCGGCGGAATAGCAACGGACCTTTACTTCAATGCAGTACCTCCAAATGGTGGGTGAACTGTGTACCCCATGGGACATCTGCAGGGTGCAAAGTTCATCTCACTACCGGGGTACCAAACACGTTTATTGCAAGCAACGCACGTTTGCTGTGATTTCGTTTCTCCGGTGACTAATTAGGGACTATAACGGTTTCACACTGTGCAAGTCTTGCACGTATTGGAACATTAAGCGGACAATTTGGTTTTCCCATCCTTGAAGCAATGTAACGTGGAAACTCAAGGTTCTCCCCAAAATGTTTGAATTCACGCAAGACTTGGCATAGTCTACATAGCTTGGTTAGTTTGTAATTCATGTAGCTAATAATTGACACATTGCAGCCATCTTGGTGAGTTTTCCCTATATGCAGGTATGTTTGTAATGCTTACTGTCAATAATAACGGGCTAGCCTTGTTTTTTCCCCCTCCCCACAGCCCCGGTTTGGTCACGTGGATGTTACTCAGGCGAAAAAAAAGCAAACAAGATGACTGCATTGTGGTTTCAGATTAATAGGTATGTCATATAATGTGGATAACAAATTGTTTATTGGAGCGTGTACATGGTTAAGTATATGGAATACACGTACGTCAATGTGCTGTAGGGTTAGCATGTATTACTGCCACAAAGCTATAAGACTGGTGAAAGTAGAAAAGACGAGGCTTCCTGTTGGTAAGGTCACTGCCATAGCTCTGCAGCTTTTCTGCAGACTCTGCAACAGGCCTTTCTTATCTGATTTTCTTTTTTTTCCCACGTACAATTACATCACTGAGGGAACAACTCTACAACTCTACTTTTAGTTTGATACTAAAACAGCAGTTCACATTTTTACAACTGTACTTGTAGTTTGATACTGAAACATCAGTTCACATTTTTACAACTCTACTTTTAGTTTGATACTGAAACATCAGTTCACATTTTTACAACTCTACTGTTAGTTTGATACTGAAACAGCAGTTCACATGTTTTTTTCTCGTGATGGTTTATAAGGCCACATGGGTTAGTTCTCATGCAGAGTCTGCAGACCGGTTGTAGGTGCTCCCTTTTCGATGAGGAGCCTTCTTAAATCAACGCTTCATACTTGGGAACAAACCAATGAGTGTGTTATCTAATTGCTAGTGATATGTGACAGGTGAACAGTGATGTCTTGTGTGTGTTTAACAAAAAGGAGAACACAGCCTAGGTTAACAAAACGTTGAAGTTAGTGCATAAATGTCTTGTACATGTATGTTCAAGGGTGTTAAACTGGAAGCAGATGAAGACATTCCCTGCAATAGTGAAGGCCATTGTTTGTAGTATTAAGAACGGGACATTTTACATACATGTAATCATATTTAATGGAAGCAGTTCCGGAGATCTTGAGGTCTAAACCAGTACATGTGGTTGAGGGCATTAGTAGATGATGGACTCTGCATGTCTGTTATGGTATTGTTCACAAATGTACGCCGAGGTAGGTCAATCAATCAAAGTCAAAGGAGAGTCTGCGCTCTTTTTTCAGACCTGCTGAACAAGACCCAGAAAGGAATACAGGATCCTTGTTTTTGCATTGTTCTCAGTAAAGGTGCCAGATGCCTTTAGGTAAATCTTCATAGTAGTAATGCAGTGTATGCTGCATTCGTAGGAACAGACTAAATGTTTCACTTGTCTCGGTTTTATTGGTAGAGTTCATTTAGGAGCAGAGTTATCCCAGAAAAGTCCGTTTTGTATCTGTCATGATTGTGTATCGATATATAAATATACGTGCACAGACTTATAGTCCAGTGTACTCCAATCGTCTGGTTTCTTGTTTGTTTTTGTTTGTCTTTGTTTGTTTTTGTTTTGGCTTTGCTTGTACAAATAATGCAACCTTTATGTGACGGAAATGTTTTACGGTTCAGAATTCCACTGCTTGGAGATAAACATGTAGGAGTAGCTGTGGGTGGCTTCGTTTGGTTTTGTGTTTGGCTTTGCTGGAACCCAAAAGACCTCATAGCATGTAGGTATGATTTAAAGGGCATGTTTGATCGATATGGGTGCGATTTTTATGTCTAGCAAGACGCTCTGTTAGATCATGGTGAAAACTTCAAAAGACAATCTGATTAAGAATCCTAAACCTCTGAATGCATTTTCACAACCCGTCTGTCTGTGTTTGTTAGTAAGGCACGGTGAAATAGGCTTGCAAACACGAAGGTTTGTTAATTGCACACAGCATGGTTTCTCGATTCTTATGCTTTAATGCATACAGATCTTCAGTAAGCACCATACAAATCAAATGTGCCATAAAGTATCGTTCTAGAAACGACATGAATAGAGAGGGGAGATTGAGGCGGCAGTAGCAGGTGGGTGCACATGTGGTGGTATCGCTGATGTGCATCGGGAATGCTTTCCTGGAGATTTTTGTAGGGAGGACGGAAAACGTGTGTGTACATGGAGGGTGTATGCACGGTGGGCTTGTCTGTAGTGTGTATGTGTACTTCGTCCATGTATGTTATTTTGTACAGTGCAAGTGAAACAAAAATCATTGTTTAGGCATTGGTGATCAGAGATACCATTTAATCGTAGATTCATTCTGGTGAAAAAAAAGTAAGATGGGTGGGGGCTGATTCAATGTAATATACAGATTCTAGTAAGTTGAGAAATTGTTAATACATGCAATGGACGCAAGCGTAATGTTTAGTTGTCGACAACAACAACAACAACTTCTAATTGTAAAAGATGTAGAATGTTATAAGTAGAGATCTCTATGTAGTAAGTGTAATTCTACTGTAAATTACTGTATTACGGAACATTTGTTAATGTCTTGGGCAGTCAAACTGTGGTTTATGTTTCTTTGGTAATGTCTAAACAAAATTGAAGGCAAACTTAAAGTTTGGTTTTCCACCTTTTTCTCATATATTTTTTAATCGTGTTTGGATTCCAAGTTTTTTATAAGGGAACCCTATCTTTGTTTTTAACTTTAAAATATTCAATAAAATTGAATATTTAATATAACAAAATATTTAAAGATTTCAGTAAAACTGAACATCAGAATAATTGAATATTAAAAATAAAAATGTAAAACAACTTTTCAATCAGTTGACTTCATTCAACTCAAAAATAAAAAATTCCTCTTATGTGCATTCATTATTAGTTTTAATTGAAACTGAAAACTTCTTGCCCATACCTTGACAACTTATTATCAGACAGAAAGTGATTAACCTACGTGACCATCTCTCTTTATTCAGTCTTGTCCGATGAAAGTGATTCACAGCTTTTCTCTCACTCAATTTGAAGTATGACTACAGTGTATGTACTTTTCAAGTCTATTTTGTTTTGACAGTTTGTGTGTCTACTGCTGTACATTATTTGCCAAGCTTAAACAATTTAAGTATGAATTTTAAGTATAAATGCCTTATGTTGCCTTTACAGTGATGATATTGTGTCAAAGGTAAAAGCCAGTTCGTATTGAACAAGAACGCAAACACTTCAAAGAACTCCCTGCTCAGATATTAGCTGGACAAGCATTTGGACAACTCAGTACCACCAGGCATATTGGTTCGGAGGCAACAGAGGCAATTGCCTCCGTTGCCCCTGGTCACTGCCTTGGTGCCCTTGAAACGTTCCAATAGAAATTTACAATTTTCCTCACAGAGGTGCCCTTTACAAAGCAGGAAATGCCTTGGTGCCCCTGCCCTTTCAAGAACGAAGCATCAGGCTTTTAAAACTCATCACAATCCATCGGTTTATGTCGACTGATGGAGGTGGTGTGTTTTTGCAGGGTGCACAGTTAAGCACAGTTGTGTTTTTGGTTAGTTATGCAATTCCAAATCCATCAAACTCTTGCAAAACCAGAAGGATTTGGGGTGCAAAGAGGTTGATTTGCTGGCGAAAATTAAAAAAAAAAAAAAAAAATTTGATGTTTGTATGTATTAACTTTTTATCAAGCAGTAAATTTAAACAAATTTCAAGCATTGCATTTTTTTCTGGTAACAAAAAAACAAAAACAAGTAATAACAAAAAATACCTATTGTATGGTGAGTTGTTAAGGTTTAATGCAAAAAGGGAAACAAAATTACCCAGATACCTGCATTGCTAACGAGGAGATTGTTTGAGGGCTTTGGTTCTTGTTCTGTAGGAACTGTTCTCCTGTAAGAGTTAGAAAACCAGATGAATTGTATATTGTTAAACTGGATCTGCATTATTATCACATAAATATATATGCCAAAGGATATTTAGTCTATAGCAATCACTGCAACAACTTATATGGTCCATGCAAAATATTATGTGGTTTAATGGTTTAGACAAAATATTGTTAGATTATACAAGAATTACACTGTACTTTAACAGGTGGGTGCCTGCCGGCAATCACTTCAAACAGCACATTTTAAAAACAGTCGTATAATTATAGCCAATGAAGTGCATGATTTCTATTCGGACAAATGAATTCTTCCACTATTTATGCCAGAAGTCGTACCTTGAGAAACCCGGCCTTATCTAATTCTTATTTGATAAAATACTTCTCATTTATTGCCACTATTTCTGCCATAAAAATGCAAATTTTAATCAAGAGTTAATGACATTTTTACAGCACTTTTCTATTAAGATTATAAGAGTGTAATCTTTGTTAAACACCAACCGTTTTTTAACCGACCCTATGATAGTACATTGTACACTAAACTTTGTTCTGAAAGAGCATTTAACTGTAGGCCTAATGATAACATTTTAAAAATGAGTCTAGGGGGGGCCTTCCTCAATGGTTAACTGGTACCAAGCTAGCATGTTATGGAGGTCAAACCTCACATGGTGCTCGGTACCTGTGCCGTACCACTCTGTAATATGTGAGTGTTACTAACTATAGGTGCTTTTAAAATATATGAGTTTTATTTCCTTTCTTTGTTTATAGAGGGTTTACTGGTGAAACTGGTCTACTTTCTTACTTAACCTTCAAAGCCAAAAATAACAAATCAGTAATAATTGATAAGTGTCTGGAAGTGTAACTTTCCCACAGTGTAACTATTCACAATGACAAGTACTTGTGTTTACGATGAGTGATAATTCCATCCATACTGCAACTGCTCTGAACTAAAACTATCATTTCTTGCAATCACGCTTGGAAAAAAAATTACTAAGTGCAATTTGAATGAATGTGGTGCGTGTGCTTAAATCACATATCTCCGATTAATTGTTCAAATGCGAGTCAAAGTGAATGCCATGATGAATGTATTTCTTGACACACAAAAATATGATCATTTCAGTTGGAAAGATTCTGGAGACAAAAATTAAGTGAGATAATAAGATCTGAAACGCAAGCCTCTTAAAAGTACAATGTAGTTAACTTGTTTGAGGACGTGAAACGGCACTAGCGAAATCTTTATACCAAAATAATTCAGGCGAAAACCAATTATTCAGCTGGAAACAAACATTTGCATTGAAAAAAAGACGTAAAGTGCCAAAATTAAAAAGCTACATGCAAGACGCATATTTTAAAAGCATATCAAATCCCAGCAAATCGGTTAAAAAGCTGTTATGGCATTTTCTAAAACTCATAAAACACCCATGGTGGTGAAATTGTCCATTTCAGTTTAATGGTATGGTTTTAAAAAACTTGAGGGTTACAGTAAAAGTTTTCTCTGATTGGCCCTATTTCTTGTACAACCACCTGTCTTAGGTTGAAAATCATGGTCCATCAGAGGACAAAATGGTTCACTGTGGACTGATGATTTCATAATTTTGGTTTAGAGGAAAACAAATTGATGATGGACAGACTTTAACTACCACAATTTTGTTATTTTTCTGTGTTGCGCATTTCAAAAATTATGGCATTAAGTATCGTCGTATCGCTTTTTTTTTTAAACCCATCTGATAATTTTATGTAAGCTTTTTCCAGACTTGGCAATATACAGATATATGCATATTACTTGTTTTATTGACTTAAGTTTATTAAATTTCTTGAAAAGCGAAATTCTACAAATTGTAAAGGGAAAGCAAATGCCAAAAGTGGATATAAAATGTAATCATTTAAAATATGTATTGCAATAACCAACTTATCTGTACACTATTTGTAGGTGAACACTTTTGGAAACAAAGTTGTTTTAAATGCATTACTATACGTAACATTCATTTTTCTAGTGTTATTTTTTTTTTCTCAATCAGTAAGACTTTACTTCCGAGAGAAATTGTTCAGCAATGGTTATTCTGTCTATTGCAAAGAATCAACATTTTGTTAAACTAACCCATATGCAAGGTTGCTCAGTTGACTCCAAGTCATCTCTTTTTATTCAACCCATAATAATGCATCATCGTCGCTTTTTTCTTCCAGTAACTTTCGATTCACAAGGATTCCTTCAAGAATAGAAAGCACTCTAAGGTGTCACAAAGTTAATATTGTTAGTTATAATAATCTTTTCCCCCAATTTTTTTTTTGGGGGGGGGGCTTTACGTCTTGAAAATAATTATTCCAACTATTAGTTTCTTTCTTCTTTTGGAAATCTACAGTTGGTAAAAACAAAAGTATGCATCTACATAGATCTTGTTATTCTATGTATAAATTGATGGTTTTGAGTAAGCTAGATCATTGCCAATGGCGCCCAATTTTGACACGGCCTTGCAGCCAAATAACTCGAAGAGCCAATCTATCAGTCATGTCCTTGGATTCAGATAGTGTGAGGAGAGTGCATGTGTAAATGCATCCGTCTTTCCGACACACTTCCCTTGCCACAATGACTTCTCTAAAGACATTATAATACTTTAATCTGTTAGGATTGTAAAAGGATGTGTCCATCAAGTATGGAGTGAAAAGGGAAAGGAATTTTGTTGACATGTTCCCCTTTTGGTGAAATGTCGGTACTTGAAACCACATACCCTCTCGCAGATGTTCATGTTTCACGGAGCTTTCCTGTCTGCCACTTTCGGGTCAAATCACACAACGTGGATCGGGATTCTAACCGATGCTTGCCATGGACGTGTGATGCCTGTCGGTGAAGCTGTAGGGAAACGTATTCCAGCGCGAGGGGTCTGTGGTTGATGAGGAACAAAACACGGGAGTTAACAAAGAAGTGTACCTGAATCAGTCTTTGGTCAAATGAATCTACGTTTGTTTTAGAATCAATGAGAACAGTTCAACGACAACTGAAACTGACCAAATGTATTCAAATCTTGTTTGTATTCGATTGGTTTGCCAGAAATGGACCTCCAGTTAGTGACCATCCATTTTTTTTTTTATTTTGTTCCCTTCAAAAAATTCCAACACAATGTTCCACTAGCAGATAAAATGATCCAGGTAATAAAATGAAAAGTCAGCGATTGGATGTAAATTTACACATAACTACCTTATACTTACAGTTTTGAGTTTTTCGAAACATAAGATAGAAATCCTTATCAATCCAAATTAATTCTTCTAGAGGTTAATTTCCCTGTGTTGCAACTCCACAAATGGAGGGGGGTGTTGTTGGCAAAAAGCACAGTACAATGGCCGCCGACAGTAGTGAGGCAGGTGAAAATGTGTTGAGCTTTCCCACCATCCAAGGAAGTCTCTATATATTCAGTCAAAAGAATTTTAGTAACAACCCTGAGGTTAACAAACTTTTCCCATGGAGACTAGTGCATAGATCGTTTGGGTAAAAGCAAGTCTTACAGTTTCTTTGTCAATTCCAGAATCTTAAACTATTTCAAACCAGATGCCAAAGTCTTTTGGTGGCAATTTTTTATAGCTTGCCAAAGTTTGCCCCTTCCAGGCTCTAAGCTGGATTTTTACTCAACTACTAATGCGTAATCACATTTCAAATATTTTAATACTTTCATTTATTTTATTTTTTTGCCAACTCATATTTTTTAATAAATATATAATATATATGCATGAAGTACTAGCAGCTCCGTTAATGACTATAAACACTATTTCAAAAGCATGTTCCAAAAAACTTTACATATTTAATCACATATTTATGATAAATTCTTTTTATTTAATGAATACTTCAGAAAAGCTTTACGTATGTAGTAGAATGACAATGAATTAAATGCCGCTCTGTGTTGCGCCAAACGTTTGAGTGTCTGAGAATTCTCAATGATTTTGTTGTCAATGTTAAAATGTACCTACCAACAATTTGGTACTACTGGAGTGGATTTCACAAAGCTCTAGGACTAGTCTTATCTCAAGTTAGGACGAGTAACTAGTCCCAACTTCCTAACCTGAAATCCACCCCAGGTGCTTTTTTTATTTATTTTAAAGACAGGGTTTTGTAGTTTTTGAATTATGAGAGCCATTTCTGTAGCACCTTCCTTATAAGGGGTTTACAAGGTGCTGGGGTGCATTCAGCAGCCACTGCCAGAAACACCGGGGCAAACCCCTTCTCTTAGCGATAAGTGTAACTGGGTTCTTTTACGTACATTACACAACGCACCGGATCTACCACTCCTACGTCGAATCTGGATTTGCCTTTCTAATGTTTTGCAAAGATTCAAGATCTCACTCCAAAGTCGGTTGTTGGCTGGAAGAACTATTTTTAAACAGAATGAAGGCAAATTTTCACAGGTATGGAGCCCTGGTCGTAGCTCAATGTAAATACCCCATGTAAATACCCTTGGCACAGGTACACTGACCAACATGATACATACTTTGGCTTATGGATATAGCACATTATGCACAATTAATAGACCATTAACATGCTGCCACCATTTTGGTCATGTTCCTTGTATCCAACAACAGCAATGATTGATAATACTCATTGTATTAATAGGAACCAGACTATTTTTCCACCCAGCCTCTGTTTGGCTACATTGACTTGAAAAGAAAATATGGCCGCACCATGGTAAAGGTCTACGGCCGTTTACGAAATCACGGCTTGGGCTTGGGCTCCGGCTTGGGCTCCGTCCGCCTGTTTGAATCCCCGTAAGGAAAGCACACATTTTTAAAATAACTGACAGAGCCTAAGCCCAAGCCCAAGCCCAAGCCCAAGTCCAAGCCGTGGTTTCGTAAACGGCCTATATTACAGGTTACAGCACCAATTCCTAAATACAGTGGCCATCTTGGTCATGTTCCCAGTTTATGAAATACAAATTACAAGTGATGATTCTCCCACAATACAAAAAGAGCCTGACCATTTTCTTACATTCCAGCCCTAAGTGGTATCCCAAATGGCGGCTTTGGCTGTTGGGCACCCTATGCTTCAATGCTTGTTAACGTGGTGATGCAGATGCAGCCATTAATTTGGTAACAAGTTTTGTCATTTGAATCAAGCTTTATAGACCTTATGCATTGAGATCATCCAGCAGCCATTTAAAGGTAAAACAATGATGAAAAAAAAGGAAAACGCACAGCTATGTGTGCACAAGCACACAGGATTGGCCAATGAGCTGCCTTCTGACCTCGAGAGAGGGCGCCCTATGACATCATATGGATATGGTCTATGGGACTACGATGCATTCATCAAAGTGAATGTACTTAAGCAACTGACTTAAAAACAGAGTACAAAATTTGTTAATTTCAAAACAAAATATACATCAGTTTCCATCTGAAATCTCACCAATTATAAAGTTCCTACTAACACCAATCCTCCAGGGAAATATTTCCGTCTGAAAAACTCTCTTAAGTCGGGCAAATTCATTGCACAAAAAGGAACCAGACTATTTGCCCTTCCAGCCTCGGTTTGGTTACATTGGTTTGAGTGGGAGAAAATCAAGATGGCCGCACCATGATAAAGGTCTGTTGCAATAGACCTGATGCGTATGACGTCACTATCAGCATTTAGTACAGGAAAGGACACCCTCTTGTGCCGAGGTCAAAACAGTTGCAACACACGTTCGATGCTGCGTTTGAACTCAAAGATCAATTTTTGGGTGAACAAAGAAAAATTGACTGGAGCGGGATTTGAACCTGCGACCACCGGTTTAACGTACCGATGCTCTACCAACTGAGCTATCCAGCCCTAATGTTGGGGGTTTCCCTATTTTGTCAATATCTTTGTTGGGGGGGGGGGGTGCCAGTCAGAAGCCATACAACCGTTTACTGCCAAGTAGCCAGGGATCACACCCCATAATATCTTTGAAATCAAAGATGGCGGCGAATGTGTAAGGTCTATTAGCTGATTTGCACATACACAACATCCCCTTTCAAAACATACAGCGTTTCTTTCTTGTTTCTACTAAATGTGAGCACCAATAGACCCATTGCGCGACCCGCGTCACGTGACCTGTTGTGGGTATTAAATGTAAACAAACACGACAGTACATGATGATTGTTGCATTTGTTTATTCGTTTCAGGCTTTTCTTTCTCGAAATCTGTGAAAAATATTCCAGAGTTTGTACCCAGAGACCTTCGAGTGGCTGAATAAAGCCAGTAAGGACAGTTCCTGCAAGTCTTGGAAATTGTACAAGTACCGTATAAATGTGCACGATGTGTACAGTGCACAATGGAACGTTAGGCCAGATGACCGCGATCACACACTTTCCAAAACAAGAATTTCAAAGTTTTGAAGCTGAATCATCCAAAGAAATTGCTTTCCAAAACTGTGTGATTCCTTTGCCTATTTGAAATTTTGCAAGGCTAGGTATAAATGCTCACTTTTCCAACGTTCTTTACCCTTTTTATAGTGATTTAGGCCTATGTTACAAACAAAATAACAGGCGGGTGGCTAAATAGTCGTTCGACGCCGGTAGTGCATAACTCAAAATAAACCTCTTTTGTAACAGAATACTGGTAGTTTATGAAACAGTAATGTGATTAATATCAATGTCACAACATACAACTTTAATAAAACAGCTTATAGTAACTGTGTTATTATTACCAAAAGCCGACTTTTGGTGTGACTCTGTCGGTCACAGCATGTATTTGCACGTAGTTTGCCATCAGCTCAGATGACGAAGTACCCACAGTAGGTCACGTGATGACTGCAAACATTGGTCCCGCAATTGGTATATTTCGATTAAATGTTCACATGTTGGTTGTACATTTATATGGTGTTTGTTAAAAAAACGCGGACAATTTTACCCTTAAAGCTACAACTAGCTACATGCTATATCAAAGAGTCATTTAAAATTGTATAAATACGACAATATGACAATAAGGTACACGTATTTGCTACTCTAATTAAATTTGAATGTTTCATTCTTTGGCAGGGACAGCATTATTGACCGTACTTTTGACCACATGAGGGCGCTTTCAATGGCTAATTTCTTTGCATCACATTTACAGCTTTATCTTGTTTTGACTGCCTGTACAGTATGTTGTTTTCTTGTATCACTAGCCAAATAAATACTAATGATAGTTACACCATTGGAACAACTAGTTTTGCATCACGTAAATTTGGTTCACACAAACCCTTACATGGTTAAAAATACTGCAAACTGCCTCACAACCAAGGGAATGTTTGCGTCCTACTGTGAAATATACATGCATATGTATAGTTACTGTTTTTCGGGACTTCAAAAAAGCAACTCCCACTTTCTAATTCTTTCAATGGTGGATAGTCACAACGTTCATGTCCTGCATTGGACACCATCTTGGATGTCAAATAATGGAAATGCACACATGTGATACGTCAATGATAGTTTTACCTGACCTCAGTTTGTGCCTCACTGTTTGTACCTCTGAAGTCATAGGCCTACCGTTATATATTTCTGGTAATGAAACCAAGGATGCCTCATAGGTGAACTTAATCACTGTAGCTCTCAAGCCTGAGGAAACCTGTAGACAAGGGTGCTTGCCATGTGAACCAGAAACACCGCGGTAAACCCCTACTCTTCCACGATAAGTGTTCTGGGTTCTTTTACATGCACTACCAATCCTAGTACACGGGACCTATGGCTTAATGTCCCATCCGAAGGACAAAGCAAATTATGGTAAAGTATCTTGCTCAAGGACACAAGTGCCACGACCGGGATTCGAACCCACATTCTGCTGCCAACAACACCAGAACTTGAGTCTGGTAAGTCTTCTGATGTGGAGTGAAAGTCACAGGTTAAAAATTTATTACAATTTCCAATGAAATCTTATTTTCGTCTTAATTAACACGCCATTTTCCTAATCTTTAACAATATGAAATATCAAACAACCTCATACTGGCAAGAAATTCAGCAACCATCCAACTTTAGATAAAAGAACATATGTGTATAAAACACCACTGATCTACAATAGAAATGGCAAGATTTATTTCAATATAAATAAATTCAAGTTCAAAGTATGTACATACAATATTATTTGTTGTTCATAAAAAAAAAATTCTATGACAGTGTTTGACTATAATTTGTTCTTAACGCCTATAATCACATTCTTAGTAGTAAAAAAACAAAACAGACTTTAACAAAGTAGCTTTAGTTGAGAGTAATAAACGTATTTGTAGTAAAACGCCATGCACACTTTCCTACATTACGATGAGTCAGATTTTGATGAGGAGTGAAAGTCAAAGGGTAAAACGCCAACACAAGTTATGTTCACATGCATAAATGCAGCTTACAGATTTAATTGAGCTATACATCTCTACTGCCCAGACCCCATCCCAAACCCTTTTTTTTAGTGTATTTTGTAACCTTTTCTCTTGCATGTATGCATGTACATGTATAGTACTAATCCGTTTTAATCTTCCCTTACACGCAAATCCTGCAATCAGATTGCTCAACGGGAGTGTGATAATAAACCATATCATACTCCCAGTAGTCTATATTGCACTCTGGGTATTTTGAGTATCATGCGTCACGCTCCGTATAAGGAGGGTGTAAAATGACGTTCTAAAATGTGCGCGTTGCGCATTTTGCTCTTTATAAAAATAATGCTCAAAGTTGTATTATCTTGCAGTTGACTGGGAGATAAATTCGTTAGCACACTCACGTTCGTGGAATATGGGATATACATGTATAGCGCCCCCATATCCCACGAGGCCGGACACTGAAGTGCTATTTTGTCCCGTATGCCACGAGCATGAGCGTGAATGTATCGCACACACGGATCCCTGTCATCTGATTGGTGGAACACGCATCACGTATCATCCTTTATTTTGCCATGTATACTGCTGCGACGCTCCAAAATCTAATATTAGAGTCCAATATGGACTTTTGGATGCTTTGTAGTTTCCAAAATAATTGTTCCCCGCCTGTTTGTCCATACGAGACAAGGTCGTATCATGGCGGACAAGGTTGGTGTACATGGAGTCGTTCATGTTATTTAGAAGTTTTTTTTTGAATTTTCAGAGTGTAGGGTGGCCGAGTTTCCGTGTCTATTTTGTGTTTTTATTGTTAAAACAAAATTCAAATGACAAGGATCTACGTGTTCGTAAATATAAAACAAATATTAATGCATTTCGTTCAAGCACTATCGCAGAATATAATCACTCAAAAAAAATCTTGCTTTTCCATACCTTCTAGTCCAGATTTCACCTCAAGATTATATTCTGCGACAATGCACTCAAATGCATTCAATATTTGATTTGAAACAATGTATTTAGGCCTATATGCTCCAATCATCAACAACTGAGTGGATTTTGACATACTAAAGGGAAGCACATGCATACAGGCATAAATGTATAACTTATGAAGATAGATAGAACACTTTGCTTGGCAACACCCAAACACTGGTTTATACAAACATAATAGAGCAAGTTCGATCAAAGACCGTAGTTCACCAGAGTTCAACTAACTCTGATTGAATTCACGCTAGTCAACGATGGTAGGACTAGTCTAGACCACTATTCGCCACCAGCCTACCGCAGTTGGTCGCATCGCTGGTTACCAATAGCCTTTGCATAAGCACAGTGCAGAGGGGACCAGTTATCAGAAAATTGGTAACATTGATTTCTGCCATTTTCTCATGGTCGCATTGACGTGACATGACTAGAGTCGTTCGCACTTCAACTTCAGTGCACATGCACTACCTTCGTCACTAACCAACCACTAACCATTGGTCCATGATCGAACATGCTTAATATACATGTAGCTGCTTTTTTTTTATACTTACAAATTCAACCGATAAAAACCTTCATTTGCACAAAGCCTGGTTCATACTTCATGCGAACGCAAAGCAAATTTGCCGTCACAATTTCGTGACGAGCAGTTCGCTCAAGTTAAAATGTGTTGAACCTTTTTTGCGAAATTCGCCGCGTATGTAGGAGAGTGAAGTCAAATTCGCTTCACCTTTACATTCGTGTGAAGTATGAATCAGGCTTAAAGCACTACCTATTTGAGAAAGTTTGCATTTTATCCACTAGGGAGATGGATCTGGGTGTATACATCATGTGAATTTTAAAGCATGAACAGCAATCATTGAGCGAGCATGTTGACCACCACCTCTGCAATCTCTCTATCAGTAGGAATTGTGGGTACTTGTCTCTGCAGACTTTGCAAAGCGCCGTTGTTCGTAAACTTCATTTCATCAAGACTGTGGTTGGCCGATGCTGGATCATGGAAACTACCCATAATGAACGCAGCCTCCTCAGAGGAGTGCATAGCCTGGGATATGGCATTCACCTGAGAATGGTGTTGCTTTGATGTATCCGTACCACTGTCGTTGGTTGTGGTCAGTCTGGCAGGGTGATGTTTCTTACAGTGCGATTTCAGCGTGTGACTTTGGGTGAATCCCTTACCACAGTTTTGACACACGTGGGGTTTCTCTCCAGTGTGAACGGTCTGATGGCGGGTCAGGTCCGACTTGTTGGTGAAGGCCTTGGTGCACCTCTGGCAAGGGAAGGGGCGCTCGCCTGTGTGCACGCGCTCGTGGTACGCCAACCCTGTGTTCCACTTGTAGGCCTTGGGGCAGAATTTACACTTGAAGGGTTTATAACCCGTATGGATGCGCATATGGCTCTTGAGCGTATTGTATGATTGGACTTCGACTCCACAGGTTGCGCAGCGTATCGGCCCGCCCTCGAGCTCTGGATGCTTGGCAATCAGGTGGCGCTTTAACCTACAAGCGTACGGGAAACTGCCATTGCAGTGTGGACACCGGTGAACGGAGGCCTTGTCCCTGTGTTCCCACATGTGGGGGATCAGGCTGCGTCTCCATTTGAAGGTAGCCCCGCAGATTTCACACAGGTACTCCTGCTTCTCCCTGGGTGCTGATTTTGTGTCGCGGGGAAATCGCTGTTTGGGCTGGCGAACTTTCGCAGTCTTAACACTCCATCTTCTTTTCCTCAAATCGTTCCGCTGGGAATTTGTGGCAAAGCGGACTTTCAGATGATCTCTATCCCCTTGCTGTGAACACATGCTCTTCTTCTTGACCTTGGACACGACACCCCCTCTGTGTTTCCTTGACTTCATTCTTTGGGTACAATCTGGTTCATCTTCAAGTCGGCACTGGCACAAATTGACTTGCAGCCCCACTGACACCCCCTCTGACTTGACCGCGTAATGAACCACCTCACCGCCGCTGGATTGCCCGTCATGATTTGGTTTGGGTTGCCCGTCCGGTGGAGCACCTCCAGCATTGAGCCCAACCCGCGGCCGATTTGTCTCCTTCGCGGGGTTCTCCAGCCTGCATTCACTCCAGCTGTGGTCGGTACTCACGACAGTGTTTGTGTTTGTGGAGCTCGTATACGAACACTGATCAGCTACATGCATCAAATCAGGAACGGAAGACTCTGCAGACGAACACAAACACTTTTCAGAACTCTCCCTGGCTGATGAGTTTAGTTTCTGTAATCTTCAAGAAGGGAAAACAAAAGAAAGACCAAAATTTCACCAAAAAATACGTAAAACTATTCCTGTCTGTCCTCAGCATTCTTTGTACTGAAACTTTGCAAAGGGCACCACAGCAAATTATGTAACCATACCTACAAATTTCCCACTGGTACAAACCAAAACAAAGTACATTGCAAAACTACATTGCATTCATACAAAATCGGAACAGAATATATTACAATTGTGCTGTCAGTTTGCATGGCTGAACATGTATTATACCCATATATCCCATGTACCACTCTTTGTGTCAAGAAATACACCACAAGGGACACTGAATGGGTAAATTTTCATTCAATTTGGGGTGAAAAACTGACTAGAGTGTGATTTGAAACCTGCGACCTCCAGATTAACGTGCTGGTGTCGTAGGGTATTCTGTCCTCCGGGTAATGCGTCCACCATACGGTAAATTAACGTGGGCTGGAGGAGTTTATTCAAAAGAGGGCGCTATCAGAAGGAGTTAATATGCCGTATGCTCGGACAGAATCTCCTGCCGGACAGAATCTCCTTCCACACCGGCACTCACCAGCTGAGCTACATGTACACTTATCTAGTCCTAATTTGGGTCATCTCCAAATTTGTAAATATCTTTGTTCGGGGGTGCCAGTCAGAAGCCTTTTAACTAAAAACTGCCGTGTAACCAGGGTTGGATTTCACAAAACTAGTCCTAACTTAGGACTGGTCCTAACTGTTGACTAGTCCTATAAGTTAGGACTAGTTGCTCGTCCTAACTAGAGATAAGACTAGTCCTAGGGCTTTGTGAAATCCACCCCAGGGACCACAACCAAGTATTCGATACAACCTGGGAAGCAGCAGTACAGGGATCACCTTAAGGGGATGTGACTTTTCGTTTCAAATATCAAGAGATAAACATAAGGGTAACGGACCAGGTAAATTATAATTTAATTTTTGGGTGAACAAAGAAAAATTGACTAGAGCAGGATTTGAACCTGCGACCACCGGATTAACGTGCAGGCGCTCTACCAACTGAGCTATCTAGCCCTAATGTCGGCAGTCTCCCTATAGACCTTTATCATGCTGCCACCATCTTGGTCATGTTCTCTGTATCCAATAACAGTAATAGATGCTCATATTCATTGTACAAAAAGGAACCAGACTATTTGCCCTTCCAGCCTCGGTTTGGTTACATTGGTTTGAATGGGAGAAAAATCAAAATGGCCGCACGGTCTATTGTGCCACATACATGTGCATGTACGTGTAAATTCTTTCTTTTATTTCCAGCTAGTTTCATTTACTCTAAGCTTTGAAAAACTATTTAGTGTATTCAATTTTGTACTCGACTAGACGTGAATGCCTCAATATGCAGACCTCACGACATGGGGTATCGATCTCACCTTTTCACCCGCTCAGAAACAACCAGATGGTGCAGGAAATCGCTGGTGGTTTCGAATCCACCCTCCATCTGTAATGCCCTCAGCTCGTTGGTCAGACCAGGATGAAGGGTCATGCCTTCGCTGGCTGTTTGCCTGTCTAACGATGCCTGGTACTCAGCCAGAGGTTGGTAACCCGTGTATATCAATTGAGTGTCACTGTGACTTTTTGTTGCCGTTTCAGTTGCTTGCAGACTGAAAATCAAATTCAAGAGAAAATAGTTGAAACATTAAGAGTTTTTGAACCACCCTTTAATTAGAAAATAAATGCCTTACCCCTAGGCCCTTTTGCACACAGTGACCAACATGTATATCCTGCAATATGCTCCTCTCCTGTAACACTCCACTACAAATTAATTTGGATAATGACTTGGATAATCCTGAAATGCCTGACCCAGTGAAGAGCAATTATTATGTGGGCCTACAGCCCTCAGTCCTTCGGAATCCTTCATTTCGGCAAAGAGGATACAGAAGGATTTGGGCGGGTTAGCGTCAAATGGGCTGTGTGGTCATGATTATAGCAGTAAATGGAATAACCCAGTTACTACACGCGCCTGCGCGCTGACGGTCATATCACAGTTTAACAAAGACGGCACCGTTTGTGATTTGACCGCAAGCGCATGTGTGTGTGCAGTATCTGGGTGAGAAGATATCTTTCCATGTACAGCCACAGGCCTGCTATAATCATAGGCCCTTAAGCTTTTTTAAGGAGGCCACGGGCTGTGAATACTGAACACTATGTATCTATTCATTGACACATCATGTAAATTTAACCGGCTGGTGCTGGCTGACGTTTGAGCCAGCAAATGGGCGACGTTGGAACACACCATTGTGTACAATCGCAATACCAGAACACAGACCATGCACATGATACGTAACGCTTTGTTTTACCCACATAAAGGGAAAACATGGTCTTGAATATTTTGCCAATTCGTGGCTATTGTGCGGTGGTTTTAGTGTAATTTCTGATTCCAGACCTTTGTCCTTTTGTTCCAAGAAGAGGATTACGAGACACCCAGAGGCATTCACCATTATTTTATTCATTGTATTTCGGCTCAATGGAGGTTAAGTCAGAGTAAACCAGGGATCCAGCCATGGTTCTGGGTTCAGAACCAATCCAATGCCATAGCTCATGGCCAATGTTTTGCAATTCATGGTGCACGTATTTGACATTTTCATCATTAGAGAAAACAAAAACCCGGTGCTAAAAAGAGAATCTTTGTCCTCTTGGCTTTGTCAAGTCTAGGTATCTTTGTGGCAACAATACTCTCAAAGAAAAATGATTCCGTGAATTCTGAGAAAAATAATCCCGTCACGCTGGATGGGAAAAAAATGGCAAGGGTGTTGTTTGACCTCGTAGCGTCATGTGAAAGGGGTCTATTTATGTACTGTACAATCCATGTACAAGGACATAATGTGTATAAGAAGTATCTATAACACGATTATAATATACAGTCACGACAATACGGATGTATGTATTTTTACCTTCAAAATGTCAATAACATTTAACGGCCAGTTACAACAAACGGCAGTAGAAAATTAATTTTTAAAAGCAATACACATGGTATATTACATGCACAGTTAAATATGTTTATCAATCATCACCTTTTATTTGGGTGTTGAAAGTATTTCAGAGAAAGTTTCAAATCCTTCCCACACCATCTTACCTGATATTTCTGCTAACATTCTTAAAAATTCAAGGTCACGATGTAACAGGGACACCATGTTTGTCACACATGTTTTTCAATATTATGGAAGTAGTACATAAATTTACAATGTTCAACAGAAACTTGATGCCAAATCCATAATGAAATAACTTCTTTCATGGGTGTTAAAGTACACATGGCTGAAAAAATTAAGGATAATATGTCACAATGTAACGGGGACACCAAATGTCACACCCTATGGTGTCCCCATTACGTCAGTGCAGGCACTGTATCACGTTTATTTTACACCACAGTAATCAAGTAAAACCTTTTTATGATTCCTGTTTGGTGTTATTTATACTATGTAAAGTAAGATTGACCAAGCAGACTAGTGAAGTGGTGAAAAAGCATCATAGGTGGTAACGATGTAACGGTGTCCCTCGTGTTCCAACTTCATGGAATGACCCATATCTCTAGCGCGAACGTTCTGAGATCTGTAAGTGCAATTTCTACCTTGAAACGTATCAAATACCGAAAACGCCACTTAAGAACTGCAGTTGATTAAGTTGTAGTGGCTCACTTTTTCAAGCTGTTTTACACGTGTGAGAGAGATTTGCAGTTTGCAATCTCTAATAAAAAAAAAAGAACTTTGCCCTTGACTCAAATCAAATCAAAATGCGTCTTAACGTCGCTGCACTTTACGTGAGGGTCACGAACATGCTTAAGGCCATTAGGTGTAATGAACGTGTGACAAGTATGTGCTTTAAAATATACCCCTGTACTAGCCCAGCAACAACTGCTGTGACTTTCCCTCAGCCTGTCCCTCCCTTCGAAGGATTTGAGGATTTCAAACGTTGGTATTTATGTATGTAACAGGAAATGTCCAATTGCTCTTAATCAGCGCTGCTCACAATAAATTACAGTGTAAGTTCCTCACTGTCATCGAGGGCCGTAATTCAAAGAAAAAAGAACGAAAACGTCATTTCATTTCCATGGTATGATTTGTCTTATTTTAGGAAGGGGGCGGAGAAGATAACTGGTCAAATTTCAGGGATCGCTTAACAGTTGTCAGTTTTTTTTAAAGTTATTAACACCTTCCGGAGTAATTTGAAAGAGTATATTTTTGTAATGTTTTATTACAATAATAATTTAACACCCTTTGTATGGAGGGTTCTCCCTTGGATTTTTCGGGGGGAAGGGGGACCTCTCCATTCTAGACTCAAATTTTGCAAGTTTGGCTAAAATGCGCTGAATTAAAGCAAGATCTTTGAAACTTTTTTTAACTTGATGTTTATGCTTGGTGTTTAAATGGTCTAAATGTGCAATCTGGAGCATTTTAAATGCTTTTATTTTATGTTTTTTGTTAATTTTGATGTTAAATCTTAAAAAGAAAAAAAAAATATAAATAAAATATGTTTTATTTGTTTATTTAACTTTTTTAAGAAGTAAACTGATGTAATTCTAATTTAATTCAATTCTTCATTTTTTTGGCACCCCCCGAACAAAGATATTGACACAATAGGGAGACCTCTAACATTAGGGCTGGATAGCTCAGTTGGTTGAGCATCAGGTACGTTTTGCCGGTGGTCGCAGGTTCAAATCCCACTCCAGTCAATTCTTTGTTTCAGTCAGCAGTATGCGCATATCGCCCTGATACGTCAGCTTGTGCATGAAGGGGTAGAACCCTGACTCGAATAGAAGGACAAGGAGGGACCGGGGGGTTAGGCAAGAGCAAAAGAGGGGTGCAATCGTGCAAACAGGTGGGCTTTTAATCCGATTGGGAACAGCAGTGTCTCAATTCATGTGGTGCTCATGTTTATACACGCACTTGGAATGACTAACTTCCTGGGCCCTTTGCTGCTCACATGGCCCATACTCATTATGCGTGTTTGTGAGATTCTCTGTGTGTCAGTGAGAAGGACTCTTGTCGGGGTCGATACACGCACATGATGCCATTCATGTTTTCCTTGACACTGATACTGGACAACGGGAACAAAATACCATGCATGAAGTCGTGTTACACCGCGGTAATAGATTGTGAATTTTTATTGGTCGAGAACCAATAACATAGTGTGCTACAAAGATATGTAAATGGCGCACGCACTCAGAATGGGAACATGGGTGATGGGGTACATTTCCTTGATCCTGCCCACCGTTGGTTGTTTCCACCAGCTTGCATAATATCATAAATAGCCCCGGGTAGGAAGTTGTAGGCAATTTCCTGTTAAAATTCCTTAATTTCCTCTTGAACAAATTCAAACAAACAACAAAATGCAATGTTCAACAATGAATTAATAAAGACATATAATTTGTTTCCCTTTATCATGTTTCCTTTCCCCTCCTACAATCCATCATTATCAACATGGTATAACAAAACAATTGTCGCATAATGTGGGAGGGCCAAGGGGTCCATGGGTTTAGTGCGCCCTCTGGAGTAAATGGCACCCTCGTCTTTGCCTCGGGTGCCATTTGCCCCCTCGGTTGTACAGAACACCATGTACCCCATCACAGCGTGCAACATTTGTAGTAAGCATATACATCAATGGTTTGGCAATGGTTTGGCATTGCTTGAAATACTTACTGGCCCACTGGCCAGAGTCCGGTAATTTCAGCACTTGGCCAGTACTGACCACAATTGCAGCGTTGTATATATATATATACCAGTCTGTGTATATATCTACACAGACTTGCATACTTCGGTCACTAGTGCAGGTCTATGCACCCCAAGATGCTGTGACCGACCAAAAGAAGGTCTCATTTCCCGAGGTCGAATAGGGCACTCTTCTGGTCACTCACATCAATGGTTTGGCATAGCTTGAAATACTTACTGGCCCACTGGCCAGAGTCCAGTAATTTCAGCACTTGGCCAGTACTGACCACAACTGCAGCGTTGTATATATATATACCAGTCTGTGTATATATACACAGACTGGCATACTTCGGTCACTAGTGCAGGTCTATGC
Source organism: Marthasterias glacialis (assembly GCA_911728455.2). Taxonomy (NCBI): domain Eukaryota; kingdom Metazoa; phylum Echinodermata; class Asteroidea; order Forcipulatida; family Asteriidae; genus Marthasterias; species Marthasterias glacialis. The sequence goes on from OU452223.1 coordinate 5,113,576, forward strand.
ACCCCAAGATGCTGTGACCGACCAAAAGAGGGTCTTATTTCCCGAGGTCGAATAGAGCCCTCTTCTGGTCACTCACAGGCCCGAGGGGTGATGGACATGCACTAGTGACAAAATCATGCCAGTTTATATTACGTGTTTTAAAAAATTTTATTATTTTTTAGTAACTTTTATTTATTACTTATAATTAGTGTTTTTTAATAACATAGCGCTTTTTGTTATTTTTTTAATATTATGTGTTTTTTTATAAAATACCTCGGTCGAAAAATAAAAAAAGACTAGACAAATTTGCATTCGTGCACAAATGCCAAGCTGTTTCGCTGATAACATTTTCAAATTACTCATCTGAGTATGAAAGTCTGACATTGTGTGCATAATCAAGTTAATAATGCAAGAACTAATGCCTTGTGAGATTGAATTCATTCTGTGATCTTGTTAACTGTACCTATAAGGTAATATGACCTGACAAATGATGACGTCATGATGACGTCAATTTGTTTTCGGAGCATTCATGACCTATCAAGCCTGCGTAAAAAAAGAATTTTGATCATATTGCATGTTCCATTAGCAATTTATGACTTAAAAGGTCAAAAATAAAAAAAATCATTAAAAATCATGTGATGACATCATCATGATGTCATATCACAATCACAATATTACCTAACACTATGCCAAGTTTTAATGTGATCGAATCCTTACTTTTGGAGATATACAACTTTACAAAGTGCACCTTTAATGTCACGTCATGTGACCCCTGATGACATCATCGGTCTAAAACTTCACACGTTGGCTGCCTGATGGTCATCATGTGTATCAATTTTGAAGCAATTACAACAAACTTCGCCACACATATCTTCTCAAAGTGCCTTTTGAACAGTTTTCAACCTGCCGCTAGAGGGCGCTCTTGTATAATAGGAAGTCATCAGTATTTTTTTTAAAAGCACACCCTGGCCGGACACTAACATCGTTAATAGCAACTTCATAACTTTTACCACTTTTGAATTACGAGGGCACTTCCAGTTTTGACTGGAAGTAGAGGCCACATGAGGTCACGCACACGGAATAAAATGAAGACCTAATTTATCCCTATGGTATCCTGCAAACAGAAACGTACGGTCACTTGTGGCTGATTTGATACGGATTTTCAAATATTTAAAATATAAATCTTTAAGGCGATGCCACGTGATGGGTGATGATGTCATCATGACGTCACTGTAATATGCAGACCATTGCACTAACGCCTTTAGTCATGCCAAGTTTCATTTGAATCACATTTATGTAAATTATGCAAAATGGCTTGTAGAACACAACATGTTTATTGTTAATGCACTTCCGGGACGCTTAAGACTATGCAAAAAAAAAAAAACAACTTTTACGAAAACAAGAAGTGTTTCGCTGCGCTTTGCGGCGAAACAGCTAAAAATAGCAATCAAAAGAAATCCATTTTCTCTTAGCTGAACTGTTTTATTTATCAATTAACTCATGAGCAGCAATTCAACCATGAGCCAATCAACAGAATGGACGCTTTCAAATTCCCTAGATTCAGTTGTTTAATAGCTGACCACTGTTGAGAGGGCGCTTGTAAAAAACATATTTTTGAGTATATTTCCACCTAATGCTTTGTTTAACCCACACAAAGAAAAATCGCCGTCTTGAATATTTCGCCACTTTTTGGCTATTTTAATAGCCAAAAATACTGCTTATAAGCAGTAGTTTTTGTGTAATCCCCACCTTTGTCCTTTTGTCCCAAGAGGAGGATTACAAAACATCAAGAAGCTTCCACCATTGTTTTTTCTTTGTATTTCGGCTCAATGGAGGTAAGTCAGAGTGAACCAGGGATCCAGCCATGGTTCCGTGTTTAGTATCAATCCTATACCATAGCTCACAGCCAAGGTTTTGCAATTCACGGTACATGTATTTGACATTTTCTTGATAGAGTAAACAAAAATCTGGGTGCTATAAAAAGAATCTAAATGTTCTCTTGGCTTTGTCAAGTAAAGGTTTCTTTGTGCCAGCGGTACTCTCAAAGAAAAATGATTCCGGTGTCATTGGGAATTCTGTCCACTGGGTAATGTGTCCACCATATGGTAAATTAACATGGGCTGGAGGAGTTTAATCAAAAGAGGGCACTATCAGAAGGAGTTAGTACACAATTCGTCATATGCTCGGACAGAATCTCCTGCCGGACAGAATCTCCTTCCACACCGGCAAATTCAAGTAAATAATCCCGTCAGGCTGGACAGGGAAAAATGAGATTCCCGGCGCCAGCTGATTAAATGAGCTTGGTTAGCAGAAACAGGTTACCAGCAAAAACAGCTTGTAATGCTTTATTGCTTTTGACTGGTAGCCCGTTTTTTTCTGCTTATAAACTCATCATGCATCTTCCGTTAAACATCTTCTTCCACACCATTTACTACAAAAACACAGAGCAAATGTACCAAATACTGAAGAACAATCCAAAAACTCAGAGGGTCAATGAAAGGATTGTATTGTTACAAACTACTACATACTGCAGGCCTTGATCTTAACCGAGGCCACCGAGACCATTGGCCTCATGCCCTGTCGAGTTGGCCAGCATGCCCTTCAGAAAAAATTGTACTGTCACTACCAAGTTGGCCAGCATGCCCTTGTATAATTTCTCTGATTTGGCCAGCAAAGGCCTGCCCCCGTTTTTCTTAAGATCGAGGCCTGACACTGCTCTAAACACTCCAAGCCAAACTAACTGTACACAACATTTAAAACTTTGCACAGTAAATAAGTAGTGCACAGGTGACATCACCCGAGACCTTTTTCTAACACTGCGTGCACAAACAGACCCTGGAAATCATTCAGCAGACGACGCGCCAGCCATTGAGTTTGTACATGGCTGGACCCAACATGGCTGCGAAACGAACTTTTCCCGGGGTCACGCAACCTCTCTATACACAACCACAGTCTTTCATTACAAGAAATACGAGGAGAGCTCTAAACTGCTCTCCTTAAATTATTGAGGAGAGCTCTTTGCAGTCCTCTGGACCAAACTTGAACACAGTCTAAAAGTGAAATTAAAACAGATTCTTTTTAATATCTGACTGTTTATTAAAGAGGATGGGCCACGCTAGAAGTCTCTCTTTAAAAGAGATTTTACATCCCTAAATACACCTATATCTACCACGAAAAAACTGTGACAAAATTACAGAATGCGTGGTTATTCGTTTACAAAGGCAGTTTCCGAGCCTCTTTTCACACCCCGCCTCGAGCCAAAATCAGAACAGCAGTCGGTGCCTGAAAGCTGTCTCCAGAAATTCTAAAGAATAGTGACGTCTCAGGAAGTACTCCTCTGTCAAATGGCTGTATGTTGTTACTCATTGAAGCATTGCTCAGTGCAGATCATCCGGGGATTCAGTACTTCTAATGACGTTATGATTTGTTTGCTGCCCTCATTTCTGGGATTTTTATAAATTTAGGCGGCGGGCTAGTTAAAGGAGTAAAAACTCCCTGCAAATATCACTTCTTTTGTCAATTTAATGTCACAAAAGAAAAGTTTGTCCGATGCAATAATTATAGAAAGCAGAAAACTAAACAATAACGTCAGCATCAATTACCATGGCCCATCCTCTTTAAATGTTTGAGCATATTTCATAGGAGGTTTCAGTGTATGTGCGTACCGCATCGCAGGTTTGGATTGGCAGATTATCTTTGTCACATGATCAAAGCAAATGAACGCCCCATCAGTATGCTCATTTTATGACATAAATATATGATTCTGGCAAACAATTTAAACATGATAAATGATGTACATTAAGTGCAATGTACTGTTCAGCTAAAAGCAGCCTGCGCTACAACACACTCCCATCTGCAGCCTACCGATCAAAAATAAAGTCAAAGACATAATTTTGACGCTTCCCAGAAGGTGTATACAGAAACAGAAAATTGTTTACTCTTTGACCAAACACAAACAAGTAAATACAGCCAGTGTCATATAAATGAATTCTCTTATTGATACTTTATTCCTGTACATTGCATGAGTTTGAAAAGATCTGGGTGTTTTTTAAATATTCTACATAGAATGTACCTTGTGATTTTGTTTGGCTCCAAGAGGTTCTGTAAAATGGTGTCGCTTGGAAGTGATTCTGTCGTTGCTGGGTAACCGGGAAGAACAGGTACCAGCTGAGATGGGCTGCTATCTCTGCGAGTTGCCATGGTAACAGTTTGACTATTAGGTGATAAAGTAAAACAGGCTCACATGAATGTCAAATTCAAAAGGGTCACGTAGAAGCTGAAAGTTTGCGCTCTTTCAAAATCTCCCACTGAATCCTGTATTCGTTGCTACTTAATTCGGAAGAAAACGTCTCTTAAGTAAGTTCCATGGAATTGGGTCGGACGTGGGCTGAACATACTCTAACCAGAGGTTATTTGTTCACCAAGAATTGCATACTACATGGGCAGGGCTCAAAATTTACACCTGACCACAGGCCCAAGGCCAGTGACTTTAGTCCGGCAGTCTTGCGTTTTTCAATTTAATATTCATAAATACCAGTTAAGGCAGTCCTATTGGTTGAAAGGTGGTCACATGACCAACTGAGTTTTAGTGTGGAGAGACCCATCATGCTGTCCTGTCTGGGAAAATGTGTAAATCGTTGAGTAAGATACATGTACCTATATTCAAATAAAAAGTTAAAAAGACAACGGTGTTTCCAAGTCTTTGTGTACAAACCTTTAAGTTGACGGCGTCCCTGCAATAGACCGATCCATTATGCCACACCCACTAAACACATTGACCAATCACAGCATTGGCTGCATCATCACTGTACACGTGGGCAGCACAATGTGCGTCTCTTCAATGCCACACTGCACGACTTGAACACACGCGCTGTGAGTGCACGCACAAATGTTTACATTTTCCAATAGCTTTTTTATCAAGACGGACTTTTGGTAGCATAGCCAAGGCTGTGATTGGTCAACACGTTAGGGGGCGGGGCTCAATGGATCAGTCTATGGCAGTGCGGCGGGCTGCACTAGTGCATCTGGACTAAAAATGGATCGGTCTACAGCGCTACGGTATTGAGTTAGGATTTTTAATTTTGTTTTATAATGTATATATTCCACTAGTAAATCCTGTCATTTTGGAAGGCAGGCTTGGTACTTCACCAATTTTTCATTTCATTTCATTTCATTTATTAATTCTGGTTGTGAAGCCAAGGATTCTCAGAAAAGCAAACTTAATAACTATACTAGCCAAGAACCCCATGGAGAGAAGACGAGGAAGGAAGTTTCAGTTTTAGATCTGGGAGGAAAACCCCAGAGATTTATTCTAGGGAAAACCCACGCAGTCAGGTAGGGACTGAAAGCCCAATCCACATAGTGCCCCTGGTGGGATTCAAACCGGGGTCCTAGAGGTGCAGGCCTTGATCTTAACGGAGGCCACCGAGGCCATTGGCCTCATGCCCTGTCCAGTTGGCCAGCATGCCCTTCAGAAAAATTGCACTGTCACTACCAACTTAGCCAGCATGCCCATGTACATTTTCTCGGATTTGGCCAGCAAAGGCCTGCCCCCGTTTTTCTTAAGATCGAGGCCTGGAGGTGGAGGCCTGGACCTGACCATCGATGTAATGTACATGAAGGCAACCTCCTAGTTGCGATGATCGTAACCCTCCATCCTCCTGATGGTTGGAGGATGGAGGGTTACGATCATCACAACTAGGAACCTCCTCCCTGCTGCCGATCATTGCCTAGGTGCCCTAAAAAATGTCCCAGTTAAAGTTTAAATTTCCCTCAAAAAGGGAATCAAGAGGTTCCCCTGCATTATTAACAGGGATTCCGACAAAAAAACCTGGTAATTGAATATCTTAAGATTTAAGACAATGTCGGCTAGTCGTGTACGGACAAAGAGGGTGCTAGGCCTATATGATTTCACAGCTTAACAATGTATACTTATCTGGCAAAATATCCACGCTGTCTTAAATTTATCATTTGCAACTGATTTCCTGCAATAATGACTGCTGCTTACCAGAAATTTTGTAAGCGCTGTTGTCATCTGCTTTTTTAATTAAGCTTAAAGCCTTAACTTACTTAAGCAGCTGTATATGAAATTATCTGGGCCCAATCATTGATTTATTGATAATTAATACCAAGGGGCAACGGCTGTAACTTGTGAGGAAAACAGAAGAGTCAACAGAATTGCTTGTACTGGGGCTACATAACATGACTAAAATTGGCAACCCAAGCACTGCAGTAGCGCTGTAGACTGGCACTACCACTGACCATGGAGGTACTGACTGACTACGCTGTCGTCAGTGACCACCACATTTTTATAACATTATTACTACGTGATACATACTTACCATCCACCTCTAAACAGACTTTGCAATGGTATTCATCATGAAAACATGATAACAGATCTTAAATGTATCGGTTTTACAAACAATTGCGTTTAAACTGGAATTTAAGTGGATGGCCGAAGCCCAGTCTTAAGTGAATGGGGATTGATTTCGTACTGTAAATTACTTTCCCACCTCGTGTCAATTGAGGGCGCACTGTGCACGCCCCCCCCAAAAAAAAATGTAAGACGGCTGTGTGTTTACACACGAGGGGGGATCGATGACATCGATGCTGTTGAAATTGACAACATCCATGGCAACCATTTTGTGCTGTAAAAAACCCAGCTTAATTTAGCATATCATTTAATAATATTCTTACATGAAGCATGGACAAATAATAATAGCTTTATGTTCACGAACTTCATCTAAAAAAATTGTTATCTCGTCGAGCCATAGATAGCAAGGAAGGAAAGTGAATCTGAAACTGAAAGTGGAATTCGGCGGCAAAGTCGATGTTTGCCGGCACCCATATTTGCCTGTTTTATTCGGCATTCTATTTCTAACTTCCTTCGACTTGTTCATGGGGTGGATGTTCGTGCTGTGTTGTCATCATGGTCATCGTCATTGAGTCTGCCATGATTTAATGTTCGTAAGTCTCATTCGATATCATTTTATAAAGATTCTGGGTTGGTGCTAGCCTAGCCCCACTACCACTAGTGTGGCAAGGATTTTTGACATCGGTTGAATCCTTAGGATTCAACTGATGTCAAAAATCCTTGCCACACTAGTGGGGCTAGGTTGGTGCATAAATTAATATTATAATATTAATAAATCAATCACAACAGCGGTGTTTAAGAAATCAATCACAACAGCGGTGTTTTGACGTCAGAACAAGGAATTTCTGAGGCGTAAACTAAAAGGAAAAGACATTAACACTATAAAGTATAATATAATTTAATAATTAAACATAAACTATAGACAATGTATGTAACCTGACATCACATGTTTACAAAAGAGCCACAGAGCCTGGATGGCAAAAAAGCTGTATCCGGCTGCCACTTTATCTCCCTTAATTTAGGTCAAATTTTTTATCCTTACCTCTCCAGAAAGGTTGACCATGTTGACAGAATGTGTATTGTGTATACAGAGAGGAACAGGCACTTTGAACGATGCCAAAGTGTCGAAATCATGAAAAAAAAGCCATTTTCACGTCTACATTGGGCTTGACAGTGCTACTCGCTAAATGCCATTTTTGTTTGTTTGGGCATGAATGCGTGAAAGTTCCAGCCGCGTGATGAAATGTCCGTTGACGTTTCTTTTAGGTCAATAATTACCTTTTTTGCCGCCAATTCCTCGAAAGGAATATTAAAAAAAGGGAAATAAAGTCCAACATCCATTTACAAAATCTAAAAAAAATCCCCTAGAAAGTGGCAGTTGGATATGGAAACTTTTCCGAATAAAATATTAAATCTTATCTTAGATTTATGCAGTTAAGTTTAATTGCAATGTCTGACTTTTATCAACTTTTGATATGAAGAACATCTCAAAGCTTGTGCACCTGTTACTTTTTACAACTTTTGATTTTATGTGGAAATTATGACAACAAATGTAAAATTTTCTACATGACCAGTGTTCAGTGTCGTAGTATCTTGCCTGCCAGAAAGGCCCTGGAATGTACAAGGTCACTCTTTTTGTAAACAAAAGGTAAATGGTCTACAGGAGGGGCCTCACCCTTGGTATTAATTAATTTCCCCATTTTCATCCGTGGGTACTGGTTTGTTGGATGGTCTGTGTTTGTTTAGATTTGTGACTGAGTGAGAACGATCTGTATACTGTACCATATATTCGGCAAAGCATCCTTACAGAAACATCACACCAACTTGTGGGAGCCAGTTGCAGCTACTAACCACACCAGAAACACCAGGGCAAACCCCTTCTCTTAGCTATAAGTGTTTCTAGCTTCTTTTACGTGCGTATAGATATTCATACAACACACGGGACCTGCAGCTTTACATCACATCCGAAGGATTTCAAAGCAATAATGGTTTAGTGTCTTGATTAAGGACATAAGTGTCTGACATATTTTTTCATCGACAATTATTTATGTTAGTATAGTAGTTAGCAGTCAATAGATAATACTATAAAAAGCATGTAGAATCGACCGTCATGTGTAAAGCGAGAGGATTGGTACTCATCCAAAAAATGGGTATTCCATCACTTAAAAAATCTTAAATCTCAATCTCATGCTTGTGAAATTGCTTCCTGTTTTTGGAAGTGAATGTTCATTGCACGTAACTAGATAAAAATAACTAGTAAACTAGTAAACTTGCTGGTACAACCATGTATAAATCTCTTTTTGGAGGAGTGGTGGCTCTGAAAAGAGCCGGTGTGGTCTCGACGTTTCAAACAGTATACTTTCCTCATTTCTCCTGAAGAGACGAGCAGAGTATACTGTTCCAGGCCTCGATTTTAAGAAAAACAGGGGCAGGCCCTTGCTGGCCAAATCAGAGAAATTGTACAAGGGCATGCTGGCCAAGTTGGTAGTGACAGTGCAATTTTTTCTGAAGGGCATGCTGGCCAACTTGACAGGGCATGAGGCTAATGGCCTCGGTGGCCTCGGTTAAGATCAAGGCCTGCTGTTCAAAACATCGAATGCTCATTGCTTAAAAGGTTAGTCATCATTAATCAGAGCAAGTTCCTTTCCTCCCTGATGACTTACAGGTACATGTACTTCACAGTAGAAGAGCTTTGATCAACAAGTATGGCATCTGATTGCAACTACCCTGCTGCATTTGAGTCTCTCGTCCAAGGAAACACAACCAACCTCCCCCAACAAGAGTCCAATGTGGTCAGAGTATTCCTCAGCTCAACTTTCACAGGTTTGGTTTCATTCTTGTAGTTTGTTTTATTGTTTGTTGTGTAGCAGGATACATTTCTAATGCATATGACAGGAAACATGATAGGCCTGTAGACCAATCCGAGCAGCTTGTTCATGGGCGTTTACACCACCACAGCTATGGCCGCTGCACGTGTGTGTCAACGTACACGCACTGTAAATCCTTCATGCTGATTGTTACATATTCGAGCTGACGTGCTGATGTCTCGCCGTGCGCGCGCTTCTCGGATCAGTGTATAGGGGTCCACTTTGCATTCGTCACATTAGCAGTTTTTCCCAATGGTTGTAACTTGTCCAGCCAAATAGTTCCAACATGTGAATGGACATGCAGGCTTATACTGGAAATAATTTAAGTTGATTCATTTTATGTTTTTATTTTTTATTTTTAAAGTACCCTTAAAATTTCATCAAAATTGCACTGACAAATCTACCTGCATTTTTGTCTTCCATTTTTTTTTAATTTGAGAGTAGTTAAAAAATTAATAATCCTATTCAACTGAAATTATTTTCAGCCTCTTCGCAGTCTCATCAGAGCACAAGAGGGAGGGGTAAATAAATCTGTTGCGAGGCAAACATAACTGCCTCTTCCCCTATTTGAAGCAATTATAGTTAAGTGTCTTGCTCAAGGACACAAGTGTCATGACCGGGACGTGAACCCACATCCCGATGACTTAGCCACCAGAACTTGAGTCCGACGCACTAAACCGCTCGGCCACGACACGCTACAAAACTCTGTCAGGATTTTTTTATTATCATTTTGATTCTGGTCTGGTAAAAAACAAAAACTCTGTCCAGTAAACATTTTGAGCTACAAGCCCACTGCAGCCTTGTGGGGTTTCCCCCCAAATTCAAACCCTGTTGACTCGCAAAGTTTTCCTCACAATCTTTTGCTTTTAGACACTATCAATGAGAGGAACAGACTTCTGAAGGACGTGTTTCCAGACATTCAGAGGTACTGTCAGGGTAAAGGCCTGGACTTTGAGGTGGTGGACATGCGATGGGGGGTGCGTGACAATGCCACAGCGGATCATCTGACCTCTGCCCTCTGCATCAAAGAGATTGAGACATGCAAGAGGATGTCTATGGGGCCTCATTTTGTGGTAAGTGAGAAAATGATTTGGGGCAGGGCTTGATTTAGACACTAGCCCGGCGTACAAACACTAGTCAAGAGTGCCGTGGGCTAGTCAAACTTGCTTCTGGGAAGCCCGGCCGGGCTAGTAAAAACTGAGCCAGATGACTCCTCTTTCCAAATGTACCCTGTCAGTTTTCTATGTGGTGTAAATGGTCAGGCTAGTACAAATTTGTGAGGGCTAGTCAAAACTATATCTGACTAGCCCCGGTGGTCTAGTCAGGACAAAAAGTTAGCGCAAGCCCTGTTCTGGGTGTTCCCTGACATGTAGTCTGAAGCAGTCGGAGGACAACCCATCAGTGAACCAAACACATTGAGCAATAGACCGATTGCGCGACCAATGTTTACATGTCATCATGTGACCTGAAGTGGGTACTTCGTCTTCTGAGCTGATGGCAAACTACGTGCAAATACATGCTGTGACCGACAGAGTCACACCAACAGTTGGCTTTTGGTAATAATAACACAGTTACTAAGGCCTTTTATTAACGTTGTATGTTGTGACATTGATTTTAATCATATTACTGTTTCACAAACTACAAGTATTCTGCTACAAAAGAGGTTTATTTTGAGTTTGGCACTACTGGCGTCCGACGACGATGTAGCAACCCTCATGTTATAAAAAAAGAGTGAAAAAAGTAAAGAACCTTGGAAAAGTGAGCTGAATTTCAAATAGACAAAGGAATCACACAGTACTGGAAAGCCTTTTCTTTGGATGATTTCAGCTACAAAACTGTGAAATTCTAGTATTGAAAAGTGTGTGATCGGGGTCGTCTTGCCCAAACGAACCATCGTGCAACTAGTACTTGCACGTCGTGAACATATACATTCCTTGTAGAATTTCCAAAACTTCCAGAGCTGTCCTCACTGGCTTTACTCAGTCACTCATAGTTCTCTGGTACAAACTCTGGAATATTTTTCACAGATTACGAGAAAGAAAAGCCTCGATCGAATAAACAAATGCAACGATCATCATGTACTATACCACACTCTTACCTATGGAGGACGTTGTGTTTTAATACCCACTAGAGGTCACGTTTTGTGGGTCGCGCAAACGATCTATTACAGTTGGTTTGTATGTTGCTTTCTTAAGGGCGCAGGCTCGTCGAAAACAAATAGCCGTCGGGTATCTCTTGCAGTGAGAAAGGTGACTCACTAACACCTTGTATTTGTGTGTATGAACATGTACATGTACTTTTCGTGCCACGAAATTGGCCGTCGGGCAATGGCGACCAGCCTTCGCCTTTAATGCAGTGATTGTTTGATACATACACTGTATTTATTGAATTATTTTATCTGTACAGGGTTTTCTCGGAAATAAATATGGGTATCGACCATTACCACCATCGATTGACTCCGCCCACTTTGAAAAGCTCTTCCAAGTCATCCAATCACAGGCCGACCCTGAGGAGTGCCAACTGGTGACTGATTGGTACGTCCAAGACACCAACGCCAGTCCCCCACTGCATGTCCTTCAGCCAATCACAGCGTTGCTCTCAAATTTCTACAACGCAGAGCAGCCGGAGTTGCAGAAGAAGGAGAGAGACGATTGGTGGAGGATCTTCGGGAGGTTGCAGAGGATTTTACAACGAGGAGCGAAGGCTGCCGTGGTTGAGGGAATAATCACAGAGGAAGAATCCCTGGTTTACAGTGAATCTGGTGAGTTTTTACTACTAGCTATGTTACAAATCCAGAGATATAGTCAGGTGGCTCAGTGAAATTATCGTGACATGGCGGACAAAAGCACCATTTTTGGCACAAAGCTTGCTAATTGATGTTAGGGTAGGTACCACCTGGATTTTCAAATTTAAAATACCCCTATGTTTTGTACACATGGGAGGGGGCAGGACATAACTCCACTTAGGAAGGGAGTTCAGGAATAAGACTTACATAATGTTGTAGCCCTACCCTAGTAGAGACTACTCACGAAGTTTGAGATCTTACCCTGCCAGGAATGAATTATTATTGATTTTTGAAGATATAATATTTAGCCGTTTTATTTTGTACACACGCAATATCAGCAATAATAGGCAACCAATGGTGTGTACAAAACATATGGGTAAATATTAAATCTTCAAAAATCAAGAATTCAAACTGCCTCTAGCTACTGGGCAAGCTCGGTTGATTATTGGTACATGTAACACATCTGTGAAATCAAGACCTTTTTTGTCCTTGTGTGGGTGAAACAAAGCATTAGATGTCGTGTGTAGTTGAATGACAGGGCGACCTTTGCTCCGGTGGTCCGAAATGTCATAATGGCGTCTTAAGACGGCTTTCGTTTCCAGGCAGGGGGAAAAATTTGCATGTATTTACGTCCTCCGGTGTCAAGTGGTTGAATGTGCTCATTTTCTCTTTGGATACAGTAACAGAAACAGAAATACGACAAGGATTGAAAGGCGTCACTAACCCTTGGAAGAATTGTCTGTTCTTTGAGCGGGATCTTCAGGGAATTGGAGTCAAACTGGAAGATGAGGCCACAAGGAGATACTTGGACCTGAGAGAGGATGGGTCAGTGTTTTTGAATGTCTAAGTATCCTGTACCAGTTAGTACCCAGAAATAAAAACCGTACGAAGCGCTCTCAAGATATTGTTTCAAGAATAACGGTTTCATGACACGGTTATCGATTACTTTTTACAAAAAATGAACGCCAGTTTCAAAGAACATTTCTGAAATACATGTATATTTCCTGGAACTGTATTAGAATAAGTACATAGTATAAGAGTATAAGAATTATTTCACGTTGTGTAGCCTGTAGTCGGCGGCCAATAGAACGATCCATTAAGCCCCACTTACCTTAGCAACTGCCTAGCAACAGCACATGGTGTGACTTTCTTGTCACGATCGGCGGTGGATCGGTTGCGGCCCACACGTGTCAAATACACACACAGACATGGTTTTGGAGCGAGTTTAGTTTCATGGCCTTTTGACCAGTGCCTTGAGTCCAAAGAACAATGCAGACAGGAACACTGTTAAACCACTTTGACATGACTGTACAGGGACCACTGCTGTGGGATTTGCACCACCACAAATATGAAAAATTTAAAACAAAATAAAAGTTAGTACAGTTGTGTGTGCTGTTGTGTGTTAGAACAATGGCGGCAGTTTGTTTACTTTTCGAATGGGATTTTTATTGTGTCGGTCTTTTGTCCGACTTTCAGTGGCGTTGTCAAGGCTGTGATTGGTCAATACATTAGTAGGCGGGGCTTAATGCATCGGTCTTTTCCATCAGTACGCCTGATACTTTGTTTTTGCAAAGGCAAAGCAGTTTTTTCCTTCGTAAAGGTCACCCCTGTGAAGGAAATGATTGCCTCCGTGGAGTATCAGGCCAGTGGCCAATTTGATAAAGCTGTTTAGCAGAAAATACATGTACTTCTTAGCAAACTTCTCTGCTAAACAAAATATGAGTGGGGCACCCAGTCGCAACAGTGTAAACATAATGGAATATTGGCTGGTAACCTGTTTCTTCTAAGCAAGATTTTTCTGTGCTTAGCAAGTTTCGGTGCTTACAGGCTTTATGAAGTTGGGCCCAGCATGAGACTCAAGTTCTGATGGTAGAGTCATCAGAGGATGGATTTCATTCCTTGTCTTGGTAAATGTGCCCTTTGGCCCTCGGGGCAGATTCTCTCTCATAACTGAGGAGTAAAAGTGGCAAATGTGCCCTTCGGCCCTCGGGCAGATTCTCTCTCATAACTGAGGAGTAAAGGGGTACCTTTGAGGGAAGCAGTTGTTGAAGTGAATGATTAACAACCTGTGCACCATGTTTGTTTGCTGGTGCTGCATACTCCTAAGGAGTTGAGATGGTTTCAGGAATGCTTAAGGTCTGACGAATGGGTGATAATAGTTTAAGGCACTCGGATGCTTCAGTTGAGAGTGCCTAATAATACCCAATGTACTCCTGAATCTCATGACGTGTATATTTCCTCTCCCTCGAAACAGTTCAATCGATGAAGAAGCGCGGTCATCTCTTGAAAACCTGAAGACCAAGTACCTCCCATCTGTTGTCGGAGAGGACTCCATCCAGCGATTTGCCCTTCCTTGGACTCCATCTGGCATTGATCCCTCCCATCCCACACACGCAAAGTATCTTGACGACATCTGCAACAAATTCAGAGACGGGATAATCGGGATGATCGATAGCAGCCTGGAGCAAAGGTCAAAGGTCACCGATCAAGCTGTGGCCGACCTCTATGAGGAAGCTCTTCACCATGCTAAATTCTGTGACACAAAGTGCAGGTAAGAACTTTTTCATTATGAAATTTGGAAAGGGTAGCACATATGAGGGTGTGTTTTTTTCTTTGTCGTTTTAAAACCAAAAAATTCATTCAAGTTAAATTTACTCAACTTTGCACATAAATGGGGATTTTCGGGGCCCACTTGGTGGCAGCAGACTTATAGGGTCAATCAATTATTCTTGGAAATATGCTCAGAACTTCATAGAGAGGTTTCACGTGACGTCACTCGAGATCTTTTTCTAATGCTGCTTGCACAAACAGACGTTGGAAATCATTCAGCAGACGATGCGTCAGTGATTGAGTTTGTACATGGCTGTACCCAACATGGCTGCGAAATGAATTTTTCCCAGGGTCACGCAACGTCTCTATAGACCTTAACCTTTCTATTGTTGATAAACAAACGCGCTGGTTGGCATGGACGGCCAAATGAAGCAAAACATTCAAGTCTTGTTGACAGATGTTGTGACCAAATTCAACATTTTTGCAAACTTTCTATCTAAAGAAAATACAACCCATTATTGGTTGGTTTGTTTCCAACAAATTCTATACAATTTTTGAATATTTGTGTTACATTTTTACAAACTGTGATTATCTGTTTTTGCTGTGCATTGATGGCTCCCTGTAGTTTCTCTATCTTTGTCGACAAAAACTCAGGCTGTGACGTTGCAAAAGAAAGGTCTATAAACACCGGAAAATTTCTTGATATGTCTGCTGCCCTCTATCATCTAAAATATTTCAATTCAAGCAAAGTGTCTATTAGTTTATAGAGACCTTTAAAGCCGAAGTGTAGTTTGTGCAAATTAATTCATTTGTTCAAGGTAAATAGCTTTTAATCTGTCACTTTGACCCACAGTGTTTTCCACGGCCGTAACGACCTCATGACCAGCATTCAGGAGGTTCTGTCCAAGAACCCAAGGAAACCTCTGATTGTCCATGGTGTCTCTGGTTCAGGCAAGACATCGGTCATGGCCATGCTTGCTCGGAATGCCTCCACATGGCTCAAACAGGAGTTTGTAGTTATTCTACGGTTCCTGGGAACCTCTGGACAAAGCAGTGGGATTCATTCAACGCTGCAGTCTGTCTGCCGACAGGTAATGTACTATAGAATATATTGTCAAAGGAGGTAATGTTTGAAGCTCTGCATAATGTGTAGGATAATAGGAAGCTGTAACTAGTCAACTAGTAAACTTGCGGGTACAACCATGTAATAATCTCTTTTGGGAGGAGTGGTGGCTCTGTAAACAGCCGGTGTGGTCTCGACGTTTCAAACAGTTTACTCTGCTCGTTTTCAGGAGAAATTCTGAAGACAAGCAGAGGACAAAATTTGTCTTTCTCCTGAAGACAAGCAAAACTTGTTTTCAGATGCATTTCCTTGTAAATGTGGACTGTGAATCCATATTTTTTGTCATTGTGCTCTATGATTTTGCATCGCTCTTTACTCCTCTTTGCAAGAGAGAACATTACTAAATGAAATATATTACCTTGATTACAGATTTGCTTTGCTTTTGGTGTGGATCAGCCGACCTCAAGAATCCTGGATGACTACACTGAATTATCAAAACTCTTCAGGAAACTAGTTGCAACAGTTGCAACAGCCGACAAGCCGCTCCTACTGATTTTCGACAGTGTCGATCAACTGTCGCCTGCCAACGATGCACATGCCATGAACTGGCTTCCCATGTCCCTGCCACCGCACGTGCAGGTGGTTGTCTCAATGTTGTCAGAAGACGAGTACAAGTGCAGAGAGAAGACGCGTCTACTCCTCAGCAGTGACAGTTGCTACATCGAGATGCAGCCCGTCCCGCAAGAGACTGGGCTGGAGATTCTGAACAGCTGGCTGGAGATGAAAAAACGGAAGCTGACGGAAGCCCAGCTGGAGAAAGTCTCGACAGCCTTTTCAGAATGCCCGCAGCCCTTGTTCCTGAAGTTGCTGTTTGAGTCTGTTATACATTGGAAGTCTTACACAAGCACCTCGGAGAAGACCTTACCAACCAGTGTGCGGAAGGCCATCACAGACCTGTTTGAGGATCTGGAGCACAAACACGGCCAGATCGTGATCTCACATGCTCTGGGTTACATCTCGTCGGCAAAGAGCGGAATCACAGAGGCCGAGATCGAGGACGTTCTGTCATGTGATGACGAGGTTCTGAATGATGTCTACCAGTATTGGGATCCCCCTGTTGAGAACATTGTTCGGACCCCGCCTTCTCTCTGGAAGAGAATCCATTATGACGTGACAGAGTTTTTGTCAGAGCGCCAGTCAGGAGGTATAAATTCAAATACAGTATAAATTATTTGTTGGCAATTCAGAAGTAAACATACTTAACAGTATCAAATAATCTTGTAGTTGCTTGTTTTCATTTTGTTCAAAGGTAAGACAGTCATTGCATGGTACCATCGCCAGTTTATTGAAGCAGCAGAAGATCGCTACCTGAGCAAAAAAGACACAATCTTAGCACGACACCGACTCCTCGCCGAGATGTTCCTTGGGTCTTACAGTGTAGGAAATATTCGACCTATCACCTTGGAAAAGCGCAATAAAGTCTTCCCGCAGGCAGATCGCCAGGTGGCACCCCAGCCGTTGGAGTTTGGCGTGGGTGTATACAATAGGCGGAAGCTTTTGGAATTGCCGTATCACCTTGCAGAAGCGGGAATGCTTGAGGATCTGGTGTCCTACGTCCTCTGCAACTTTAATTGGCTGCTCACCAAGTTGAGGTCCTTCTCATTTCTGGAGCTGATGACGGACTTTCGTCCGTTCAATGAGGAGATAAACTTCCTGGTTGAGACTATGTACTTGGCCAGCAGCAACCTCAAGGTGGACCCCTTGTGTCTGGCTGGGCAGCTTGTTGGTAGGATCGGAGACTACGGAAGCAAGTATCCAAACTTGGAGAAGCTTCTCCACCAGGCAGCTGATTGGATACAAAGCACCAGTCTACCACTGATCGTACCACGGGCTCCCTGCCTGATTCCGCCTGGTGGACCACTGCGCACCATCTTCGGAGGTCATCCCAGTGTGGTCTTGAGGGTGATGTGTACCTCCAACGGAGACCTAATGTTGTCAGGTTGTCTTGATCTAGAGGGACACCCCATGCTTAATGTCTGGAATATGTCGACTCTAGAGCTTGTTCATACCTTGCAGAAGAAGACCAACGAATCACCGGCAGTTAAAAGCAGCAAAATCAACATCTGTGTTTCAAATAATGGCAGATATGTTGTCTTTGGCAAACGCTCGCTGGCAGTTTTTGACTTGGTCATTGGAGAGTGTCTTCTGGAATTGGACAGTGAAGACATGACAAGCTTCAGTAATCTGCAAGTTGATAAGGATGACTCCCGGGTCATAGCCTGCGCCCAGCCTGGTAACTTAGTTTGTGTCTGGAGCATGACCGACGGCCGGAAAAATATCTCCCTGCAGCACCCCGCCGAAGTCATTTTCTTCACTCTGCTACCTGCAGGAGAGAACCTTCTCTCTGTCTGCAGTGAAGGGAAGTTCAGGGTGTGGTGCTTGAAGTCTCAAGAATGTCTGAATTGTCTAGATGGGTATGATGAAGGAAGGGCTCTGTCCTGTGCTGCAATCACACCAAGTGCCAACTCTCTTGTAACTGGAAGCTCAGATGGTCAGATTAAAGTCTGGTCTCTGAAGCCATTCGCCTCGTCTGAACCATCCTTGATTGTTGAGTCAGAGTTTGCTGCACCCGTTAACAAGGAGCCCCTCTTGAGTATCCTTGCTCACTCGGACACGACCTTCGTGTTCCGGGACAGCAGCAGTGTCCCTCAAATCTGCCATCTACTTGTCGATCAAGAGCCAACTATAATCGACCTCAAAGGGCATGATGGTTTGATAACATGCGCATGGACGTACAAGGGAGATGCTGAAGAATCGGAGAGCTTATCTCTCTTGGTGACGGGATCCAAGGATGATACTTTAAAAGTCTGGCGCCTGGAGGATGGAAGCTGCATCAACACACTGAAGGGGCACTCCTCATGGATTTCGGATGTGACGATGGTTACAATGGCCGATGGTCCGCGAGTATTATCTGCTTGTAACGATAAAACAGTGAAGATGTGGATGCCGACAAAAGGGGAGGTAAATAAAAGACATTTTAGTGCGTACTAAGAATTCCATCGCATCCAATTCATCGCCAACCCACTCTGTATATATGCAAGTACTTTAAGAAAGTAATGTTTTGTTTTCAGTATGGTTTCCATGAAAAACATGTTTCCCTTGAAAATTACGTACCATGTGTGATGTTTTTTTTTTTCATCTAGAGTTCTTGAGTTCTTTACATGTACATGAACAAGGTGATGAGCTCAAGAAATTTTATTTAATTTTTTTTTTTTACTTTATAGTCAAACCTTCCCCGGAGTGCACAAAAACAAAAGTCTGGACCAAATCCTATGAATCCAAGGCATTCTTACATGTGGCACCTGGACTGTGGAACAATCTTCCCTCTCACATTCAAGCTATTGACACTATGAACTGTTTCAGATCAGCTTTGAAGGCCCACTTATTTCAAATGGCATATGCTACTCATTAGACCTCGCTGTTTCCACATTTTGTTTTTTCTTTATTTTCCATTTACTTTCTGTCAAGCGCTTTGAGATTTCTTTTGGTTATGTATTTGCGCCGTATAGGGGAAGAGGCAGTTATGTTTGTCTCGCTACGGAGACATTTAGTAATTACCCCTCCCTGTTCTCAGCTGTGCTGTGAAGAGACTTGCGTTTATATCCGCCATGTCTCGTTTCTGCACATTGGGGCAGGTTTCTATCCCTTCGAAAAAAGTAGCCCACACTTCGAGTGGCCTTTGGGCCTTGTGATGGGCGAATTGCATAAAAAAAATTATATCTTTATTATTATTATTATTATGAAACATCTGCATAACACTAACAGCATGTAAACATTAAGTTTAAAAACTTCAGTGTAAACATCATTTGAATGCATCAAAACCATTCACAAATATTTTTCCCCATGATGCCCACAACAAACGGCAGATTCTTGTTTTCTGATTTGTGACCATCAGAAGGTACACTATACAATGCTCACGGTCTCTTCGATTGTTTTTTCAGGTAACGGAACGAGACAGACACGAATTATCTGGACAGTGTGTGGCGCTTTCGACCCACACCGATTCTCTCATCGGTGTATCAGGCAGCAAAGATAAACTCACCAAATTCTGGAACCTCGACGAAGCCAGATGCTTCTTAACAGCAGACTGTGCATCCATTGCCATGGAGATTCTGGAAGCGCAGGACATCGTCATCTGTGGCACGGACAAAGGCGAGGTGGTCGCTTTCAACCTGGTAACTGGATCAGAGGTCTGGCGTCGACCTATCTTCAAGAAAAGCATCTCAGTGATGGGGTTAGCTCCAAAGCAGACCGTCCTGGTGTGCTCTAAAGATGCATCGGACAAGCAGATCCGGGTGTGCGATGGGGCCAATCAGCTGGAGGAGAAGTTAAGGCTCGATGGGCACGATGAGGTGACGACTGTTCTCAGAGCAGCTGTAGATTCAGAGAATCCCATGTACCTGTCAGCCTCGAAGGCTGCTGGAGAGATCAAAGCTTGGGACTGTGTCATGGGGATCTGTCTGCAGACTATGGTGCATGAACAGGTGTGTGTAAATACAAAAATACATTCTCGTCAATAGGCCTTAATTTTGACTGCAAGAGGGCGCCCTTTGGGGGTAGATTGGGGGTCAAACCATAGAAGCAGTGTGGTAAACCAGATGCAATTAGACTTCTAATAAAGCAGTTCGTATACAACTTTTGAGGGTTTTTTCTTGACAGTATTACAATGTAACCAGTCTAAGATAGTTGCTTGGAAATTTGTTTGATGTTTTGAAATATTTGTGTTCTTTCAAAATGGAAGTAGTATTGCGCCCTCTTGCTGTCAAAAATAAGGTCTATTCTTGTCATTAAATTGTTTAATTCATACTAGTTTTGTGTCTTGGTTCAACCTGTTTGTTACAAAGAGCTATAAATACATCAAGCAGAGCACTAACCCTTTGTTCCACTTGCGCAACTTTTTCAAGCCTCTTGGATGCAGAAAGGCTTGTGCACGACTGAGGAACAAATTCACTTTCCATAGAAGTTACATTTGTGTTGAAACTTACGCAAATGCTGACATCGAAAACCCACCGCCCAAAATTGTATGCGGCCATGGAATGTTAATCCGGTGAGACTAGTAGCATTTACAGGTAAGATTTGGATTAAGGAGCTCTGGAAATTTTTCCGCCCTGGAATTGGGCCCTTCTTTCTAGGACTCTGTATCTGTATACAGCACAGAGGAAGGGTCCTATATAGGGCTAGGTTTTCTCAGTCACTCCGCCGCCACGTACTATCTTCAAATGTCATCCCATTGAAAATTTGTTTCCGTGATTATACCTGTTTGTTTTCTGCATGTTTCAGGTTTCCTCCATGGAAGTGTCTCCCAACTCCAAGTTCCTGGCCACTGGATCCAACACTGGCACCATCAAGGTGTGGTCACTGGCGGGCACTTCAGTTGGATGCCTTGTAGCTGAATTGTCCGGCTTGTACAAGGACACCATCGTCTGCTTGGCGTTCGACCAGGAAAATCGTAACCTCGTCATTGGGGCTCATTGCGGAAAAGAACAGCTGCTGGTCTGGGATTTCCAGAGAAAGAACCAACGGTCTGGGAAAAATTCTTTATTCTTTATTCTTGTCGATAGGATCCATTTTTTTTTTTTTTTAATTTATTGAATATGTTGGACCAAATTAAACAATTTTATTTTTGGTTCAGGAAAGAGCAGTTTTCACATACAATGTGCAACATCAGAATATTTACATCAAAGAAGTAAAATATTGTAAAAATGGCAAGGCTTATTTTCTATAAATGTTTTTATGGGCCCATTAAAGCCCCAACTCAACATTGGTAAACTGACTGTAAATGCTTCCATTCTTTGCACAAATCAAGATATTTGTAATAAAACCAACCTGTGAAAATGTCAGCTCGTTTTGTTGTTTCATTTGCGAGAAAACGTTAAAAATGCATTCAGCATTTTTGTATGCATTCCTACAGGCAGAGTTTTCGTCTCAATGAGATGAAAACTAAATTTGGATCTTATTTCATATACTATTTAAAAACAATAATAGTTCAGGCAGAAATATTTAAAGGAAAGTTTTCTACCATCATTATCTTATACCATGTGAGGTATACACCAATCTGAGCAGCGCTCATTTATGGTGTTTTACACCACCGCAGCTATGGCCTGCGCACGCATGCCTGACACGACATGTGCATCAGCGCGCATATGTATCAATCAGCGTGGAGGATTCGTAGTGTGTGTGCCTCGACGCGCGCTTGCGACGGCCATAGTTGCGGTGGTGTAAACGTCCATGAACGAGCTGCTGGGATTAGTCTATATGTAAATCTGGGAACATTTGTTTTTCTTCTTACCGATGTTGAGCTGGGGCTTTAATTTAAAATCTGACATTGTTCAAATGAGCATGAGGTCATAAATATGTTTCTCTTTTCCTTTGCTTCCTGTTTACAGATTTCTGATCGGCCACACACATGCTGTGATGTCAGTAAGCATCACACCAAACAATAAGTATGTATTCAGTAGTTCAAGGGACTGTACCATCAAAGCATGGAGTTTGGACACCGCAGACCTCTTGGCCTCGTTTGACTGTCAGTCACAGGTTAATATTCACCTCTTGTTTTATCATTCAAGCATTATCTTATTCTTTAGCCTTACCCTCTGGCCCTATATAGGACTCTTCCTCTGTGCTGTACACAGATACAGAGTCCTAGTTGTCAGGGCCCGTTTCTGGGGCGGAAACATTTCAGAGCTCCATAATTCAAAACTTACCTGTAAGAAGCTACTAATCTCATCAGATTTGATATTACATGGCCGCATAAAATTTTTGGTGGTGGGTTTTGGACATCAGATATTCCTCATAAATCCGTCATTTTCGGAAGTAATTCAGTTCGGCTAAATGGAGGTAAGTGCGAGTATTGGTTCCGGATTTAGGACCAATCCTCAGCCATAGCTCATGTTTGAAGTTTTGCAATTCACGGTGAGTGAATTTGACATTTTCGCGATAGAGAAACCAAAAATCCCGGTGCTTCAAAGAATATCAGAGTTCAAAGAAAAAAGATTCTGGCAATTCCAAGAAAATAATTCTGTCAGGCTGGACAAAAAGCTGCAAGTCCCTCGTATTTTGTAATGCATGTAAAAGAACCCAGTGCACTTATCATATTGAGAAGGGGCTTACCCCGGTATTACTGGCATGGTTGGCTGCAGTTTACGCCCCATCACCTTGTTAACCTTTACAAGGTGCTACAATAAATGGGTCTTATAATTCAAACTTAGCTCTGCATACCTGCCATTAGAATATTAAGCGCTTTGAGACACGTAAAGTGCTATATAAGAACTGAATACTAGTTATTATTACTATTATTATTTATAATAATATGCCTGCCACCTCCTCCCCCCCCCCCCCATTCTTATGCAACAGAAAATGTTTTGTTGGCAGCCATCCTGAGAACCAGTTTGGGCTCCTTTGGGTAGCACATGCATTTCTTAATTTCCTACTCGCGTTTAAGACAAGTGTAGGATTAGTAGCAGTCTGCCAGAGAAATTTTTATTTTTCCGTTTGAAGACCCCTCAAATCACCATCAGCTGAAAAGTATTTCGATTGCAACAATCGACTCAATTAGCAAACAGGTTCTCTGGAAATCATTTTAAATCATTTCAAATCAATTAACAATCGGGGCCCAATTTCATAGAGCTGCTTAAAGCAAAACAAAATTGCTGAGCACAACAAAATTATGCTTACCAGGATAAGGTTACCAACCAAAATACCATGTCGCATGTACAATATGTGACTGGTATCCTGCTCTTTTTGGCTTAGCAGAAAATATTTAAGCAATATTTCCAGCTTAAGCAGCTTTAAGCAATTCTGCCCAGGTTCTCTGGAAATCATTTTAAACTTTTTTATTTTGTTCTCGTTAGATCAAGTTCTTCAAGTATGCCAAGATCGCTGAGGACCATTACTGCTTCATCGCGACCAACCAGTCCGGTACAATCCCTATGCTGGACCTGCTGCTAGCGAAGGCAAAGAGGGGAGGAGATGAACAGGATACCAGACCAGACGTGTCTTCATCGGAACCGATGTCAGAGGTTAGTCCGTATAAACCCGAAGTTTTAAACGAACCTTCGAATGGCACGGCGACCGACAGGAACGTGACCGGGGACGATAAAGTCAAGAAGAAAATGTCTAAGATTTGTACAGCCATCTAGAAGCATCTGTAGGGTGAATGTACAAGTCAATGTAACCCAAGGATGACAATGCATATTCTCCGTGGGAGAAGGGAGATTCGGCCGGTTTTTTTTTTCAGACGACAACTACCTTCAGAGCGGAATTTAAGTGGGGTATTAGTCAGATAAATAGAACATGGAGAATATGAGTTTGATAGACTGCAAGTCTCGTGCTTATTTTCTATTTTATTCATGAATTTTCATGATAATCAAAACAGCGTTTCTGACTTTACACTAATCCAAGCAGCATTTGTTTATAGCCGCGGCACGTGCGCGTGACATGACAATAGCACATCAGCACGCACATGTACCAATCAGCATGGAGGATTCACAGTGTGTGTTGGTCGACACGCGCGTGTTGCAGCCATATCTGTAGTAGGGTAAATGCCCATCAACGAGCTGCTCAGATTAGTCTATACAACAAATTTTCTGTATGGAATACACAAATAAATGTATTGTTGACGTCCAATGATGTCATGTTTCAAATTTCTCTTTGAATGTATCAAACAAAATTACATTTTAATGTGAGATTAGAGACTTGTACTATTTTTTTTTTATCTTTCATAAGGACTCTATTGATAAATGAGTGAATCAAAAAGTTGAATTTGACCTTAGATTCCCTCTTTAAGGCAACGTACACTTGAACCAAGGTTTCCAAACAATGTGTGAGTATGCACGAGACTTGCTTGGTCTATAGACCTTTATCATGGTGCGGCCATCTTGATTTTCTCCCATTCAAACCAATTTAACCAAACCGAGGCTGGAAGGGTAAATAGTCTGGTTCCTTTTCATACAATGAAAATTAGCATCTATTACTGTTATTGGATACAGGGAACATGACCAAGATGGTGGCAGCATGATAAAGGTCTATTGTCATCTGTGTCTGCTATGGAGGCCCTCTATGTCAGCTTTGGACATAGAGTATGTACCACGCCAGACTGGTCCCCTGTCTATATCCGCAAGGATAAAGACAAGCACTGGTCTTACAAACCCAATGGTTTTATTGGATAGGCATCGTACATGTAATGACGCATAACTACCAGACTTATACTACACACATGAGTGTGTATGTATTATTGCATGCAAGGTCAAAGGTAAAACTGGCAGGAATCAGCAGATTCTAGTAGAGGCCAGTATCTGGCATTATTCAAGCGCCGTGAAGTGTGACGTCAGTTGTTCAGGCCAGCGGCATGCCTGTATGGCTAAATTAACCATTAGTCAACAGATGGGGAAACCGAAATTTGCCATACAGCTAACGCGCACTCGAACCGACTAAAAAAAGATACGCACAGAGAATTACACAAACAGCATTCTTCAAGTTCTACTTTAGTGGTTTTTCAAGTCAAACCAAATAGCAGGCAAGACAACAAGCTACCTTGTAAAATCGGTGATACTTATGTTGCTGGGATTTAGGAGAATGTTCAACTTATATACAAATAATGAATGTTTATGAGTGCAATGGTATGAACATTTCCATGATTTGAAAGATGGAATGTTCCATTCAATGAGGCGAAGCCGAGTTGAATGGAACATTCCATCTTTCAACGAATGAAAATATTCTTACTATTGCACGAATGAAAAACATTCATTATTTGTTTTACACTAAAAGTATAATAAGCTTCAGCCATTTTTAATCGAATAGTCACGGGCGGGCGAGCATGCAATGGAACAAATCAGATGGAACGAAAAATGCACGGTAAATGACATAGCGTGCAATGGTAAGTTTATTTGCTATCATGTGACCGACCATCCTCCAATCAAATGACAAGGATCTGCTTGGGTGTTAAATAAAACCAGATGTATGTACCTAGCATAGAGTTATATAAACGAACTAGAGGGTGTACAAAAACCATGCGACACGGCCCGACAAGAAGCATTTTTGACCCTTGAGAAAATGGCGCTGACCAATCATATTACACTGGTCACTCATCAGTTTACACAGCCAACATTTTCTAAGTGGACATTCGTATGCAAATGACCCATAGGGATTTTCGCCCATGCTGGGTCAGCAGAGTTCTGTGCATGACATCACGAGTGCTCCCTCTAGTTCTTATATAACTATATGGCACCTAGCTAGAAGATTGTTGCAGGCCTCGATCTTAAGAAAAACAGGGGCAGGCCTTTACTGGCCAAATCAGAGAAATTGTACAAGGGCATGCTGGCCAAGTTGGTAGTGACAGTGCAATTTTTTCTGAAGGGCATGCTGGCCAACTCGACAGAGCATGAGGCCAATGGCCTCGGTGGCCTCGGTTAAGATCAAGGCGTGTTGTTGAATAGTATAGTTGTGTCGTCCAAGAGCAGTGCATTGCAATTATGGCCAGCCCTTGGGTGCGCTCCACGCAGGCGACCATTTTTGCTACCAATTACAAAATGTGCGTCACGCTAACTGTTTGGACCGGAGCGTGTTGTATTTTGCAGTATCTATAATGATTACTCAGTGTTTTGGACACTGTTTTGTCGTCTGCTCCTTAAAATTAAATTAAGTATTTTCCTTTCTACTTTAAGTTCAACACATTTGTAAACAAGTACAGTTTAACATGACGAATAAAAGCACTTTAGGACAAACATTTTATAAGTTTCAATTTGCCTTACACCGATGTGTGATAAGCACTGTATACTAAGTGCTTTCGAGTCCCGTGGAAAAAAATCCACAGGCAACTCGGGTGGGATTCGAACCCATGACTCCCGCATGACTAGAGCAGATGTCTTAACCACTAGACCACCGAGCACGCCCGGTGACGAGGGACCAGTTCGAATCCAGTATTATTAGCGGCAGGTACCGCAAACAATTAGATAGATGTTAATATTTGCATGGGGGGAATGAATATAAATTTCAATTTGTCTTTTTTAATACACCGATGTGTGATAAACATTTTGTTTGAGGGAAGGTTTGGATAAGATTAGTCCAACTTTCACGGACTTGTCGCTGCTTTTTTCCATTTTTGTTAGTTGGCGAACATACACTTATACCTCCTCTACACCACGTGCTGAATTTCTCGAACGTTGCAAATACCTTTTGTGCCCGACCCATTCCAGTTTGAAAATGTGCGTGTAAGTTGGCAAACGTTTGCGTTGTTCGTCTGAGTGGAACGCACCCCCTGGTCTGTCTCTGTGAATAGTACGATTCTTGGAGTCTACCATGCACTCAAATGAATGCTGTTTGCAGAGAGAAGATTGTTTGTTTGTAAAACATGTATTATGCATAGAAGTATGTTTAATGAGAGCGATGATCAAATTTGATATCTACTATAAATATTAAACTGCGTGTTTGTATTCATATTACTATTACTATACAGGGTAATATCTGAATTGAGTATTCTTTTGCTATTCCTTTGGTTTCAGCACAAGCCAAAAACCACAGTCGCTGCCAGAGCCATTTAATCTAACTCTACCTTATATTGTGCCTTAACAGCGGATTCCCAAAGATTATGATTAACGTGATTTAGAAGAAGTTTTTCCGTAGAAGTTTTGACAAAATTAGTTTGAAGCTGCGTGTTTACAAAGTCTGTGATAGGTTCGGATAGGGACAAGTGTCCTAAGAATAGATGTTAGATACGTGGTGTTAAGACGTTTGTACAGAAGCAAGTAAAATTTTTGCAAACAATATTTAAGTTTTAAAGACGTAGTGCATAAAAGTTAAACGTTGACCAAATTCTTCATTTGTATCTTATTTAAACATGAAGCAATATTGATCCTCTTCTATGCAAAGTTCTGTGCAAAGCCACAAATCTTTCATAGTGTGTTTTGTACCTCATACATACAATAGAACATTCCATTAAGCCCCGCCCCCTCATGTGTTGACCAATCACAACGTTGGCTGCGCCTCCGAAAGTCCCACAAAAGTCGGACACGATAAAAGTTTTACTGGAGAATTTCAAGATGCTTGCACATACTTAAGGCGCGCACGTTTATGTCGTGCAGTGTGGCATTGAAGAGCAGCACATTGTGCTGCCTACGTGTACTGTTGTGATGGAGCCAATGCTGTGATTGGTCAATATGTTAAGGGGGTGGGGCTTAATGGATTGGTCTGTAACATTCATAGGGGGTTTATGTCATCCCGTGAACAGTTGCCGAGTCGAACATTCCACCTGTCTAAACATTGTGTAGGTATAACACAGATCAATGTTGGCAACTTTTTTAATGTGCTGCAGAGGGTGGCCGTCTTTGATTCCAAAATGGTCGCCATTTTAACGTTGTTATTTTCATTAGCTATGAGTTAAGTAGAAAGCTGATTTGTGGCGCAAAACTTACATTCATCATGACAAGGAAGTATGACAACATACATCTGAAATGATGAGTATGGTAAACAAACAAGTTGACTCAGTCGACTGATTACAAAATGGCCGCCATCATGCCACTTTGAGTAGTTTATTCTGCCCTCCTATTTTAATGGGCAGGTACAGGTATAGGGGTGTGGTGTGATCTAAACTGTCCAGAGTGTACCAGTTGCCTCTTGTCAACGAAACCACTCGAAGCATCGAAGGAGATCATGGTGTTATTTTGTGTGTGCAAAGTTGTAAAATATTTCAACTTTTAAGAAGTCCTCGAGTATCGTTTATTCTATAATGCGCAAATTGTTGAAGCCTCAGGTAACATGGTTTTTGTAATGAATAATTTTCTATTTGAAGCTGCAACGAATTGAGTTGTATTGAATTGAGGCGCATTATGTTAATTTTTTATTAGAAGCTGCAATGAATTGAGTTGTAATGAATTGAGGCGCATTATGTTAATTTTCTATTAGAAGCTGAATCGAGTTTGGTCGATACAAAAGTTTGGTGGGTAAACCTTACTCCTTAAATTGAACTCTTTCGGAAGGAACATGTGGTTGTCTTGCCCTTGGGGATTTAGTATGAAGGTAATGCGCTACATTAATTTCCTTCTGTTGTCATGGTTTCTTTAATGGACCATTAGGCACTACTCGGACAACATTGGAGACCTAATTTGCATATTAATCACATGCTGTCGTGTAGCACACTGATAGAAAAATGGTGTCGTGATCTTTGACATTTTTCAAACTGGTAGAAGACGAACTTCAAGTTTAACTTGAATGAATTCACTGTGGTTAGGTGGAACTTTAGTCACAAAGGAGGGTCTCGTCTCTGCATGCCATCGATAAGCTTTGGAATTATAATTTTCAATTTTGTTTGCTTTTGTAGCCCCAAAAGGACGTGGGAATTGTGTGTTTATGCGAGTGTACGTGATTCAATTAGTAAACGTGCAGTTTGTGATAATTGCATTATGGTGTCAACACGACAGACCTCATCTGTCGTTTGAAGTTTTGGAAGCTTCGTGGCTGCTCACTCATGTCTGTCGAAGCACAACCCTGTGATGGTCAAGCAATAGACCACATGGAAAACTGACTGGGTAAATGGCCGGTAATGTTCGACGGAGAATCAAGAAATTAAAATAACGTTTTAAAACCATAACCTGGAATTCCCTGGGCAAACTTTAATCACACAAATTGACCAGATAATAGTTCAGGATTATTATTCCATTAACCCATGTGGTACAGGCTATTTGATTGGAGATTTAACCATCTGTAATCCAGTAAGCTTCGAGGATTCCTGTATGTTTTCAGCCTTTCTTTTTATACTCTCCAGACAGTTGGGTTTCAGTTTGAGCTTTTTGGCTAATGGATGATTCTCATCAGCAATCAACCATCAACAAATCCATTTTGGGCTCGCGGAAATGCAATCAAATTTGCCATGCTCATTGCTTTTCAATCTGCTGCAATATGTAACAGTGTCTGCCTTGTGAAGAAGAGCATTGAAGAAAATGTATTCACAATACTGTAAGTTCACAGTTTTGTTGTATTCAGAAAAAGGGGACAGACCTTTTGTTTAAATGATAATCTGGATATTTTTGAGTCATTTTATTGTATATTGTGAGTGTCAGCTATGAACAGATATTGCTGTATTTTATGGTTGGTTATACTAAGGGAATAACTGTGGACAAAGCAGTGTTATTGTCTGTGGTGCGAGGCAGAAGGACGGAAGCAAGTGTGCCCGGCAACAGGTCCCTAGTTTAGAGAAAACAGGTTTTTAGTTGTGACCGTTTCTCAGGCATCAATGAATGTAGCAAATTTAAATTCAGCACACGAACAGAAACATATACAGGCCTGGTTGCTTCGTTCTTGAAAGGGCAAGGGCGCAAGGGCGCAAGGGATTTTCTTTTTGATAAAGGGTACCTCCGTGAGGAAATTGTAAATTTCTATTGGAAAGGGCAAGGGCACCAAGGCATTTTCTTCTAGATAAAGGGCACCTCTATGAGGAAATTGTAAGGAGAAAATAGTGAAAAACCGTGCACGCTTTTCAGCATGTAAACACACTGTCCTTAATTTTGATTGTTACAACCAAACAAACAAAATCAGCTGTTGTTGTTTTTTTTTTTTTTTTTTTTTTTTAGGTTTTCAAATACAGTTTTCTCAAACATGACAGCATTTCAGAAGAAAATATTTTTCAGACTGAAACTAAACAATAATGTTTTTTATCCTTACCAATCCTGTGAAGTGCCTTTAAGGAAAACACCTACGACCAAAAATCATGCATTCCTTTTTACCTACTGAACTATTTTGTACCAGATTCATACTTTTGTATAATCTTTGTAGTTGGATGGCATAAGTGTACTTCTGGCATAAGTGTACTTCTTCTTGTGGGCGTTTCCTTGGTTATGTATCGCTGGCTCAAGGTCATCGGTGCAGTTTGCAGTTTGTGTGGATTTCATAAAAATGGATTTCCATATTTTGGAGCGCCGGGTAAATGGAGTTTATTGATCAAGAATGGTCTTCTGAGTGATTGTTTGGCATAAAGAAACAATTAGTTTCTCAGTAAAACATTTATGTGGATTTTGATTTATTTTAAGACGCATTTTTCATTTAACGACCTTTTGATCATTATGGATTTGAAATTGCAATTAACAACCTTTTAGCACTGAGCCGACGTTATGATAGTATTTATTGTCTTTTAATTGTTTTCTGACTGTTGAAGGGCCTTGATGCATGTGTATATATAAGCTGAACGTTTTTAAAATGAAAATATTGAAGAGTGTTTATAATTATTGAAACTGAGTTATGGAGTTTCGTGGCTGAGTGGTCTAGATCACCAGACTCAAGTTCTGGTGTTGTCGGCAGCAGAGTGTGGGTTCGAATCCCGGTCGCAGCACTTATGTCCTTGAGCAAGATACTTTACCATAATTGCTTTGTCCTTTTAAGCCGTAGGTCCCGTGTACTAGGATTGGTAGTGCACGTAAAAGAACCCAGAACACTTATCGTGGAAGAGTAGGGGAATTACCCTGGTGTTTCTGGTTCACATAGCAAGCACTTTTGTAGACAGGTTTCCTCAGGCTCGAGAGCTACAGTGATTAAGTTCACTTATGAGGCATCCTTGGTTTCATTACTAGAAATATATAATAAAAATAATAATAATAATAATAATAATACAATGTACGGAGCCCCAGGGGTGCCTTAAGGTCATCTATCTTGCCAAGTTAACTTATTTTATGGAATAGGCCAAAGTCTGTTCCTCTTGATATTGATCTCGCCAAGACGATCGATGTTTTTTTAGGGGAGAGTATCTTTTTAATTGACTTTTATTACCCTCTTAAGCTCACTTTATATGTAAAGCGCCTCAGAGCATTTTTCTGAAATAGATTTGGAGCTATTCAAATGTATTTTTTATTATTACATTAAATGTTATTATTATTGAACCTAAGAAGTCGACTTGTCGTGTCACAATAATTTTCTCTGGCCAAGACGACTTATTGGGCCCAAGAATCTGACTTGTCGCGATCATTCATCTTGCCAAAATGACGTACTAAAACCTAAGTAAACTTATAAGTAAGTCATCTTGGTGAGAAAAATTATCAAAGTGCGTCAACTTCTTTAGTTCAGAGAGTTGTCCTGTTGGTGAGATCTATTATCTGGACTGAATGACATCTCAGTTTCATTAAAATGATTCAGTGAGATGAATTATCATCATTAAAGATGCGTGGCCCGATTTTCACTCATTCAAATATTTGTTATTATTTATTTTTTCTCGGAGGGAATTTTAACAGATGATGCTGTTTTTAAAAGGAAAAACGTACAGTAATTCATGTTTATTTGTTAATTATTTACCACTTATCATTGGCGGATTTTTTCATGCATTAAATGAAATGAAAACTTATAACTTCTTGAATCTAGTATAAAAATAGCTATTTGAAATTTATATCAAAATTTTTCGGGTCAAATCAGCCAAAAATCAGACCTAGCATCTTTAAGTTGACATTATCAGTTTTAAAAAGTCGTCTTGGTGAGATATATTATCAGAACTAGTCGACATCTTGGGTTCAGTAAGTCGACTGGGTGAGATATATTATCAGGACTAGTCGACATCTTAGGTTCAGAAAGTCATCTTGGTGATATATATTATCAGAGCTAGTCGACATCTTAGGTTCAGAAAGTCGTCTTGGTGAGATATATTATCAGGACTAGTCGACATCTTAGGTTCAGAAAGTCATCTTGGTGAGATATATTATCAGAACTAGTCGACATCTTGGGTTCAGAAAGTCATCTTGGTGAGATATATTATCAGGACTAGTCGACATCTCAGGTTCAGAAAGTCGTCTTGGTGAGATATATTATCAGGACTAGTCGACATCTTAGGTTCAGAAAGTCGTCTTGGTGAGATATATTATCAGGACTAGTCGACATCTTAGATTCAGAAAGTCATCTTGGTGAGATATATTATCAGAACTAGTCGACATCTTAGGTTCAGAAAGTCGTCTTGGTGAGATATATTATCAGGACTAGTCGACATCTTAGGTTCAGAAAGTCGACTGGGTGAGATATATTATCAGGACTAGTCGACATCTTAGGTTCAGAAAGTCGTCTTGGTGAGATATATTATCAGGACTAGTCGACATCTTAGGTTCAGAAAGTCATCTTGGTGAGATATATTATCAGGACTAGTCGACATCTTAGGTTCAGAAAGTCGTCTTGGTGAGATATATTATCAGGACTAGTCGACATCTTAGGTTCAGAAAGTCGTCATGGTGAGATATATTATCAGAACTAGTCAACATCTTAGGTTCAGAAAGTCATCTTGGTGAGATATATTATCAGGACTAGTCGACATCTTAGGTTCAGTAAGTCGACTTGGCAGGATAAATGATCTTGTCTGGATAAGTGGAATGGCGCTCATTGAGTTCCAGAGAGATGAAGCTGTGAATGCTTTCAACAAATTTAATTCCTTGGTAATTCCTCGCTAATATAGTTGTTTTCATTTGCATATTGTATTCCTTTAATAACTAACGTATAGACAAGGGGCTTTTAAGCAATGTCTTTATCTACCATTCTAGTATTTTTTTTATACTTTTGGCAAAGGTAATAATGTACTTAAATAATGTCTTTTTAATTTAATGTGCTGAATTTGTTTTTTAACCAGAGGTCTATTTTTGTATTAATCTTTAACTTTGTAAATGGTCTTTCAAAATTCACAAAAGAACTCATCGGAGCACAAGGTATGACCTTTATTTAATATTGGCATTAGCATAAAAACAGAAATGCACCAAAAATGAAAATGGCAAAATGAAAATTGAAAATAAGGTCAATTGGGACACATGAGTGCATTTCCAAGGATTGCATTAAAAAAAGTTACATTTCATTGGCCCTTTAATCACTGAACATTCCTTTGAGTACAACTCACCTTGCAAAGATTCAAACTGTATTCCCTTTTTCCCTTTCAACTGCTGAATGTTTCATTTCACCTTGATCACATTTTGTGATCAGAACCTTTTTTTCTCCATCTTTTGTTTTTTGTTATTATGTTTATGTTATTTTATTTATTTATTTATTTTTTTTGGGGGGAGGAGGGGGAGTTGCATCTTTTATTTGAAGGCAAAACTATCAGTAAATAAAGGTGCACTTTGTCGTTCCTACTGCACTGTGGGTGTTCTTTCTTACATTTTTCAGGTTTGTCAGTTCACTGACTGAAGAGATAAACAAAAAAGCATTTGTTTTTGGAAGAGCGCGTGCATTCCAATCCTCTAGTTTTAAATCGGCTATAAGGCAAGCACAGTCTGCTGGTCCTTGCTCTGTGAATAAAACATACCATTCAAGCAACCTGTGAAATTTCATAAAATAAAGTGGTAATTATTTTAGTAGGAATTTACATGCTAGTTATACTGCTTAATATTACTGCTTGTATTCAAATATATTCTTATTTCAATTGCATGCAATCGATATATATATATATATATTTATTATTGTTATTGATATTTTTTTTGGATTTTTTTAAACAAGCCTGTAATTTTGTCGATAATTAACCCAGATACGAGTTAGATTGCATGCGTGGCGCCACAGAACTCTTCTCGACAAGTGTTCGATACAAAGTGTTTTAGAGAAGCATGTTGTCAGTTATTATTAAGTCTGTGGTATTTAATATTCATGAAGCAATAGTATCATAAACAAAATACATTGAATATGAACCAGAATAATGTGTCTTACAACATGAAATAAAGATTGTATCATTTGACCTTTCTTTCCTTTGTGTGGTTCTGTTTGTCCTTCGTAGTCATTTTTATTTATCGGAGCGTAATTGAACAGTTTGTTCTATTAAATTCTATTAATATTGTCCTGTACAATTAAACAAAAATTGAATAAATTTCGGAAAAGTCATTAAGACAATTTATTTTTTTATTTTTATTTCATACAACATCCAACAGCGCAAAGCCAATAAAGGATGGATAAAAACATCAAATATAAATATTTAAAACATTACATTAAAACATAAAGAATATATAAAGCCACAGTGAAGAGGTAAGAAAAGGGAAAAAAAATAAAAAAAATAGATATAAACAGAATAAAAACAATTTACAGTGTTGGTGCAAGGTGGCCAAATTCTACTGCATGTGCAATTTCCTTGATCAATTTATGAGGTTTTTTCCGTCTTTTGTATAATAAAAAAATTATAGATTTGACGCATATAGGTCTGAGATTACTTGTAGTGAAACTACTCCTGTATTAAAATATTGTTTCTAGTTGGATTTTGATATTATGGAACGATTGAGCTGTTACTTTTTTGAAAGTGTTTACTATTTTTACAATGATAATCTGATGTGGAGGTGAAAGCAAATGCATTGTACGCGTGTAAATAGAAAAACAGTTTTAAAAACATTGAAATTACTGCATAAAAGCTTAAAGAAAACGTGAAATTTTATTTGGTGATTTTGACTAAAAAGTCCAGATTTCAAATGGGGGCACGGGGGGCATTCCCCCCCCCCCGTACCACCACTCCCCCTCCCCTTAGTTACGCCACACAACTGCTCATATAAAAAAAAATCACCATTCTGAGCTAATATCTAACTTCAGACTAATGTGTCTCTGTACTCTAATTCGATGAATTTTCCTATTGGTAGAGCTTCGGTGTTTTTTCTTAGGGATGTCCCTATTGGTTTCGTACACAAAATCTGTGGGTATCATCGGTCGTCAAATCACCCGTCTCCCCGTTGTGGAAGCCCTCTGTGTTAACGGGTTATTAGACACGCTGACACGCACACGACCCCCACCCATCCATCTTCCCATCCTTGCTACGTCAAACCTCATTGTAATCACCATGCTTCACAGTGAATTATTAACTTCACCAAGTATACACGAAAGCCCTTCATTCCTCCAGCTAGTAAACAAAGAGAACTCAATTTTTATCCAAATTCAAGTTTGAATGGAGGGTGAAAAAAAGTGACATGTTACTCCACTCTCATTTTGTGTGAATTGATCACATTTTTTTGTTTATAAAGAAATGTTTCATTTGAGAATAATGGAGGCACGTGCGCCCCCCCCCCCCCCCAACTGATGGCTATGCCCTCCAGGTGCCCCCCATTTTAAATCTGAACTTTTGAGATGAAAATTTACCAGAATAATATATTACATTTTATAAGCTTTTATGTAGTAAGTTCAATGTTTTTGAAACTATTTTTTTTTTTACTACAGGCAGACAATGTATTTGTTGTTACCTCTTTGTCAGATAATTAATTAAAAAAAAGAAGAATAGTAAACGGCATAACAAGAGCGCTGAAAATTGTCTTGTTTAGGACAAATACAAACGGAAACTACTGGCCAAAAGTGCCCCTAGAAAAACTGGTGCACCCCATTGTGCCCCTTCAATTCTGCCCTAGTTTCGCCGCTGACATTCAGTTTCAATACAATAATATTTGGAATCGTTTACACATTGAACAAATTGTCTGAAACCTTGACCAGCATCGCTTTAATACTCGTGCATTTAGTCACTACCCCCCATCGTCCTCACGGAGTATATTGTTCCATTGACAACACAGTAAAGCAGCATATATAATAGAGTGATCGAGTTGTTCACTTTGATTCAAAACATTAATTAATCCCTACAGAAAAGGTTGAAATTGTGGATCTTGGCCCGGAGCGACAGTGCATATCACTTGCTTGACAGATATTACAGTCGTGTATGATTTGTATTGCAGCGGCGATATTGCGTTACTTTGGTCCGTGGGGCTCGCGACATATCTGGTGTTTTTTGTCCACGGGGATACATTTTGCCCGACGGAGCTGTAAATGACATTGTATAAGTATCCAAAGAGTTTATTATTAAGGATGTGGAGTATATTACATCCAGGCACATGTAGCCATAAACTGTACAAGGGGGTAAACACTTGAACTTATTGGAAGCCGTGACCCCGGCACTTCTACCTATCCATGAGTTAACTTTCGACCAATTAGCGCAGACGTGTTGTGCTGCCCTCTCGTTTTGAACGCGTGAGCCATTTCGCGTGCACTAAAGTCGACTGTAGAAGTGAATCCATCAAAGAAACTTGTTTTGACACAATCGTTCCACTATACTCCATCTAGATTTACCACCAACACTCTGATAAGCACAAGTAAACTGTAAACATTTCTTCGCTGTGGGGAAGGATCTTGTTTATCAGGAACCAAAGTTGCCAGGTTCTTGCGGCTGGCGTAAAAAAACCTCGTCCATTTTTTTTTTCTCAAAGCTAGACGAATGCTTTTCTCAACTTTTTACAGGTGAAAACCCAAGACGTCAACGGTTGCTATCTTTACTTCAAGTTACCAGTAACAGTGTTATTTCATTTGGGTTATACGGACAAAATGTGATCAATCAAATAATGGAAAGTGAAAATTCGGTTGATGCATTGGCGCTGACGCGATCGCCCCACATCGCCATCATTCCCCCTTCTACCGAGCAATCTTAGTACAAAATTCATTCTTTGAGAAAATATAGTAACATAACACGAGAGTGGATAGTATATTAATAAACAATGTAACAGTTTTGTTGAAAATGACTCTCAGGTTATGTTTTTCAATTCTTATGCTGAATTGACTACAAAAATGTCGAATAACATTCAAACTTTCCAAAAGAACTTCTCTCGAAATACAATATTTCATGGCAGTGAAAGTAAGGGGACACAATTCTTCACGTCCTTCTGCCGATCGGGCACCCGACGATCGTTAACAATTGGCCGGAGACACTGGCTGGCGTCCCAGCTTAGAAATTTTCCCAGCAGTAGTATATGAACTCAAATTCTTGCCCTGGCTAATACCACATGAATCCTATAAAATATACAAAATCAATTAGATTTTACTCTTCGGCCTGAGGTGCTGGGGTCTCTTGGTCGCCATATTGATCGCATATAAGTCCTCCGTATTCATGTTTTAATTGCATTTTTGTTGCGTGCACCACCGTGGCTACCTTGACCAGAAAATTCATTTAGTTTGGCTTGCCGATTTAGAATTCCACAACCGGACAGCATTCTCCCACCGTATGGTCATAGTTGTGTTTTGTTTGGCGTAGACATTAATCGATCCAAGTTATTGGGTATCAGTTCAACATATGCAGTATAAACAACCTTAAGGCGAGGCATGGTCGGGGATCTTTCCCAGTGACAATCATATTGAAGTTTCATTCTGCTCTGCCATGCCTCATCTACAATGCAAATAATGTGGGTTAAAAACACTGTGGTCGTTTGCGAAGGTTTGCAAATTTTGGCGGCAAAAGTTTGCTGGGCGAGCAGATTACATGAATCATGCATTCGCAGACGGCTCAGAAAGGGGACACAGCTTGGTAGTCGGGTATAGAGGGCTCGGTTTCGCGACCCAGATAAAAAAAAACGTGTTTAAAATTTAAAGTTCAGATTTTACTTTTTTAGTCAAACTGATGTTTTATTGCCGGGTGAATCACGATGGTGTCATACAGTACAAAATTGTGAAAGCTTTAACATGTATAGCCTCATTGACGAATCTAGGGGGCGGGGCTAAGGGTGCTGTAGCCCCCCATCCCCTAAAATCGTATACAAAATTGAAAAGTGAAAGACAGAAGGAGAGAGGTGGAGGAGAAGGGGAGAGGAAGAACAGAATCAGATACTAACAGTTAAGAGTAAACCAATCACAGACGAAATTCACAGTTTACTCCTTCAAAACTTTTGCTAAAAAAATCGAGGGAAAAGTGACCAGGAATTGTCTCAGATTGCACCAAAAGCGCTTCGCAGTAATGAAAACTCGCTCTCTATTCTCAGCCCCCCTCCCCCAGAAAAATATTCTGGATCCGCCCTTGGTAGTCATTATTTCATCCGAGAATAAAGGATGAGTGTTTAATTTGACTGTCAACCTTGTTGAAAGGGTTCCATGTTCCCTATTATGTTCTTTTCAACTAAAAATGGGATTTTTGTAATGAATCATTTGCAGACAAACTGTAGACAAGTCTAACTGTAGATTCCCCTTTAACTTTTATGATTGAATGTGACAAAAATGCATTTTGTGCTTTATTATCAAACAACTTCTTGAAGGCTATAGTTAAATGTGTACAGGTAAAGGGTAATATAGCAGATTTCGGAATTTAAACTGAAAAATAATAATAACTATAACATAAGAGTTTAAACCAGAATTTATCAAAAATAAATGATGGAACCTTTCTTATTAGCAATTCGTTTCACTAATTAAAAAGGCTACCGTCCACCAGACTACTTTTCATAGACAAGGGACAGAATAATTACATATTGTCTGAAGAGAAATGATGGCATTTCTTGGGGGCCCTGGCTATCGTCCACAGTGAACGAAATCTCTAACTCGATGGACAGAAATTCTGGAGACTTTCTGGAAATGATTATACGGTACCACAAGTAACGGCCTGCTTCGTCCCACAGGCGGCTTGCATACAGGCACCGCGAGAAGTTGGAGCCTGAAGCTTTCCGAAAGGCTGATGTCAACTCTGAAAACATCTTGAGAGGAGGAGTAGTAGTAGTAGTAGTTGATGTTGTTGTTGTTGTTGTTATTGTCGTTGTTGTTGTTGTTGTTGCTGTTGTTGTTGTTGTTGCTGTTGCTGTTGATGTTGCTGTTACTGTTGCTGCTGCTGTTGTTGTTGTTGCTGTTGTTGTTGCTGTTACTGTTGCTGCTGCTGTTGTTGTTGCTGTTGTTGTTGTTGCTGTTGCTGTTGCTGTTACTGTTGGTGTCGCTGTTGCTGTTACTGTTGTTGTCGTTGCTGCTGTTGTTGTTGTTGTTGTTGTTGTTGCTGTTGCTGTTGCTGTTGCTGTTGCTGTTGCTGTTGCTGTTGCTGTTGCTGTTGCTGTTGTTGCTGTTGCTGTTGTTTTGTTTTTGTTTTTCAGGAAGGAAACTGCAAGAGTTCGAAAGTTTGTATTTGTGAGCGCAACACTTACTGAGGAAAAAAGTATCAAATTGATTAAAGAGGTTGTTTTTTTAATTGAGAAAGATGCAAGCATTTTAATCATGTCTGACGGGGCTCCTGCGGGGGCGGGCTTCTGCCGGGGCTTGTTGGTTTCCTGTATATTGAATGTTTGCTATAAAGTAAAAGAAAAGTTTATAACTTTGTACGATTCGGTGTCATTCCTCAACGGAGCGGTGGAACTGGGAGGGAAGTTGAACTATTGAGATTCAAAATCTTTCTTGCATCAACCTTCCACCCACCCACCCTGCAGCCCATCACCCCCGCACGCACACTTAATGATATAACTACTTCTAGCTAATTGAACCTCAAATTTGGCCACTTGTAGTGTTTGTCAGTAGCCTTACAGATGTATGACTCATATATTTTTTTCTGTCTTATCCAGCCCTTAATTAATTTTGCAAGAGCTACGTCCTATTCCGTGTTTTCAGTAATTAATCTTAAGTTCTTAAAACACCTGCCTTGTAAGTGTTGCATGTAACAGCTATGCGAAATCACCTTTGTAAGGTTCAGTGACAACTTGTCAAAGAGGGCGCTGTTCCATTTTACTCAAGACTAATAATTTTGATATCTTCATCGTTATGGTGCTGATATTAATGATTTTTTTGTTGCAAAGAAGTTCCTTTACTTTGATTGGATGGTCATCTGCCATTATTTATAAGTATCGTCTCGTGCAGACAGTCTTAAAGTGATTATGGTGCCAAGTGACAAGGCAGCGCTTTCAAATACAGAGGGAGTGTGTCCACTGTGACCGCAACAGCCTCCCAGTTTATGAAAACGAGGCCAGAAATGCAGAAATGGCGACACTCAGACTGCGATGTCTGCTTATGATTTTAGCCCTGGAAATCACCGTTTACGGTAAGTTTTCTTGATAAAACTCTTCCCATAAATTCAGTGGTCGAGTGGGACGTAGAATCACTAATTCTGGTGATTAGTGTGTGTGAATTAGTCGTTGTTTTGTGAATTATTTGGATGCTTCTCTTGTGTTGTGTTTTCATGTAGAATCCCCATATGTTTGTACACGTTGTTGTCACCGTCTCGCCGCACGTAAATTGAACACAGTCACAGCACAGTCATGACAGTCTCGGTCAGTCATACCCTACAATTTATACTTAAAATAGAGACGTGCTGCCATGTTGCGATGATTGCAACTGTCCTCGACCAGAGGATAACGAGGCACTACTTGTTATAATACCTTCGTCCATGCTTGCGCCCGTAATACAGTACAAGAAATTTGTTGGCTCTCTGTAGTGTTGCAGTTTCAGCCATTTTTGGCAGCCTGGTTTCAAATGTCACAATTTGAGTCACTCTACTAAAACTAAAAGCCGACAACTGCCAACCCAAATGTTTTTCATAATGACAGCCATTAAATGATTTTATTCTTTTTTTTTCATTAAAAGCAAACAACAAATCAAATAATAAAAGAATAGATTCATGCAGCAGTAAACACTTCCCGGTACAAAAAAAAAATTTTTTTCATTAAAAGCAAACAACAAATCAAATAACAAAAGAATAGATTCATGCAGCAGTAAACACTTCCCAGTACAAAAAAATAAAACAAGACCTTTAAACTAACCCGTTGCATAATGGTATTGTCTAGGTACGGTCTATCTAAAGACAGCATGGCGGACGGCACTAGCTGTTACTACTTCGTGATAGAGAATATTATTTATTAGGTTATTTATGACTTCCAAACACATTATTTACTTTATTCGAGGGTGGTTTTTCAGTGCATATTAAACGTGTTGTCAGCAGTTGTCTGCTTTTAGTGCAATCACACAATTTCCCTGATTTTCTCCTCCCAGATAAACAAAATAAAAAACCATCGCCAAAGTTAAAAAGTACTCAGAAATGATATCCATTAGGAGTAAACGTAGCCCCACTGACTATAACTGCTAGACTCCCTAACTTACTATAGTACATGTAGTACAAGTGTCAATACTCTCAATACTCAATACTCCCTGAGAATAGATTCTTGGCTCCACGGCTATCTTGGCTCAGATCAGAGTGTAACATAGCCTTTCGTCAAGGCCTTCTTGGCTTAGACATAGCCGTGAAGCCACTTAAGCAAAAGACCAAAGTCGGCATGCACGATGAGTGGCGAAGCCACGAGGGCCTTTTCCAACTTGTCAGGAATTTTGAATGTTTTTCTTTATTTCTTGATTTTTACTACCATTTACTGTTACAAATTACTGTACCATTTACAAATTACTGTTCTATGGTCAAACAGCCTTCACCTTCCTAGCACTATTGTAGAATGACTTCCTCTTCGTATTCGTCAAGCTGACTCTGTTTAGATTGTCACAGGACTTTTAAAAACTCGCTTGTTTCAGTCTGCATTTTTGTAACTTTACTTTATGTTTTATTTGTTTTATATTCTGTGGTTTTTGTGCATAAAGGCTCTTGCATTAT
Organism: Marthasterias glacialis; assembly: GCA_911728455.2. Lineage (NCBI taxonomy): Eukaryota > Metazoa > Echinodermata > Asteroidea > Forcipulatida > Asteriidae > Marthasterias > Marthasterias glacialis. Next base: position 5,155,519 of record OU452223.1, read on the forward strand.
GCGCTATATAAATGTCTTGATTATTATCATTATTTTTCCTGAAAACTTTTGACATTTAGGTTCGTAGTACATGTAAATCTGTGTGTGTGGATGTACTTACGTGTATACACAATAGGGTCCTCGGTTGGGTGAAGATCCCCAGTTGGAAAGAAGTACAAATGTATATACAAAACCAAGGGAAGCTGTTGCCCAAAAGTTACAAGTGGAAGAGGGACAATAGGAGATCCCGAGTTTGAAGTGACCTCGAACTTAGGACAGTAGGTCCACGATTGCTATCACAAAGGAAAACAATAGGGTCCACATTTGTCAGGACAGAAAGTTGAACAAAGGAGGGTCCGCAATTGGAGGTCATTATTCACTTGTGTGTGTCTGTGTGTTGTTGGGGAGAGGGGGGGGGGGGGCCGTGCAGAAAGTTTAGTTGATTTAACTCAGAAGATCCCTGGTTTTAAAAAGAAAAATAAGTGACTATAACTAGTAAACTTGCGGGTACAGCCATGTGGTTGTACAACCATACATGTACCATAACATGGTTGTACTAGTGTACTAGTTTAGTGACTATAACTATAACTAGTAAACAAGTAAACTTGCGGGTACAACCATGTGGTTGTACAACCATACCATAACATGGTGTAGTTTACTAGTTTATTAGTTTACTAGTTTACTAGTTTACTAGTTTACTAGTTTACTAGTTTACTAGTTTACTAGTTTACTAGTTTACTAGTTCACTAGTTTACTAGTTAACTAGTTTACTAGTTTACTAGTTTACTAGTTTACTAGTTTACTAGTTTACTAGTTTACTAGTTTACTAGTTTACTAGTTTACTAGTTTACTAGTTTACTAGTTAGAGTTACTTATCCTTCACACCATGCAAAGCTTCAAACATCACTTAAAAGAAAAGCAGTTGTACTGGTGTCCTTCTGGAAGAAAAGGTTTTCAATTATTTAAACAGTTGAAGTGACAGAGAACCTGAAGAATACAAACCACTAAAAGTCATCAGGTTTAGGTTTCTGTCTGGCAAGGCAAATTATGTTTCTTGAGAGTGGATAACTGGGAACAGACAGTTTGACATTAACCCTCCTACGCATGTGTTCCACAAACTTCCACAAAATTGCCTACCCCTTACATCTGTGGTGCATTTGAATGCTTTCCACAAACTTTTGCATGTTCTTCTGTAGAGTAGTGCACAAGTAGCCTACCTCAAAGTTTCACAGTGAAATAAACAAAGTCCCACACTGAACAGTTATTGCAGGATTATGTGGAACTGACCTGCTATGCTCACACAGTGTCTTGTTTTCCAGATGCCATGGGACTACATGTACAGTATGTGGTTTCTAATGTATGTTCTTCAAAATTCCATAGTTTTACTTTGTGGAAGTGGATCAAAATTCCACAATTTGCTGTGGTAATGTGTGAAATTGCATTGTGTTCTACAGCAGCACACATGTTCTTCAAAATTCCACAACTGTGGAATTCCGTGGAATGAATGGGTTTTTGAACAAAGTGCACTGATTGTAGGAGCGTTAATCCTTTATTACATCTGCAAGCAGCTTGTTTGTGCCCCAAAGCCCAAAGCAAATGGCCACAAGATTCGATCTACAGGTACAACTACAAGCACTTCTACTCAACCAAAAGGCATTTAGTACTTGTAAGCCAATAGTACATGTAAAGGTCATGTCTTGAATGGACATTTTCCAATATTACCCATACTAACACAGGCCTAATACTCCACGCCTTGGTGCCCCTTATATTCCTCATTGAGGTGCCCTTTACAAAGAAAAAAAAGCCTTGTCCTTACAACTAAGCAGCTGGCGTGCTGGCATAACAAACTTTTCACATAAAACGTAACAAATTTCTGTTCTGTATTACATTTATTTTTCCATCAACAATTTTATTAGCTGCAACACTTAAAAAAGGTGGTCTCTAAAGTTTAACAAAAAACAATTTTTAAGACCCATTTCCAATACTGGATTCAAGACAAATTTGTTGATGAGTGCGTGGAAGGATTAGTGATTTAGGGATTTAGTTGATGAGTGCATGGAAGGATTAGTGATTTAGGGATTTAGTTGATGAGTGCATGGAAGGATTAGTGATTTAGGGATTTAGTTGATGAGAGCATGGAAGGATTAGTGATTTAGGGATTTATTGTTCAGTGTATCACATCACAAAGATTTTGCACTCTGAAAATTGGATCGTCAATCGTCATGATGAAGGGCACTCAGCATTTCAAAGCTTCACATATCGTTATTACCCACGCGCCCACAGAGCAAAGTTCTCACTTACCCTTTTTCAGTGGCGAACTTAACCTTACAAATTAAAAGGACCTTAATTATTCGATTAACACCAACTCGACATGTATCCGACTTTTTCCCCAATGATTCACAGTGAAAAATGCTGTGTCAGCGGCAACTTGTAAGTGGCATACTGCACTGTGAAATGCCCACAGTGAAGTAACAAACTTTTTTCGTATTCATTGCTCGCAGCCAAATTAGCTAAACCTTGTTCACTGTGACTGGGTGGTATGTTGTTGTTTTAATTCCATTTGTTTACCTACACTGACCATGAACCTGCAAATTGCTGGACCCCCCTACATGTAACAAAGCATGAATGCCGCCACCATAGATTTGATGTCAAGTTTCTATTCCTAATACAAAAACATTAAAATGAAAAAAAAAGTTTTGTTTTCTGTTGGAAAGTTACCCCTAAAAAAAGGCTTTAAACTTAAGTGGATTAAAGGGAATAAAATAAACAGAGAGACTTGAAATGATTGGAAAGGATTGGAATGAAGGAAAGCATTTTCAGAACTGAGTTGGAAATAACATGATTCAGTTAACAAGGTTGGGCAGAAGAGCAGCCATTCTTTGGAAGAGCTAAACAAGTGAAACTTTACAACTTGAATCAATGCCAACACGATGAAAATTCACTCTGAAATTTTAGTGTTCGCTCTGCATTGAACTAGCAAAAGTTTGAAATTGAGAAAAAACGTGTTACAGCATACTTTACATGTTAATTCTCTGGGGGTGATTTGAGTTCAGCGTTAACGTACACGACCACCCACACATTGATTTGAATTTTGAAACCTTTAGAAAAGGTCGAGAAAATCCAGGAGATTCAACAATTGAGCAGCGAAGGCATTACTTACTAAGTCTGATACATCTTGTGATTTGTTTGAATAAAATGGACAAGTCCATGTAATTTAAAAAATGCTACTTATAGTAATACAGGCCTTGATCTTAACCGAGGCCACTGAGGCCATTGGCCTCATGCCCTGTCGAGTTGGCCAGCATGCCCTTCAGAAAAATTGCACTGTCACTACCAACTTGGCCAGCATGCCCTTGTATAATTTCTCTGATTTGGCCAGCAAAGGCCTGCACCCGTTTTTCTTAAGATCGAGGCCTGCTTAATAGTGACTCCATGTCTCAGCTGCATAAAGTGACCGGTCTAGAAATGTTCTTTGTTAAGTTTTGAAGAAAAATAAATTAGCCCTTGCGAACTGCTTACCAACCACAAGGACCTGTATGCAAAAGAATAATTGTCAATACTTACTGTATCTCATATAAATATCCCAACCACTATCATGACGCAGCTACCTTGTTTTTTCCCCCGTTCCAATCAAACTTCATGTAACCTCGTTCCCATGGGTGTCAACCTCGCCATGCCATTTCATACCAGCATGCCTTACTCGATCGTAACCCCTGGAATTGTGTAATTTAAATGTGTTAACATAATGGCACAGTTTAATTAGGCCTGAATTTGGTAATCTGGCAGCCAATCAGCATTGTTTTTTGTTTTTTTATCAGTGCCTTCTTTTCAAGGGTTAGTGACAAGAAGATCAGATGAGGCATGCTGCCTATGGGAATGAGGCTGATGGACATGTCACCTGTACATAGTTTAGTATTTCATGGAGGGATTGTATCAGTGATACTGGATGGAAGTGGGATTAGTCTGGTCCCTTCTGGGGTTATTTTGAGAATCAGTGTTCATGGTTATCGGTACCAGTCCCTGAAGTGAGATCATCCGATCATGATTGTTGTTGCACTCATGGACCGTGGCAAACCTGGTGACATCAGATCTTTCAAGTCTTGCGTGTATTCAAACATTTTTGGGAAGCTCAGGGTTCTCCCCATGATTTTTCAAAACTGGGGAGGGGGGGGGGGCGTTCTGGACCCAAAGTTTAAAAGTGTGGCCGAAGCACGCTGAATTGGAACCAGGTCCTTGGAATGTTTTTATTTAATGTTTATGTTTGGTTTGAAAAGCTCTAAAGTGCAATCTGGAGCATTTAAAAATTGTATTTTTTTGTTTGCTTATCGGCTGTAATCTGCCTGTGATTTGCACGTATCGGCCCGATACGCTAGCTTGTGCATGGGGAGAACCCGGAACTTTGTTTTCTTTGTACATATGTACCTTGCTTTAACCTGTGAAAGACAAAAAAAACAAGACGCACACTTGTACATGTAAATATGTGAACTGATTTACGAACCAAGTTGGAGCCTCAATTTGTAATGTCTTGACTGTGCATGCAAGTACGTGCAATTTGTACACATCGTACATGTAGTTAGTTATGTTTGAATGGTGTCCCAGTAACTAATTCAGATATCTCAAGGTTTATTTGTTTCCAAAGAATTTGATTTGAGTCATTAGCTGAGTTGGCCTTTTCCTGCCGCTGATGTTCAGGGCCATTTGGGTGGCCTTGTAAACCGATGTGGCGCCAAACAGCGGGCAGGGCTCTAGCCAAGCAGTATTGATTATAAATACATTGTACTACATTGTATGCTTAGTGTACGTTGAGCACTAAATACAGGTGCATGTAAAATGTCCAAACCTAGAGATTCCTGTGGAGTGGTATGGGGTTATTGGAGGCAACTTTTTTTCAACAGTGCCCCTACATAGACCATGTCAGCTTCTTTACAATCACGATTACCTTGAGCATTCCACAGCATTTTCGGGCAGGCAAGATACCAAAATGTACATGGATGGTCATGTGGGAATTTTTACATTTTGTATTGAAATGCCATCCTAACCAAGACACAAAAAAAATAACAGTTGAACAAGTTTTGAGCCCCCTTTTCTTACCATATCAAAAGTTGATCAAAGTTGTATAGCATGAAGTGTAATCTCCATAAAATGTAAGATTTGTACAAATTGTGCCTGCAGGAAGTCTGGAGGCGTAATAATTTTAATAAATATAGCCATGTTTATCTGTCCTCATAATAATGAGTGCTTGATACGTCCGTTGGGTGTGATAAGTGGCTAAAGTACAATGTATGTACATGTAAGAATTGATTATGATTACTATTTATTGGATTGAGCAGTCATTTTTCCTTGATAAAAGGTATTCTTATGCAAGTACAAAAAATTCACCTGTGTACATTGTGTGCATGTACAGTACATGTACTGTAAATCGTAATGTACATGTACATGTACTATGAATGGAATGGGAGTGTGTTAAATCAGTTTTAGACTGGTTGTTAGAACGCGGTAGGGTCTGGGTCTGGTTCTTGATGGTTTTGCCTTTAGTTTGTCTCGGTAGAATTGTCGGGGGCCGGGCCTCGCCGTGTTTAGTCTGTTAGTTTGGAGCCTTTCTCCACACGTTTACTCCCTCAGAAAAGTGTTTTCCTGCCTCTGTCTCTTGTTTAGTGTTTTTTTCATGTTGTTTGTTGTTATTGTTCTACTGTTTGTTTTTGTTGTTTTACCTTTTTTCTAATTGCTCGCAAGGCTATAATGAATTTCAATGTATGTTTTATACAGTTGACAATAAATATTCTATTCTGCTGTACTGTGTATAATATGCAACATTTACATGGCGTACACGTTTTCACAAAGGGTGGTTGGCCAGGATACTCAATTCAAAAAACAACATTTTTCTAGCCATCTACAAGGTCAAAACACGATTTATTCATTTTATTTGTTATAAAATAACGTGTTCTTTTATAAATTTTTGCTAGCTGGAATCAATTCATTTTCGAACACATACCACAGGAGCACGGATCATACAAGTATATCTTTAACTTTTTAAGCCAGTCATTTGTGTTAAATTGTCAGTTAAAAAAAAAAAAAACCTTGAAGTAACAACAAAACAACAAGAACAACAACACAATTGCTGTTGTTCTTCAATCTACATACATGTACCCTTAATTATTCAGTCAAAACATTCTTGAAATGGATTTTTTTTAAATGACGAATCTTTAATAGTGTTTAATGTAGAATTTGGTTTCCCATTCAACCTATCCATGCTGACCCCCTTGTCTAATTAAATGAATGAAGAACGTTCCCAGGAAGTCATTTGTTTGTGGAAGAGCATTATTAATGATAGCTGTATCATATACTTACTTTTATCATATCATATCCGTCTCTGCTGACTTAATGTTACAATGCGATTAAAATGCACCTGTCACTGTTATTAAACACCCCCCCCCCTTTCCACGTCCCGACCCACCCTGGGGTAAAGACGGTTGAATCATAGCGGGATAGCTGGGCAAAAAGCGGACCGTTTGAAACAGCTCTTTGACTAAAACCAAAAAATTTGCCGAAGGTACTCCTTTTATTTCTAGAGTTAAGCCCACCCTTTGGGCTTAATTTATTTCTCTAATCCTCAGGTTTCCCCAAGTTGTTTTTTCCTTTAATTCTTTTGCTGCCCCCTTCTTGTTTTCTTTACTTTTTTTTTTTTTTTTTTTTAGCCCAAAGATCATTGAGCAGGCTCGACTTCCTGTTGATTTGAAATACATTTGTGGTATTACATGTAGCTTCACAGCTATGTACCAGTACATAAATGGTCTGTATAAAGTGTGAAAAAACAAATGTGCACTTATTTTGTGAAATATTGTAGGTATTCTCGTACCATAGGCCCTATTTCAATTAAACTTTCGCTCTTAAAACTTTGTTTGTAATTCTCAAAGTTTTTTGCATGTTTATTTCACAAAGTTCTAGAATCCATCTTTGCCTAATATTTTTATAGCATGCATTTTGGAATGAGTCTGACTAGACATTCTGAAGGCATTGACCTTGCACTTTCCAGAACGAAAATCAAAAGCATAAAATAAATGTTTTGTGATTTTTCATTTGTTCATAAACACTGTACATAATTTGTCTTCTCTTGTGTTTTAAATAGCTTTTTTTTTATGACTGGCGTTGTACTTTATTTATATAAATTTACTTGGGAATAAACAATCAAAAGAAAAAGATGTGAAGTTGTCTTTAATAAAAGATCAACAGCTTGATCGTAGAAACACACCCATCAGTTTTACATGTCCATGTACATTCAAATTGGATGTGACGTCCCACACCAAAATCAGACAGTTCTCGGAAATACTGCAATTGGATTTATGTCATTTGAAGTGAAGACAACCGAAACATCCGCCTTGATATTAATGTGGTGTGATGTCTTAAAAACATTCAACGCGCTGAGAGATACTTGTTTATTTATTGATTAAATTAGGCCTCGAACCAGGACAAGACAAATAAAAAAAGACAAGCAAGAACAAGGGAAAGTCTATGGTCCTATGGATTGCCCAAAAGCAAACCAAATCACTTTCTAAAAGAGGCAACCTCATACAACAATTATAAAAATATTAATCACAAAAGAAGCCAGCTCAAGGGGAAATAAATGTTTACTTATTAGTAACAATATAAACAAACAAACATAGGTACTGTAAGAGAGCATGATTATAATACCTCGTAGAATCAACAGCCTGCTTTCTTATTTAACCAGTTGCTGCTGGGATTCTTTTTTTGGGGGGGGGTCCCGTCCCCCTGGCGAGATTCTTTTAGTGGAAATGCTGGGATCTCTTTTCTTTGAGGGTACCGCTGGCACATACAAACCCTGACTTGACATTGCCAAGAGAAGAAAGATTTTCTTTATTGGATCGTCTGTTTTGTTTCTCAACTGAGAAAATGTTAAATCCTCACACTATGATTTGCAAAACATCGGCCATTACCTACAGCATACACGGTAGGAGTAATTCATTTGTGCCGGAAGCGCCTGGTTTTGGCATGGGGCATCACAAAATGTATCATCATGTATTTACATGTAAATACGTTGAAAAAGGTGATATTGTGACGACTGATTCAAAACCCTTCTACAGGAATACAGATCAGCCATCGGTTGCCAAAGTGTAAATGAGAGACTTCCCTCATCCAAGCCCCCAAAGAAACTACGCCAATTGCATTTTTTAATTACTCCTGCTAGAGAACAGAGTTCATTGTACTCTGCTGCTATCTGATAAAGTAGAACTTTCACACATCGCGTGTGTCTTAACTTCCTTTGGCTGGCACAAGTTTTTGACGTGTGTTTCTTCTTTTCTAATACAGTGTGTGAAGTAATAAACTTGACTTGATTAATTAATCAAGCTTTTCAGTGCGCTTAAAGGCCAAGACACCATTTCCCTGAAAGTTGCATCACCTGAGGTTGTCGTTTAACTCCAATGTATGGGAGTGCACATATACCAGTTTGAATGAGCAAAACAACCAGTGGCGAAACCAAGGGGGACACAGGGGGCACGTGCCCCCCCCCCTCTCCAACTGATCACCGTGCCCCCCTGGGTGCCTCCCCCTATTTGAAATCTGGACTTTTGAGATTAAAAACTACCAGAATAAAATGTTACATTTTATAAGCTTTTGTAGTAAGTTCAGAGTTTTTAAAACTAGTTTTTTTTATTAATTACACACAGATGTATTTTACCTCCACGTCAGATTATTTCATAAAACATAGTAATAGTCATAACATAAGAGCGCTTAAATTGTTTTAATTGGCCAAAAGTGCCCCCTCCTATTAGAAAATGTAAACACGCGTGCGCGTACTTACATAGTACATTATAGCACGCGCATTCATGTTGTAGAGTGTGGCATTGAAGAGACGCTTTTTGAGCTGCCCGCATGTAAAGTGGGGACGTAGCCAATGCTGTGATTGGTCAATATGTTAAGGGGGCGGGGCTTAATGGATCGGTCTATTACACCCCAACCAAAATGAAAACATCCCAGAATGAGTGAACATACCAGGCTCCATCCTGGAAGATATGCCTGTTTGGCAAATACAGCCCGATCAATCAATGAGAAATCTGAAATTTGTCATACTACAAAAACTGTGTAAGAATTGACTCAAAGCCAGATGCGCACAGATAACTACACACATACAACATTCTTCTATGGTCACTGTGTGTGGTGCTCTCTCACAATAAGTGTGTGCATTTAAGTACAACAGCGCCCTCTGTTGTCTTGAAAGCTGTATTTTTTTTTGTTGGTGGCTCCATTAAGAGACAAGTACCCTTGTTGTACATGTTTGTACATGTGTACATGTAAATGTATTAGCGCTCACTTAAGTTTTTCACCTGGCATCATAACTTTTACCATGCTTTAACCATGGTTATGTGCACAGTATGGACATGTAATGTCAGTAAACGTGCTAACTAAATGTGGTGTTACTTGACCAGTCTGTGATTCACATTGATACATTGATGCATTTACATGTAGTCATTCTAACAACTAATACAACTACTGTGTACTAACTGGAGTTCCTTTTCTTTCAGGATTTTCTAATCCCAGTTTTGATTTCAAATAACTCATAATTATACCAAAGTCTTATCTACCAAAAATTAGGTACTCAAGGCGCTTGTTATATTATTTTTTAAGACAGGTTTTTAAAGTTTTTTAAATTAAGAGACCCATTTATGTAGCACCTGATAAGGTTTTTTTACAAGGCGCATTCAGCAGCCACTGCCAGAAACACCGGGGCAAACCCCTTCTCTTGGCGACAAGTGTCACTGGGTTCTTTTGCATGCATTACACAATGCAGGGGATATACATGTACGGCTTCACATCCCATGCGAAGGACGGAGCAATAATGGTTAAGTGCCTTGCTTAAACTTAAAGCCCCAGCTCAACATTAGTAAGAAAGAAGAACATGTTCACAGATTTACCTCACATGGTATAAAGATAATGATGGTAGAAAACTTTCCTTGACATATTTCTGCCTGAAGAGTTGTCATTATTAATAATAAATGAAATAAGATCCAAAATTAATTTTCGTCTCATGTGAGATCGTTCAGACCCAAACTCTTCCTAAGAATGCTTATAAAAATGCTGAATGCATTTTTACCATTTTCTGGCAAATGAAACAACGAAATAAGCTGAAATTTTCACAGGTTGGTTTAGTTATATATCTTGATTTGTGCAAAGAATGGAAGCTTGTACAGACACTTTACCAATGTTGAGCTGAAGCTTTAACCTTAACTAACTAGGACCATTTGCTCACACAAAGCCCAAGTCCTACAATATCCTTCAGTCTGAGAGGGTAAAAAGACCATAAAGCCCCAACCCTTCTAAATCCTGACTATATTTTATCCACATGGCATATGACCCAATTCCTTCTAAATCCTTTTTCTTAAATATTTTTGGTGAGTGAGCTTATTTTTATTAGGATGTCTGATGATTCCTCTGGATCCTTCTCTGCTGCGGTGGCCTATTACCCCATATCCTTCAAAATCCTTCTATTTGGAGGAAAGGAAATTGAAGGATTTGGTTTGGTTAGGGTTAAGGACAAAAGTGTCAAGAACGGGACTCGAACCCACACTCTACTGATCAGAAACACCAGAATGCTGTGGAGGGGATGGGGGGTGTACACTGTATACAAACTGTCCCTACATATGAAGCTTTCTCTTGAACTTGATTCCTCTCCTTTTTAGTTGACAGTACACAGTCATCTCTTAAGAGTTTGGCTAGCTTGTGATTGATAGTTCCTGTCTGGTGGTCTGGCTAGGCCTTGCAGTAGCCCCTTTGTACATGTATAATCTGCTTCACTGTCAGCCTGTGACGCTTGCTCATTTAGCTGTGTCGTTTAGCAATTCAGCAATTTCTTTTTATAATACAATGTGTTAGCGTCCGTATTTACGTTACAATGTTACTTTTTTTTAATTTACCCGTTTACAACAAAAATCCAGTTGGATTACGTATTAAACTGTGGTATGAACATTGTATTACATTAAAATCCTAACTCCCTTGAGTGATTTACTAGGATCCTTCCTCACTCTAACAAATTCCAACACCGTACAGTAACTCAACACCCAACAAACTGGTACTCTGATTACGGTGGTATGCCTGAACCCATGTAAAACATGATCAGTTTACTCATGCAGTCCTCAGTCCAACAAAATCCAACAAAAACCTGCTGTTAAATTTTGATTGAATACGGACTGTGTAAGGTTTAAATGACATTGCATAAGAAGTGGAAGTGTGTTTATATCTGGTTTTGGCTGTGTAATTGTATTTTTAAAGTCAAATTTTCACAAAAGTACTATTAATCTGTAAAGGTATCAATGATAATATAAAAATTACATCATGTACACTGCACTGTAATCAAAATACAGTAGTCATTATAAAAATGATTCCAAACATTCCCAGGTTTGGAATTACACCGAGGTCATGGAGGTCATAACCTCTGTTGCCCATCACCTCTGTTGCCCTGGTCTTGGCCTTCGTGCCCATTCAAATGTTTTCCATAAACTTATAGATGAAGTCTCTTTGCAAAATGAATATGAGGCCCTGCCCTCTGCAAGAAGACATTCTTGGCCTGCATTCCTCAACTTTTGACCAAACTTTGGTTTCGTGGTTTAAAATTTGCCAGTGATACAAAATATGCAAGTTTCTTTAAAAAAAAAGTTACTAAAACCGTAGAGTGTAAAAAAGTAAGGATACAGTGATTAGAATGACACTCATGTTTATGCAGATGAAGCAATTTAATTTCTTTGTCATAGTATTCAGTCCTGTGTACAATGTACTTAAAAAAAAAACTCATCAGGGTCTGGTTCTTCTCCTGGATTGAAATGCTCCGCGCCTTTACAACAAAGGCTGCCCAGGGTGATTATTAAAGCAATATAATTCAATAACAGTTATGACACATCATTGTGCCGGCTCATTAGCCCCCAGTGCCGGCCCAATCTCCATCAGTAAGCTTGTTTAGCCAACAAAGATGACGAGGTCTTAATTAGCGGAGGGGGGACACCTGTGGGACTGTTTTGATATGATTAAGAACCCTCCCCTCCCCCCCCCCCCCTCTCCCCTGAGCATGGGGGTCAAAGAGTGAAACATACCTCAGGGCTTCTATGATAAGATGAGAGAGGGATATGGAAGGGAAAATAATGAAATATTGAAGGGTGTTGTTTGGGGGGAAAGGAAAAACATTCGCTACAAAAATGGAATAAACCTCAGGGCTTTCATAGTTACATTCACATTATCCATAATGGAGATGGGAGAGAGAATTTATGAGAATTTTTTTAATATTTTGTGTAGGAAAAAAAGTTTTGATCAAACTTACAATCAATGGGACTTGGGCAATTGTTATGAGTAAAATATCAAAACATACAATGTTATTATTATTTTTATTATTGATTTGTCGGCTTCTCAGAGTAGACATGCAATACAATGCAAAATACATCATATACAGATTTATTTTAACTTCAGGATGAAAGAGTTACATGTACTTACGGAAAAGTCATCTGAGGGAGGGGGGAGCAAGATTTTTTTATAATGATGTAAATGTAAATAATGAATGTAAATAGTAGTAATAACTCATAATAACATGCAGTTTTAGCATGTTGTCTTCCAGTATGCGCTAATCCTCCGATCAGATTGCTCGAATGGGTGTGTGATAATAAACCATTTAATACTCCCAGTTTTATATTGCCCTCTGCGTGCCAGATCTTGAGTCCAGTGCGCCTGACCGCTAGGCCACGACATGCCTAGTGCTGTATCTATTCATACATGCACGCACATGCACAGGGACCATGTATATGTGCCATACAGTGAGCGAAAATCCTGAAGCTCCGAATCGCCAGGTCTCACCGCTCAGGAGAGGGCCTAGTGGGCCCGAAATAAAAAACACAGGGTATCTTTCATGCAAATGGGACTCGGCAGGTGTGGTCTTTTCGCTGGGGGTGTGAAATTGTTTTTTGAGGCAGTTATTTGTGGGGGTTTTTGTGCTGGAATTGCCATCGTCTGTGCCCTTCCCTTATCCGGACAGCCTCCCTGTGATTACATGTCCGTTGTATTAACTGTTCACTGCGTTAACTACGGCATATGCATCAGCAGTGTCACAGCTGCGGCTTTTTGTTTTCCCCTTCTGACATGCATCGGCAGTTTGGCCGCGAACGCATTGTTTCATGTCATCGTTCGTTGCACAACTCATTCTGAACCTCCACTCTGGCAGTTTTTTTTTTACTGTTGCATAATATATTGCACACCTGTTCTGTTTGCTCCATCCCCCCTTTTCTTTGTTTTACTCCATGTACCTTTCCACAGCCCACTACCACACTTGTACTCTTCCTCTGCTAATACTTTGTCTATCTTCACAAACTGCTATAACCTTGATCATGGTCAGGTGCCTTATTGACTTAGTACATTTTGTAGCTACATGTACTGTACATGTAGATAAGCCAGGTGAGGAATGCCCAATTCTGTTCTACTATTCATGCATGCAGGTATACTTTTTGCCACCACCCTCAAATTTAACCTCTCACAGTTTCTGCCGATGTGTACACACTGTCAGAATTTCTGTACATGGGGATGTAAGACATTTATTTCCCTGTATAACGGTGGGAGATGTCGTTGGGTGGCACCCCCTTATTTCCCAGTGCTCACCATCAACAAGAATGCAACACCCCCAAATGTTTGGGGGAAAGAATCCGTGGAGTTCCACGAACATATTGATTACCTGTCAGCATTTAGATCACAATTCACGACTGTCTGCACTGGGAAAGCACGCATTTACTGGCGCATCGATCGCCGGCCACAAATCTGCCAGAAAATTTTCATTAGTAACTCAACCTACTTTTATTTGGTGTGGGGAAACTGGTTAGCATCGACGTTTGAATTGGCGGAGTGGTTTCCGCCCTGGAAGAGTATATACAGGGACCGGCGTGAGTGCGGGTAAACGTGATAGCTTCAGGAAGCCCGCACACTATTCGTGAACTAGTTCAGCTCTAGAGTAATAATCACCTGGGAAATTTAAGCATCTGCTGATACCGAAGACGCAGACAAGTATATTGGAGAGGCGTTGCATCGGGATGGCAGCCAATTTAGGGGTCTATTGTAACGCTTAATTTGTCAATTGTATAAATCACTTGGTGGAACCACTTGCTTTTCAGTTCACCTGCTCCTGAAAGGTCAGTCAAGTGAAGAGAAGGGGGGAAAAAATAAAATAAAAAAAAAGATTACAATTGTTGTTTGTAACATTTATAAAAAAAAATTCTGAAACTTAAAAAAAAAATGTAAATTAGTCAGGAAATGGTTTAAAAAACTTCATGCTATTTGAGATTGACATATTACTGTATTTTTTTCAAGCGTCATTACTTGATCTTTTTCAGTCTGCAGCCTGACATACACTGTAAATAGTCATGGATGTCACCAGGAAAGAAACGCAATCAAAAAAGACTGAATTTTTTACGATATACATGTAGTTCAGAGATGAGAAATTTCAGACATTGTGTCTGCCTGGTGACAAAACAAAAATTGATTTTCTTCCGATTTTCTTCAGATGTAGTAAAGAAATAATGATCTTTGATCTACTTCTCTATCACTGGGGCTACTGTTTCTAGAAGCTCGCTGTAATCTTTAACTCCAGGGGTTACGCAAAGGTTGAAATGGCAACATTCCAACATCCTAAAATTTAGATCTGTAGTTTCAGTCCTGTCGGCAATAATTCCCACCCCTGATACTGTGATTGTTTTATGTAACAGAAATGAAAGAATCAATTTTGGGGTGAACAAAGACAAAATTGACTGGAGCGGGATTTGAACCTGTGACCACCGGCTGTACGTACCGACGCTCTGCCAACTGAGCTATCCAGCCCTTATGAGGTATCCAGCCCTATCCAGAAATAAAAGAATTATAGAAAATCTATACCAAATGTATGTGAAAGTACTTTTACTTTGTAGATCCATGATTCTAGATCCCCTTTTATTTAAACCAATCATGTACATAACATGCACAGGTGAAATTAAACATCCATTATGTAATTTTACAAAGTACATGCACCACTACCCAGCATCACAGATGGCTGACAGTCCCTCCCCACTACCCAGTAACGATCAATTAACAACCCCAAGTTAAAAATCTGATGACCATTTCCCTCCTCTTTTCCCATTGTATCACACATTAAGCCATCACCACCCCCTCGCCCCTTCCCTTTGTTCTCCACTTTTAAGACCTCGTCCCTCCACCAGTCTCTCCTACCCCCTTTTGTCCTCCTGCATTAGCTAGCTTCCTTGACAGTTGATCACAGCTTCCCGTCAATCTCATCAAATATCATGTACACACCCTTCTCATCTCGCACTCCATTCCCAGTCTGTCCGGCCTGTCTTTTCCCATCCCCCCCCCACCTCCTTTTTTTTTTGATCAGTTGGATCTTTTAGCAGCCAATAGTCAGATTTGGAGATAAACACACCGACCAGATGTGGGTATTGTCATAATTTTGGCAGGAAGGCATTTGTCATGGGGGTTCTTCTATTGAGCTCCCCAGATGCGGCGCTATTGTTTGGAGTTTGCTGGTTAATCCAGCCGGCCTTGTGTTTGTGTGTGTGTGCGTTGGCAAGGGTGTGAGGTATTAATGTTTTAGTCCTGGTGGAGAGTGACTTGTATTGATTCCGAGCACACCATGATGTCTTCTTTTGTCCGGGAATATTGCCCCGCTTGAAAGATGGTGATGGTCACCATGCACTGCAATGATTCAACGCACACGCTGTACACACATGTGCTATAACACTACAGGGTTTCCCATGCATTCAGGACACTTGTTGAATACATGTTTGATGTTAAAAGGAATTGCTGGATGATGTTCTTTACAGACACACATTATGTGTTCTTTAAAAGGTTAAATTATACAAAGATGGTAGTGCAAATACTTATTGACATGTAGCATGATGATAATATAGATTTACAAGCCAGACTAATCACAAATTGGCAAAAAATCGCAGCTACATACACTAGCATTTTTTTTATTAAAAGAATTTGTTTTGTAATGCAATTCGCCCATCACAAGGCACAGAGGCCACTCGAGGTGTGGGCTACTTTTTGAAGGGATAGAAACCTGCCACAATGCACAGAAACAAGACATGGCGAGATATAAACGCAAGTCTCTTCACAGCACAGCTAAGAACAGGGAGGGGTAAATGAAACCGTTGCGAGACTAATGTAACTGCCTCTTCCCCTATTTGGAGCAATAGTTAAGTGTCTTGCTCAAGGACACAAGTGTCATGACCGGGATTCGAGCCCACATCCTCCATCTTTAATATGATGAAGGCCAATTTAATGGTAACTCACAATGCATTGACTACATAAATTACAAACTGTTTTCTGAATGATGATAAATAGCACGTTCCGCCATATCAAATTACAGACGTCATTTAGAGAAGTTTAGCTCGGATTCCCATGCTCACTGTAGAGTGAGTTACTGAAGAATTGGCCTGAAGATATTGCTCTTTTTATCTGCAGGAGAAAATAAGATGACTTATTATATATGTTACAGAGGTAAATGTAGGGAATTAAAACTTATTTGTTGGGCTTTACCATGGGAATAAAAGAGTGGTGACCAAGGTCTTAAACCAGCAGGGGTGTGGCCGTGTGATGAAGGACCAAGCCGAAAGTGAGGTCCTTTATTACACCACCACGACCCTGCAAGGTTTTAAACGGCCGTTTAAGACCGAGTCACTACTCTTTTATTCCCATTCATAAATTCCCTTTTTGTTAAAAAGTGTAACAGTATAAAAAAATCGGTGAAACTTTTCACTTTTTGCTCCATTTCGTGAAGGGTCGACGCTCAATGGTTGTGCTATTACGCGTGCACTAATTACATAGAGTACCCGTATGTATTGATTGTGCTATGCGTAAATTAGCATCAACATGTCTGTGTAAGAGTTTGGGTTAAGTATTCGGTGAAAAGTAGTTTACATCTGACAGTTTTTGACATACATGTACGTGAACTCGTCATCTTTCACCCTGCAACGATCCAGCATGAGTTGCAAAATCCGACAAAAGTGGTGTCGTCACAAGGAAACTACACAACTTTCTCACAACCACATTCACGGATTTAATTGCATGGAAACTTCTCTAAAACTGAACTACTGCACTACTGGGATGTGTTCAATGTACACATATGTAATGTGTGCGTGCACGACACAATATTTCTCTGTAAAGTAGCGAGCCTTGTTTGTGATGAAGCATGAACATGTTCATAATGGGGGCCAGCCACTCTGGTGTTAGCCTTCCCTAGTCCCAATTTGTAAGGGAGGTCCTACCAGAAGGAGGAAGTGATTATACCCTTTGCTAAGCCTGGGTACTACGGAGAGCTACCACCTGTTCAAATAATGACATTATCAATTAGCGGACTTTTCAAATCAGGGGGGGGGGGTACTATGAAACCGTGGGGGGTACAAGACAATCACTAAATCGCCAATTTCCACGACTCCAAGCAGGCGTGTGTTATGGTTGTTTGTAGATCTCTATCCTGTGCCATAACCTGAATGGGAATGGCATTGGAATGCATCAGTAATGGACAACAGGATTTCTCAAAGGTGCTCACACATCCCCACATGGGCTTACTGGTACAAATCAGTGGCAAAAATTGAATTACTTTCAAAAAAGCTTGATAGTTTTCAAGAAGTGTCTAAATTTACTCAACATGAGGCACATATAATGTTGTTTTAAGTAGACCAGTTTTTATTTGTAATTTTTACACATACACCGATGTGTGATAAGCACTGTATTCTCAGTACTTTCCTGAGTCCTGTGAAAAAAAATTTACAGGTATTTTCCTCGGGTGGGATTCGAACCAACGACCCCCGCCATTCTAGAGCAGATGTCTTACTAACTAGACTACCGTGATTGCCCGGTAGATAGAGGCAGTTCGAATCCTATCGAGACCAGTTTTTATTATCACGTAATTAACCACAAGGGAAACTGACTGGGTAAATTTGAGGCAGTTTTTGGGGTGGACAGAGAAAAAGTGACTCGAACGGGACTTGAACCTGCAATTTCCGGATAAATGTGCTGACAGCGCTCTACCATCTGAGCTATCCAGCCCTAATGTTGGCGGTCTTCCTATTTTGTAAATATCTTTGTTCGGGGCTGCCAGTCAGAAGCCATTCAACGTGAACCTGCCATATAACTAAGGATGACAACCAAGTATTCGATACAACCTGGGAAGCGGCAGTACAGGGATCACCTTAAGGGGATGCGACTTTTTATTTCAAATATCAAGTAATAAACAACAAGGGAAACTGACTAGGTAAATTTAATTCATTTTTTGGGGGCGATCAAAGAAAAATTGAGTAGAACGGGACTTGAACCTGCAATCATCTATTATTTTCAACAAACTTTGGATGGAAAAGGCGAACATTTTGCTCTCTTGGAATAATTCTTTTAAGTACAGTACATGTCTGATTCTTTGATTTGATTCATAAATCATAAGTTTATTAAAACAGTTTTGATTTGACTGGTTTGTATATGTCATGTATTGTACATGTAGATACAACAATCTTGTTTGGCTCCCTTAAGATTACTCGCACAGCATATGTACATGGAGAGTACATGAAAAAACAACTTGCAGTAGCTTGTTCAAACTTAACAAGGGGGGGTTGCATGCGTGTAATTTCAACTGTATTTGGCCGCGTGTTTGCTTAAGCGAGGGGGAAAGTAGAGCTTTAGTCAAGAGGCATGCCAATCTTGCCAGCGTTTGCTTTAGCGAAACCTCTGAAATGAGAAGGCCGGGGATTCGGTTGGGGGGGGGGGCACAACTAGGAATACGTTTCATTAGATTGGAGATGAGTAGATTTGGAGGATTTGGAGGGTAGCATTGAGCGGTTGGGCTCAAGCAGGTTGAATGTTAATGCCTTTTTATGATGTCTGAGGGATTAAGTTTCAGTGAGGCTGACGAGAGGCCCCGATGACTAACAGACCCACTCCCCTCCACACCTTGCCCTGTGCAAATGTCTCCCACTGAGATTTATACATGCATAATACGCTGAACTTGACGGCCGCTCTCGGACCTTTTAGGGGCCAATTTCTCAGGTTGCACGTTTTTATTAAAGGTTTAAAAACGAAACAAAAAATAAATAATATTTCTCTCTGTCGACCAGGAAGGTTACATATGTAGTTGGCAATAGCTCTATCATACATGTATGTACCTGTATGATGTAGGATTCTGTGCCCAGTTACATGGCTTTGCTTACTGTGGGATTCTGCGCTTACGCCCTGCCACGGTCTGTAGAAGTACGCGCTTTACAGGGCGCCGTAAGCACAGATTTCTTTGGTAAGCAGCGCCGTGATATTGGAACTCGGAAGAAATCTGGAAGGCCTATAAATTCTTGTAAACAACTAGGGTTATGGAAATGCAGAGAGCCTGAAAAAGGATTCTCACCGGATATGAATCAGATTTATTATTTTTTTTCAAAGGTGTATTTTGACGGTGAAGTGGTGAACCATTTCCCTTGTACAGCATAGCTAACTACATAAAGTATATCATTTGCTACTCAGAAATCATCATTTGATACTTGATGTTGGCATTCAGTGATGCTCAAAAGATGTTCACGTTTGGACCTGAGCAGAGTCTGTCTGAAAGGCTAAAAAATATGGCCTTTTTGTATTCATTTTTTAGCCTTTAAGAAAGACTCGTGCTAGAATTGAAACGTGAGGCCATTAACAAGTTTTTGCATTTATACAACAGGTCCTTGTGGTTGGTAAGCAGTTTGCAATAGCTAATTTTATTTTTTCAAAACATGTTCAGTCTGATTATTTTGCTTTGATGCGGAATTGCTGGCTGAGTTCCGTCCCACAAGTGAATGTACGGCAAAATGAACTTGATTTTTTAAAAATAATGAATCAGCAAAAAATAATTTCATTAATTTCTGTGTCCATTATAATCTTATTTTCATAGGGAGGATGTGTTTTCTTACACAAATCCACTTCCGAGTAATTGAACATTTAAGTGTTTGTAACTTGTGTATTTGCCATATGCGCATAAGCTTCAGTTCTTGCTCGTAATTTACATGTAACTTTTTTCAGTCTCCAGGAACTTTCACAATCTCCGTCCTTATAAATGATTTCCTGTCTTGATTTGCATGTTTTCCTACCAAATTTAACCGTTTTCCTGAGTACTAATTCCACTCTGTGCGCAGTTACTCACGCTGTGGAGTGTACAGAACTTGCACAGATTTTACATGTTTACAAACGGCAGTTTTAAGTACGTTGAGTTTAGATCCCCCCCCACCCTCAACTTTCGGCCATGTTCAATCTGAATTCACTCTCCAGCCTCCATTTAATCTAATCCACCCTCTTGATTTCCTGCTCGTTCATCACCGTAATACTATAATCAAACAAGCCGAGCAAATATTGAAAATTCATAATCAGGAGAAGAAAGAAAAAAAACGGAAAAAAAAAAATGCTACCGAGGGTAAAGCAAATTTGCCATGTAATGCCATTTCCCACTGTCTCAAGACGAGATTTTAAACCGCCAACGACATGCACATCGTCATTCAGGAAATGTCGTGAAGGAAAAAAGTCCCTGCTCTGGCCCAGCCAACCTCGAATTCCGAAACAATAGCTTAAGTGCCCACCCGAAGAAACTTGATACTGAAACCATATTGGACCTCTTTGCTGGAACTCTCGAGCGCGAGCGCAGGCCGCGGCAAACACATAAGTGCCTGCATGTGTGTGTATAGGAACGAGCCTGTGATAGTAATACGGTAAATGTATGCCATACTCATAAAACTAGATGGTTTGTCGAATGATTCAGAGGGCAGTTTCTCAACTTCTTCTTAGAGGGACCCACTCAGGGCTAATGGAGAGGAGAGATTACAAACTGGGGCAGCTGGCTTGACAGAGCACATGTGCATGTATGATTACCAATGGCATTTGTGCCGTGGATGACAAGAATGCTGATTTCTTCCCCCCTTGTTTTTTCCCCCCCACTTCTTTCTCTCTCTCTCTCTATCTGTCTTTCTGTTGTTATATCGGGGCTCTGGTGCGATTTAGGAGAATCATGATCACGTTTTGTGTGATTAGGGGAAACATGTGTTCAGTGAACAATATGGAGAGGATGGACAAGGCCGAGCTGTAAGTCCCCTTGAGCTATGCGCTTGACAAAACACATATGCACAGGGTAGGCTGGAGTGTTGAGAGATGGTCCTGATCCCAAGACTTCGCTTCTCATGCTTCTAATGGCATTGTTCTTGCTGTCTCATTGTTTTTCATTATGACTAGCTCTTTGGGCCTACACATGTAGGACTATGGGAGTACAGCTCCGTACAGCGTGCTCACGTGTTGAGAGATTGTATGCACAATCATATGCAGTGTCATTGATTTCTGAGCGTACTGGCCACTCACTTAAAGATTACGATTGATCACAATTATTCTTAAAAAACAATGTCAGCTTTGAATACACTAAAAATCTTGCATGCATTTGTCAAGATAATAGTTTCATGTATCTGATTACATGTACATAGACCATGATAGTGAAGAGTGTTCTCGATGTATGGATATACATAGGTTACATGTGTTATGTGTGTGACTCCTAAAAGTTCCTCATGAGAATGAATGCAAATATCTTTTGATTTTACAAGTAGCTTGTACACCAATCGGAGCAGCTCCTTCATGGTGGTTTAAACCACCACAGCTATGGCCGCCGCACATGCGCGACACGACAATAGCGCGTCAGCGCCGCGCATACATACCAATCAGCATGGAGGATTCACCGTGCGTGTGCGTTGACGCGCACCGGCGGCCATAGCTGCGGTGGTGTAAACGCCCATGAACGAGCTCCTCGGATTAGTGGATACAGTTACCGAGAGGGTACGGTTATTTTGAAAGAAGATTTGTGTGTATTTCCAGTGCTTTGTTTCGAGTCATAACATTCATGCACCAGTTGGGAAGTTCCATTTTGAGAAAGAGTATGTTATATTTATACTTATTTATTATTTTTATTTTACAATTGTTTCATAGGTTTTGTTGGCATGTACCGTATTATTGTGTTTCTTATGTAAAAAGGCCATTGAAATTTTGGGACAATACAGTGTTATTGTATTGTATTTAATTATTGAACGATTTATTTGTTAACCATACCAATAATCAGATAATGAATACAAAAAAAACTACATGTATGCCACCCCCCAAGACTGAAAAAGGAGATAAAAATACAAAAAGCAACCAATAAAATAATAATGAGCGACATAATGAATAATAAAAGATATACTCAAAGCATCAGTTGGATGTACTGGTACATTTAGAGGCTTATAGTATTGAAAACCTCTTGGCAAAAAAAGAAAAAGGAAAAAAAACAAAGGCCCCCTATCACATAGCAAGGTCTCTGGGCCTAGTTGTTAGGATTTTATTTTTTTTTTTCCACCAGGATTTTTTGGGTGAGGTTTTCCCCTTGCCTTGAAAAGGAGGGCGACATTGTTGCATTGTTTCTAAACCTCTCGTTTGAAAGAGTCTGTAAATCCGTTGATATACATTGTGGCGTGTCGTGGCCGAGCGGTCTAGCACATCAAACTCAACTTTTTTGAGTGAGGGTTCGAATCCTGGTCTTGACACATGTGTCCTTGAGCAAGACACTTAACTGTAATTGCTTCTCATCACCCAGGGGTGAACGGGTACCTACAAGGGCAGAGATTATTGATGTGAATGATTAGCAGCCTGTGTGCGGATTTGGTTCCCGGTGCTGCATACTCCAAAGGAGTTGAGATGGTTTAAGGAATGCTTCGGGCCCCAATGAACAGGGGTAAGCAGGCCTCAATCTGAATTAAAACAGGGGCAGGCCTTTGCTGGCCAAATCAGAGAAATTGTACAAGGGCATGCTGGCCAAGTTGGTAGTGACAGGGCAATTTTTCTGAAGGGCACGCTGGCCAACTCGACAGGGTAGGAGGCCATTGCCCTTTGTTAAGATCAAGGCCTGGGTAAGGATACTGTAAGATGCTTTGAGAAGCCTACTTGGCTTGATAAGACGCATAATATACACATTCTTATTAATATTATTGCACATGTTTTAACACGTTTTGTGTCTACATTGCCCCCTTCCCCCTCCCTCCCCCAATTTGTCAGAAATTTTTTCAGTTATTATTAAATCACTCCCCTGCAACATTGCATATCTTCCTTGACTCTTCTTTCATACATGGCGCAGTTTTGGAACCATTTGCTAAATGATGGGAAAAACCGATTCACCAATTGGTTTTGTAACCCCAAACCATTTTCGGTTGATTATCGTGTCCCGCTGAATCAGTGGACCAATCGAGGTCTTGACTTGGGAGCCAAATGCCTAGTAGCCATTTGGGCATGGCAAATCAATTAGTGCACCATTGTGTAGCGCTACACTGTTACAAACCGTGCCCAGTAATTGAAAAAGTTACGAACGAATGCTCAGGTCATGACACAATGCCTCAGATGGTATTGCCATCAGACCGTTCAGCTAAAAACAGTAAGCAGAGTTGAAACATTGTAGCAATGAGCATTGGTAAAATGATCTTAAAGTTCCAGAAATCAAAGATAATTTGTGTGTATTATACATGCATAAATGTAGGTCAATGAATGTGATATCTTTTCTGCCTCTTTTAGAATTTTGCAATGAATCAAAATCCATTTAAATACAAGTGTATACTGTAATTTATGCACAGCAAAAAACAGCAAGAGTGCAGCACTTGTAGTATCCTAACTTCTACCTGTGGCCATTCTTCCCAATAGACTGAAAGATTTTATTCATTTATTTTTTTTGGGCCCTGCACAAGCCTTTTACCTGTCCCGCATCCCACTCGTGGCAGTCTTATTCACCTCATTATGTATGTACACATGCCATCCCGTGCACACGTATGTGTGTATCCCGTAAAAAGCGACCACTTGACCGTTTTTGTACAGCCTCGCAACCCTATCACAGCAAGCTGGCAATTTTGAACGTCGCTGACTGACATCAAGGCTGGTCGGACTGCCGCCACGCCAGTTCAAGATTGGTTCTACGAATGCTTTCCATTGGGGAGCCTTGTTACGCATTTGGTAAAACTTTAGACGGCATTCGTCCCGTGGTGGCGGTCACTAATTGATTCAGAGCTGAAGGAGGTACGGGGGTTCGGTTGCACGGTGTCTTCCCCTCCCGTCTCTCGCTAGGCTATTTTCTTTTATCCCCTCCCAATTGTTTTCTTTTCATTTTGGTTCATGTAGTCCTGAATGCCTGTCTGTGTTTGGGTCTGTTTATCCACCCATTGGATATTCTTGTTCCCAATCGTTCAGGGTCTGAAACTTGTTAGAGTTGCTTGTAGTCGGAATTCATAATAGGAAAGTTTGCAAATTTTAAAGGGTGGATCCGTTCTGCCAAGCGAGTTACCGCATCTGTGGATGATGCAACTGTGACGTTTTGTATTTGCCAACTGCTCGTCAAGGTTTCCTCTCTCCATTTTAAACAGTCCCAGCAATGGGTTAACAATTCTTGCTGTCATTATTTTAAAAGTGATGTTTCTTGGATATAAAGATGGCTCCACAAAGGTTTGAGGGCAAACATGAATCTTAAGATTGTACACAACCATGCCACATCTAATTTGCCTTAATGAACAATTATGTAGACAGTATATGTACTTGGGGTCGAAACGTGTTTCCCCAAATCAAGCTGAAAGCATCGGATAGCACAACACTAAGTACAAACCATCTACATGTATTGTACCTTGTTTTTAAGTTTCAATAAAACAGTGTCCAAACTAAAGTATTAAATATGTTTTCACCCTGAGAAAATATTCTGTCACAAAACGCAAAATCCAGGTAGCCTGTGTGCTTCATAATCTGATACTTGGGTCATTCCATGAAGGTGGAACACAAGGGACACTGTTTCATTGTTACCACCTTCGAAGCTTTTTTACCACTTCACTACTTTCATAATATTGAAAAATATGTGTTACAAGCATTGTGTCCCTGTTACATCGTTACCTTGAATTTCTAAGAATATTAGCAAAAAAATATCAGGTAAGATGGTGTGGGAGGGATTTGAAACTTTCTGAAATACTTTCAACACCCAAATAAAAGGTGATGATTGATAAACATAAATGAGAATCAACATTTTTACTGATGTAAATTATAACATTAAAAATGTCACAAAATTGTGTGCCACCTTCATGGAATAACCCAATTGTGTGCTGACTGTGAAGCACTAGGCTACCTAGATTTTATGTTTTCAACTGAGTAATTTCTCAGGGTAAATTATGTACAAACTTCACTTTATAAAAGTATCTAGATTCAAAACTAAACACTACGTAAATTGTTTGAATTTATCAACAAAGCAGTGCGTCGTCCTGGAACTTTGGTACACATGTCGTCTTAAAGATGACTTCAGGATATAGGGCAATTATGCCAGTGTGCAAAAGCGAATAAATGCTTACTGTCGAAATTATATTTGGCTCCCAAATACAGTTAAAATATGTACTCATAGATTTGAGCCATTTACATAGTGTACATTTACATGTACATGTACATGTACTTTACTGTAACCCTTTCGAAATTCTCTTCTCCACAGTGCTCAAACTAATCCATGCAGACAATCACGAATCTATTTGTGTCAAACTAACAAAGCTGAAAACAAGAAGGGGGGGGGACAGAAACAAATGAATATTTATCGGCGAGCTGCCACAACCTGCTTGGAATAATATTCTGGTCGTGGTGCTAACAATATTTGAAAATCCACTCGGTAATTTTAGCCATAAAAGCACAATGGCTAGGGGCTATCATCATTTAGTAATAAACGTCGTCTTAGACGGAAATGCAACCGAATCCGGCCTTATACCCGTGGGCCAAATCTGTTTGTGACACTGAGAAGATTTGATGCAATATCTGGAATCACGCCGGAGCTGCCGTGCCCTGTGTGTGGTTTGCAACTTATGAAACGCAATCCGTGGGCCGCGTAAAGTGTGCGTCTCCTGACAGATTGGCAGAAGAACGATTCCGAAAAGTACTGCATGGGGAAAGCTTGGTACACATGATGCTAGCACAGCAGATGCACGTACACAAACACTTCAGTCTCGGCATTAGGATAATGTGTAAAAATCCCACACTTGAGAGTTAAGAACCGTAGAATATTTCTGGACCTCTACAAGTGTCTGACTTGATCAGGGAGACCACAAGTTGCTCTATGGGTGCACTTGGGCATGTACTAAAAACATCCATAAGTGAATACAGCGAATTCTAAATATAGTTTGTACATGTAAGTTCTCCCAGAAGAACTTGCATCAAGTTACATAAATGTCAAAGTTTCGTGTCATGCACAGCGTGTGCAGACTTGTTTAATTTAAAACGTTGAAAGAAAGTTAGCGAATTTGTGGGACCTGTGAGCTGTGATGGGATACAACATGATACACATACAATAACATCATTATGTAGAGAAACACTTTACACGTGTATTGCATGTAGGTAAATTGCTTCTTTCCCCTTGGTCATTCATGTGCCCATCAAAATCTCTGACCATGAGTGTATGATTACAGTGTATAGCATGCAGAACATGCACATTTTTCCCATTGCAAAATTTGGCTTGTGGCCTTTTATGCGAAGAAAAAAATAACACTACCGGCAAAAATCAGAAGTTAGTTTTGCCACCATCGGGTTCAGAATGTTCAATGTAGAATTAATGCTTGTGAGTTCCGTGAACACGGTGTTATGTACACAACATAGTGCTGTTTACTTCTCATCGGTCATTGCAGAGTACGTTTCAATATCTCTTTGTGCTGTGTAGACACCATCACCTCAACTGTCCATAAGCTACAGGGCTCAAAAGTAGCTAAGCACAACAAAATTCTGTTTACCAGATTAAGGTTACCAGCCAAAATACCATGTCACATGTACAAACTGTGACTGGTATCCTGCTTATTTTTTGCTTAGCAGAAATTTTGTAAGCAATATTTTCTGCTTAAGCAGGGGGTCGATTTCACAAAGAGTTCAGATTGATCCTTAGTGCAAATCACTCTTAATTGCTAAGCAAAGTGTGATGTCACAATACAAATCACTATGGTAACACTGACAACTCGTCTTGAGATGAATCTTAGTACTTTGTGAAATCGAGCCAGGGTCTACGAAATTGGGTCCAGTTTACATTAACTTTCTAATCTTATTGTACATTGTCATTCCCCAGTTCGATCATAACCACTTGTCCCAATATGTAATGTATCTTTCCAAGTAACTTTTTTTCTGGGTTTGAGTTGAAGGGATGGTATCACTGCACTCTGGCTTGCCCCTAGATGATCCCATTTAGACATTTTCTTGTCGTCACGTCCAATATTCTATTCCCACTTGTGGCATCCCTCTGGAGGGGTATTATGAGTAATACGCAAAGGGTGCTACCGGAGAAACACCTCTGTCATATTAATCCAAGCCCTCTGCCCCACCGATATTAATTGGACTTGAGTTTCACCGTAACAAAGAATTTCATGAATGGGAGGATGGAAAATTAGATAAATCAGCATATGTAACGAGGTCAGCTGCAGCAATCCGCACTTTGCAGTGGTTTCTCTTTTCCTTCCCCGACTGCTTGCACTTAAAGGTCTTGGCAAACATAGGAAAATTAATCTGCTCTCTCCGGTTTGTTATAAATGTAAATTAGAAAGGAAAAAAAAAAAGAAAGAGTAGAGCTAGTCATAAACAGACCAACGCGGAGGATATAGGGTACCTGATGAAACTTAGTAGCATCCCCCATAGCATGGAGGAAACACATTGCAAACCAAATAATACACGATGACGAGCTTGCTCTGGAAGCTCTCAGCCCATTTTCGTGGATCTGCTTACCGCGGAATTCTACGCTTAAGGTCACCATTCTCCAATTTCATGGTAAGCGCTGAAATTCTGTGCTAGCTATGTAAGGGAAGAGTGCGTAGTAACATGATGTACGCACACGTGCACAAGCAAATAGATGTCCCTGATTGTATTAAGAGCACAGGTTTTTCTTCGTAGCTGCTGATTTTCCGCTCATGTACACGTGTAGACACTATTCATTTCATGCCTCTGTTTAAGCGAAAAATATTGCTGAAAAAAAATTTCTGCTCAGCAAAAAGGAGCAGGGTACCAATCACATTTGGCACTATGTGACATTATAAGTTATCACACAAGCGCGAGTTGAATACGGGAAATATAGAGCTTCTGCATCCCATATCCCACGGGGTCGCAGGCCGGGTAGAGTATGGGACACATTCGCGCTATATTTCCCCCCGCTTTATGGGCGTGCGTGTGATAACGAACTTCTCTTCCAGCAAACTTTGAGCATTATTTCATGAAGAGCAAAACCTGCAACGCGCAAATTTTAGAGCGTCATTTTGCCCTGTCCGTATACGGAGCGTGACGCCTGATACTAACAATACGCAGAGTGCAATATAGACTACTGGGAGTATGATATGGTTTATTATCACACTCCCATTGAGCAATCTGATTGGAGGATTAGCGTACTGGAAGATCAGGTAGTTAAGCTGGTAACTTTTATTTGTTTGTACTTCTTGTGCTTAAGCTGCTCTATGAAATTGGGGGCCATGTATGTAAATTCTTTGCAATGTGAACGTACTCTGTATGCAATCATAAGAAAACACTGTGTGCTGTTAGTTTTTAAGTTTACGGCTTGCAGGCAAGGTCAACCCAATTTTAGTGAGCCATTAAGGATATTATTAATTTAACACACTGTACTCGAAATGAATACTGTAATGTACGACATTTGTACGAAAATGTATGACTTGATATAAGCCAGATGGTGAATTAGATTGTAACACAACCTACATGCGCTAATGTCGGGCAGGCCGAGATGTATCAAAAGTTACCAAGACCACAACAAGATTTATAGCGTGCATCAATCAAGTTGAGATTGAGAATTAATGTGAACTGTGATTTAGAGGAATTGTCTTCCAGTGGAGAAGGCCTGAAGACCGTCAGATAAACCTCCATTAGTCTTGCATTTCAAGTGTACACAAACCATTCATACATATGTGCTTAAGAAATTGGGCTGCAGAACTGATTTTCTGTGCTGACAAGCAAGTTCATGTAACTCCATTCATCAAAGGACTCCACTGGCTAACTATCAAAAACGGGATAAAATTCAAAATCATGGTTATTGTTTACAAATGCTTTTAAAATGGACTGGCCCATTATATCTGGTTTCCAGCCTGTCTTTATACTCACCTGTATGGCACTGGATTACGTTTTTCAACAGATCAAACCAGACTAACTGAACACAAAGTTTTCCCACACAGTCTAAAATCTGCTTCTGATTCATCATTTTTCATTTGTGGCCCGTTACGGAACAGACTCCTGACACATCTGTGTTGGGCAACATCCCTTCCGATATTCAAAAAAGGACTCAAATCTCATCTTTTCACACACAATGATGCCCCCCTGTTCTCGTGCTTCTTTGCTTTTGTTTTCCCCCTTGTTTTTTAGTATCATCAAACCGCTGTGATCTTTATGAAATAGTGGTATATAAACGCCTTTTTGTAATTGTATATAATTGTATTTGTAAGAAATGTACAATGCATTGTACATACTATGTACACTCTACATGTAGGTCATGGGTTGGATACCACCTGTAAACTCAGATGTCTTTGATTTTTTTTTTGTTCCTGCCGAAGTCTACCTCCATTAAAAAGCATTACTACTCAGATATTTCACTGAATGCCCAGAAGAGTCACACAAAGTTTACATTCTTGATTCAAGAATGACATGTAATTCAATGAACCAGTGAATTCCAATCAATACGTTGCTTCCTCAAAAAGTCAGAAAGAATTGATTGAATTGGGGGGGGGGGGGGATGGGGGGGGGGAAGAAGGAAAAAAGTGAGCGTAAAATAACCATTAGAAGAGTGGTGTGATTACACTTACAGTGTGCATTGCTGAAAAGCAAGATTCTACAGTGAACGAAAGCTAAAGGACCACAACAAGAAGGCAACAAAAGTCAAACGAAAGATGGATTGTTCAAATTAGTCCAGGATGGGTAATCCTGAGTGAAGAGATGTGGTTTTAACACATTACAAGTGTCCGAGATCTAGAAAGAAGGGAGTCATCACAAACGGAAGACAGAGTGCTTCCTTAACAGTTTCATCCGATATTTGAAACAATTTGTTATGGACGCATTCCCATACAGCTTTAATGTACACAGGAGCTGTCACTGGGAAGGGTACTTCATGCAGCTCTGCAGATGCCAATACATAGGGGTATTTTATTTGAAAATACCGTTTAATTCAGTGAAAACAAAGAATGTCAAGTCAGAATTCCCCGGTTGGCTATTTGCCGTGATTTGATACAAACTATCCTGGAATCGGTCGCAGGGCAATGTCACCCAGGACAATAACGACCGACCTATATCTGTCAGCTGAAAAACACCTCTTGCCGACACGGAGGGCAGCCTACATGTATGCAGTTAGCAACAAGGGGGGTTTGGGGAAAGCCAAAATAAGGTTAACTGCCATCTGTGTTCCCATCGCCATAGCAACGCCGTAGCAACAGGGAGGGGAGAAACCCCAAAATGAGGTTAACAGCCACCTGAATCGGCAAACCTTAGGCAAAACAATTAGGGAATACGTGCCACACGGTTTGTTAGTAATTGTCTCATTCTAGCGCCAACAGCACTTACTGCACACGCTATGTGTGCCCCCCGATATTGATGGATATTGATCAGCATCGATTAGGGTCGAACAACTGCCACTTTTAGCGTACGGCAAGTGCCGCCTCCCCCGGATCCTGATTTTGTTTTCTCTCTAACTGTCATTTAGCTTTTTTCTTGCCGACCATTGGGGGTGAAGACTTTCCCCCCCCCCCCCGTCAAGACCATATCGCTGTCTTCCCCGTTCACCCTTTGATATTTTGCTCGGATGAAAACTGATAAACTGCAGCATCCTAACACAACACCAAAGGGACAGCGCTGATTTGATTTGGGCCGGCGCTGGTTCCTGACCAATCACATAATGATGTAGTTATCATGCGTAATGAGGAAGTCCCTCAGGAGAACTTGACATTTGAGAAAAGAATTACCAGAGCCCCCTCCTGATACTTTTTTTGTTGGCTTTTTTTTTTGTCTTGAGTGTTTGAGGACAAAGCCCAATTACACATTTCTTTTGTCAAAATTTTATTATGTCTACAGTGTGCATTGTGGGCCAGGGTTGACATTACATAGTTTGCAGTAGTCGATACGTGCAAACAAAAATCATGCAGTGTAAATTTCAGTGCCTGTACTTAAGAGATCCATACTTCCCGAATGCAAAATGAGGTCATGAATAAAAATGCTGATTTGGTTTGTTCATTGTATAGTGTACACATTTACATGTAGTATGTAGAAACAGTTGCTTTGACTACTTTTTGTCGTTGTGTGGCAAATGATAGTTGGGCTCAATCATCGTAAAATAAGTGTAAAGCACTTTGCTATTTTGTGAAAGAGGCTGCTGTGCAACATGGCCGGCATTTTCCAGCAGCCAAGATGTGTGTGCAACACGTCCATTAGCTTTGTATTGTTGAACATCTTCGAAAACATGAGGGCTGGTACATGTAAATCAGTTTTAACTGAATCAAATAGTTTTACGCAGTAATTTTCTTTCACTTTCATTTGTAATTTTAAGAAAGTCACTTGCAAATGTTGCAAGTAGCCACATGCTTTTACATTTTTCGTAACACATGAATATTAAAGATATAGGGGCCTAAAGTACATATGCTATCATTTTGTTACGCTGTAATGAAAAACGCCCCCAGTGTTCGTTGGTCTTGTCTGTATTGTAGCATGCAAATGAGCGAGGGTAATGAAGACTAGCAGCCTGTTTATTGGAATGGAAATGATGGGACTGCGTGTGTGCGTTGTGTAAAAAAGGCATGAAGCCAAGTCTTTACGTGTAAAAAAAGGAAAACGGAACGAAATGAATTTGAATTTTGAAGAAGCGATGTTTTTTATGATTAAACAATTTTCGATCCCTTCATGTTACATGTAAGTGGCATGTATGTACACGTACCAACGCAGTGACCCCTGTGTGGCAATGTACATGTACCATCAGTGAGTGCGCCTGGTGGGCCTCTGTGCTCCTGATACGACAGTACGCCTGATACGTTGACACTTGAATCATGGTTTCTGTGATTTAAAAAAAAAAAAAAAAATTAATATTTTTTTTTTTTGAGGCGGGTACTGCGCCATTTACAACGAGTGCCTTAAACGCAGGAAAATGCGGCATAGCAATACACAGTACAGTGTATGTCAATGCAAGACCTACATGAACATACAGTATATGGTAACAGTATGGCAAACTTGTGAGCACTTGACACTTCACATCTGCTGATAGCTGACCCAAGGGATGTGGTCATCGTGGAGGAAATCTACCAGAAATGACTCAGGCAATCGCTCTCTAACCATGACCAAAGCTTTTTTCTTTGTTTTTATTTGGGTGTAAATCCTGGCATACTTTCAGAAACAAAGACAGCTTAATCAGCATGTGTAACAAAAAGACCATTGTGAATTTAAAGGATTGGAACTACTGTAGAGCAAGGACCTTGCTCTATGGAACTACACATGCATTACAGTGTATTATATGAACATGTACATGTATGTACTCCAGTTGCGCAAAAAGGACCGATCATAGTTGAGCTAAAACATAAGGGAGGTTTTATGCAAGGAATATAAGTACAAACTAGTGGATGAATAGCTTACTTACTACATGTATAGTTCAAATCTATTTCTACATGTGTATGACTTCACGCTATTGTCTTGAGGAAAGTGTAATGTAGATGAATTTTACAAATCTACTTGTAACAGTACATTCCTTACGAATCAGTATATAGTCCAGTACTCAATGTAAAATCTATTAGCACACGCGCGTACGCAGAACTGTTAAGCGTTGCATGCAGTTTAACCCCTCGCGAAATGGAGCCTGGGGACATGACGGGAATTGAAAATTTACAAAACAGAAAATTTACAGATTTTCCGATATTATTATGCTTTTTTAACAAAAAGGGCATTTAAAAGAGAAGTGACTTGGCCGTGGTGTGCGATAGTGGACCTGCCCTGCCAGTTTCAAATAGCCATTTTGGACCTCGTCACCACTATTTTATTTTTAAATGATCAGGTACATGTACATGGTTCATTGGACAGATATAGTTCATGCCTGAAAAAAACAGAAAATGTAAACTTGTGGTACATTAGCCCCCCCCCCCCTTTTTTCAGGTGTTGTGCATGTACGGTAGACTACCGCATGCTGACATGCATTTATTTGTAGTTAGTGTTTTTTAAATTGGGTCATCAACCATGAACTGAAAAACATTGTAAGTGTGAAAAAATGCCAAAAACTCTGTCCTTGTAAAAAGTGAAAAACATTGTCTGTGTAAGAAATATGAATGCGCGAATAATTCAAATGCCAGGCTTGTAAAGGTTTTAAAAAGTTGGCACGAATAGTTTCATTTGCTGACATTTGTTACTTCCGCTCTTTTAAAGCCCCAGCTCAACATTGGTAAACTGACTGTAAATAATTCCATTCTTTGCACAAATCAAGATATTTGTAATAAAACCAACCTGTGAAAATGTCAGCTCATTTTGTTGTTTTGTTTGCGAGAAAACACTATTCAGCATTTTAGTATGCATTTCTATAGGCAGAGTTTTCGTCTCACTGAGACGAAAACTAATTTTGGATCTTATTTCATTCTTTATTTAAAAACGTTAACACTTCAGACAGAAATATTTCAAGGAAAGTTTTCTACCATTATTATCTTTATACCATGTAAGGTATATGTAAATCTGTGATTATTTATGTTTTTCTTCTTACCAATGTTCAGCTGGGGCTTTAAGACCATGAGAACAAAAAAGGCTCTGTACAAAAAGTTTTGATTGCTTTTCCATCTTACATGTAGCCCTAAGAAAACAGCGAAAAAAGTTAAATTACATTTTTTTTTATACCCAAGATTGTTGTGTCCTTTTTTTTTTTTTAGGTGGGGGGGGGGGGGGGGGAATGTGGCCATGTAAAACGTCCTTGATAATTATTGGAGTACAGACCTCCTAATTTCTCAATTGTCCAGATTCACAGGCATGAAATGTGTTTTTGTCACCTTGGTTGGCCTCTTTGCCACGCCTGGCAGATCAACACTCCAGAAGTTCCTAACCTTTAAAGTGCCTATTGAGTGTTCCATTTCACATCCCCTCCTCTTCTGTGCGGTTTTAGAAGAAAAGAAAAAAAAAATCAACTGAAGTTTCCCCCAGGTGCAGACAAGAAGAAGGAAAAAAAAAAAAATGAAAAAAGAAAATCAACCGTACTTTTCAGGAACATTTAAAATTTTGTTTGTGGGCCCCCTGTTTTATATTTCCAATCCTTTTCACTATGTTAGGTTGATAACCTGTGATAATATGTCAAAAGCCCCAGGGGAGATCACAACACTGCACCAAAAATAACAACGCAGAGTTTTGCACTCTTTTGTCAACAGTTTCTTGCATTCTGCTCACTTGTGAAGTTCAGTTATGACTCGTACGGCCCACACATCCGTGGTTCGTTCACAGTGAACAGAAATGATTTGTTGTAGTAAAAAGCTTTCGAAGAAATCTTGTGTTGTACATATCAGGCCTTGAGTTAACCCACGGCACCCACAGCAATTGCCGTGGTGCCCTGTGCTTTTGCTGTGGTGCCCTTTGCAAAGTTCCAATACAAATTGACATTTTCCTCATTAGAAGTGCCCCTTACCCAATGGAAAACACTGTGCCCTTGCAAGAGCAAATTTCAAGGCCTGACATATGTACCATTCCCTTGTCAATAAAACGGGGGTGGGGTGCACTTTGGAAGTTTTCTCTAATATTTCATTCACTGTAAACTTTCACCAAAATATTATATTATACGAAAATGTAATGTGTTCACAGGTATAAAACAGGAAATGACCGAATATAAAAAACAGGAAATGACCAAATTCTGAGGTGAGCGGCAAATTTATTGGTCAGTCACCCCAAGAATTTTATTCATCAGATATTTGAGTATCTCAATTCAAAGAAATGTTGTGTTGCATTAAAATAAATTTACAAAATGCTTTGAAGTTTTTTTTTACACCTAAAACAAAAGCAGATTGGTGGGGGGGGGGGGGAGGAATTAAACTTATTCCCCAAAGTACAAACTTTAAGTGCAACTTGTGAACGCGGTTTCCCTGAAGTATTCCACTAGCAAGGAAGTGATTCAGTTTAACAGTCAATCACTGAATGAAAGCTGACATTTTAACACATTCCATCCAGAACAAACACTACCCTTGTTACTTCTGATTTTTGTCTTGTGAATGCTATAGTATGCAGATGAATTCCTGAAGATTTTTTTCCCTCGTGTGTGGGGAGAGAGAAAAAGTGCAGCTTACCCTCCGAGTATTTGAAAAAAAAATATCCCCCTGACACAAAACGGAAAAAAAAAAAAAAAATCAAAAAATACTCCATATGCTTTCCTATTGTAATGCAAACACAATATCTGCTTCCTCGCAAACTGTCGGCAATCTGTTTCACGTCCTGGACAGAAGAAATTTAAGACGATTTTCTACTTACCAAGGCCTTTGATGATCACTACAAAGGGTCTCCTTTTGGAATTTCACAACTGCCCTTCTACCCCCCCCCAACCTATATGCACAATACTTAGCTGGGTTAGCTGCCTTTGAATGGGGTTTTGTCCCATTCAAGCCCTGCAGGGAAAAACCAACAGAGATTGGGTGTATAAATGAGCATACTTCGCACATTGCAGAGTGCCCTCGAGGTCATGATAAGGCCAAGTTCCGACTGATGAACCAGTCTTGAACCAGACACTGGGTGCAGGACCAATCCCTTTTTTTTTTTTAATGGTTCCCCCTTCCCACCAGCCCACCAGAGGATGTTTAACAACATCTGGTTTCTTCATTTGCAAGATCATGTACTTTTCTAGTTGTTGTGTTTGGGATAATAAGAAACGGAATCTAGCGGCCTCTTTCGCTTTTGACTGATGGCTTTGGAATCCAGAACAAACCACGCACACACTGGGGAATAGGTTAATGTTTTAGATGTGTCATGTGCATGTCAAACTGTGTAAAATTCTGGAAAACGTTTACAAAGCTGTCCACTTTTCCTGTTTCGTTGGCCATTTGTTCAATTTCAGGGATGCCAGTTTTCAGGCAATAGCCTGAATTCAGGCTTTTTCTTGTAAAATTATAGACTGAGTTCAGGCTTTTTCATGTAGAATGAGGGTGTCTATGCAGGATTTTCAGGCTCTGATCAAAAACCTAACTGGCATCCCTGCAATTGTTTTTCATGTACTTTACACTGTACATGCACCTTTGGTGTTTTCATACTTTCATGAGGCGCACAAACTACATGTTTTTTTGGATTAATTTTGTCACTTCAAATTTAAGCAAAACAATTCTTGGAACCCATGTTGAAATAAATTGGATTGCAAGGCAGTCGAGCGCTTTTTCCCAATTTCCCCGTTGCGCTGTCACCACGGCCTCGTACATGCCTTTCCTTGATTGGATGAATGTATGGAACAATTCCAATTTTTGTTTGTTTCTTTTCTTCCCTTTATCCAACACAGATAGCTATACATATGCTAAGTCACTTTTGTGTAACAACCTGTTGTACTGTGAAAGTGCAACTTCACCATTGGGG
The DNA here is from genome assembly GCA_911728455.2 of Marthasterias glacialis. Lineage (NCBI taxonomy): Eukaryota > Metazoa > Echinodermata > Asteroidea > Forcipulatida > Asteriidae > Marthasterias > Marthasterias glacialis. The sequence continues at coordinate 5,192,098 of OU452223.1, forward strand.
ATACCGAGCTTCTGTTTTGGAGGGCTTTTAATTTCTTCATTTGTTTCTGTCCTGTATCTAAATGTATTTGAAATCATCTGGGTATATGTATGAACATGCAGTGAATTCCCCATCCGTGATCGGCGTTCCATTTCCAATTCCCCCCCCCTTTTCCCCCAACTTCAAAATGCCAAAAATTGCTCCTAACCCGCAGCTTTTTAGCCCGTTTCCATAGCAACCGGAAAGGCCCTCGAGATGCCTTGGCTCTTGTCCAAATACAGCACCATACGAAATGGGAGTTTCAAACTGCATTCCCCCCCCCCACTGCTGAATAATCGCAGTCAGAAGCTACTTGTTAAGTGTACATACATTGTTGTGTCTCATTTTTCTCACGTTTTTTTTTTGTTCAAACGTGCCACATGTATTACATGATTAATGCACACAGGCAGGATGCGTTCACATTCTTCCGCTGTTGTCATAAAGTACATTGTTTGCTGTTTAAAGTACATTTGCTCTAAGTAAGTTTACTCGAACCGTGTGTGGATGCAAACTGTACAAAACATGTGTTTCAGTTAAATGTACAGTTTACATTATGCACACATCTGTCTACAAGGCAGTTTTTTTGTATTATATTTATAGTATTGGCCCTTTGCATGGACGTCACATGCAGCGACTGTCCCACAATCACCATTTTGGAAGGTCAATAGGTAAACGCCGTGTCGCCTACAATGCGCACTACATTGCACAAGACACACTGACATTGACTTCCAAAACGGCGCATCAAGATTATTGGGATGGCATTGGGTGGATGGGAGACCTTTGAGCTGTCCTTTTTACATGGTTCTCACCAGTAGTATGCACGCTCACAACTACACACGCAGCACTGAGCATGTGCGCACACGCTCAGAACTGTCAAAAAAGGACCGTTGTGTCTGCTGCCGCCAGGGTCTCAAAAGACTCTCATTGGGTCAGTACTTGTACATGTGTATGTGCATGTTTTGTACAGATCATAATGCGGATTTATACGAAACTTGTGTACAAAAGTCACTCAAATTTTGTACTATTTAAATATATCATTTTTCTACTAGCAGGCACAATACTTCACAGAGGCAATTGTCTCCGTTGCCCCTGGTCATTGCCTTGGTGCCCTTGGTCCAATAGAAACTTACTATTTTCCACTAGCAGGCACAATACTTCACAGAGGCAATTGTCCCTGTTGCCCCTGGTCATTGCCTTGGTGCCCTTGGTCCAATAGAAACTTACTATTTTCCACTAGTAGGCACAATACTTCACAGAGGCAATTGTCTCTGTTGCCCCTGGTCATTGCCTTGGTGCCCTTGGTCCAATAGAAACTTACTATTTTCCACTAGCAGGCACAATACTTCACAGAGGCAATTGTCCCTGTTGCCCCTGGTCATTGCCTTGGTGCCCTTGGTCCAATAGAAACTTACTATTTCCTCACAGAGGTGCCCTTAATTAAGAAGACAATGCCTTGGTGCCCTTGTCCTTTCAAGAACGAAGCAATCAGGCCGGCACTACTGTAGTCATAATAACAACAATAGTGATGTGAAGGGAAAACCATTTAGACAATGTGTCATTTTGAACAGGCCTACATGATTTTATTTAAAGTACATGGATAAATCTATTTACCATTGCTTGGGAATGCAAATGACCATAGTGCATTACTATGTAACATTACCTCCACATTGTACACAGTATAATTTTTACAAGGTGGCAAATAGTGAAGCCATTTGGATCAGGTGGCCTTGTTGTTGAAGTGGCCTCAGTTTTATGGCTGTCTCATTCTATAGCCTTATTATTAGCCTGGCCTCAGTTAAATACATAATGTTGAAGTTGCAATGCATACTTGGTGCTTTTAAGGTCGTTGGCTACTTCACATACACATTTATGCTGGTTGTTTTCTATGAAGAGGGGGGGCCTTATCAGACAAGTTGCTTCTGACTGTTGTTACTGTGTTAGGCTTATACAGTAAAGAGGAGTATTTAGGCAGAACTGGGCTTTGAACATCAAAGAGCTAACTACATACGTTGGTTGTAGCTACATATTGCTTTATATGATCGTAAACAGGTATGTGTACATGTAGCTTCATTTGTATGTGTACATATAGCGTCATTTGACTTACAGGTGGCCTCATCCAAGAGGTTTGTTCATTCCACCTCCATGGCTTGATACAGGATTGTGTACACTTTACAATGTATGTGTGAGTAGGAATGCAACAGTTGTGTGTTGGGCCTACAAGTTTGGTTTTACCCTGGTAAGATAACTGCTGTACACTTAGTACTTTCCCAGTCCTGCGGGAAATCAATGCACAGGCTGGGATTCGAACCCACCACCTTCCGCATTATAGAGCAGATGTCTTGATCGCTTGACCACCGAGCTCACCAAAGGACAAGAGACTTAGGCCCACTTTCATATAGCTGTTTACCAGTAAGCACATTTTTGTGCTTCCATTGCAGAAAAACATAAAGTAAGCAAAAGTGTATTTCATAAAAGATCGAGAATATTTGACAGCCCGTCGACAATGGATTTGCACTGTTACGTCACTCATCTGCTTACAGAAACCGCCGGCAACTCAAGTGTGCTTTTCGCTTTGCGTATGGTTAGCAGTGTTTATGAAATTTCTGCTCATGGCCGCCCCGTAAGCAAAAAACGTCTGCTTACAGGCTTGATGAAATTGGGCCCAGTCCGTATCCTATCCACAGAGGTGCAGTACTTTTTTCCTGCTTAGCACACTTTGGTGGAGGATAAAGCTGAATGCTTTGTTCTATATCCGTATGCAGTGGTTACAACAGATAAACTATTCTGTGCATCTGTGGCATGCAAAGTGCATACAATACACGTACATGTTTGTACCCTGAGCAACCTTGGTCTAGGATTAATCACATCGGATCATTTAAACACTTTTTTTGTGTGTATATTTTTCCCTCCAATCTAAACCATCTTTTTGCTACCCCCATATATATGTATGCATGCATGCATGAAATGTGTACGCCCGTTTTATGTGTCCATGCAAGCCAGTTCTGAAATGTAGAAGTGTACCCAGCCTTTGTTGCGGCCAAACTGCCAATTAAATGTTCCTTTCAGGGGAGTTAAAAATTCGCACCTGGCCGGTTGCTAGAGGCCTGTTTATTTACCGGGCCCTGGTAAGATCCCGTGAAGCGGAGATCAGAATCTGCCAATCATACACCTTGTTAACTATTCGGGCCAAGGTTGAGTATCTTGACCTTTATGTGGTTGTTAGGAAAACAGCTTTTTCACTTTTCACTGTCATTTTTTGTGAGTTTGTGCGAATTATGAGGGTCTGGTGAATGTGTTTTAGAGAACAGTACAGTAGATCTCCATACAGTCATAATTACTGTTGTTTATTTTTACAGGCATGACCTGGTTTAGAAAGAATGGAAAGTTTAGTCTATTTTTTAGTAAGTAGGTGTGTTGGCCTGCCTGTAAATGGACCAAAAAGTATCAAGGTATACTTGTATGAAGGGAACAGCACATTTATTTATTGTTTATTTTTTTTGAAGAGTACATTCATTCTTTCAAAGAATAAAGAAATAAACTAACAGTGTGTCCAGTGTGTCCAGCGTTTAATGTGTAATGTACAGTACACCCTTTAAACACATTTGCCGAAGTGCGGTGTTTTGATTCAGTGCTGTTGTGCAATTTGGCAACCCCCCCCCCCCCTTCTCACTCCCTCCCGCGTACATGCATGCCCATTTTAACAAGTGGCTTTGAGCAATAATCAGAAGTGACAGTATTTTGAGATACAATTTTTTGCCGGTATGAATCATCTTGGGTTAACAAGTCTGTAGGGTTTGATACAGGGATGTCATTGTCAGTTGGTACATGTACGTGTGTGTATATATCACCATAATGTATTAGAAGCTGTCCCAGTAGACCGATCCATTAAGCCACACCCCCGTACGTGTTGACCAATCACAGCCTTGGCTATGCCACCAAAAGTCCGACGAAAGTCCGACGCGATACAATCCTATTAGAAAATGTAAACATGCATGCGCGTATAATAGCCCGCATGCTCATTTCGTGCAGTGTACAATTCAAGAGACGCATTCTGTGCTGCCCATGTGTACTGTGGTGATGTAGCCAATGCTGTGATTGGTCAATATGTTTAGGGGCGGGGCTTAATGGATCGGTCTATTGCACCGCAGATTATTATATCTTGGGGCATGCCCTGTTCATGAGGCCATGTCTGCTATCCGACCGTCAAAATCGACTCATTCAGAAAAAAAAAAATACTTGTTTTTTTTTCTTCATAGAATTTATCAAACAATGTAAAGGAGAGAAGGGAAAAGCTACCTTTTATGTACATTCAAAACTCCCACGAGAAAATAAAACAGACATCACCGTACATGTAACCATGCACTGTCCCATTCTTACCCAAATACCTCTTCCAGTCTTATTCCTTCTTATGTTATTGAACTCTTTAACCAAGGGCGTATGAAAGTATTAACTAGAACATGGAGGTAGAAATTCTATTTCTACCTCCATGACTAGAACAAGCACTAGACAAGAAATCAAAATAAACTCATGTACCCCTCCCTCGCATCTTGTATCCATACAGTACAGTAGTTTAGGGATACAGCGCATTCACACCGACTGATTCCTGTATTTAGCCTGTTGGACATGTACATTTGCAGCATCGTGTATCAACACACAACCTGTTGAGGCACACTGGGGAGACTCTGCTCCATTAAGCAAAGCAGCCACTGTCCCAACTGCTTACTACAAGCAGGCACCTGGTTAACATGCACTATTATTCAACCCATCTTTCGTCCGTCACTGGGGAAGAATTCCATCACAAGATGAACAGTCTTTAACATACATGCACAGTCGGTGTGTACATACATGACTACTGACTATACTGTACTTGCCTTGGTTTACTTGTAAAAGTACAGAGTAAATCCTAGACGTACAAAAGGCAATGTATGTGTATAAAATAACTACATGCAAGTAGTTTTCCCACCCAAAAACAAGGTTAATAATGCACAGTTGATGAGCATGTACAAGTAGTCAAGGCACTAGTGTCATGTGCTCGTCATTGGCTAAAAAATACAAATTGAAGTCAAAAATTACGATGGTGTTTTTTGAAAGGCAAGTTGTTATAGCTATTTGTCACACACACAGTTGGAATTCTCGCCCAGAAACAATCTTTGGTTTGTACAGCTACACTCTGAATTTCAAAGTGAATTTCACAGTGAATTTCACAGTGATTTTCACAGTGAATTTCACAGTGAATTTCACAGTGAATTTCACAGTGAATTTCACAGTGAATTTCACAGTGAATTTCACAGTGAATTTCACAGTGAATTTCACAGTGAATTTCACAGTGAATTTCACAGTGAATTTCACAGTGAATTTCACAGTGAATTTCACTGTGAATTCCACAGTGAATTCCACAGTAAATCGCTAACATTATCGATGGAAAATATAGAAATTGAAATAAAAAAAGGGGCACAAAAACAATCGTGGCGAAGTGCATTGTCATGTATTATTGTTGTAATATTATGTACTATTTGTAGGTTTTTCATTTGTAATGTTTTGATAAAGCACAATTGCACATTACACAAAGCACCTACTATATTGAAACTCCTGCCTGGTTAGCAGCGCAATGAGATTTATTAATTTGTTAAGTATGTACAAAAATGTTGTATTTACACAGGGTAAAGAGTAGCTGTACAAATTGTGGAATTTCTGGTTCATTTGAATGGTGTCTCGAACCTTGAAAAAAAACTTGTGGAGTAATGCGTTCCCCAAACAGACATGAGTTTGAATATCAAAACCAGACTCCATGATCAGGTCAACGCTGAGTCTGAATTATGTGGAGCAGTGACTGCTCATGGTGTATGCACAGTGTATTTGGAAAGAGTGCCCCTCGTACAGATGCATACTGCCTGCATCCCGTAGCATGTGTGTGGCAGTTGAGTCAGAACCTACGGTTGACTGTACATGTCCTATAGTAGTCACAAGTGCTGGATAAAGTGTAAATGGCTTGCACATGTATTATACAAGTTTGGAAAATTAAAACATGTGCGTGTGCATCACCCTACTCTGAAGTGAATAAGTGCCCGGCCCGGCCACCGCTCAACTTGTAACGTCAGCTACACAGGAAATTGTTTGGCATGATTTTTATTTTTGCGCTGCCCCCGGCCATAGCATATTGCTGATTTCAATGCAATGCATTTAGGCGTTAATGGAAGAAAAATGTGCTGAATAAGGCTATCGGGTCAGAGTGTTAAGTGCGTCGTCGTTCAGGGGATGGATTGAGTTTTGATTTTGGATTTGTGTGTGGGAATGGAAGCTGGTGCAGACAAGGGATGGATTGTGTGAGTGACAGCGTCGCTACTGACAGGTGTCTAGTGTGAGGGGATCCTCTGAAAGGAAGGGAAAAAAAGCGACAACTTTGCTGAATTACTGAAGGCAGTTACAAACTGATGGCAAGTGTGTAATCTTCTTGTTGATTGTTGTTTCACACAGTTTCCTGAAAGGTAAGAATGGTGTTAAGTACAATGACTGTACGTCTGCTTTTCTCGAAACAATACATTCATTTCTGTAATCATGATCAGATATAGTGTGCATGTTACTGGTTTGTTTTAAAGACTTTGTCGTTATTGATTCTAACTTTGATATGGTGGTGTCATGTGTGTTGCTCGTACAGTATTTTGTACATCAACACAAGGATGGTCTCTCTTCAGAATGTCACTCCTGCGAGCAATGATGCGCGCAGTGATCTTCTCAGTGATATGAAAATTGATAATGGCAGATTTGTAATATGAGTGCATACTGGATAAACAGTTATTGTTTTTTAGGGTTTTTTTTGTTGTAATTTTTTTTTATAAATAACTGCTTGTATGTGAGTGATTATTCATCATTAGTAAGTTGACATTTGTTTTCTGGTTGTGGTGGCTGGTTGATGATGTAGTACATGTGTCTTTATGATTTACACATACATGTATACATATGTACATGTATTCTATCCCACGACTAAACTGTGTAAAACTTGCAAAGAATGATTTGAAGATTTTTTTTTTTTGTATATATATATATTTTTTTTTTATAAATAAGTACTTGTATGTGAGTACTTATTCATCATTAGTAAGTTGACATTTGTTCTGTGGTTGTGGTGGCTGATATATATATTTATATGTATTCTATCCCATGATAAACTGTGTAAAACCTGCAAAGAATGATTTGAAGAAGAAAAAAAACCTCTTCCTTCAGCCCATTTCAAATCACCTGTTTTGCTCACCCCCTTCTCACCCCCTACACAAATAACTTCCATCGCACCGGTGCCCAAGGCCCCAACTGGTCCCTTCCAAAACAACTTTTTTTTTTGTGGAGCATTTTTTTCGCAGCTCTCCCAACATTTTCATAAGACCAGACCCCTAAAGAAAACACTTTTTTTTTCCTTCAATCTCCCTCTACCCCCCCCCTCCCTTCTGTGGCTTTCCAACTGCTGGCAGAATTGCACAAATGCCCACATATCCACATCCTATAGTTCTCCAAAGCTCAGGGTGTATGTATGTCTGGAGGTTTTATTCGGTGGGTCTCCCAGGTGCATGGACAATGCCCTCCCCAGACCCCCTCAAGGGGAAACGAAACCCTCCCGTGTTTCAAGACAGTTGGTGCTGAATAAACAAAATAAGGGTGCATTGATGGTGGTACCCCTGTCTTCCTTCTCACCCTCTCTGCCTTTTTTTTTTTTTTTTTTTTTTTTTCATCTTCCCCCTTTTTTGTGTTCAGTGAGAGAAAGAAAGAAAAAAAAACCCTGACGTGAACAATGTAATTGACTCAACCTGACGAAAATCCATTGGAGTTTTTGTAGTGGTGGGATTACGTGAAACCGTAGCTGTACGCATGTGAAAGGATGTTGCTTTACAACTTCGCACATGTAGGTTAATAACTGGGTAATTTAATATTTCCACGCACTTTCTTTTTGTGTGTGTGTGGGGGTACTTTCTGTTTCTGGTACACAACAGTGTTTAAGATTGCAAGCTGTGAACGTATGTTTAACCCACTTTGGACTGGGAAAGTTTTTAAGGCTCGGTTGTTGGTGATAGTGGATATAAAAGAGAAATTGGATCAAGCTAAATAGGTTGTGTGGCTGTTTGCACAAAGACTCCACCTCCCGGAGTAGACAAAGTGTTTAGCTGCGTGGAGTTGAGCCACAATGTTTTCCTCTCTTAAATTCACGCTGTACGCCGTCCATTGAAGTTATTGTGCATGGCCAACTGAAAAAAGATGTACAGCAAGTTTGACAATGAGCTGCGACAATTTTGCAGTTTACACTTCTTGGCATTTTTTAATCGGGATTAACAGTTGCTTACAATTTGTTATCAAGTCGATGATGTTTTGAATTTTGAGTAAATTTGACAAAGTCTAATTGTGTGTGGACATATAATGCAATAAAAATATAAAGTGGCTTTTCGTCGAAACGCTGTAGAACAAATCAACACTAGTCTTTGTGTTCAAACAGTCATTGTACTGGAAAGCTTTTCTTGGCTTCCAGCCGAGACAAATGAATGTGGAAGAGTAAAATTAATTATGTGTGAAGATCGTAACCAACATGATTTAAAACTGCATGAATGTGTAAAAAGATAGTATCGTGCCCCGTGGGCTGGTACGTGACCAATTCATAAAAAATGTATCCATCACAACGAAGACATACCTCCAGAAATGGATTCATTACGAAATGTTCACAATCCAAATTCCACTTGACCTATTTCATATTGTCTCGATAGTGCACACTCAGGCAAGTGATGATAATAATTAAAGGCAGATGCCAGCACTGATAATGTTTCCCGCGTTGGGACTATCCGGACTGAGGGACGGTAATACAATACCTCCGACGGCACTCAAATCAGCAGCGGCGATCCGTGCTTCAATCGCTCGGCCCGTGCGTTTAGAGCTGTGGTGCGTGACAAATGGCTACGTTTCCTGCCCATTTCACATCGCTGCAGAAAAATATTAACAGTAATAAGTCAAAAGTGATTCGCTAAAACTTGATCAGATCAAATGTGTGTGTGGATTTTTTTTGTCAATTGTCGGTGGACAACTGACAGGTGATTTCATTTTTCTCTTTGTGCCTCCCTGATTAGAGGGCGTCGTTTAATTAGGCGTGACGTCCGACCTGATCATAACTTTGTTGATAAGTTATTGGTCATCGAGATGAGGCTGTCATCACACGTACTTTGAATTATGAGCCCTGTTAAGGGATATTGGACGAGACATCCAGTGTGGGGGGGTGGGGGAGAAGATTCATCACAACAAGACCCGTCGTCTAATATCATTATCGTGGGAAATTTGCCCCCTGCGAAACAATTGAATTAAAATTCATCATCGAGCCAAAGAGGTGTGTCTCAACTCCAGACTGTTGATGGAAATGCATTCACTTCAAGCTGCTAGGTTTTCTGCAAAAAGCTGTCCGTATGTATCGTAAAGGAGATCGCAAAATCAGAATGCGTGTGAAGCTCCACTCACTTTTGGTTACATGTGGACACCGTCCTGAATAACGGGCAAGGTACGCAGAGTTGCTCTTTGCATGCCTGACGACAAATTGAAGCACTTTCTACACGCGCAGTGTTCATACTTTGTACATAGGTGATAAATGGCTGGAAGGTTTAAGTTATCAGATCGGGAATGGCCTCCCTTGACCTGTTCCTTGCTTAGGTGCTTTTTAAGGGGAAAGTATCTTCGTTCTTTTGCAAGAATAGATACCTTCCCAGCCTCTGGTTGTCAATGAACACACCATGCAACCAACTGTAGCTAAAAAAAATTGTTTAATTTTTTGTGACATTTTAGTAGAAACTACGAAAGGGGTTGATGTTTTATCAGGGAATTTTCTGCACATTCACATTTGGCTTATATCGATTGCGGCAATAAAAATAAACTGTATTTTATGGGGGTCTTTTAAATGCTGTTTCCTTAACTTGGACAGTATTTCAGACTGTAGAGACCATGGAAGGAGTTGCAACTTTCTTAGTTCAAAAGGAAACATGATCACCGCCACTAACAAGCCTTGATCTTAACCGAGGCCACCGAGGCCATTGGCCTCATGCCTTGTCGAGTTGGCCAGCATGCCCTTCAGAAAAATTGCACTGTCACTACCAACTTGGCCAGCAATGCCCTTGCACAATTTCTCTGATTTGGCCTGCAAAAGGCCTGCCCCCGTTTTTCTTAAGATCGAGGCCTGCATTAATACCTTGCAGTCCTATGCTAGTCATATTGTGACTACGGACACCACTTTGTGGTGATCCTTTCTCCATGTTCAGACGATATTGTTTCTGTTGGGGATTGGTACTGGTATGAACTTTTTTTCTTTTTGATAATGACACACTCCCCCACCCCCTCGCAGGAATCAAAAGTCTCCAAACATTCGTATAGTTATCCAAATCGTTCAGTTATCGGGCAATCCAAATCTGTAATTTACTCAACATTTACCTTCCCATGTGATGTTCTTTTTTAATTGGGTGACATGTAATTCATGCCTGGAATTTCATCCGTGAAAAAGGCAAGGCCCCAAAATTTGCATTTTGCAAAGGGTACTTCCATTGGAAACTTTGGAAGGGCACAAAGGCCAAGACCAGGGCAACAGACATGATACGAGGCCATGCCCTCCGTGGCTGCTGTCTAATTCCAGGCCTATACGTACGTTTATGTAATATAAATCTTGCAGAATTTCACATCGTTGGTATAGAGCGAGGATTTGAAGGTTTATTGAGTTGTTGTTGTCCCAGTGTGAGAAGGGGATGGAGTGTAGGGAAGGGGGGGAAATGCCTTTAGAACTAGCCAACATATGCACCTGTTAGTATGTTAAACCCATACATCTTCTCTGTCATGTCTCACGTTAAAGGGATGTTACAGATCATCTGTTTTTTTTAGAAGGAGTTACACAGATTTCAATCCAATCCACTATTTTTCGATAAACTCACCAGACAAACAGCCTGTGATGACTTCTTCAGATTTGATGGTCACGTTTTGTTGAAAAGGTATTGAAGTTTGGTTTTTGTTGTCGGGTATTTTATGCACTAAAGAAAGGATTTGTGGTGACATCATGTGGTTTATATCTCTTTGGAGTGTATGTGGTTCCGAAGGAACGTTTTGGACAGTATGCTCTGTCCGTCGTCAGCACATTCAAGGTGTAACTTTTTTGTTGGGGGTGTAATGCATGGGGATTACATTGATTTCAGTTGTGGTAGTAAAAATGAGCAGTTTGATATTTGGGACCTTGAAATGTTTGTATTTTCGCAACTTACATATGTACATGTATACAGATTTTAGCTGGAGATATTGTTATGAAGGATTGGTACTGGTATGAGCTTAATAAACCGTGAACTTTCAGATTGAAACTTATCAATTTTATTGTTGAAAATGACCAGTCTGTACTTTGCAGATTTCAAAGATGCTGTACGGATGTATTGTGTATAATGTACAATGTATTTTGTGCATTGCTGTAACAGTGTAACCTGTCTTCGTAAAGCTGTAGCTCAACATTGGTAAACTGACTGTAAATGCTTCCATTCTTTGCACAAATCCAGATATATGTAATAAATCCAACCTATGAAAATGTCAGCTCATTTCGCCGTTTGATTTGTGAGAAAACGGTAAAAATGCATTCAGCATTTTTGTAGGCGGAGTTTTCGTCTCACTGAGACAAAAACTAATTTTGGATCTTATTTCATTTATTATTTAAAAAACCATAACACTTCAGGCAGAATAATTTCAAGCAGTGTTTTCTACCATCATTATCTTTATACCGTGTAAATCTGTGAACATTTATGTTTTTCTTCTTAGTGATGTTGAGCTGGGGCTTGAAATCAAACTTTCATACAAGTAAAATATAACATAAATACACTATGATCACTGAGCATGGATCTTCCAGATGGTCAATGTCTCTGTTCTGAAAGTCCCAGGGAGCCTCTGTAATTTATGTCAAACACTAATCGTTTATGACGTGAATCATAATTCCTGTAGAATGATTTTTTTTCCCTGGATGATTTGTAAAGGGGAGTTGGCCACCTTTACCTAAACAGGTTACTGCGCAAATTGCAAGAAATGCTGCCCCTAGAGGGCGGTTTCTTCACTTCTGCGTGTCGCGATAGAATTTGAAGTATTGGATTGACTCTTTGTGATTTGATGACTTCTCTACAAGTTTTGACTTGAGTTTAGGTTGACTGTTCAGTTTTTAGGCGATTTGAGTTTAGTTTAGAACAAAGATCTAGTGATCACAAGGGGAAAACCCATTGGCGTGTCTTGGCCGAGCGAATAAGAACACCGGACTCAAGCTCTGGTGTTTCTGATCAGCAGAGTGTGGGTTTGAGTTCCGGTCGTCAAAACTTGTGTCCTTAAGCAAGACACTGAACCAGGGGACGTTAAGCCGTAGGTCCTGTGTGTCGTGTAATGCACGTAATAGAACCCAGTACACTTATTGCAAACAGAAGGGGTCCGCCCCGGTGTTCCTGGTTTGATCGGCGGCAGATTGCGCCACAGCACCTTGTAAACTGTTACATGGTGCTATGTAAAGGAACCGGTCTCATACTTCAATACGTAACTCTGCATACTTGTACCTTGTATAGGCTTCTCACTTGGTAGTAATATTGAGGTAACCAATTAACAAACTGTATGTACTACACGTACAATGTAGCTGAATGACAGTTGACAATACAGAATGTACCATGTACATCAAAAGATACAGACATTTATCATGTCTTCAGATTGGCACTGCGGCTGGACAAGTCACTGAACGGAGAAACTGAAGTCAGACATGTAGACCCTAATGATTCTGAACCTAATGTCAAACGCTAGATTATAACTTTATCACCCACTATGCTTGTTTGTAAGAATCAAGCTCATACAAAATGTATTTAATCGTAAAATCATATTGGGTTGTTGATTCTTATCAAGTGTAGATCCATTTTCTTACTCCTGCCCCCCTCCCTTCCGCCACCCCCCTAAAAAAACAACTCTCAAGCACCTATCTCTAGCACACCCCCCCCCCTCCCCGTATATTACGTATGTTCATGCACATTGCACAGCCCCTCCTTCCGTTCAATTCTACCGCAGACTAAGATTTCCTGTCGCTGCGTATCATCCACCATGCTGTCTTAGTTATTACACGTGTTGAGATAAGCCTCGGTCGCTCCGTCCAGGATCATTTGCCCATTAGTCTCGGTAATGTGTGTACGTTCCTATGGAAGCTGGCTTTGTTTTACCGTTATGTAAAGCCTGGTGTAGTAGAATGTAAGTACAAACTATTCAAATCAGATTTGTCAAGTTAACAAATACATGCAGTTGTCATCGAAAAGCAGGTGTGAATTTCTCGCATGCACTGTTTAAGTTTTTGCAGCTTAGGAAACTTGGCCGCCCAATAGATTGTCAAGTTGCAGATAAGTTTTTGAATACACTGTGTACTCTTGTCACTGTTGTACAGTTTGTTCGTTTCATTGTGGAACTTATTTACTGTACAAGTAAAATATTTGAATGTTCTCCAAATGAAGTTGATGTTTTTACTCAGTTACTAACATGTTTCAACTGCATTGGGTTTTAAAATGATATTCATAAATACCCAAGACATTTTAGGCATTCCTATTGGTTTAAAGGTGGTCACATGACCGTGTTTACCTGGTATTAAACGGCTGTTTGAGACCGGTTATTTTAGTCTGGTTTGTTACTATGATACTCTTAACACTAGAAAACATATATGAAGAGGTGCGAAACAGACCCATAGTGCAAAGCTGGGCTCCTGAATGTAATGTGTATAGCAAAAATCATTGCAAAGCGAGCAAGGTTTATTGTGTTATTCTCTGATTTTTTTTCCCGACATTTTATTTCTTAACAATAAAAGGACATTGATGAATGGGAATGAAAGAGTAGTGACTCGATCTTAATCTCTCGTTTACAACCTTACTGTGTCACGGCCGTGCGATAAATATCACTCGGTCCGCGACGCTGACGGTTTTAAACGGCCGATTAAGATCTCGTCGCCACTCTTTTATTCCATTTACTTGTAGTAGCCTACATATTGAGATAATGTACCAATGGATGAACACCAAAATGGACTTTGTCAATGTATATTCTAAATCCAATATTTTCATTCTGTTCATGTGCAAATGTAATGTAACTAAAATGTATTGAGATGTCCTCCGTACATGTTAACACACAAAGTTGTGCTGTAAGACGTGAACAGTATGAATAATTCCACCTCAGTCTTATTTTAGTTTATTTTTTCGGGGGGAGGAGGCACAGCGAAAAACCTTGAGTAAGAAATAACAAACTTGGGCGATTGTATAATTGGCAAAACACCTGGCCGACAGTGCCACTAGGTCATTGGCACTGAAAAATACCCTCTCTAGACTGAGCTGGCTTTATCACCTGAGTTCGTTACTCGTATTTGTTTCTGGGGGCTAAACATCCACACATTTAATGCAAATCCCAGAGATTCGTGGCAAGACATCATGCCAGATTCTCTCAGGGGGTCACTTGGGCGGGAACAAGAGGAAAATCAAGGAAACACAAGAAAGAGGCTCCGGAACGGATAAAGGGGCCTTGTGGGGCTTTTCTTCAGAGTTTTGCCAGAGAGGAAGTTTAGCAAAGACTTGGATTTTGGAAGGTGTTTCGGAGTCATTTTATTTCAGTTTGGATTCTTTTCCCTTGTTTGTAACTAATCTAACATGAATAAGATATCATCAGATTAACATATAAGGAAGTTTTTGTCACTGTTGGCATAACAGAAATAGGTTGGATGGAAATATTAGTGAGGTTTGCATAGTGGTAATAAATAAAAAGTTGTAAACCTAAGAAGGACAAACTGCAAACATGTGATTGTACTGTATGTGCTTATGTATACTGATGATGTGTATGTACATGTATTCACAATGAACAGTGAAGTTTGAAATACTTTTTTTTTACTGACCACTATTCTGCCATTCATAAATCTCTGAATCTGGACTTCATGCTGAGTTAACAAAACAAAACAAAAACTTGAAAGTTGTTGTTTTGTTGTGTTTACTAGAATTATACAAACGAAACATCTTTAATAATTTTCCACATGGTTAGTTAATGTAGGTCCTTTGAAACAAGATTGTATTCTTTCCAAATTTAACGTTGCTGTACATGAAACGTCCCTTTATGTAGTTCTCCTTTTCCAGAATTGCAGGAAGACGGTAAACAGGGTGCAGAGTCTGTACCCTGCAGTACAGATGATAAATATTCCCATGGCCTTGTGCCAGCATGCCAAGCCCCACCTCAAAAACTGTCAAGAGCCCTAGATGCATTCACCAGCTTCCTCCGAAATAGAGCCTCTTCAAACCACTCAGTTGGACTCGAGATGCACCCACCATTTCTCCCGGTACCACAAGTGGCCCACTCCAATCCCCACCCCCCCCCCACCCTCTTCCCCCTGTCTCCATGGTGCCTACATCCCACCTGCATACTCCGATGTTAATCAACCCACCCAGCTTTTGAAAATAAGGTCCAGTTTTTTTTTTTGTCTTCTTTTTTTTTCTCGCTTTGATTGTTAGAAACCCACTGAATACAAGAAGCAAATAGCTCAACGCCTCGCACAATGGCCCCAGACACCTCTGCATTCTGATGTTGGGATCGGTAAAATTGGACCATGTATAACCGATTGATTTCACTAAGGCGATTACCTTTGGGACCATTCACATGACTCCATTGTTTACGGTCCCCAGCCGGCCAGCTTTTCTCATCTGTTCAATACACGGATGGACACTCGCGTCCAATCTTGTTCAATAGGAGGAACTAACAGCGGAGCCGAGCGACAAAAAGGGGAAGAAGCGTCTCCATGTGAAAGCCCCCTGCATTTTGTTTTGGCACGTCTCATTGCATGTCAATGCAAAGGTGTGAAAAGAAGGGAATGATTGGGGTTGATTGTAAGCAGCACACAAAGGGACCGAAGTCTGTAGGGGGGCCTTTTGTCCGGGCTGACAGAACCAATCCACTGGGTATCTGTCCCGGGCTGGACCCGGTGGGTGTTACCTACTAAGGAGTAGTTGCACCCAACTCAAGGGGGGGCCCATAACAAGTCCCTGTACGCCTTGTATTGGCATGCTGGAGTATGTGTGTGCTGGGCTGACTCCAAGGATGCCCAGTGAATGAACGCCCATTGTTAAAGTGTGGCCTTCTTCTTCCCTGTCTTTCAAGTGGGCGCTGAGCCATGGCAGGTGTGCTGGGCCCCTCTATGCATTAATCCTAAGATCCTTATAGCATTGGCTTCAGTGTTTGTGTTGGCTCACAACAGGGGCTAGGCCAGCCAGTCAGTTGCTGCCTATTGAGGGAGGAAGCTGTGTTGCCGTGTGGCTCCTGCAAGAGCCAACCTCCTAACAATACAAAGAGTCCAGCTTGTTTTCACAGGAGAGATTTGAGTTGAACAGCGCCTCAGGAGAAGTTTTTTTTTCTTTGGCCTCCCCATAAAAACATCGCCGATCATCAGAGCAAGGTTTCTGCGAAGGGGTTATCTCTTAATAACATACTGTTTGCTGAATATGATTTGACAGTTACCACTACATTTTGGTCTCTACAGTGTGCATGTAAAACTGGAATTTCTTCATATTGATCTAATGCTGATGATGTAGAATACTACATGCCTAAATCCACAATCTACCGACATGTATGCAGAGTGAAGCTCTCTGCGCATGCATACGTGTAGTCAAATATTCTTGACTGGACTGCGTAATTTCTGCATAGTAAGAAGTGTTTGAAGTGGAGCCCCCCCAAAAAAAGATAAGCGTGGTTGTGTTCATGAATACCACTCAAGCTATTTCCCTTATCTTCGTGCTTTTTTCTTTTGTCCACTGGGATTTACGTACATCAAACAGTTTTTTTTTTTTAACCAGTGAAGAAAATCCACGTGTCCAGAAGGCCGACTCGCAGATTTATAGAAATGCCAGCACAATTTAGTTGATGGAGTATGGTTCCTAGCTCTTAAATTACTTGCAATTCAAATGAGTTTTGTTTCTGCACAAGCTGAACAGAGTGACACAAAAACATGTCTGGAGGACTCGACGAGATAAACTACGATAGCTTCCTGTGTATTCCTAATTTCCTGCGGTTTTCATTTCTGTGAAGATCACTTTTCCCTACAAGACGGTCTACCTGGGACCCGCAAGGAGACACGCGGACACACTGCTGGAAAATACACACGGACGCTAACGTTTAGAGCGAACCCTTTTTGTTTTTTCGGAGGGCCAGGATTTACCCGTTTTTCTGCCGATAATCCTTCAGGACCTCCGTGGATTTCTTTCAAACGGTGGAGAAATCATGGCGCCATTCAACCCGTTCTTGAACACTCTCAAGGCTAAAGGTACATAACACATGTAGGGTAATGTATACCGACAGACTTGTGTTGCTGTCTTCTTTCTCCCCAATGTAATCATCAACAGACCCAAGTGTAACTAAGCCGGCGAAATATTATCGCAGTAGTGACGTATTGATTACAGTGGTTTTGTGAATAAGTAGAAAGTATTGTGTTAGATTACCGGTATTATGGGATCCTATATATTCAAGCAGGCACACTCGGCTTCATTCATGCACACGTACCAGTACACATATTTGCACAACACATTTTGAATGATGTTACCAAAAAAAAACTATACATGCAGAACGTTTTTTTTTAGTACACATGTATCAACACTGTACATGTACAATGTACTTACATGTACATACACTACTGTCTCAACATTTGCGTGTACATGTGCATTTTTCCACATGTTGTACGCATGAAGTTACACTTCAGGTAATATTGTTGAAATTTGTATCCAGTCCTGGGTGATAAAGTGTCTGTGAGTTAAATTATTGTTGACCAGATCTGATTTAAAGTCATTAAGCCTGTGCGTTTACAGTTATTTTTTTGTAAGTGTTTAAACGTTTTCTGAAATGGTCGTTTTACATGTGTAACCATCCGTTTCAGAAAGAAAAATGTGAAGTAAAAAAAAAACAACAGCAACGTTGACAGGGCGCCTGTGGTCAAAACATCGCATCTTCATCACATGTATTCTGTGTTGAATACATGTGTACATCGTAACTGCAATGTGGTCTGTGTTTTGCAGCACTTTTGAGTGAAGTTTTTTACGGTTATCCGCACAGTAAAAATTTAAACATGTTAGTGGACGATCGGTCGGTTAACCATGTAGTCGGTTAACCGTGTAACCGACACAGGCTTAAAAGTAATGTAACGGATTGTATCATGCTTCCCATGTACATTTATGTGTAAGGATCCATTTCAGTTTTAAAATTCTTTTTAATATTGTAATTGAAAAGTACTTTTATATCATACAGCAAGTTTTTGTTTATGTATGTACGTACAGAATGTACATGTATGTACGTACAGAATGTACATGTATGTACGTACAGAATGTACATGTATGTACGTACAGAATGTACATGTATGTACGTACAGAATGTACATGTACGTACAGAATGTACATGTACGTACAGAATGTACATGTACGTACATACATACGTACAGAATGTACATGTACGTACAGAATGTACATGTACGTACAGAATGTACATGTACGTACAGAATGTACATGTACGTACAGAATGTACATGTACGTGTATACATATGTACAGAATAAAGGTGTACGTACAGAATGAACGTGTACGTACAGAATGAACGTACAGAATGTACATGTACAAACATACAGAATGTACATGAAACATGTACTGAAGGAAGGTAGTTATAAACATATACATGCATTACATGAAACAAGTTTTTTTGTGTTGCATTTATTTGAAAAACCCCTGGACACTCCCAGCAGGAAACAGCCTCCATCTTCCAAAATCAATAATTTGAGATTATTTATGTAGGATGCCTACTGCCTCACCCCTCCAAAATCAATGAATCAGAGTTTTGTAGAATGCCCACTGCCCCACTCCAAAATTAACTGGTGTGAGTTTTGTAGGATGCCTGCTGCCTCACTCCTTCAAAATTAACTGATGTGAATTTTGTGGGATGCCTACTTCCCCACTCCAAAATTAACCGATGTGAGTTTTGTTCGATGCCTACTGCTTCACTCTTCCAAAATAGTTTTGTTGGATACCTACTGCCTCACTCCTCCAAAATTGACTGATGTGGATTTTGTAGGATGCCTACTTTCCCACTCCAAAAATTAACCGATGTGAGTTTTGTTGGATGCCTACTGCCTCACTCTTCCAAAATAGTTTTGTTGGATACCTACTGCCTCACTCTTCCAAAATCAATGTGAATTTTGTTGGATGCCCAGTAGGCAGCAGGCATCCAACAAAACCCTGAAATTAACGGATGGGAGTTTTGTTGGATGCAAACTGCATCAATCCTCCAAAATCAACCGATATGAGTTGTGAAGGATGAGCTCCTGTACCTTGACTTAGTGTGGGCGAATGTCAAACGTTCCTCAATCATCCAAAAGCATCCAAATTCTCAGATTAATTTTGAGGGATTTTGAGAGACGGATGTGGTACATGTACACAAGACCCTATGTATCAAACTGTTTTCCAGTTTCATTTAGGCAGTGGTCGAACCCAACGAGTACAAACTGTTTAACTTGCAAATTTCAAAATTATAAATGTGAACCTGAAAAAAATACATTTACTAAAATTTCAAATAGATCTATTTCAAACACAGCAAGCTTCATCGTGCTTAATCAACTGACTCTGAAAGGTACCTTGTCATTTCCATGTCAATTGTGGCAGAGTCCAATTAGTCTACATGCTTGCAATTTCAAATAACTTAAAATAATTTACCGATATTTAGACCTTGTGCATGTGATGTCACCGAACGCTTGCAATCATTTTGGTGAACGCCAGCGCGTATTTCAGTCGCATCCAACTGTCACAATTATCCGATGCGCGGCATTGAGCCAATCACTGAAAAGAAACATCTTCTGGGTTATGATGAATATGTTGCCGCGTGTCAGGCTGACACACGCGTTGATAAGTTTTGTGGAATTTTACCACATAAAATCTTCTTTTTAAACTCAAAATTCAAAACTCTTAATTATGAAAGTAATCTTGAAAAGTAAATTCATTAAGTGAGTTTTCCGTTTTCGGAAACGATTACAAAATTCCCGCTTGCATCTGTTAAATATTTACAATAAACGTGTACATGTACTTTTCTTATGGAGAGGTGATCACCAAAATGGCATTGTTGAAAGCAGATTACAAAATTCCCGCTTGCATCTGTTAAATATTTACAATAAACGTGTACTTTTCTTATGGAGAGGTGATCACCAAAATGGCATTGTTGAAAGCACGAGCGTGATCTGTGACGAAGTCTACATGACTAGTCACTACACACAATACACGATTTCACATTTTCAAAAAGTTTGCATATCTAAAAACATGCATCAGTTTGTGCATAGAGCAGTGAAAGCACGGGAGAAGTTTGACCTCCTGTGTGGTTTTTGTTATAATTTCTGAACTAGATGTTGGACCACGTGTGCATGCACATGAGCACCTGCATATTGTAGAGCTGTGAAACAGAGCGGTGACTAATGCCGATACCTGCATTACCTGTGGAGATAATCCCTCATGTAATTTTGGCCTAGAATGGTAAATTGACCTGACCTGGTTGTCTGAGGGTCCCATTGTTTCAAGTCTGAACAAAGCACACGCCGTCTTGATCATGAACAATTGCAACGTCTTGTTTTATTGGAAGCAAATGTCGGGATTCATCATCGGCAGGATCTGCTGGGCTGGCGTGATACACAGATCTTATACAAGGACATGCTCATTGTAATGATGATTATGAATGTTCAGCGATTTGTTGTGTCTTCAATTACGTCTGATCGGATGCCAGTTTGGGAGAATCAGGTTTATGCCTAACTGTGTCTAACAGAAGCCAGATTGTCGGCGGTGATTGTTCAATGTTCTGCATCTCTTTGTCAGATTAGTCACAGCAAAGCGTCAAATCCACTGGGAAAGTTTTGTTGTTAACTATTGTGCATCATTGGTTTGTAGTGAGCTCTCGGTTGACTTCGATCGTTCACCGAGTTGATGTCAATGTTGACAGTCAGACTCATAGATCCAGCTAGCTCAGTGCTGTTTCATCCTTTGTCCATGCACTGTATGTACATGAACCCATGGACCTGGTAGTCTTAACTTAAGCACGCCACAACATTCACAATTTGTTCATGTTTATCTCATGCTATGCTAAGGGTGTCTCAGAATGGAGAAGTCTTTAAAATCACAAAGTGGATATTGATTGACTATTTTATCATCAAAGTTGTTTGATGAATCCCATCCTACCCCCCCCCCCCCACAGCCACATAACTAATAATTGCAGTACTTGTGACCTCTGGGCTTCCGAGTTCTTTTTCATAACTAGATGATTCCGGCGGGACTTTTGTAATCAATCTGCAAGGTGTTGAAAGGTCAGTTTCGGTCCTTCATTGGTAACAATGAATCTGGTGGGATTTGAACCCACAAGCTACTCTATGAAGGTGTGTCAAGCTTTCCTTTTTCATGACAGGCCAATTGGAGTCCGTCGAATGCAGCGGGAAGAATCAAAAGAATGCAACAATCAATTTTTTGTTTTTCATTTGTGTTTCTTCAGC
Organism: Marthasterias glacialis; assembly: GCA_911728455.2. Lineage (NCBI taxonomy): Eukaryota > Metazoa > Echinodermata > Asteroidea > Forcipulatida > Asteriidae > Marthasterias > Marthasterias glacialis. Next base: position 5,213,667 of record OU452223.1, read on the forward strand.
TGTGTTAATAAGTTTGTATGTTTGTTTGTGTTTGTTTGTTCACAGGTGAGAGTACGGAAAGCACAATGGCTGAGGAGAGTGCCAGACCCTTTGTCAGTAATGAAACCACTTTTGAGTGTACCTGCGATAATTTGGGATGTAACAGTGAGATCTCGAGATGTAAGACCACAAAGCGGTGCTACGCATCACTCACGATAGACGAAAATGGCGTGGAGCAGAGACGAAAGGTACGTACTCGGGGGGAAAAATGCGACTATTTCCCGCGAAAAAAATTAAATAATGCAGGATACCAGTCACAGATGGTACACGTGATATGGTATTTTGCCTGGTAACCTTATTCTGGTGCGCAGAATTTTGTTATGCTTGGCAACTTTTTATGCTGAAGTAGCTCTGTATTCTTCATCTTCCAGCTAATCCTCCAATCAGATTGCTCAAGGGGAGTGTGATAATAAACCATATCATACTCCTAGTAGTCTATATTGCACTCTGCGTATTTTGAGTATCATGCGTCATGCTCCGTATACGGACAGTCCAAAATGACATTCTAAAATTTGCGCGTTCAATATTCTGCGCTTCATCAAATAATGCTCAAAGAATTTATCTTCCAGTCAACCGCAAGATAAATTCTTCCCAAATTTGTCCCCAAAACTGCATCCCAATCCCATATAGATATGGGATGCAGAAGCACTATATTTTCCCTTTTTCCTCTTGCGCTTGTGTGATAACTTGTAATATTGGTTTTCAGTGGAACTTAAGTGAGCTGAAGTAAAAATATTTCCTTCTTTCTTTCATGACAGCATAATTCTGAGTAATGTTGATTTTGCTCATTGTGCTTTCTTTGAAGGGATGCTTCAACACAGTCGAACGGACCAATATGTACTGCAAGAGCGCCTTCCAGGACAACATCATCATGGTGTGCTGCAAAGGAGAGATGTGCAATGAGAACATCCAGCCTGCCTTCCCGCCCCCAGTTCCACCAACCACTCCAATATGTAAGCGTTGGTACAATTTCCCCTGGATGGTGGCAAATATTAATTTCTGTTTTGATTTAAAAAAATTAAATTCGATATCATCATGTAATGCCCCCCTAAAAAGATGTAAATAAAAAAAAATTTGAGTACACATGTATTTCAATTCAAGTTTCACAGGTTTGTTGGATGTACAAGTTGGTACACATTTCCCAAAACAACAGTGGGCTTTTTACCTTGTTAAAACCAGGCAAGGGATCTCTCAGGATTTTTGCCTGATTTCAGGATTTTGTTCAAAATCTCCTTGAGCATTTAAATTTTCGTGAAAGAAGTGAAGCAATCACCAAAGGAAAGAAAGAAACAGTCCACATTGTGAAATTAGTTTGTCATTGTACCAGTATTAATGCAATGCACTGCATATTGCATTGTGCGTATTGAGTCCTTTCTATTTTTGTATTGCGCACACAGTCCAAGGGATTCGGTATCAGACTATTGTGTGTGCATCTGCGTGTGCAAATTTTAGTGAGGAAAATGGCACCCATATGGCTCCTTGTACAGCGTACGCGTGTACATGGTGGTTGCTTGGCCTTTGGACAAACGTGTAAACAAGCGGTGGTCTCGCTGGCAGTTTTTTGCTAGGAAGCAGTGTCAAGTACTCAGGGAACCAGCATTATCAACTTGTCAACTCACCCTAACTATTACAGAGTTTTTTTCTTGGTGCTTGTGGGACGATTGTTAAACTGCCTGTCTTAGCGGGGTTTCATATTCATTTTGAAAAGTTGGCGCCTGTGCAATGTAAGCAGTTGTGCTTCAGACAGGACCTTTCAAAACACCAAATTTAAATAGAATGTCTGGCGCCACCAAGTGTCCTCAAGTCAATCATTGGAATTCTGGTGTTTTTCAATCTTCAGCGGGGCTAAGGGAGTCCGCCTCGACCTACGATGTCGTGTACCTTGTCATGGCCGTCCTGGGGCCCTTCTTTGCCCTCATTGTTGGCATCTCCTTCGCCGTCTTCATGTACCGCTGGATGCATAAGAAGAGATTACGAGAGCTGAACACAAACGATGAGGAGTATGCCCAACATGCTCCCCATGATCTCAGAGCTGTCCCGGCAGGCGACAGCACACTAAAGGTTTGCATGTTCTACCTATTTTTTTTAAAGACCCGTTTCGGGTTTGGCAATAAGCAGAAGGTTCAAAATAATTATAAAGTTGCCACTGGTACTTAGTATAGTTATTCTTCCTTGAACGATTTCCCTTGTGTAGAGCAGAGCTAAATGCCACACAAAATCTCAGTTGCTACTCAAAAATCATCATTTTCTAGTATTCAGTGTGCACAAACCATAGAGTTATATATAAGAACTAGAGGGAGCAGTCGCGATGTCACGCACGGAACTCCGCTGACCCACCATGGGCGAAAATCCCTATGGGTCAATTGCATATGAACGTCCACTTGGAAAATGGTTGCTGTGTAAACTGATGAGTGACCAGTGTTATATGATTGGTCAGCGCCATTTTCTCAAGGGTCAAAAATGCTTCTTGTCGGGCTGTGTCACATGGTTTTGGTAAGCCCTCTAGTTCTTTTATATAACGCTATGGCACAAGGCATGTTCATTCTAAAATATTTTGCTGGATAAAATTGTGGCCTATTTGTATGACTTTGCTCTCATGGCAAAAATCAAAACAAGTTTACACAATGACATGAGTGAAACATAAGATTTGAGATATTGCATGGTAGAGTTTCAGTACAGTTTTGGGTTGTGGAAATACCAGGTGGTGTTACCTGTTACATAACTGGCATACAGATCCTTGTCATTTGATTGGTGGAACTTACATCACGTGTCATTCACTATTACTCCCATCCGCATCGGCGATCAAAAAGTCCTGTCGCCCATGGGGAATGGTATTTCCCATTCAACAGATAGGATCATCCTTGTTACCAATTTTTTTAACCAGTATAGCGCTGCTGCTAAAGCAAAGGAGCACGTGTGCAAAAGGTTGTAATATCATACCCCGCATATTGCACTGTTGTGGGGTGGAGGATGAACCGTGTCTATTTTGATTTTGGGTTTCTTCAAAACATCAAATGAAGTTGGATCTACATGCCAGTTACATAAAATAAATATTGAGTGGTTTATTTCGTGAAATGGGAAGAATATTATCGCTCGGTTAAATGTTGACTGTTCCATTTTACTAGACTTCGCCTTGTGAAACGGAATAGTCCAGATTTCACTTCATGATATATTCTGTGACAATGCAGTCATTTGTGTTCAATATTTGTATACTATTGTTCAGTGGGTAGATTTAGTTCTGACAAAATCCCTGATAACTCGTCCTGCTTAGTTCTGGACTTAACTTTTACTGCAGTTTACAATTGTATTGACTGCCACAGAGTAGATCAGGGAAACTGCAGAAACAAGTTTCCATGAAAGGCGGACCTTTTGTTTTGTTGGATGTACAAATTGGTACACATTTCCCAAAACAACAGTGGGCTTTTTACCTTGTTAAAACCAGGCAAGGGATCTCTCAGGATTTTTGCCTGATTTCAAGATTTGTTCAAAATCTCCTTGAGCATTTAAATTTTCTTGAAAGAAGTGAAACAATCACCAAAGGGAAAAGGAAACAGTCCACATTGTGAAATTAGGTTGTCATCGTACCAGTATTAATGCAATGCACTGCATATTGCATTGTGCGTATTGAGTCCTTTCTATTTTTGTATTGCGCACACAGTCCAAGGGATTTGGTATCAGACTATTGTGTGTGCATCTGCGTGTGCAAATTTTAGTGAGGAAAATGGCACCCATATGGCTCCTTGTACAGCGTACGCATGTACATGGTGGTTGCATGGCCTTTGGACATACGTGTAAACAAGCGGTGGTCTAGCTTGTGTTCTGGACTTAACTTTTCCTGCAGTTTACAATTGTATTGACTGCCACAGAGTAGATCAGGGAAACTGCTGAAACAAGTTTCCGTGAAAGACGGACCTTTTGTTTCGTTAGCACCGGTGATTCCTTATAAAGTTTTCGATGGGTTTACCTTGAAGTTCTGAACGTTCACAATGATCTGACTTTCTGCTGTGCGTATAGAGTACGTGCCAATAATGTTAAGCATTTCAGTGTCTGCAAAACCAATAAGTTATTGAGAAGTTCAACATATTTGTCACGTTGCGATATTCATGGCCCAGTTATTCGTAGTATTATCATTTGTCAACGAGCAAGCAGCCAGCCCCGACCCCCCCTTTCTTGCAACCCTGTGGTCAATGACCTGAAGTAACCAGCAGATCGCTCAGCTAACGTGATCCCTCCTCTGTCACACAGTCCAACTCGACATAAGTGGCCTGGCACGGTCTAGTCAGATTTTAATAAACCTCAGAGGGCACACATCCGTCTTGGATGTTACGCTGGCTCCAAGCGACATGCATCAAAAACCAACACTGTTTAGTCATCAGAATTTCACTTGAGTGTTTCAAGGGAGTGTTGATAGATGAATTGTGGGGGGGTGGGGGATAACTTCAAAGCACTACTTAACGCAGAACATATTTTCTCAAGCTACATGTACGCACACGCAGAGCAATATGTAAGTTCAATTTCATGGATCTACGGAGTATGTCATTTGAGATGACTGCTGAATGCAACAAACTACAGCAACTTATACCATTTGGTGCATTTCGTTGTATTTGGCAGGGATAGGGTTAATACAGTCTTGTTGTGGTTGCCAGACTTGTACAGTTGGTGTATATTTATACATGTAGTTTTATCCTCAAATCAAAAGGCAAAGATCTAGTCGATTGTTATATAAAACAAATAATGAGCGATTTGCAATGGAGAGAAAATGTTCATTCTTTGAAAGATGGAATATGTTCATTCAACTCGGCTTTGCCTCTGTGAATGTAACATTCCATACCATGTTTAAATTTCAGCTTCATGTAAGAGCATGTTCACTAGAAAACTGGAAATGCATTCAGAGTGTTCCATACTCATTCTAATAATGAAGTTCAAGTCTAATGAGGTCATGATGAGGTCACCATCGGGGGGGGGGGGGGGGAATTACAGAAAAGACCGCATGCCAGAAAAAAAAAGAAACAAAAATTCAATATAATGTTATGCTACACTGAGATCCCTAATCTCATCAAACACATCTGAAAGTTTACTGTGCTTTAATAAGCAGTAAATATAGAGCAAGGTTTTTTTTAATTTTTTCTTAACCTTCTGCGATTAACCATTGGCAGAGATGGGTAAATTACACATGAGTAAGCAAAACCAGCACTGTGGCATTGGGCTGGAACAGCTACATGAACATGTACCTGTACTTGGCCAAGCTTTTATATGACTGGCATTATTCATGGCCCCCCCTTTTTTTTTTAACGTAACGCATCATGTGCAGATACAGGATGGAAAAGGAATGGGGTACAGGGGGGCTGGGGACCTGGGGGGCTGGAGAACACATTAAAGGGCCGAAGGGTACTTGCTTTGGTAGCCACAGTGTAGTTCATAATGTAAAACTTCTTGGTGCCTCTGACCTTTGACCTTTGATAAGTAATTACATGTCAATGACAAACTCTCTCTTCATGGACGAGTATTTAAATGACAAATTCACGAGGGATGAGTATTTAAAAGACAGACTTGCGCATCAGGGATTAGTATTTGAATGAAAAACTCCTGAGGAGTGAGTATTTAAATGACAAACTCGCGTAAAAAATTTGTATTTTAATGCAAAAGTCATGAGGGATGAGTATTTAAATGACAAACTCTGGCATCAGAGATCAATATTTAAATGACAAACTCATCAGAATTTAATGAGTATTTAAATGACAAACTCTGGCATCAGAGATCAATTTTTAAATGACAAACTCATCAGAATTTAATGAGTATTTAAATGACAAACTCTGGCATCAGAGATCAGTATTTAAATGAAAACCTCTCGCATCAGAGATCAGTATTTAAATGACAAACTCTGGCATCAGAGATCTGTATTTAAATGACAAACTCTGGCATCAGAGATCAGTATTGAAATGACAAACTCTGGCATCAGAGATCAGTATTTAAATGACAAACTCTGGCATCAGAGATCAGTATTGAAATGACAAACTCTGGCATCAGAGATCAGTATTTAAATGACAAACTCTGGCATCATAGATCAGTATTGAAATGACAATCTCTGGCATCAGAGATCAGTATTGAAATGACAAACTCTGGCATCAGAGATCTGTATTTAAATGACAAACTCTGGCATCAGAGATCAGTGTTTAAATGACAAAAACTTTGCATCAGAGATCAGTATTTAAATGACAAACTCTGGCATCAGAGATCAGTATTTAAATGACAAACTCTGGCATCAGAGATTAGTATTTAAATGACAAACTCGCATCAGAGATCAGTATTTAAATGACAAACTCTCGCCTCAGAGATCAGTATTTATATGACAAACTCTGGCATCAGAGATCAGTATTTAAATGACAAACTCTGGCATCAGAGATCAGTATTTAAATGACAAACTCTGGCATCAGAGATTAGTATTTAAATGACAAACTCGCATCAGAGATCAGTATTTAAATGACAAACTCTCGCATCACAGATCAGTATTTAAATGACAACCTCTGGCATCAGAGATAAGTATTTAAATGACAAACTCTGGCATCAGAGATCAGTATTTAAATGACAAACTCTCACATCAGGGATCAGTATTTAAATGACAAACTCTCGCATCACAGATCAGTATTTAAATGACAAACTCTGGCATCAGAGATCAGTATTTAAATGACAAACTCTGGCATCAGAGATCAGTATTTAAATGATAAACTCTCGCATCAGAGATCAGTATTTAAATGACAAACTCTGGCATCAGGGATCTGTATTTAAATGACAAACTCTGGCATCAGAGATCAGTATTTAAATGACAAACTCTGGCATCAGGGATCAGTATTTAAATGACAAACTCTGGCATCAGAGATCAGTATTTAAATGACAAACTCTGGCATCAGAGATCAGTATTTAAATGACAAACTCTGGCATCAGGGATCAGTATTTAAATGACAAACTCTCGCATCAGGGATTGGTATTTAAAAGACAAACTCTCGCATCAGAAATCAGTATTTAAATGACAAAAACTTGCATCAGGGATGGGTAATTAAGTGACAAACTCTCGCATCAGGCATGAATAAAAGAAAAAGGTTTCTCTTTTTTCTTTTAATACCATAGATATACACCAGTATATGATGAAACACTATGTACTTGATGCTTCCTGAATCCTGCAGAAAAAAAACACCTCCTACCCCCACCTCCTCCCCCGTCAGACTCCTGCAATACTGAGTATACAGTGTTTAATCATGCATCGGTATCAGGTCAAGTTAATAACAAAATATTAAACAAATTTGAATGAACTGCTCCAAATAGTATACAGAGGAGATGTAAAGTACTGAGGTTCTAAACATTTGTTTGATTGTTTGTGTCATTTTGTTCTCCGCCTTCCCACCAAGGAATTGAGGAGCAGTCACTGTCCGTTATAAACACCCTGTAAATATTGTTCGAGCTCATGTACCTGCATACATTTGCTTCATCACTGGACCAGAGTCCCTCTACTCACTTTCACGTACTTTTCCCCTCTCTCAGGACTTATTTGATCATTCCAACACATCTGGTAGTGGTTCCGGCCTCCCTTATCTTGTCCAGAGGACTGTTGCCAGACAGATCACGCTGGTGGAGCAAGTCGGTGAGTAGTTTTTTTAGTCTGGTTGACGGGAATGTGGGTTAACAAGTTCCTGGATGTGTGTCAGTGATTCACCGTGTTGAATTCCAAGCGAATGTTGTTGTGGCTTGCGGTTCAGTTGGTAACATGAGTAAGGAATTTCGGTCATAATAAACCATTGCAAATAATGGAGGGGACCGTGTACGGATTCTGTAGCCTCACACTTTGATTACACAGAAACTCCAATACCTCATGAATATGTATGACAGGTTTGTGAGGGACAGGGTGAATTTAAATTTAGACATTTTAATAAGAGATGTCTTTCTTTAGATAAATAAAGAAATCCGTCTGCAAGGCTGGAAGGCAGTTTTACAAAATTTGTCTGGAATAACGGTACTGTGTGTATCATCTGAGTGCCTGGAAAAGGGCATAATGAAAGGTTAACTGGGAACAAGGGCGTTGGCAGGTAATGTGCGAAATGTTTGCTTCAAGAAAACTGGTTGCGAAAGTTGGATCGGTTTTCTGCCATTCAAAAGTCAATATAGAAAGGTGAAATTCTGCATGGGTATGGGAAAATATGTTTTTGGGGTAATGGCAATGTTTTTTTTTAAGGAGCCTTTTTATTGCTTAAAGCTTCTGTTGCTGGAACATAAAAGTATTTTGTGCACCTGAAAGATGGTCATAGAGCCTTACGCCCTTCTGCCGAGCAGGCGATGGTATGTTCTCTTGAAAAGATTGAAAAGTGAATACTCAAAATTTGAATTGTCATATTATTAATGGGTGTTAAAAAATATATGGTAATGTTTTTAAGTGTGTTGAAATAGACATTTTTTTTTAATCGTCAGAATTCCCAGGATGATTTTTATAATTATTTTTTTTGCCACTGGGTATTTTCACCGTTTTCATAAACAAACAGAGCAATAAACACAGTTCAAAAATGATGAGATACCAGGGAAAGCGCATCAGTAAACCGCTGTGATTTTCTCTTTGAACTAGGCAAGGGACGGTACGGCGAAGTGTGGCGCGGCAACTGGCAAGACGAAAACGTTGCAGTGAAAATCTTCAACTCCATCGACGAGAAGTCATGGTTCCGCGAGACGGAAATCTACAACACCATTATGCTGCGTCACGATAACATCCTGGGTTTTATCGCCTCGGACATGACGTCAAGAAACTCCTGCACACAGCTATGGCTTATTACTCACTACCACGAGTTTGGATCACTGTATGATTACCTGAACCGGAACGTTATAGACATGAAGGTAGCCATCCGACTGGCGTTGTCGGCCGCCGGTGGGCTCGTCCATCTCCACACAGAGATCTTCTGCAACAACAGCAAGCCCGCCATCGCCCACCGTGACATCAAGAGCAAGAATATCCTGGTGAAGGAGAACCACACGTGTTGCATCGCCGACCTGGGGCTGGCCGTGCTGCACACACGGAAGAATGACCAGTTGGACATTGGGATGAACAGCAGGGTGGGCACCAAGCGCTACATGGCGCCAGAGCTGCTGGAAGAGACCATGAACACGGCCGAGTTTGAGTCGTTCAAGAGGGTGGATGTCTATGCCTTTGGACTGGTGCTTTGGGAGATCGCAAGGAGGTGTCAAGTTGGGGGTACGTTACTGACTGGCTCACAAAAATCTCCCTGGTGTGGATTTCACAAAGCACTAGGACTAGTCTTATCTCTAGTTAGGATGAGTAACTAGTCCTAACTTATAGGACTAGTCATACGTTAGGACTAATCGTAAGTTAGGACTAGTTTTGTGAAATCCACCCCTGATCATTCAAGCTCCTTGAGACAGTCTTTCTTTCTAGTTTACTTGGAAGTTTTACTTTAAAAAGCAAACTTTAAAAAACAAACAATAAGTAGGCCAGTTCCCAGCCACGAAACATTTTTAGCAAGTGATCAAATGACACAACAGAACATGCCATTCATGCTATTATGGGGCCAAACTTTTGGAGAGAGGTTTTTCTCAATTACGCCATTTTTTTTATAACTTAATTGGCCGATTATTCAAAGGCCGTATCTGAATAACAGGCATGTGATGTCTCAGGATTTTTCCTGATTTCACGATTTTCTCAAAATCCCTTCAAATTTTCTTGAACGAATGTAAATCAGCCACCAAATGGAGAAAGAAATAGTCCATATCGTGTCCAAATCGGTAGTTTTGCGTTTCTGTTGATCCACATGGGTATGTAAACCTCCTGAATCGTAACATCTGGGAGGTTCTGGGTCTAGGTAAGGGGGAACCCAGGCCCGCAAGCCATTTTCAGGAATTTTCACTGTCGGCAAATCTCATCCCTAGAATGCGCAGTTGCGGCTATGGCTCTGGGTAATGAGGTGGCGATCTAGCCGTAGGCACAGCCGTAGCTGAAGCCTCAGTCTCAAATGGAAAGAAATCTACATGTGACTCGGGCACGAATGGAACCCGTGACTTGGTCAGAATATCTCTCTGCAGACTACTTGCAATACGCACAGCACAATGTGCAACACCACATCATGACAAATGCCGTGGGGGGTCCTGGCAAAAAAAGTGCAGTGTAGTGGATGGATGACTAACAGCTTCAGTGCATAGCTGCAAGTTTAGATCAAAGGTCACTGTATGACAAAGTGTGAAATACTATTTTAATTTGCCGTTATAAATAACCCCTTCTGATGCTACCATACAGCAGACATCGGTTAAACTTGACAATATTCTGATCGTAGCACAGGATCGGTAATTATTGAAAATTGATAAGTTCTAATCTGAAAGCTCACTGGTTGTGAAAGGTTCACAGCGGTACCGATCCTCTAGAGAAATACTTCCACGTCAAACATTTTCTAAGTCAAGAAAATAGCATTTGAGCACCCTCAGTTCGTCATTACTTATTTTGATTGCTGTAATTGAAATAAGCATGTATGTGAACGTGAACGAAATCCCGGACAAAACAGAACCCATGTTTTGGTGTTTCTTCACTAAAATGTGCAGATGGTGTGTTAGTGGAGAACTAGACCACGGAACTGATTGTTATTTTTTTCTCTTAAACGTGAGGAGTATTTTATTCCTGACATCAAGACTGAAGAGCTGGGCACAGCTTCTTCGTTTATACACCAAAGTAGTTTTTGTTTTGAAAGCGAAGTTGCCTTGCAAACAGCCAATATACATTACATGTACGCGGATACTGAGTCTGGTTGCCTCAAAGGGTACATGTATGGTTGAAAGTCAAGATTGCATGTGTACATAACTGTTGTATTCAGGGAACAAGACATGCAATGCATTGTATATAGATGGCCATCTTGTGATTGAAAGCCAATTATCATCATTCTTAATTTCACATAGCATTGGTAGTAAGACGATTTCTCCGTAGCTTGCATCGCTTCACATGCTCAAAAGAAATTTGTATCTGATCTTCAAAGTTCACAAGGCCTCTGGGTTCTTCCCCCCCCACCATATTTAAGGACTGTGTGTATGCATTGTGTTTCACTCTCCAACGTAAACACTAACTTCCTAATGGCCTTCCTGTATTCCTCAGTTAAACCTTTAACACAAAAACCTCTGATGTATGATAAGACTTGCTTGGCGAGGGCTATTTTAGTATTATTTTTTTAATGCAATTCGCTCATCACAAGGCCCAAAGGCCACTCGAGGTGTGGGCTACTTTTTGAAGGGATAGAAACCTGCACCCAATGAGCAGAAACAAGACATGGCGAGATATAAACGCAAGTCTCTTCACAGCACAGCTAAGAACAGGGAGGGGTAAATGAATCAAATGACAAACGTAACTGCCTCTTCCCCTATTTGAAGCAATTATAGTTATATACTGTACCCATTTGGTCAGCTTTAGTCCGATTATGAGTTTACGATTGAGGATAGTCGTGGTTTAAGAAAAGTAGACAACCTATTTTTGGCTCGGGACTAAAAAGTTGTGCAGTTGTATGGATTTTATAAAATTGGTTTTGCATATTTTGGCGCTCCTGGTAAATGGAGTTTATAGACTGTTCCGGCCTGTCAATCAAACTGTGCGCATTGACCAATTGGATCACCCCTTTTGGTCATGTGACCTCGATCAAACTCGGTCACACGTGCAGTGTAAATGCACACAAACTAAGGTGTGTGGGCGGGGCTTGTTGCCAAAGCCGGAACGGTCTATTGATCAAGAGTGGTCTCCAAAGTAATTGTTTAGCAAAAAGAATCTTCATTTTCTTAGAAAATCAATTTGTGGATTTTGATATTTTTTAGACAAAGTTTTCACTTAACTCCCTTTTAATCATTATGAATATGAAATTGCAATTAACGGCCTTATAGCACTGAGCCGACACTGTTGTCTATTGACAAGCCTTACGGCAGTTTTATTCGTCACACCAAATGTTACTACAGAAACTAGCATTTAGAGATGTTTTGGAGCAAGTCCTCAAATTTCTGCTGTACCGTACTTGCATTTTCTACAATATTTGTTAACCAAATAGTTGGCCTTGTCATTTGTTTTCAGGTATTGTTGAAGATTACAGACCTCCATTCTTTGAGTATGTCTCCAGTGATCCGGGATTTGAAGATATGAAAAAAGTTGTTTGCACCGAAATGCTTCGGCCGACGATCCCGAACAGGTGGTCAAATGAATCTGTAAGTAATATAATAAAGTGTTTGGACATTGTACGTTATTTTCTAAACTTGTTGGAGTTAACAATTGCAAATCAGGGAAGCTTGATGATTTGTGCACAGTTTGGACAGGTAACAAATTATTCAAGTGGAACTTTCAATCTGAAAGCTGGTTGTAAAGTTCATGGTACCAATTCTCAAGGGAAATGTTTCCGTCAGATATGCTGTCAAAGTCGAGAAAATAGCATTTGAAGACTGCAAAAAGTCAATGCTGCTTGTTTTGATTGCCCGATATGAAATGATGTACTTTTCCTCAGCTTTCCCCTTTGTTGTGTTTTATGAAAGAGAAACTAATAACTGTATAGCATTTATATTTCAAGCTGTACAAAATCCTCCAAATTGGTCTTTAAAGCCCCAGCTCAACATTAGTAAGAAAGGAAAAAAAATGTTCACAGATTTACATATACCTTACATGGTATAAAGATAATGATGGTAGAAAACTTTCCTTGAAATATTTCTGCCTGACGTGTTATCGTTTTTGAATAATAAATGAAAAAGGACCCAAAAGTAGTTTTCGTCAGAGTGAGATGAAACTCTGCCCATAGGAATGCGTACAAAAATGCTGAATGCATTTTAACCGTTTTCTTGCAAATAAAAGAATGAATTGAGCTGAAATTTTTTACAGGTTGGTTTTATTACATGTATCTTGATTTGTGCAAATAATGGAAGCATTTACAGTCAGTTTACCAATGTTGAGCTGGGGCTTGAAAAAGACAAGACCCCCCCCCCCCCCATTATTGGCTTTGTCATTCTGTTTATTATGCCCTCAAAATTACCCACCCCTCCCCTTCCCCCCCCCCCCCATAAAAAAAGAAGAAGCAAGTTTGGAGATTCGGGATTGCACAAGTACTTCCCTTACACACGAAGGTTTCCTTGACATTGACAGAATGCGTACACGTGTCACAATAAATCATGGGCTACCGGCCAGTTGCCGGCATGAAGTGTTGCACTCACTCACCCGCTGTAACTGGGCGTGCTCCAATCAACTCATAGACCCCCCAGTTAGACTTTGGGAAACACACCCTTATCATTCAATGATGTAATGACATTGGGTTCTCGTTTCAAGGGTGTGGGGGAGAGGGGGGGGGTCGATGAGGAAGGGTAATGACGGCTGTAGTGGGGATGAGCTGGCACAGGTGGAAAACGGATCTGTGGATGATTCAAACCTAGCCTTGAATCGATGCACGACTGTTGTGGGTTTTTTTCCCCAGATGGTACAATACTTCGTATTGTTCGGAAATAATAATCCATTTAGACCAGTGACAGTTATAACTTTAACCCCCTAGGCTAGGAACCTTGCATTTGCTGAATTCAGCAGCCTGTGGTAAAGCCCCAAAAAACAAAGTATGGTGATCAGATTGTCGGGCCTGGCTAGCTTAATGCAAAGCATGGTTTGTGTATCAATCAAAATTAGGCCAAACTGTGGGAAGGATGGTCAGGGTAAAAGATGTAATCTTTCTTCCTACATGTACATTCACAATAAGGGGATTACGAGATTGTGATCAAAACTCAAATAGGGATTACATTGTACTCTATAATATATCTTTACCCACAATAAAAATGGTGTCTGACATGTATCATGCATCAGCAATAACACCTAGTCAGTATTCAGTATAGAGCTTAGGCACAGGGATTGTACATCCTTGGTTTTTGAAGAAGAAAAAACCCCATTTAAATCGTCACGTTTTACAACTCACAATATTTTATTTTGATTGATTTGATTCATTTCTATTCCTATTCCGCAAAAAGAACATATCCCCCCCCCCATCACACTGAGGAAGGGTTACAACAATATTTGAAATAATGCAAATAAAGTTTACATCAAGACGGAAGAGTTTGCAAAGAGCATTCATTTTAAACTTAAGAGTAGAATGAATTTCCTTCAACTTAGCAGACATACAAATAAACTTGGACAATACACAATAATTTACAAGCCCAGTAAAAAATGACAACACCTATCCACACAGTTTAACAAGCAATAATGTTTTTATTTGAACAAGCGCCAAGTTGACTTCATTTGGCGTGTGGGCAAAAAGTGTTCTTCGATTTTCCACAAAACTGAAAGATTATCAAAATCAAAGTCAACATTTGAACACCAATTTTTTTTTAATAAAGTTATACAGTTAATTAAAAAAGACAGGATTGCCGGACTTGTTTGGTCGTGAGTTAACTGGACTGACCTTAGCGCTAGGACTAATATCGAGTTAGGACGAGTAACTACATGTAGTCCTAACTTATAGGACTAAGTCATAAGTTAGGACTACTCCTAAGTTGGTACTAGTTTTGTGAAATCCATCCCTGGGCTCGGGCCTGTGGTCCAGTTTAACTTTTGAGCAGTGACAACTTGTTTAATTTTTTGCAACAGCTGCTAAGTGTCTTGCACTCAACAGTTTGTCTGATTAAACAATTTCTACGGACCGTCAATCTTTAGTTTCTCAAGAATGAAAGCGTTTCACCCGAGAACATTTCTCAGGGTGTTTGGAACTGTACCAACTTTTAACATCACGCGAACTCACAAGAAAAACTTTGTTCAATAATTTTCAAGTTAAGCTGAAATTAGGGTGGCTTTACCGCCTCTTTAACTGATTGAGGAAAAGGAAACAGACACTTAAAAAAAAAAACACGCATCACGAAAGGAAAAAAAAGGGGGGGGGACATAGGGCTGGGCATCTTTACATTGAAAATAGATTGATTTACAGGTTATCTGGAGGTCTACGTTGTTGTAAATTATGAGGTAACATCTTTTGGGTGTCTATCAATTATTGGGTGAAATATTGAATGTCAACGTGTGTGCTTGCCTTCCCCAAAGGAAATGAGCAATGTGCCAATTAAAACAATAAATTGCCGGAAATTGCGGATAAAACAACAAATACCAAGGATACTTACACATGTTTGATTGTAGAGGATGGACCATGTACATGTGTTCTGTTGTCAAAAGCTGTGATCTTTCAAAGAGGATTAAAGCCAAATACTGTTGACCCTTTTTTTTTTTTTTTTTAGTTTTTATTGGCTCGCTTGTTGACATTTTGTTTTGTTTTTTTAAACACTGTTCCTGGAATAGGCCACTTGTTTTAAATTGTTAAGCTTTTGTAGAGGAGTATGTAAAAGTGATTTCTTTGTTGGATATTTCTATTATAAAGTTGTTTAGTTTTGGGAGTGTGTTATGGGCGAGCACGGTCAAGTGTTAAGCAGCCAAGCTCTGGTGTTCTGGTCAGCAGAGTGTGGGTTTGAGTCCCGGTCTTGACACTTGTGTCCTTAAGCAAGACACTTGGCCGTTATTGCTTCATTGATGGGACATAAAGCCGTAGGTCCCGTGTGATGTGTAATGCATGTAAATAACTCGGTACATTTATCGTAAAGAGAAGGGGTTTGCCCCGGTGTTTCTGGCATGGTCTGGCAGCAATATGCACCACCTTACCTTGTATCCCTTTCAAGGTGTTGTATTATGGTTGTTCGTAGCATAAAAAACCCTTCCTAGCAATCTCCACCGGATTTGATAATTCAGCACCAGTGGTGGCATTTATGACAGGCAGGGGGCATTTTAAAAATGCACTAGTATTTATTGTTATTATTTTTGTTTTCTTTTCGGAGGAATGGGGGGGGGGGTCGGTGTTGTCATCTGCAGATTGCAGTCAATGCCTTCATGTCCCCCTTTTCTGACAAAAGATTGCATTGTGCATGTCCCTTCAAATCAAAAGCAAAACAAAGAGCAAAACTCTAGAAAATTTGTGATATGATTTTTGAAATTGGACTTAACCATTGCATGCTCAAGAGTTCAAGAAGGTTTTTGTTTTGTATGTTTACAAATATCTACCAAAAGAAACATGTTTTTTCTAGATGAGTCATTGTTCAGTCTGATTTTTAGTACGATTGAAAAAAGAGGAGTTATACATGATGATTATGCTCTCGGCTTGATTGATCTCAAAAGGCTATACCCAGAAATAATTTATTTGATTTGTTTTCTTTCGTTTCCATGTTTTTTTTTCTCCCTATCTAGATGTTAATTGCGCTTTCCAAACTGATGAAGGAGTGTTGGTACCACACAGCCTCTGCAAGGCACAGCTCCCTCAGGGTCAAAAAGACACTCATGAAAATCGCTGAGTCGTGTAATTTAAACACGACGTCCAAACTCGACTACAGCTGGGAGAAAGCGTTCATTTGAGAGAGGGGGGGGGGTCGCTTGTGTGTATCAAGCTAGACAAGACTGTTCTGCCATCCTCGGGGCAGTGCTGTTGCACAGTGAGGGATGATGTCTTGGGGATCGGTAAGCCAAATGAACTGTTGGACTCTAGTTGGCTGAACCCAGAGCCTGGCTTATCGGAGAATCGCAAACTGTGGAAGGGCAGACTGCCCGATTTCAGGCATCAAAATGAGAACATTTGCTCAGCGCAAATGTCATGTTGACACCTCAGAATTGTGCGACGCAGTTTGAGCAAAAATAACGGATTTTGCAAGTAGCTTTGTTGAGCTGCACAAATACTGGAGTTGGCGAGTGGCTTTGTTGAGCTAGAAAAGTTATATGTCTGCAAGATACAAGTTTAAAAAAGACAACTGCTAGTGGAAGTCTGCTTCAGAGTTAATACTGTGCCAGCATTAGATAATTCTGCCTTCATGGTAGTGACTGTGAACTGATTGTGGGATTCCTAATCATACAAAGCTGGCCTACGCTGACCACAGCTTTGCAGATGATGAGCAGGTCCCAGTTGTAATGTTTTCCTTATCGGCCTGTTTGAACGCAATGATCACGTTCGAGAGTGCCACACCCTACCTCAGTTTAGTTCTGGATGCATAACATAGTTCATGACAGCATGCATGTGTCATCAAGTCCGATGAAGAGTCAACGCCAGCACATAACGGCTGGAGGAAGAGACTATCCCACCACAAAGGCCGTGTCAGTTGGAAGCTTCTCCATATATTTGGCTCATACTTCAGCTCATGTCAACGCGACAAACTGTGACGTCATTACTAGAGATGTGGGAAGGAAGAGACAAAAATCTCAGCAAGTTCGGCTCATTTCAATTACAGAAGAATCCTTCGCTTCGTGGTCATGTTTGCGTCGTGTGAACCGGCCTTCATTCTTTTAAAGATGCCGAAGACATGAAGGTTGCTCAAGCTTCATGCAGGGATCAACGCATACAAATCAGAAAGTAGAACGAGTATTTTCAGAATCGCTGTTGAAACATGTTGAATACTACGACCAAAAAAACAAAAAAAAAGAAAAAAAGAAAACTTTTGACTGTTAGTGTTGACAAAAATTTAGTTGTCATTTCTTTATATTTTTCTAAAGTTTACACACTTCCTAGCTGTAAGGAATATAAAATGTAAAAAAAAAATGATAAAAATGTTTTAAACATTCAGTGAGCACTTTTCGTTGTGACTCACAAAACAGAAATTCAGTCAAAAATATTCCATGAAATGTCTGAATTCCAAAAATTATTTTCACTTTCTCATACACTGGTTTTTAAACAGTCAACAAGAAACAGTCTGAAATCTACCCCAAGCATATTTCCCCGCAAAAAGCTTTGAGTTTCAAATGATTTTGTAATGGGTTGAAAATATTTGTTGTTATTAGGTCAGGAATTACATACATGGAAGTGTCAGAGGTCAATCCCCCCCCCCCCCCCGGCTTAACTTCACTGTGATTTCACAGAGCACAAAGATTCATCTAAAGATGAGATATGAATATCTTCATAAAGATGAGCATTGTGACATCATAGACTGCTAACAACTGACCCAATTCTCATGACATCATAATCACAATAGATTGGTTTGCAGTAGACGCCATCTTTGATGACAATTTCTATTTTGGCCTGTAGCCGCGTAAAGCTCTGTAAGTTTCAACACAGCTTGAGTTGCTTACCGACCAGTCATGGAAGGAGTTTATGAAATGTACGCGTACCGCATGCAGTACTTACGCATAAGGCACAGTTTTGCACTCAACAAAATGTGCAGTCATTGTCATCAAAGATGGCCGACTTTTTCCATCGTTGACGTCATGTGCAATCCATCTGTAATCTTGGTTGCGCCATTTTGGAAGTCGATGGCCTAGTGCGTTATGCAGTGTAGTGCGAATTCCAGGCGACGCAGTGTTTACACGCATGCATATTGGCTTCCAAAATGGTGAGCGTGGCATAGTTGTCGCGTGTGACGTGCGTGCAAAGGGTCGGTAGCAGACTTTATCTTGGGACAATTCTTGAAACCTCCCCTCACCCATCAAACTCCCACAGCATGTTTTGTTTAGTTCTGTTGGACTGAGGACTGCACCAGTAAACTGACTAATGCTTTACCGCCGTTTTGGTGTTGAGTGACCGCATGGTGTTTGATTTTTATCAAGCAATAAACCACAAGGGAAACTGACTGGGTCAATTTTCAATCAATTTTTGGGTGAACAAAGAAAAATTGACTGGAGCAGGATTTGAACCTGCGACCACCGGTTAAACGTACCGACGCTCTACCAACTGAGCTATCCAGTGTTTGATTTTTGTTAGAGTGAGGAAGGATCCTAGTAAATCACCTATGGGGAGTAAGGGTTTAACGAATGCAATTGGTATGAGCACAAACCATCGAGCTATATTATTGACTGGAGCAGTATCTCTCAGTCCCACATGCACACATGTTTGGAGAGTCCTGGACACAGACACATTTCAGCCACATGTGTGACTTGTGAACAAAGTTATTTTTCACTGAGCTTATGCTTGTGTTAGAACCGATGCCCGTGCATATGCGGGTTTGCGTTACCAATGCAAAAGTATGCGCATACTTTACTGATTATTCGTTATACTTATGCATTCTAAAACACATGGGAAAGAATAAAAGCACTGATATGCAAATACATTGTGGCAGTACAAAATGTCAAGCTTTGACATAGGTTTGTACACAAGCTTTGAAATGCAGGGCAAGTCGGTGCTCTTGTCAGTACACTATAGCTCAATGGCACAAGTTTGGAGTAACTCTCCTGTGTTCCCAGTTTCTCGAAATGTACTTAAAAGTTTGTCCAAGATTTGTTACTGTACTGGGCCCAATTTTGAGGAACTGCTGAAACAGAATTGCTTCTTCTGCTAAGCAAAAATTAGCAGGATACCAGTCACAGACTGTATATGTGACATGGTATTTTGGCTGGTAACCTTATTCTGGTAAGCATAATTTTGTTGTACTACTTTTTGTGCTGAAGCAGCTCTGTGGAATTGGGTCCAGTAAGCTACAACGTTTGAACTTAAAGGCCCAATCAAAAACAAAAACAAAATGTTGTGAAAGTTTTCAAATTTCACCTTGGAAGTTTCAGGAGTAGATGGTGGTTTTTTAACATTCCCTTTTTTTGTTTTGTTGGCTTTTGTCTTGATTTTGCTTGGCGCTGATTTTTGACAACTTTCAAGACTTGTGCGTATAGATGGATACAACACAAAGAAGAACCTGGATGCATGAATGCATTCTGTGCTGTTCACTAATATGAAAACAAAATTAATAACTTTCATTTCTTGTAAAAGTAATGCAATAAAATTCATTGGAGAAAGTCAACCATTTGTCAGATTTGTAAAAGCTGTTGTGCATTCAAAAACTTTTAAAAAAATCGGTTGATGTTTTTTTTTTAGTGCTTTTTTTTTTTTTATAATTTGTAATTTATTTGGCGATGTTTTTTTTTCTCCCTTACCCCCTTTTTTTATGCTGTACAGTTTTGTAAATTGTTTTAAATTTTGTTTAATAGAAATACAAATTGTCTCAATGTAAAACCATGATGTACAAATCTGACTACAGGGTATAACTACGATTAAACGGTGAACATGGTATGGATTTCTAGTTAACTCTCGGAGATTTGAAAATCAAGCCGAGAATTAATTGGAATTTGCTTAATTCAGTATCACCGAGTCTATTTCATAGAGCTGCTGAAGCAGAAAATATTGCTTACAGATTTTCTACTGAGCAAAAATAAGCAGGATACCAGTCAAAGATTGTGCATGTGACATGGTATTTTGGCTGGTAACCTTATTCTGGTAGGCATAATTTTGTTGTGCTTAGCTACTTTTTGTGCTAAAGCAGCTTTTTGAAATTGGGCACAGGGGACTACTTCATAGAGTTGCTTAAGCAGCAAATGTTGCTTAAGAAGTTTTTGCTAAGGAAAAATAAGCAGGATACCAGTCACAGATGGTACATAGAGAATGGTATTTTGGCTGGTAACCTTGTTCTGGTAAGCATAATGTTATTGTGCTTAGCTGCTTTTTGTGTTTAAGCATCTTTATGAAATTGGGTCCTGGAAGGCCACAACATCTTATGTTAAACATTTGAAGAAGAAAAAGGGGCTGAATTTTGTAGGTTATTTCATTAAAAAGCTTAATAGTGACTTCCTTTCTTGTTGAAATAGTGTAAGACGTCTTTCAATATCAGGTAGACGTTTAACCCTTTGAAGAGAAAAGTGAGGGAAAAAACACAACCGTTGACATTAACCAATGTAATTTTAAACCACTGAAGTTAACCAAAAGTATAGACCTTTATCTTGCTGACACCATCTTTGTCAAGTCCCGTGTGAAATATTAATAACGCATACTGATCCAAATCCATACTAAAAATGCACCAGAGTATTTGCCCGTTCAGTCTCGGTTTGGTTACAACAATTTCAGTTGACCATATTTTGACCGCATGAGGGCGCTTTCATTGGCTAATTTCCTTGCATCAGAATTACAGTTCTATCTGGGTGCATGTTGGTTTTTTTGTATCAATGACCCAATAAGTAATCATGTTAACGTCAATAGAAAAACCAGTTTGTTTTACTTGTTTCGCATCACTGGGAATTTGAGAAATAAAAGATGGATGCCCCATCATAAAGGTCTATAGAAATTCACGATATCTCCATGATCTAATTGTCATTGACTAGAAACCAATTAAAGATGCAGGCTCAGCGCCATTACCCGACGACCATTTTCACGGAACGAAAAACGAAAATGGTGCTTAGCAAATTCCAGCAGGGAACCAGTCACTAACATAAATCACATGGTACACTGGCTGGTTACCTGTTCCTGCTAAGCCAGATTTTCCTTTGCTAAGCAGTATTTTCTGCTTATGAATTTGGGCCCAGGCAAAATGCATGAAATAGTTGCTACTTGATGTAAATGAAAAGGTACTCCTGTACCCATGGCGTTGATATGGGTAAAGATGTCAATTTTGTTTTTAGATAGACTTGGACCTTTTAATTCAAAGAATGTACATTTTGCATTAAATGGAATTGAGACCACGAGTCCGTTCTGTTCCTACAAGATTTAAACAAAACTAACTTTCTGTTTACACAACAGGAATATTTTATGTTATAATGTAAATATTATTATTATATATATATATATAATTATATATATATTTGTACATTTTAAGATTGTTGCCAGAATGAGTATTAATTATTGAGATTAGAATGTTCTGTAACTTAGAGCAGTGCTCATTATGTTCGCATAGAGATGATTACCAGTGATTTGAAGGGGAACCATGGACACCTTTAGGACCTATTGGTTTCAGCAAAACAGGCTGATCCCATAGGCCCCACCCACCACAGGCAACAGCCAAGCAACAGCATCCACTTGGGATGGATACGTTGGTTGCTGCCCCTCGATCATCAAGCAGCTCTCTCTCAGAAGAGCTTGTTTAAATTTTGTCGTGGGATTTTAACAAGTCAGACTTTTGAAGGTGCATTTGCTGTAATGGACCTTATGCATTGACGGCGTCATCATGCCGCCATCTTTGAGGTAAAACGATAATGAAACAATAGAAACCACGCATCTGAGTACCCAGGATAAGCCAATGAGCAACCTGCTTTTGACCCCCAGCCGAGAGCGCCCTACTCAAATGACATCATGTGCATAAGGTCTATATAGGGCCCATGCAGTAAAGGGTAGAGCGTTGCTGGTTATTTTCAGAGACCTTCCAACTCTCATGAGGATATCAGTTTTGTGTAACAAGGAAACCATGTGGGTGATATTGACCACCTTTTGCCAAAGTGATGTGTCCGAACTGACCATCAAGTATAGGCAAACACAGAAATATATACCATGCCAGATATGTGGCAGAGGGAGGGCCCCCCCCCCAATTGTTCCCATTCTCTAACACACTCTTCCCCTCTTGTACAGAAGCACCCTCCTAAAATCCTCAAAAGAACTCCTGAGATTCCCAGAACACAATGAAGACACAATAGGAGGACGGGGTACACCCTGCCACATATCGAGCCCCAAATGTGTAGCAAAAAACCTGGGTTCAGATACAGCCTTTGTATGTTAGTGGCTTCATTGTGTGGCTGATGGTGCCTAAGTGAATGTTAACGGTTTAGGCAAACACAAAGGTCGAGCTACAGTTGTGGCCAAATCCTTTAAGACACTGCTACAACCTGGGCTTAATTTCATAGAGCTGTTAAGCAGAAAATACTGCTTAGCAAATTTCTTTGCTTAGCAAAAAAAATAGTAGGGCACCAGTCGCAATAATGTTAACTTTATGGATTTTGGGCTGGTAACCTGTTTCTGCTCAGCAATATTTTTCTGTGCTTAGTAAGTTTTTGCGCTTACAGGCTCTATGAATATGGGCCCCTGGGCTCAACTTCATAGAGCTGCTTGAGCACAAAAAGTAGCTAAGCACAATAACATTGTGCTTACCAGAATAAGGTCACCAGTCAAACAAACATTTCCCATGTACAATCTGTAACTGGTATCCTGCTTATTTTTTGCTTAGCAGAAATTTTTTAAGCAATATTTTCTGCTTAAGCAGGTGTATGAAATTGGTCCCCTGGTACTATGTGTGAAGCGAGCATCTTTGGCTCTGGCTGGGGCTGTTGGCTTTAGCAGCAATATTAAAGTGTTAGCAATCACTATGACTAAGCCATTGGTGTAGCCAAAGCCGTAACTTCAGGGCCATGCAAGATTATGTTCACTGCATGCCTTTCAATTTGATTTGAGGAGTACACATTTTTGTGTTCAACTTTTCATCTTGGAAGAGTACTCTGAGTCGTCTTCTTTCTTGCATACAAGTCTATGAAAATCACAATGAGGCTCAACATCACTGCAGTCTGGTACATCTGTTTTGTCGAACTGCATCGGGTAAAATTCAAATATCGACCACAGGGACCTTGACAATGATGGTTTTCATTTGCGTTTTTTAAAGACCCACATTGCCTTGTTATAAAAACTAACACGGCTTTTGTGATTTCATATATGTTTTTTTTTTAATTCTGTAAGGCTGTCAAGTTTTACAGCTGATCAAGCTATGGTGTAATTCATCAAATCACATTTATCAGTATTAATTTGCATAGGTAATGGCAGCCAGACCTGGCATCTATGAAGCTATGGCAGTTTGTGTACTCCCCTTCGAATCACTGGGTCTCGTTTTTATCTTCTTTTTTTTAGATGATTGTTTTTATTATTTATTTTTAAGTTTTGGTGTATTTGCTTCGTTTGTGTTTCAGACATTGTTACTTTTCATAAGAAATTTCATAGGATTATTAAAAAGACATGTTTGCCTTGTACATAATTCCATGTGTGAGTCTTTTAAATCAAGTCGAATGTTCGCTTACTAAAGTGCCGACGATTTGCAGGAATCTAGTTTGCCTTCATTTACTATTTGTGACTGATCTTGAGTTTCCCATCAAAAGCTTTAAATTTGGTCATTCAGGTTGGCCGAGTGGTTTCTTTCCCTGCCTTTCACCTCTGTGGACCCCTGGTTCGAATCCCATGCGCACCAGAGCCTAGCATGTGGATTGGGTTTTCAGTCCCTACCTGATTACGTGGGTTTTCACTATTTGAGTGCAAGTCACTTTTGAGGGTCCCTTGGTTTCATTACCAGAAAGATAAAATATAAAAATAATAATGATTATAAATTTTAGAAAACAAAGTATAACCGTCAAGGTCTGTTTGGGAGGTTAATTTTAGAAAAACAATATATTCCCAGCCAATAGTAATAACAATAATTTGGGAGGCTAATCATCCTTACTGGCAGCTGAGAAGCTGAATTGCGAAGGACGCGGCCACACGTGTTCGAGCTGCAGGCATTCAAGGGCGCCTTTGGCAGCCAGCCACATCAACCCATGACCATGGAGCACAGCCTGAAATCGAAAGTGTTTGTTTTTTTCTGGAGGGAGGAAAACCGGATGGCCTGGAGAAAAACCCTCCTGGCACTGGAGAGAACCAACACACAACTCTTACTCACATATGGCCCTAGCCGTGAATTGAACCAGTGACACATTGTTGAGAGAGGCAAGCACTTTACGCACGCACCACCCATGGCCCAACTGCACAACTATCATAGATTGAAATGACACTTTTTTTCCCCGAGGCTCATATTTTCTGGTATGTTTCTAATAGGAATTGTGCCAGACGCTGTGGTGCAGTCCAAGAAGCCTAGAAAATAAAATAAATTTGAGTAAAAAAAGAACGGGGGGTGGGTGCATTCTGTCTGAGGCGATATTTTGTTATTGGGCCTTTATGTAACCCGATAAGTTCACCAAGGAAAGAGGAAACGTTTCAGCCACAGAACTATGTCATAATTCCTTCTGGGCCGCATTGATAATGTTGAAATGCAAAGGATGTTATTTATTTATGAAGGAAGCCAATAACTGCGCAACTATTTGCTCTACAACGATCTTCGGGTTTTCCTTTGTTTGTATTTAAAATATAAATTACTGTTTGGTCTTGGCTTTATCCTGTTATCGTCCATGGCCAGATCAGTGGTTAACCTCAAAACTAGGACGTGAAATTAGGCCACTGATGATGTGACTTGTTTGCTTATAACTGGCAATAAAATAAAATACATGTGGTAATAACCACTCGGAATCTTTAGGCGCTATTTTATTTATAGAGAGAACATGGCCCTCGCGGTGCGCGGTTCAATGTGATTATATTTGTCCTGCAAACTTATTGTTGAACCTTGTAAAATAATAATTAGGCCTTTTTCAAGGCCAATTAAATTAGCTGTTGCAAACTGCTTACCAATTAAAAGGACATGTTGTATAAATGCAAACAAATTGTTAATGGCCTCAAATTTCGACCCTAGCAGAGCCTTTCTCAAAGCCTAATTATTTTTGTCAGTTGAGCTTTTTCAAAGAATGTTACTTGATACCATGTGACGATGCCTTTCATACGATGTAAACAATTCCCCAACATTCGTCAAAAAACTATCTTTATCAGTTTCGTGGGACTTGTTTCGTCTGCTGGTTTACTCCTCAATTATTATATTATTGTACATTTGGTTTGTGATAACACCATGTGATTTTATCCACTTTGCTATATACAGTAGATTGTTCTTGTGAGAATTGCTATTATTCTACTAACGCCGAGTAGATTTCGGAATTCGGGGGAAAATCTACTCCGCGGTAGTAGAATAAAAACAGTTCTCACAAGAACAATCAACTGTATATAACAAAGTAGATACAATCACATGGTGTTACCGCAAACCAAATATACATTGATACCTCACCATGCAATGCATCAAAACCTATACTATATTATTGTTATTACTTGTTTAGCCTTTTTGGTCGGGTAACATGGATGTTGGCCGCTTGTTTGCAGTCTTTCTTTTCCTCTAAGTATAAGCTTCTTTATGACTACGAATGCATAGTATCAGCTCAACTACTTTTGAGAAGTTTGAGTAGTCTATGACAAACTATTTGCGAGCGATTTATCACTGTGAACAATTAATTTGAAAAGTTGAATTTAACTTTTCGTGCGTCAGTCTCAATTGTAGGCCTAATCATTTTTATTGAAATATTTTTGTGACTAGGGATAATATTTCGCCGGTGTGAAAGATCGTGAATCCTGGGCCTAGCATAATGTTGTAACAGACCAGTATATTTTTTTTTTCAGGATTCCTTTCTTTTCAAGATTGGTTTTCAAAAGTCATTTTATTTTGGTATCCCCAAAGACACTAGAAAAACAAGATAAGACATGACACTCTGTGTAGAAACGTAAAAACGCAAAAAGTGTGCGCCCGCTGTTGTTAGGTAGGTAAAACCATAGATCGTTTGCGCGCTAAGTAGGGCCTACTAAATGGACATACTTAGGCTAAAGGATCACACCAGCTAAAAAAAGGGGGGTTCGGCCATAAATTGTGCCAATACTCCTAGCAAAATTAATACATGAGGAAGGGCGCCATCACGCGGTAGATAAGTAACAAGGCGTTACATTTGCAAAACGGCACAAGTGCCCTACTTGTATCTTTGGTACCCCTCTGTATTTTTAATTAAGCGATCAATAAAAACCAACATCTCCTTTAGGTGTTCGATTGCGAAGGCTCGGTCCCAACCCCCTCGGTTGTCTCCTAGCCTCTAAACTGTCACAGTGCCGCCCTCTGTGCGAATGAGCGTCAGTGAAGCAGGCAGGGAGGCTGTAGAGCAGAGTAGGGTGCACTACACTAGAGAGAAATGTATGCACCGAGCCTCAGTAATAAAATGCAAGCTCCAACTTTTTCTGTAAATCAAAGATTTGAAGGTCATAGCTTTTATGGATTGTTGAAAAATGGCCCAATATTGCGCCCTTGGGGTTGTTGACTTTCATCCTGGAGCATTTTGGGTACACTACCTTCCAAAAATGGCCCTATTTTGCCAAAAAGTATGGGGTCGTCTTTCCAAGATGGAGTCTGACCAATTTAATTGTTCAGGGGTGGATTTTACAAAACTAGTCCTAACTTAGGACTAGTCCCAACTTATGTTAGCCTATGTCCTATAAGTGGGGACTAGTTACTCGACCTAGCTCCAGATAAGACTAGTCCTAGTGCTTTGCGAAATCCACCCCTGGGGATGTTTTTACTTTTTGGATGAGCCTACCAAACATTCTCAACGGCTAAACTATACCAAAAATTGAAAAGAAAAATGAAGTTCAGTTGTCAGAAAATATATTTTTAAATACTTTTTGAGTATTTTTAAATATTTAAGATTATTATAAAATACGGCTCTGCCCAGGACTAACGCTATAGTGCGCCCTCAATTGACACGGGATTATTATGCAGGGAAAGTAATTTACGGTAAGAAATCCATCTTCACTGCTTTAGAGTTGTACAAGCACAGATTAATACCCTATTCTTTTTTATATATGTTTGTTATATTAGAACTGTAATCATTTTGTCATTGATACTGTATTTGTGCTTCTTAAAAATGTCTTTACAAATTGCTCATCCTACAAAATATCTTGCAATCTCATGTTGCAATAATTGCCTCGGTCGAAGTTTATTGTCATTGATCAGAAATTGTTTACCACAAAAATTTGCAACAATTATTGCAACATGAGATTGCAAGATAATTGTTTTACCATCATAAAAAAATAAACAATTTAAAGACATAGGCCCTATGTAGTTTTCCTTTTTTTCTTACAAGAAATTATCACAGCGCCCTCATCCGGCCTCCATCGGCGAAGGGGAATTCTTGACCTCTCTCATTATGATGCAATAAATACGCATAGCTTGACCCCTACTGTTTACAGACGACATTCGTGTTTGTTATTCATAGCAAACCAGCTGTTCGTCTTATTTTAAACACCTCAGTGTTTCGATAATATTTTGGAGTTAATCAGTAGCTGAGAAAAGGACGACTCCTGCGTGTGAAGATGTGGCGTTCTCAACCAACGAAGTTAGTTGTTGGGGCGGGCATTGTGGCCGCCGTAGGCGCCGTTGCGGTAACGTTTGTTTTAAGCAGGAGAAAAACCAAGCGGACCAAGATTATTGAAATGGTAAGAAGGGTCTTGCAAAAATTGCCTAATCTGCTTCAATTTCCTAGGTCTGTGCAGGTCATGTATCTTTTGTAATGTATTCTACGGCATACAGTACTTGCTTTTCAATGCAACTTGTGAGTTTTGGTGTGTCCAAAATGGAGTTGGCCGTGCATGAAATGTGAATATCTGAACTAAGAAAATGAGATTGTGAATGAGGGTGTGGCCTAATTTTACTTTGCCAAAAGTAAAGGATCTTAAATACTATTGGGTAGATTAAAAGAAAATATAAAAAATGTAGCCCAGCATCATTGATCAAAATTAAATCATTTAGCCTATTTGAAATGCAGGAAAAGTTTCCATATCCCACTGTCACTTTCTAAGGGATTTTTTTTTTATAGATTTGTTAATGGATGTTGGGCTTTATTTCCCTTTTTTTCATTGTTCCTCTCAAGGAATTGGTAGCTAAAACAAAAAAGAAAATTCAAGCATTCATTTTTGCCGAAATGCAATACTAATAGTTGAAAAAAAGAACTAGGCAATAAATATCAACTTGACCGCCAAATCATTGATATCCGACTTCAAAAAAAATGTGATTAAATGTGTTGTCTTGAAATAAGTCACAAATCATATGTGCAGATATAGTGCAGTGACAAGTGCAGTGAAAATGTCCGTCCAACTCAGTCAAACTGTCAGACCTTGTTGAATTTATTATAAATACATGTAGTTCCTTGAGTGTTTTCTTTTGCCAATTTAAACTGGGTATGCCCACAGTATTTGTTTCTAAAGCTTTAAGATGTTGTCCCATTAATAGACCATATGCGTCTTACGTCATGAGTCCCATAGAGATATGTACAAGCAGCGCCCTCACTGAGGTCAAAACAGCCGTAAGTTTACTGTAGAAAGACGGCTGTGCATACCCTCTATATTATGTAGAAATTCACATCCAAAAATGTTTTTCTTGTGTTTTGATCTGCAGATGGATGAATTCCAAAAGCCGCATGTCCACATGAGAGATCCTGACAAAGTGGAAGAACTTGTAACACAACTAATCCGGGATGGGAAGACCAAGCTATTAGTCGTGACCGACTTTGACCGAACCTTGTCTCGTTTTAAGGACAACAATGGGAGAAAAGTGCCCACTTGCCATGGTAATAGGATAGGGAAGATCTACGTGCATTTTGTTGTAGTTTTGAAGCTTCAATTGGCGTTACTGTTTTTGTTTAACGCTCCTGTACATGCATACTCCAAAGTGCCGCAAAATCTCCCATGTGCTATGCATACAATGATGAGGTAAACCACGCCACACTTTCTTGTCCCTGTATGTGACCCATCAGTGCCACAGATTGCCACTGCAGAAATCCTCCAAAGTTGAGACCCTTATCTCTTTGATATTGTGGATTTTGTAGGAGGGTTAAAGACTCCATGTTGGTATCTACCCAGTCGCTAAGTGTGATGGTTAAACCATACTGGTTGTGATTCAAATGCCCACGTGCAGTGCCTTACATGGCCTTGCTAAAGTTGTTACCAACCCTCACACACGCGTTCAAAAGACTCACATCTATCCTGTACCCCCACACCCAACTCCTACCCTCACAGTCACACCCTAAAAACCCCACCCTCATACCAATCTCCTACCCTCACAGCCAACCATTACCTTTGAACCCAACTTCCGATTTTGCTGGCTCGAAAAATGTTTTCATGAATACATATCAGCTGATGCCAACTGGTTAAAAATAGTGTGTTTTAAATATTGAAAACTAGCGGATGGGAATGACTTTTCCCAAAAGCAATGATTTGTATTATTATCCCTTCACTCTGCTGATACAATTATTTCTTGTTGCAGGTGTTTTAGATGTTAGCCCAGTTCTTCCAGAGGAGTACAGGAGGAAAGCTATAGCAACACGTGAGCATTACTACCCACTAGAGATGTCCAACACGTTAACCAGAGAAGAAAAATATAGACTCATGACAGAATGGTAAGGGCCACCTTGACATAAAAGTCACCTAAACTCTGGGCCGAATTTCATAGAGTTGCTTAACGGCTGATTTTGTGCTTACTGTGCGATTTCCATTTCATAGCGCTGCTAACCATAAGCACTGAAAAGGCATGCTAACCCTCTGGCGCTTACTGTAAGCAACAAAATGACGTAACAAAGCAATCCTTGGTGGACGTGAAAGCTGGCTGCCTCACTTTCTGGCTTAGCTGTGAATTATACCTGAGCTTAGGCAAATATTTCTGATAAAGTAAACAGAAAAATGTGCTTACCATTAAGTAGTTGCCGCCGAAATTCTTCCAATTTTTTCCCATCCAGCCTGACAGAATCATTTTTCTTTAAGAGTACCACTGGCACAAAGAAACCTTGACTCGGCAAAGCCAAGAGAACAAAGATCTCTTTATTGCACTGTGATTTTTGTTTTCTCTATTAAGAAACTGTGAGATTCGTGCACTGTGAATTGCAAAACTCATTCGGCCATGAGCCACGGCCTATGATTGGTACTGAACCCGGACCCAAGGCTGGATCCCCGGTTCACTCTGACTTACCTCCATTGAGCCAAGATAAATGAACAATAAATGAACAATGGTGGAAGCCTCTCGATGTCTTGTTATCCCTTTTTTTCGAACATAAAGACAAAGGTCTGGAATTTGGGACTACACAATAACTTCTGCACAATAGCCAAAAATCAGCAAAACATTGATCTCCATCCGTCATATTTGTGTGGGTGAAACGAAGTGTTAAACGGCGTGTGCGAGCTCTGTGCAAGCTCGGCAGTGGAACATCCAGGCGACCTTTGTTCCGGAATTCTGATTTCCGATTGCTGGCATGAAAATTATTTTTTGATACATGTCAGTCTGCACCAAATGATTCAACAGCTCCATTAAATTTGTCAGAAGTAAAGCACATCTGACACTTTTTGTTCCAATTATAAATTGAGCTGTGTTTACACTAATATTTTGATGTTTACCTTCATTTTCTTGTACAAGCTGGTTTTCAAACTCAAGGCGGCTGTCCGTTTGAAAAGATACACCAGAAAATGAACTTAGTGCAAAAGTGAAGCACCTGGTTCCACAGGCACCAATCCTTGGCCTTGAATTTGTGCATGGATGAGACATTTCAGACTTTTATCTGCATTCAGACCTTTATATGTCTGCATGGTGAAAAAAAGTAGCCATTATTTTCTTCAGATAATAAAGAAATCATCCTCTCTGATCTTCTCTAATGCTGAGGAATCTCTTCCCAAAATCTCCTTAAAATCTATAAACTTCAGAAGTTGTCAAAAGGGGGAAATACTATCATTTCAAAATACCTCTTAAAAATAGAAATCCTATTTTCAGACCTTTTAGTCTGTAATAGATTTTACAACCAACTTGTGTGTGAATTTTAAATCTTGCAGTCACATCAAGGTTTAAGTAGTGTTAACATTTGTTAACTTATTTGATAGCGTTTTTAGGCAGTCAGAAGCTTTGCCAAGTTTTGGAACCATCATTTCAAACATTTGTTTGAGTCGTATTGTTTTTTTTCTTTTTCAAGGTGGGAATCAGCCCATGATCTTCTTGTAGAGTGCAATCTCAACAGAAGTGACATTGCAGAAATGGTGCGGAGTGCCAATGTTATACTCAGGTTAGTTGTTTTTATGAGGTGTTTAATGTGAAAAATGGTCCATGAACTAAATAAACAGTTACCACAAACGGACTGTGATTTTAGTTTTTAGAGGATCGCCCCCGAAGCATTTAACGTAATTTGTAGAGGGTGTAGTCTATAACAACCTTGTTTCCAGGGGTGATCGATCTTGCCGCGCCATTTTTCCCATCATGCCTTGCTTGCTCATAATCCTTGGAATTGGTTAATTAAAATGTGCCAGTTTATGGTACATTTTTAGTAAGGCCTGTGGCCGATCCACTCTACGCGTATGCTCAAGCACGGTAGCCAGCAAAAGATGCATCAAGTCATACAGCAACTGGTCCCCTCTCATTCTTCTTTGATTTTGTGACATGTCTAACTGTATGCAGTGTAGGGTGACCGTGTAAAAACAAAATTGATTTGAAGTGGAATGGCATCAAAATACATGCATTTTGACGTGGGCGTACTGAACGCCTACAAACGCCCTACAAGCACTCCAAAGTTTTTAACAAGCATGAGTGCAAAGCAGTCACCTTATGGAGCCAATTAGCGTTGTTTTTCATAAATCTCTCGTACTTCCAAATGGTGATGAAAAAAAGAATTCCACTGAAAGAAAGGCAAAGCCAATGTTGTATCTAAACAAGCTGTTTTTTAAAAGTGCTTACATTATTATCACTCTTTTTATTTGGGACCTAATCATCCCTGATACTATCTGAACTCCTTAGGAGTATGCAGCACCAGGTAGCCAAATGGGCATAAGAGGTTGCTGATCATTTACATCAACAAACTCTACCCTCGCAGGTGCCCATTCACTCCTGGGCGATGACAAGCAATTAAAGTTAAGTGTCTTGCTCAAGGACACAAGTGTCATGACCGGGACTTGAACCCACACTCTCGGCCATCAGAACTTGAGTTTGATGCACTAAATCGCTCGGCCACAACACACAATGTATGATAATCACCTACTTATTAGAATGTTCAACTTTTGACAGATCTCATCACGGAAATTTCAGGCACACTGTCATGGTTACAGTGCTCGGTAGGTTTTCTTTGATGGATTTTTCTTTGTTTTTGTTTATTTTTCCAGGGAGCACAGCAACGTCATGTTTGACCTCCTCAATAGTGTTGGTGTGCCCCTCCTGATTTTCTCGGCAGGGATCGGAGACATCCTTCTTGAGGCGGTGAAACAAGAGAATCTGGTCACTTCTAATGTACAGGTCATTTCAAACTTCATGGACTTCAATGAAGAGGTTGGTAAAAACACTCTATTTCGTTTGCTATTATTTTTTGTTTTGTTTGTGATCCAAGAGACGTATCCATTAAGCCCCGCCCCCTTACGTTTTGACCAATCACAGCCCGGCTACACCACCGAAAGTCCCACAAAAGTCTGTCACGAAAAAAATCCTATTTTAAAATGTAAATATGCGTGCACGTACTTAAAGCATGTGTTCATGTCGTGCAGTGCAGCATGGAAGAGATGCACATGGTGCTGCCCACAAGTACAGTTGTGATGTAGCCAATGCTGATATTAAAATTTGTTTTGTTCAAAGGTTGCGTGTAAATAAATACATTAGGTGTGATCCCTGGCTACACGGCAGTAACCGGTTGAATATCTTCTAGATGCCCCCGCTGAACAAAGATATTGACAAAATAGAAATAAAATAAATACATTTTAATGATAGTCGTTCATGAAATAAATTACAGGCTTTACAAATTGTTTGTAGATCGACAAGGAAGTTTTGTTCCACATCTGATCAAAAAATCCCTCGGAAATAAAAAGCCCATTGTTTTCCCTTTCACTGTGATTCAGGAGAAACTAGTAGGGTTCAAAGGAGAATTGATCCACACGTACAACAAGCACGAAGCCGCAGTGCATCACCCTGAATACTTTGAGCGACACAAGAAGCGCGACAACATCATCCTACTAGGGGACACACTCGGTGATCTCAGCATGGTGGACGGGATGCCCTACACCAAGCACACCCTGACGATAGGATTCTTAAATGATCATGTAAGTCTATCCCTGACGTTTCTATCCCTGTCAATTTGTTTAGATGCACAACCCAAACCAAAACAAACCAACAAATATGATCCAGCAGACGAACAGCGGTATAACCAGTGTGGTAGTGGTGGGGGTGGGTGGGTGGGGGGAGCAAGGACCACTGTTCAGAATGCTTTCTGCCCCTCATGCCCTAAAATGAGATTGAAAATATGCACGAATGAATGGCTCGATATATTTAGCCCCCCTAATAAATAATAATAATAATGTCTTTGCCTCGTTTGCACCCCCAAATGAAAATGTCTGGTTTTGCCACTGCAGACGCATAAATGCACTTCATGAAATGAACAGAATTTGTTATGTTAGAAAAAAAAGTAGAAACAGAAAAAAAAGTCTCCATGTCTGTTGGTTGCTTCCATGTTTTTTTTTTTTACTATTCCTTCATGCAGATTGAACAGAATCTGGAGATGTACAAAGACAACTTCGACATTGTGCTCGTTAGTGATGAAACAATGGATCTGCCCATTGCCATACTGAAGAAAATCTTGTAGTAAACTGACGACGTCATCATGGGTAGGGAAGGTACCAGTAATTTAAGAGTAAAATTAGGAATCGAGGACTGTCTTTTGATACTTTTATATATTTTTGTTATTCTAAAGTTGTAAGTGTGAGCCAGCAGTTGAGTGCAAAGGACAGTTCTTAGTTTATACCAACAGACCTTTCTAACACCATTGCCATTTTGTCTGGTTTCTGGTGTACTGTATCACGATTATAAGAGCTGATTGTCTTATGCAGAACGGAACCAGTCTATTTTTTTTCCCCCCAAGCCTCCTTTTGGTTGTGTGCGTTTTGTGCGGTCGAAAAACAAGATGGCTGATCAAGGTCTAGGATGTGATGAGTACATTCATTAGACAGTGGGAGTTGAGATGTTTCCATGATATTTGTTGAAACAATTACCAGTGTTGCGATTGGTCGGTATGCATGTCCTGGCATGGTGGAGGGAAAATTATTTTCTTACCGTGCAAAGTTTTATGCCAATTGTGCAAGGGAATCTGTTTGTCAGTGTAGAAGGTATTTTCACGAGCGTGGAGGTAAGTGTGGGGTTGGTTGCCACTTGATTCTCGGGTGATTTTTAAATTTGTTGTTTGTTTTTTTTGTTTTTTTTAAGAATTAGGATGTATTGATTGGATGTCATGGTGAAGGTAAACACTCAAAACGAGTGTGTAATTTTTCTTAGTCAATGTACGTTTATATCTTTTAACTGCAGATGGTGGTGAATTTTTAAAACTTGTATTTAATACGGTATGAACAGTATTTCTGGTTGCTGTGGGTTGATGAATAGAATGATCTATTAAGCCCTGCCCTTCAATATATTGACCAATCACTGCTGTCGTCTAAAATAACTGATTTGGGGGTGAACAAAGGAAAATTGACTGGAGCGGGATTTGAACCTTCGACCACCGGCTTTACCAACCACGCTCTACCAACTGAGCTACCCAGCCCTAATGTTGGCAGTCTCCCTATTTTGTCAATATCTTTGTTCGGGGGGTGCCAGTCAGAAGCCATTCAACCGGTTACTGCCGTGTAGCCAGGGATCACACCCCATTATATACGATACAACCATAGAGCTAGCTCTATGGATATAACCAGGGAAGCGGCAGCACGGGGATCTGAAATGGCTAACATAGTCTTTAGCTGTGTCTGAATTTGCCGCTACGGCTACGGCTACGGCTGCATGGGCGTGTCATCGTGTGATGAGGTACAGGGTGTCCTTAGCAACAGTCGTAGCCATAGTCGTAAGTTTTGATGCAACCTGATATGTGCTGGTGTACATGCAAGTCTGTGCGATGCACACGCAGTGTGGCCACATTATGCAAATGAGAGGCAATTAATATATACCAGTTACATTCTTGAGCTTTTTATGCAACTTGCAGCTCCATGGATGCCATGTTTTGTGTAATTCCCTCATTTTAATCAGGCCTGATTGCTTCATTCTTGAACGGGCAAGGGCACCAAGGCATTTTTCTTCTTGATAAAGGGCACCTCTATGAGGAAAATTTAAATTTCTATTGGAACATTTCAAGGGCACCAAGGCAATGACCGGGGGCATAGGAGGCAGTTGCCTCTGTGAGGTATCAGGCATGTTTCAATGCTCACAGGGGATTCTAATGGCATTTCTAATATCAATGAGTCTTTGAGTCCTTGCAAAATATGCAGGTAACCACAACGTTTTCCTCGGTGAAAAACTAGCTCAGTTCATTTCCTATGGCCTTCTGATATTAATCATGGGAGCTGTGTAAAGTGGGCATGGTTGATGGTAGATGTACATCGCACCATAATCACACTTAAGCCCGGTTCATACTTCACGCGAATTGCGAAAAGCGAAGCGATTTTTCATGCGTCACAATTGGCCCAACGGCGCATACTGAATTGTTGCGTCACCAAAATTTGCTTGGCATTCGCTTTTGCGTGAAGTATGATTCAAGCTTTACATTGCTCCCGCAGGATGTTCGGTGTGGCTCAATGGATCAGTCTGTCAAGAAAGGCGAAGCGAGCAAAACCAAAGAGAAGCAAGCACACCAAAAATATAAATAAATCAAAATAGCAGGGCTCGATTTAGACACTAGCCTGGCGTACAAACACTAGTCAAGAGTGCCGTGGGCTAGTCAAACTTGCTTCTGGGTAGCCGGGCCGGGCTAGTTAGAACTGAGTCAGATGACTCCTCTTTCTAAATGTACCCTGTCAGTTTTCTTTGTGGTGTAAATGGTCAGGCTAGTAAAAGTTTGTTAGGTAGTCAAAACTATATCTGACTAGCCCGGTGGTCTAGTCAGGACAAAAAGTTAGCGCAAGCCCTGACTAGCATTCCATAATTCAGATCAAAAAACAGGCATACAGCTGTTTCCATACAATGTAGATCTGTACTCACTATGGAAGCTTTTTTAATCCAGTTAAACAAGGATCCAGAGGACAGCCCAAAATGAACAAGCTGCTTCTGTATTTAAAGCCCCAGCTCAACATTGGTAAACTGACTGTAAATGCTGCCATTCTTTGCACAACTCAAGATATTTGTAATAAAACCAACCTGTGAAAATTTCAGCTTATTTGCGAGAAAACTGTAAAAATGTATTCAGCATTTTTGTATGCATTCCTATAGGCAGAGTTTGTAGTCTCACTGCGACGAAAACTAGTTTTTGATCTTATTTCATTTATTATCTAAAAATGACATCACTTCAGGCAGAAATATTTCAGGGAAAGTTTTATACCGTGTAAGGTATATGTAAATCTGTGAACATTTTTGTTTTTCCTCTTACCAATGTTGAGCTTGGGCTTTAACCATTTTGACATTTGTATAATTTTTTTTCTTTTCCGAACGGGGTCCATCACTACATTTCTTGGGGATAGAGATGTAAAGGAGATGGGGGGATAAGGACCATTTTCCCAGGGGAGGATGAATTATTAATCTGTAATTGACCTACAATTTGGCATTCTTCTTACTAGTATTATTATTTGTGTTATTGTGACTGTAACAAAACCAAGGCTGTAATAGCCAGACAGCAAAAACAATGAATGTTGCTGGACAGAAATGCTAGTTTTTGTGGAATGAAGTGAGTTACATTTTGCATGGGCAACCAGACATTGCGAGTCTTTTTACATTCTTCTGAGCATTTTCATATATGAAATTGGACTCTAAACTCCTGCCTTTTTTCACTTTGTGTTCACTTTCCAAGACAAAGAATCTAGCACTGACGGTGTACTTTGATGTCAAACTAGAGATCTGAAATTGCTTCTCACTGCCTACTTGCAGCAAAGTGACGAGAATTAGCAGCATGTTATCTTAAAGGGGCTATGTCATGATCATAGAATGATCTAGATCTGCGCGTGCAGTAACTAGGTCAGAGTTCATAATTCCATGTACAGCCACAAGACTGCTATGATCATGACGACAGTGCACCTTTAAAGTGGGGCTTTAAAAATTCAGTTTTGAGACATTCTCATTATCCAAAAGATAGAGTCCTTCGGAAAGTGGACAAGAAAATGATTTTTTTTTCTGCCACATGTGTATTCAATCACTGTAACTACAGTCTTTGCTGACTTTGCAGTACATTCTTTCTGGCATTGTTGGTATGTCAACATGGACAGTTGGGACCTGGCCTATTTTATGACCCTATTTTGGGGCTGAGTGGGACTGCAGTCTAGGTTAAATGCTGCAGGCGTTTTGTTTTTGTTTTGTCTGAGTTAATAGGTTTTTTGCTGGTGTCTTTTACTCTCTAAATGTAAAAGAGAGAAAAATTTCACTCACTCACCCGAGTGGTGTCAGTTTGGCTCTTTTAAGAGTGAAACACACTGTGTGTCCCTTTTTGAGTGAAAGTGGAGCAAACTTCAAGTTGAAAATACCCGTTGTCTGCCATATGAGTTGTCTGCCATATATGGCTCTTTGCAAGAAGAGTTAGAAAGGCATATAATTACCAGGTTTTAAGTTATTTTCACCCTGAGAAGAAGTTTTTATTTTGTTTGCAAATTTGGACGTCTTTTTATTTTTATATATTTTTTTTATGCAAGTCGCCAGACACACAAGGCCAGTAAGCCACTCGAGGTATGGGCTACAAATCAACTGTTTTTCCCAGGGGCCAATGCCACCTACTCCTGGGGCTGAAACAGGGTTACCTCCTTTACAGTCCATAAGGATGTAGGCTTGGGTATCATCCATCAGAAGCCTGGCTGGTAGAGCAGAAGGCTCTACCTCCCCAACTTTTACAAAGCAATTATGGTTAAGTGCCTTGCTCAAGGACACAAGTGTCATGACCGGGACTCGAACCCACACTCCGATGACTCAGCCACCAGAGCTTGAGTCCGACGCACCAACCACTCAGCCATGACACGCCACTTCTTGTCAATACAGGATTTCAATACTAGAGATAACTCTAATGAAGGAAGCAGGCTCCCCTTTTTTTCATCCCAAAATAATGTGGGCATGCTTAGTCTTCCATTTTAAATATGATTTTGTAATCCGTTATTATGTACATTTTGTTAGTCAGTCATAATGAAGCGCACATATTTGTAAACTGTTAAGTAACTTTGATATTTTAAAATTAAACTTTTTTTTTTTTAAATTAGCTTTCGCTTTTCTTTAACGTCATTAGATTACAATTTTGCTGTCAACATTTTAGAACAAGGAAGTTGTTCTTTTCAGCCCAAAGTGAAGCCTCTCACGCTGAATAGTACCAAAAATGCACGCTCAACGAAGTAGCGGTGCAATAGTGTGAATAACAAATGCCGCGTGACCTCAAATCCTCCAATCAGATTACAAGGATCTACTTAAGTGCATACAAAGTACAATATTCGCTGAAAGGTCGGAGGTTAGACATAATCTTAAAGGGACTGTACAATAGTGTTTTTATTAAAATTCATTGTAATCTTTGAGTATTCAGAAAAACCTTTACAAACCTCAGATTTGTTTCAATGTGTGTTCAATTTAGTCTTTTCGTTTAGAAAAATTGTCTCACAAGGCAGTTCTTTTAAGTTTGTCGTAGTCAGTAATTCGAAGGATTGGAACATCCCCAAGAACAAGCATTGTTGATGTGATGGTTTTTTTTGTGTGTCCTACACATGACACACAAGATTGGAAGATAGTGTTGAAAAAATACCATGTACATGTACAAAGTTTTAAAAGACAAAGTACATGATTGGTTAGAATAAACATTAAAAGAAAAATTGTTGGTTGTCAATCTAAGAGCTCATTGATTATTAACTTCATACCAGTACCAATTCACCTGGGTCCATTGTCATAGAAAGCATTATTTTTGTTTCTAAGCAAAATGTGCAGGATACCTGCATAAATTGTGACATGGTATTTTGGTTGGTAACCGTATTCTGGTAAGCAGAATTGTCTTGTGCTTAGGTACTTTTTGTGCTTAAGCAGCTGTATGAAATTGGGCTCTTCGCTGAAAATATCGCTTGGAAACTTTCTGCTAAGCAAGAAGAAGCGGGATACCAGTCACATTTTGTACATAAGACATGTTGTTGTGGCTGGTAACCTTATACTGGTAAGCATAATTTTGTTGTGCTTAGCTGCCTTTTGTGCTGAAGCAGCTGTATGAAACTGGGCCCAGGTCTGAAATACAGGTCAAAGTTCAGAAAATGGCATTTGAAGACTCCCAATACTACCAGTGCTTATTTTGATGGCCGCAATCGTAATAAGCACACAATGAATGTGCACAAAACAACAACAGTTTCTCATTGTTTTCACTGAAACAACACCACCAAATTATTTGATGAAATTTTCACAGGTTGGTGGAGAGAGTTTTTATTGAAAACTTTGGAAATTAATTTACTCTTTCCCACCCAAAATAAAACAATGATACCTTGAACATCAATTCATTTCTTTCAGATGAAGTATCAACATTAAAGATACAATAATTTTAGATCTTTTGGGCATCAAAGCAGTTGTAGCAACGTAGCTTTCGATGTCATCATGACTTCATTCAGCGTAGTGATTTAAACCACTCTGGTTATGTGACTGTATTTTGGGTAAGATGTCGTGATGACATCGAAAGCTGTGTCGCAACAATTACTTTGATTCCAAAAAGGTATTTAAAATTATTGTATCAACATGATCGGAATCCAGTATTAGTGTGACATGCTTCTAACATTAAAGTCAAATGAAGTCTTTTTCAACGACTAGATATTCTTGTCAGGTTATGGAGGTAGCATTTTTTACTGTGTAAATACCTTTAGGGTTGTACATTGCAAGTCTTTTCAGAGCTGTACATTTACAATCAGAAACTGACTATTTTATCTGATACGCCCTTGTTTGGAGAATAAATACAGTATGATGGAAGCTATGTACAGTTATGGTCATACATTTTTTTTTAATCTCTTCTTCTTAACCTGACTCTGACGGAATCCAATGGAATCCATTCATCGGTTGCTGAAGAATTTTTAGATCTAGGATTTAAATACCAAAAGATCTTAATAGACAGGATTGACAATCAGTTTTATTTATTTATTATTTTGTCTGTCATAAATGACGCTCCTGGCGCTGAATTATCAAATCTGGTGGAGATTGTTACGTATGATTTTTTGAGATGAAGCAACCATAATACAACACCTTGAAAGGGATACAAGGTGAGGTGGTACATATTGCTGCCAGACCATGCCAGAAAACACCTGGGAAAACCCCTTCTCTTTACGATAAGTGTACTGGGTTCTTTTATGTGCATTACACAACACACAGGACCAACAGCTTTATGTCACATCTGAAAGACAACGCAATAATGGTTAAGTGTCTTGCTTAAGGACACAAGTGTCACGACCGGGACTCAAACCCACACTCTGCTGATCAGAAACACCAGAGCTTGAGTCCGGTGCTCTTAACCGCTTGGCCACGACCCGCCACGAGAGGAACAATTTCTAAATTCTTTGTTGGAAGAAAATAAATCCAGCAGAAAATTCTAAATTTCCTTTTAATTTTTGTTTTAATTCAAATATTATCAAAGTATGATGGTAGGTGATAGTATGCAAGATGTGTAAAGATCAGAGTTAGAAACAAGACATAAATTTCCCCAAGTCAAGTCCTAAAGTCATATCTCCAGGTGGAATTTTGATCTGTACTTTGTTTGTGCAAACAAAGAGAAAACTGCCCATCACACAAAACTTTGAGCAGTGTGTCGGATTTCTGTGGTACTAAAAAAGAAAGGGAAAAAAAGTGCCATACGTGAATACAGTTGAAGTTTCCAAGGTAATATTTTCCTACCGAATTGTTCTGCGAAGAAAGTATTGTTTGTTTAAACTTTGTGGAATGTTTTTTTTATTATTTTGAAACATGGGCTTGTGTATGCATTGTAGTGTTTTGACATGCCAAAGTGGAGACTTTCACCTTTATGACAAAAGCCGATTGTGAGCGCAGTTGTTGTCCGTGAGCTGGGATTTGTTTTTGAGTTTGGTTTTTATCTGACATCCAGGTCACCCGATCAAAAACTCAGATTTATCGGAGGATGATGTAGGCAATGAATCAATATTTACTTGCGAAGCAGCGACGAAACTTGGGTAAAATTGTAGGCACAAGGGGGTACACAATTTTTTTTCTACGGGGCACTTCAGTTGGGGGGGTGTGGGGGAGTAGGTTCCATGTCTTTTAATGAATTACATGTATCTACATTTTTCTTATGAGGGGTACCTGGAAATTTGTGGCAGGTGACCCCCCCCCCCCATATTCAGAATTATGGAACAATGGAATCATGGAATCATGGAATTATGGAATAATTGCCTGTAACCTTTTTCTGGTCAGCAGCATTATTTTTATACTTAGTTGTTGTTAAGCATGTAGCTCTTTGAATGGCCCTGATCATTACATTGCAAAACTTTAATAAACTTAAATAATAGTAAAACTGTAAGATTTAATCATTTGTTGAGGCCCTGGGAACCATTTTCTTAAGAGTTGTTTTATTTTTCTCTTTTTTTTTTCTTTTACAATATTGGTAACCTACTATTGATATTACTGACTTACTATCTGAAAGGTCAGTAATAATGCTTTGTGTTTTTGCAAGGGTCAAAAACGTGTGTGTGCATGGTCTGTTTAATCAAAGATGTTGCTAATTGATAACAATCAGTTTGGCACTTGGACCCCCGCACTAAATAAACACACAGTCTCTGCACTATAATCAATGTCAACAGCCTAATCTGGGGTGATTTATACAAACAACATATCAAGATGAAACATGTTATCTTTTCTAAACAAATGATCTCTTCTTATTTATTGAAAACAATTCACCATTAAAAACTGGCATGGTACAAATTATTTACACAAACTACAAAAGAGCACCTTTTAAAACAAAAGAAGTATGACGTTTTTTTACAAAATTTAAAATCAATTTAAATGGACGGTTGCTCTGTAAAGAGATCTTGTTGATGTAGAATAAGAAGACAGATTTCAGTTTTTCTTTTTGCTAACAATGGAAGTTAAACAAGACGGGTATTTTCGGTGGGAAAATCTTTCCAAAAACATTTAAATAATACGAAAAAGTTACAACAGTTACTGTTATTACTTGAATGGAATGTTTTCCACAACATCATAGATTGTTTTTGCGATATGTCAGTAAATATTTGAAACACCTGTTCAGTCAAAGTCGAACACTTTTATGACTTTACAAGAAACCAAACATTTGCTGGTATATCTTTTACTTACAGTGTAGGTTGTTTTTTATAACAAAATAACATGATGCCATTTCTACAAAAAAAAAAAAAAAACCAAAACAACATGATGCCATTTCTAGCAACCAGGGCCAGATAATACCGGATGAAACTGGTTAGAACCAGTATAGCCTACTTTTACCCCCCTGTATATGAACTGACCCAATTCACCCGACGTCTTCACATGATAAATCTTGCTTGCGTCATCTTGGGAGTCAGATTCTACGTGTTACTGTACAGTGCGCGTTTTCTGACAATGCGCATGCAGTTTGAATCCCAAGATGGCAGACTATGGGCAGTCGGTAGCGGGGTGAGAGGTCAATGAAAGTGGTCAGGGGTCAATTTCATAAAACACCAAGATTCATCTTTAAGGTGAGTTGTCAGTATTACCATAGTGATTTGTATTGTGACATCACGCTTTGCTTAGCAATTAAGAGTGATTTGCACTTAGGAGAAATCTTAACTCTGTGTGAAATCGACCACAGTACGTGTTTATTTTACATGCAAATTCAATGACCAACAATCCTGGGTTGAGTTCACTCTAGCGAAAAAACGCGATACGTTGGCCAACATGAGCGCAGTGCAACAGCCAATGCAAAGCAAATTTTTTTGTGATGCAATCTGCATGCGCTGTTTTCCAATTGCGACGTAAGGAAATTCGCTTCGCTTTCTCAGTACGTATTGTAAACTATGGTTATGTTGGCCAACAGTCATGTTGTTCGCCAGAGAGTGGAACGCACCCCAAGCTAGCCTGGGCATAAAAGTCTCTGGCTGAAATGGATCAATCCATTAAGCCCTGCCAACCACAGCAATTGCAACCCACTGGACCCACGTTAATACCATACGACACTCCGGTCTAACCTTTGCAAACACCGCAAAGGGTCACACAACACAGTAATCCAATGACGACAGTTTATTTACAGTTTGTAACAAAATTTGAATGTGAGATGCTGTTGCAATTGGACTTTGTATTTAACGGCCAAATCATAAGGGATTTGTTGTCTGTTTTAATTGCTTGGGCAGGCCTTGATCTTAACTGAGGCCACCGAGGCCATAAGCCTCATGCCCTGTCGAGTTGGCCAGCATGCCTTCAGAAAAATTGCACTGTCACCACCAACTTGGCCAGCATGCCCTTGTACAATTTCTCTGATTTGGCCAGCAAAGGCCTGCCCCTGTTTTTCTTAAGATCAAGGCCTGCTTGGGACTAATGCAAGAGTTGATGAGACTGTAGACTCTAATGTCATACAGCTGCATTCACTTCGCTTTGATTGACTTCCATTAAAAAAAAAACAGGTCAAGCCATTCAGACTGAGAAAAGTCTATGCATTAACTGCCATGCTGATCTCGCAGTTTTAAAAGACTGTTACAAAACTAAATAACATATAATGGGACGCTGTATCGATGGAATATCAGCCGTGCATTATGTGCTAAATGAAGTATAA
Source organism: Marthasterias glacialis (assembly GCA_911728455.2). Taxonomy (NCBI): domain Eukaryota; kingdom Metazoa; phylum Echinodermata; class Asteroidea; order Forcipulatida; family Asteriidae; genus Marthasterias; species Marthasterias glacialis. The sequence goes on from OU452223.1 coordinate 5,257,864, forward strand.
CAGTGGTCAAAGTCCACAGCACATTTCTCGTCCTGTGAATTTCAAATGAGTGTGACATAAACCACCCCTGCAGTGTAAACAAATCATTTATTTATACTGGCCGAATTTGTTTCGGCGAAAACAAAATGGAAGGGAACAAGAAACACTTTATGATACATAACTTTCAAGATTAAATTGGTAATTCTTGGTGGGGACAGAGCATAAAGATAAAAAAAAATACTCTTTTTAACCTATCAATGGAGCATATGTATAAACATTTTAGGACATTTTAATAAAGTTGATTCTTTGGCAAGGTTCGGATGAGACAAATATAATACATTTTTTTTACAGTCCAGTCTAGAGTTGTCCAGTGGTATGTCACCTTTGACCTATGCACGCGCCATCTCATCCAACTGTTGCGTATAGGTGTCAAGCTTTTGCTGGTCGGTTAATCTGGGACCGGCTGACCAATGGCTGCTTATCCTTGGGGCGACTTTGTCAAACCTACGGATTAAAAAAAACATAAAGGCGCCATGTTATTATTGTCAAGAAAACATGCAACATTTTGAATTGACAATTTTTGTGGAACAAGTGGATCTTTAAAATAAAATCCAGAGAAGGAAATGTACCAACAGTGGGGGCAAAGACTAAAAAAATCTTGCAATTTATTTATTTATTTATTAATTTTGTTTTTTTAATTTTTTGGGGGGCAAGGGTTCTGAACGGGGGAAGGGGGGTTTGCGTTCATTTTGAATATAATCTTTCAACGATCAAGCAGATCCTTAAAATCAAATCCCAAAGAAGAAATGTACCAGCAGTGTTGTAACTAGACATTGTTAATTGGGGGGGGGGGAAGTGGGGGCAAAGAGTGGGGGATTCATTGGAACCATTCATTTGCACGTTTTTTCTGTCTCTTTTTGAGGGGGGGGGGGGGGCAAGGTTTCTGAGTGGGGGATTGGGGGGGGGGGGTAGATACAAAGGCCAGTTGAAGCTCCAGCCAGTATTTGAAGAGGCATTGTTAATCCTCATCGGACTAATAATACATCTCAAACCCTCTTGGAAGTTTACAGAAAGTAACAATTTCATGACTTGGCCGATAAGAGAAGGTACATAGTTGTGTTTTGGAAAGCATCCTTACACTCTCACACCAGTCTTTTCCCACATTATTTCTTTAGATACTGAACATGTACTTCAGTTACCAATAAATTGTAAATGATATCGCTGAAATGTCTTTTTTGTTCTGAACTTGCTTTTCTTTCTTGAAACTCAAGGATCGACATTATTTTGAGCCAAAAGAAACTTACTTGCTCAACTTGAAGAGGTCCTTCTCTTCTGCCTCCTGCCTCGTCTTCTTTGAAGCTTCCATTTTCTTTGTCATCTGAACTTTCTTTGGCCCTGAGGAGTCCTTCGTCGACTGGTATCCTTTCGTGTTAATCTCATCCCGGTACTCTGTTGTCAGCCGGCTTCCCTGGTCCTCCGTGTTCCCCCAGGTGGGTTGTTGAGTCTGTAACTTCTTCTGCTGGTCGTAGTATTTCTCGCGTTGGTCGTACCACTCGTGCTGGTAGCCGAAGTTGAGAAGCTTTCCCATGATTGGCCGTTCTTTGTTTTCCCAGTTAGGGCTATTGAAGTGAGGAGGATATAAGTATGCAATGGTTAAACAGGTTCAACTTCAACTTGAGATGTTTGGTTCTTACCAAGTACCACTATTTATGGCCCATTGCTGACATTACGTTGTATCTCTTATGGAGTATACTTGTCAGACTCAAGACAATAAGTTAGTTAAGCAGTTTGTACGGATTTAGTCAAAATACTTTTCCATAGTTTGGAGCTCCTGGTAAATGGAGTTTATTGATCAAGAGTGGTTTCCAACGAAATTGGTTGGCAAAAAGAAACATTCACTTTCTAAGAAAAACAAATTTATTGTGGATTTCGACTTACTTTATCAAATTTATACCCATTTCTCATTCAGCAATCTTTTGATCATTACGGATATACGAAATTGTAAATAACAACTTTATAGCATTGAGTAGCCGATATTCTAACTACAAACGAAGTTTCTTTCTTGGGTAAGACTTTCTTGTAGGTACATGGAACTGCTGTGGGTGCAGCACTTAACTGTTAAGCAAGTTGTTGTACTTAATTTAGCAGAAAAGTTTGCTTTAGTAAAAGTTTATTTAACTAAACTAGCGAATGAATTTGCATGGTTAGGTTCCTCATTTGCAAGCTACAATCACCAGATTAGTATGGCTTTTCCCATGCTTTAAAATAAATATTATTCATTTCATTTATTAATTCTGGTTGTGAAGCCAAGGATTCTCAGAAAGTGAACTTAATCACTATACTAGCCAAGAACCCCATGGAGAGAAGACAAGGAAGGAAGTTTCAGTTTTAGATGTGGGAGGGGAAACCCCAGAGAATTCATCCAGGGAAAACCCAAGCAGTCAGGTAGGGACTGAAAACCTAATCCACATAGTGCCCTTGGTGGGATTTGAACCGGGGTCCTAGAGGTGGAAGGCGAGACTACACCAACCCGACCGCTGCTTAAAGTTAGCAGTGCTTTAAAAATAAAAATCTTGCAGTAAGCTAAAGGTATGGGTTCGTAAAAATTCAAACTTCTTTGTAATGCTGACTGTTATTGTCAAGCTGAGAATATTTCTGGGTGAAAAATGTCAATTAGCAAACAAAAACAAATGGATGCCAAGTGTTTAAGCTGGTATTACTTGTTTTTAGCTAAGCAAGTTGTTTCTGTGCTTGGTAAACCACATACTACATTTATATACTGTAAAAAATGCTTACTTTTTAGCAGCTCTGGGCTGACTTTTCTGTTTTGTCTCCTCTTTCTTCCCTTTGTCCTTTTTGGCTATTTTTTTCCCAGTGGGTTTAATCTCTGGCAGCTTCACATGCATCTTGTCTGATACTGCATCGCCCTCCCTCTGGAAGACGGACAGCTTGTCTTGGAGTGAAAACGGGGGTCTCCTGGGTGGCGGGCGAATTCCTTGCTGGTCGTCAACGTGTGATTCTGGGTTGTACTCTTCGTGCACCATGTAATCTGGGAGGTAGACTTTCCTGGGAGCGCTATTTTTTTAAAGCAAAATCAAAAACAATTCTTGATAAATACGTCAGCATTTTGAAATTTCTGAAATTTGTATAATTTGCCTGGGGTTAAAAAGCAATGACCACCTAATGTGAAGATAGGCTGAGAAAGTTATGAAAGAACTTTTCAAAATATATCTGGTACAAGCAGACAAAGACAAGGGTATTGAGTACAAATCTATTTATGGAACAGTTTGGAGGAAAAAAACATAAAAGCGTACAAATAATGCACAATAAGATGAGAGTCAAGACTTTTTGACAAGTTGTATTGCAACATGAATAAGCATAAAGTCCAATCAATGTATGTTGGTGGTGGAAGAGTACATTCCTTCATGAAGGAAGGATTAAGGTAACTTTAATGAAATTAATCTAGGCCCCCCAAAAAAGCTGTTAAAAAAACCTGTGTAACTTTAACTTTGTAGTGAATCTCTTCTGAGAAATTTAGAAATGATCTTTTCGGTCCTTGTTTTTACTTGAAGATGACGATACTTAAAGACGCCTGCTCATCACCATTACTCGACAACTATTTCTGTGGCACAAAACGATCATGTGCCTTTACATAGTTTATGTACAAGGCTTGGACCAGTCAAAGGTGATCTTTCATGGCACAAATTTGTTTGTCGCACGTTGGCGAGCGGGCGTCTTTAATACTTCACAAAGTGATTGGCACTTTGATTGGTGTTGAGATGAGTGTTTACCAAAGTTGTAACGTCACTTGAAATTGAACCAACAATTCTGGTCCCTGCTCCGTAATTAAACATACTTTACCTCTGGTCTTGTGGGACATCCTCTGGGTTGTGATCAAACCAATCCACACGTGGGTACGGCTTGGCCTCGGCAGCGGCAGGGGACCTCTCACGAATCTGCAACAAATCTGGAAAATAAAATCAGAATAATATTGCTGGGAAATGATTGCTTTTCAGGGAACCATTTCGTTCACCAATTTTGCTTAGCGAAACAGAACGAACATGTTTTGTGCACACTGAATGATAAAACTGAGTAAAGCAAATTGTGATCTTTGAGTAGCAACTGATACAGTTTGTGTAACATTTTGCTCTGCTCCACAAAAGGGAAATTATTCACTGCATTTATACCAACTTAACATGAAATAAGTTACTTTTGAATGTCAAGATGTTTACAGGATTTTAACCATCACAGGTAAGGACTTACCTTTACGCCCGCGCATTTTGGCCAGCTTGACATACTTGGAATCGCTCTCTCGGATCCAGCCCCTCATTGTTCCGCTTTCATCTCGGATATCCTCCTCAATGATGGCGTTGCTCAGCAAAGGGATCTGAGATGGGGCTGGGTAGTCCTTGGCTGGGGCATTCGGGACCCTCTTCTTAGGGGCATGGTAAAACCACTCTGAGGAAAGGAAAACCAAAATAAAAATATGTAAATAAACAAGTAAATAAAGAAATACGCTAAAACTATAAATAAATGATAACTGTCTAGACCCAGTAACTGGGGCGTTAAGTACTCCCTCTCTCGTACGAGAGAGGGAGTACTTAACGCCCCAGTCTGGGTCTAATAACTGTCCATGAATTCAAAAGAATCTCTGTTGATTGTAAAACTTTCCCACAGGCCTATATCATTACAAAATCAAGGCAAACATTTATATTCAGAATTAAAATTTAATCTTACATTAACATTAAAAAAGATTGGCCTGATTTTTAAGTTATTTCACTCTTTGGGTTTGTATGACTCTTTAGTCTTTGACTTTGACTGAGAATTGAAATATCATAAAATTAAGGAGTACAGCGCCCCAGTTGAGTTACTGGTTCTAGAATGGATTTTGACCATGACTAAAAAGTGATTCTCGTCATGCACACACTTAACATTATCTCAGGGAAAGTTTTTCAAAATCAAATTAAAAACGGGGAATATAGGAATTATATGCTACAACTACAACAACTACAAGGTGCCAATGTCTTGCCACCTGTATTCCCGATAAAAATGTCAATTTAGATTTCTGACATAAGATTAAGAATAAGTTCTTATCTTACCTTGTGTTCCTGATTTGCCGGCCATTTTATCTTAGCAAACTTCGCCTACTAAATTAAAGTAATCGGGATAAAGTGAAACAAATTGTTGTGCTGAAAAACTGCGAATTCCGTAGTTTAGTTTGTGCTATTCCTAATGACACACAACCTAAGCCTCAAATGAACTTTCTGTATCTCTCCTTCTTCAACATGCAGCAGAAGATCGGTGGTCGTGTGGCGGACCCGTCGTGTGGTATTATTTGGTACACAATGAACTTGTTTACAACGTTGCTACGTGTGGGGAAGTTAGTCTGACACAAGAGGGCGCTATTAAAAATATTGGAAGACATTTTCGGGAAATAAATGGAAATTCCATTCCGTCTAGTGAGGGCGCCATACAAAACAGCCAAAAACTGAACACAACAACACATGTGAAGAGTAGTGCTCCCGTTGTGGACGTGGATTGATACGATTTTGAACTTTTACTCAATCATGTACTTGTAGTAACTACTTGATATGAGATGGTATGTATATTTAATGTCATCCTTTTTGGAAGTTTGGTGGTGTGTTGTTCGTCTGGGTCGGACCAGTGGCAGTGTGGTGGCAGGGGCAGGTTGGATCATGAAATCTGCACATCTTCAGCATTTCTTAAGATTTTGAATGAGCTCCAGGTTCACCAACAACAGTCGACCCTCGGTTGTGCCTGGGATCACTGTGGTGATTGTCCACAAGTCAGTCCCGGGCGATTAGCGGATACTCCGAACAGCATGGCCCTTGTACCGTATACGCCAACAATACTGAGTGCATTCCGTGAGGAAACAAAGACCTTCAGCTTTGCTGGGAAGAGTGTGACGATACGACAGAAGTGGGAGGAGCTCGGGGTGGCAGCTGTTGTATGGGACGCTGTACGTTACAACATTTCTTGTCATTGTCCATTACATTGTTCACCATGATAGATGGAAATTTTTGTCTTGATTTACTTAATGAAGTGACATTGTCATTGACAAATGTCATGGTCAATAGACAGTAGTGATGTTTATGTTTAACCATAATATGAGCATTACAACAGCATTTTCTACCATAAAGTACACAATATTCACAGTGAAAAATTGGACAATAAATTTGACTCAGGATGCAGTTTCAAAAGCTGGAGGAACTTTGCATGTTGAGATTGCTTCTGTGTCGGAACATTAATAAAAATGTTAAACAAGTTTGACAATGTTCTGTACTAAAATGCCTTTCCAGCTTTTTAAATTGTAGTACATGATAACTGTTTTTGTTTTTTTTCATTTTAACAGGCAGTGGTATTGGCAGAATACCTGGAACAAAATGTGAACAAACTCCAACTGTCGTTAGAGAACAAATCTGTTATCGAGTTAGGTGCGGGAACTGGACTTGTTGGAATAGTAGCAGCACTCCTTGGTGGCCATGTGGATCTGACTGATCGTAAAATTGCTCTGAACCAGCTACAGGCAAACCTGGAGGCAAATATTCCCGAATCTGGTGTCAGAAGTGGGATCGCCGCATCCGTAAAGGAACTCACATGGGGACAGAACCTCCAGGAGTTCCCGAAGCCGTTTGACCTGGTCTTAGGAGCAGACATTGTGTACTTGGAGGATTCTTTTCCTGACCTAATAAAGACATTGGTGCATGTGACCAACAAGGAGAGCTTAGTGCTTTTGTCCTGTCGCATAAGATACACCAGAGATGAGAAGTTTCTGGACATGTTGAGGGAGAAATTTTCTGTAAAGGAGGTTCTTCATGAAAAGAACAGAAATATTCATGTATTTAAAGCAAAGCTTTTATAAATTAGCCATTTAAAGAGGGTATTAATTATAAGAATCCAAGTAGAAACTAATTGGCTTAGGAGATGAGGGAGATGGATACATGGGGCCAAGATGGGAGATGAAATTATGGGGTCAGGATAGGGCTAGGTGTGTTCACCTGGAGGGATCATGAAAAATAAGTCATTTTCACACTTTGACAGCATTCCCGTTGGAGAACTTTTTGGATTATACATGTACTCTCTGTCTCTGTTAATTTTTGTTTCTAAATCTGTTAACAAAATCTAGTCTTGAATTGCCGAAGCGAAACCCATTTTCTGGAGGCTTTTTTTAGTGTATGTAAAGCGGGTTGCGTGTGTGACTGGCTTTATCTCCTTAGTGCAACATAATAACGACTGGGGGTACGAAACGACCTGCTTCTGTTTCAGCTACCATAGAGGAATATTAAAAAGGGAAATAAAGCCCAACATCCATTAAAACATCTAAAAAAGTCCCTTAGAAAGTGGCAGTCGGATATGAAAATTTTTCAAAAAAATCTAAAAAAATCCCTGGAAAAGTTTCCATATCCAACTGCCACTTTCTACGTTTTTTTTTTAAAGTTTTTTTAATGGATATTTCATTCAAAGTGCCTGTTCCTCTCTGTTTATATCCTGTCAATCTTTCTGGACGGTCAAGGATATAATTTGACCTAAATTAAGGTAAATAAAGTGGCAGCCAGATACGGCATTTTTGCCAAATCCTTTAGAAAGTGGCAGTCGGATTTGGAAATTTCCCAAAAGTCACTACACCGTCAACTGATGACACTGACACAGTCCGAACTGACCAACAGGACAGCTTAAACCATAGAGGGAGCCCGTGATACTAAAACAGGAACTTTTGTGAACTGTATTCATTAACTTTTTTATCTCTAATTATCTCTAATTACTGTAATGTCAGTTATTGGTAAATGTGTCGGTGGAATTTTTTTATTTATTTATTTTTTTTTCTTGGGGGATGGGGGTTGGGTGGGGGATGGGGTTTCAAAGGGTAAGGGGGACACGAGGGGCAAGGGGAAAGGGTTCTGGCGTCCCACCCCCTGGTTACGCCACTGGATTGGGGTGATGTGTTGGTGAACTTTATTGCCTTGCAATAAGTGCAGTCATGCGGGTTGTACACGAATTTAATCACAAAAATGTTTTCTTTTTATAGAAGGTCAAACTATATTCAAGCCCATAATGGGTTTAAAACATTGTAACACTACATTACACTATTTAAGTTAAAACAAAATAATAACAAAATTGTATGAAATGTATTACACTTCAAATCATCAACATATCATTCACGAAAGGCTTACCAGGGGTCAACAGGGGTCACTATTCCATAAGTCAAGCGTATACAGTTTGGTACCATAACACAAGAAATGCAAAGAATGCAAACTTATGTAGTTTTTATATACATCAAAATTTGAAAATTATGATTTTCAGTGAATTGAGGAAGTCAATATATTATGGGCACAGGAGTCCTCGAATCTGAATATTTTCATCTTGGACCATCTTGAACCTTGGGGTCTTATTCGTCGATCATGTCAATCTATTATAATATAGAGATCACCCAAGGGCTGTCTTATACGAGGGGCAACAAGAACTTTCCTAAAATACCATTTAAAAATTGTTCAGTGCTACTTTGTACAGTCTCCTTTCTTTTTGTACAACTCCGTTATGATAATTTCACTGGTTCTTAGTCATTCCCCTACAACATTAATTTTGGGTACCATTTGTTTACCTCTGTAGAAATGTACTGTTATTAGAAAGAGACCTGTTGTGTATTGGGGATCTATTCATGCATGGTTAAGGTTGTGCCCTTTTATCAGCAGTATACAATTCTAAAGCAGGATACAGTGCGTGGAAACTTGCCTTTTTAAAAAGAGAGACGGAAAAACGGGTTTGCAAAAACACCGTCGTATTTTATTCCATTTGAGCGTTTTCCATATAGGGAAACGACGCATGACTATTTTTTCTTGCGTTTCAGTTGCGGTATAAAAAAAGTGAGCGAAAACGTTACATGTAAGTTTTTTTTCTCAAGAGGAAAAAACAAAGCTGACCGGAGTGAAAAACAAAGTCGATCATTATTTATTTTTTGAGGGATAAAACTCGTTTACAAGTTAAAGTGATTTGACCACCTTTTAAAACGTCTATCGGCAAGGGTCGGTGCGCCGTTTTGCGGGCATGGCGCCCGGTAGATCACCGGTGGTGGCCTCGGCCACATGCTTCAAGATCTTTCTGGGAATATCCATGTTTCTTGCCGCATTATTGTTCAAGGTAAGTACACCGCTAAAACTCATATAACATGTATGTCGAGTATGTCTGTATTTTTTAATAAATAACCAGCAACAATATAAAATGTATGAGATGAATTTGTACTTTTTAAAAACATATTTATGGTATGCCTTATTTATCACCCGTCAGTCAATATTGTACTGTACACTATGTGCATCCTTTGCATTTCTCCGTGTGGCCACGACTAACAAATACATGTACTAATTTCTAAACATTCTGCATATTATGATAATGAACAGTTGTGTACAGCGCACACGATTTCAGGCCTACCGCTAACCCACATTATTAATATAAATCAATAAGTGGTAGGCCTACTCTTTAAATGTAAAAGAGTGAACATTTCACTCTCTCGCCTGAGCGGTTTTATTTCGACTCTTTCAGAGTGAAAGTCATTGTGCATCACCCTTTTTGAGTGAAATTTGAGCGAACTTCACTCTGATTCAAGTTGAAAATACCCGTCTTTCACTCCAAAAAGAGTTGTCCGCCATATGGCTCTTTGCAAAAGTGGTATGGCGGACAAAACAAGTGGTTTTCACTCTTTAACATTTAGAGAGTAATCAGGGTAAAACGGTGTACATTTTTGAAATTTCTGGCACATACTAATTTTGACTTGGCAATCAAAATAAGAATTTAAGTAGGGGCCATTTTTTTATTTTCATTTTAATTATTTATTTATTTATTTATTTATTTATTTATTTATTTATTTATTTATTTATTTATTTATTTATTTATTTATTTATTTATTTATTTATTTATTTATATATTTATTTATTTATTTATTTATTTATTTTATTTAGTTTATTTATTTATTTATTTATTTATTTATTTATTTATTTATTTATTTATTTATTTATTTATTTATTTATTTATTTATTTATTTTTTATTTTTATTATTTTTTTTTTTTTTTTTTGGGGGGGGGGGCATAAAACCGTTTTTCAGATGAAGTCACTTTTAGTGACATTTCAAATGGACAGAAAAATAATACCGGTATGTGAATCGAATAAGTGTAAAAAAAAATGCCACATTTATTTTCGATCGTAACTCCTGTACCGTGCTTTTATAAGTACCTTTATAATAACGAGCCACGGTCACGGACCAGCCTTGACCAGTCTTGACCACCTTCTTTATCATGTCCATGTTTAAGATATCACTTTACGTTCAATGGGGCGCGTTGGTATTGTAGTCTACGACCTTGCGTTTGGTAGTCTTGTCTTTGTGGCAATGCCCATAAGAGAGTGGCAAACAAACTGTTTGGGGGGGAAAAAATAGCTCAATAAAAAAAGAAAAATACACAATAGACGATGTCTCGACGATGCACCCGTCGTCAGCTTTACCCAACATTATAAATACGTCATATTATACCTGTATACAAAGGGTAGTCATGTTGTTTGATGTTCCTATGCACACACTGTTTCCGTGTTGGTTGTGAATACTTTTGGGCATTAGCCCGGGGCACATTCTCGCAGAGTCGTTCAAATTGTGCGGTGATCCGATTAGGTTAACCTGCCGTAGATCACATAGTGGCTTTTTGGAATTCACTAAAAGAACACGGATAACTTGTGTGCAAAACTGATATTATTATGTAGACGGCCATTACTACGTAACAGGTGTAAAAATGATCATGTGGGATGGGCGGGATATAATACGCACCCCCTCTTTTGGGCGCCGGGTGGGGTGACACCCAGGATGCGTTTGATAATCTAATTCATACAAAATATTATGCATTATTATGTTTATGTATTATAATTAAAAAAGTAAAGACTTATCTCATGTAACATGCATTGTGGAGTAAACGGATTAAACAAAACGAAATAAACGGCAACTCAGCATCACCATCTTCAGCGGCGTAGCCGGGGGTGGGGGCCTGAGGACCAAAGATCGTATAGTGCCGAAGGCGCAAGATGGGTAACTGGAGCTCTTTCTATTGTTGGAATGTGAAGTACGCTTGGGCGCCATTTTAGTAAGCAAATATTTTGTTATAGCATTGTTAGCAATGGTCATTGTCTGCACTGATCTGTTGTTGTATCAAAATAAATTTGCTTACTGAAATGGCGTACAGTGCATACTTCACATTTCAGCCGGAGTAACACATCTTGCGCCTTCGGCGCTATACGATCTTTGCTGAGGACGTGCCTCAACATTTTCCTCCCCAGTGCCCTCCCCCGCCCCCACGAAAACAAAAATCCAGACGCATGTAGTGCGTGTACAAAACATGGCCCCTGTGCCCCGCCCCCCTTCCTCAGTGAAAAAAGGTCATGGCTTCACCATTGGTCATCTTCGAAAACTTCACACGGCCCTCCTTGGCGGGGGCCGCCCCTATTGCTTCGAGCTCTACGCGCTTGTCTGACCCAAATTACCCAAAGTTCCTGGACATGTTAAGTTGATTATAAAAATGTCATGCGGGTTTTCAGTAAAGCAATAATCTCACATCGGTAATGGATATACGAAATGATTTAAGCATTCCCTCTTCAACGCGGATACACAGCCATGGATGCCCCCGTTAGAAGTCTGGATTTTTAGATTAAGAATTAACAAAATAAAATGTAACATTTTATAAGTTTTATGTGGTAATTTTTGTTGTAAATATTATTTACACACAGACAATGTATTTTGTTTACCTCCACGTCAGATTATTTTCTAAAAAATAGTAGGGGGCCTATACAGCATAAAAAGAGCGCTGCAAATTTACGCCTCTGCAAATTCTCTTGGGAAGACAACATTCTACTTTCAGGTTCGTCATCTTGAGGAGATAAAATTCTTCTTTCAAAATGTCGTCATCTCGAGATAAATTATCTCGGGATGTCTTCAAACGTTTGTGATGTCATCATGGTGCGTTTTGGTACAACCGTTAAGGAGGTTAAATCAATAGGTTTTCTGGGCCTTTGTTATTATTATAATTAAGAGAAATACTATAATTATTATAATTATTGGCACTATTTCAGAAAAAAATACATAAAAGATTATTAAATTATTCATGTCAGAACAGAAATAATGAAAAATATGGAAAATTGGTTTTAAAAAAGGTTTTGGATGGTTTCGTTCATTTGTCAGTTTGCAGTTCATGTTCAGGGGCTCTGCTTTGCTTGTGCGTCTGGTTGTCGCCTCCCCTATGTGTGATTTGTACGATTTAGAGTTTCAAAACACGAAACCAGACTAAATAACAGCTGTGTGTGACTGTTGGTCGTCGCGGCGGCAAGGCTGTGGTGAAACTCAGAGAGAATCTTTAGAAATACATTGTTTTCACAGTAAAATAAGAGGAACTTTATTAAAACTGACAACTGCTGAAGAATGGAGAAACATTTTAAGGAATGGTAACGTCATGTATTATGGCAGACTGTCACATAAGTAGGTGATTTTTCATTTTCTTGCTTCTATAACTATAAGCTGTAATTTCATCACCTGTGCACTGCTGGAACCTTGGCCCATTTGATGTTGACTGATCTCAGTCTGCTTGCTCCTCTCTGACATTGTTCTGCCTCTTCAACAATAACTTCCTCGTCAGTTATATCGTCAATATCAAATTGAAGGTCAAAATTACATTGCAAGTTATCAGACATTTTTACTTAAATCCAATAAATAAGTGTCTAAAAACTTCCTATACAACTTTTATCGTGCACAAACAAACCAGCAAATATGAGCAGACGATATTTTCTTAACACTTTTGACAGTTCTTTAGCCTCGTCCAAAACATTGCTTTTTAAGTGTTTTTATTAAAGCTCCATTTCATTTCCTTATTAACATTTTCTCTTTAAATTATTATGATTTTACCTCATACATTCGTTGTATGCTTGTGAAAGTAATCATCTTTAAGAAATGTTTATTTATTATTTTGAAAAAAAAATAAAGTTATGCAAAATAATAAGTTAAAGGATAACAAAATCTCAAGTTTTGTTATTCATGTTCAGGGGCCAATCACAATCCAACTGGTTTTAAACAGCCCAGCTGTGTCTTTATCAGCCGTTTAAAGTCACTTAGAAATGGTCATGTGACCACTTCTTAGCCAATAGGATTGTCTAAACTGTCTGGGGTATTTATGAATACAGATTATAAGAAAGTCTGTTAATTAAATAATGGTATTTTGGGGTGCCAAAACAATGAATGGAGTAGGATTTAAACCTGCGACCACCGATAATGATAGGGAGACCACCAACCGGGCTGGATAGCTCAGTTGGTAGAGCGTCAATACGTCTAGCTGGTGGTCGCAGGTTCAAATCCGCTCAAGTAAACTTTTCTTTGTTGAGTCCCAAAAGTGATTAAAAAATGTAGTTAGTTCCCTTGTGTGTGGTTTAGTGCAAATATTGTTCCACCACTGGTGTACAGTAGCCCGCCCTCTTCTGACCTAACAACTACGCGAAAGTTTGACAGACTTTTTTTTTGTATACACAAAACACGTGCGCACGCACAATATTGACAACCGGACGGACAGCATTATTGCATTGAAACCTGGACCAAGAGCCTGACGATGGTGCAAGTTGTGTCTCTTTCTGTTTTCGTAATTAAAAAGAAAAGTTGTTGTTATGTTTTCTTCATCTGTAAATCCCACTGTAACGCTATAAAGCCAACAGAGATGATTAACGGTTACTTTGGAGTGGATGATGATCCAACACACAACACCGGGCTAGGCCCTACGTAATTAATTGTGGAAGGGGCCCGTGTTACCCAATTGTGGCCGCCGTGCAATACTGTCCGCTCCGGACACTTTTGCATAAGCAATCGTGTCCGGGGCTATGCACACATGTGCTGCATGAATATTCACACGTATCCATTATGATTGCAGCTTACTGCAACGGTTTCAGTGCTTTATTTTTTCTTCTGTTTTAAATCTTTTGACAACATAAAGCAAAATTTCCACGGGGCCGCCGTTTTCCCCGAATACGGTAAATGAATCCCAAGACAAACCTGACTGCATGATGCAGCTTCTTCATTTTCTGCAAGGACCGTTTGGCACGTTGGCGGACACAATTGCATATGCAAATGTGTCCGGGCAGACACAATTGCAATATGCAACAGTGTCCGGGCGGACATGATTGCATATGCAAAACTGTCCGGTGGACGGTATTGCATATGCAATAATGTCCACCGGATAGTATACAAATATTGACCGCTTTGAGTGGCATAGTAAAACTAGTCACTCGAGGTGATCCCCGGAGCAGCCTATCTTCCTGAGGTGGAGCTGAGGGAAGATAAGTGGCTCCGGGGATCACTGAGAGTGACTAGTTTTACTACGCCACGAGATAAAGCAGTCAATATTTGTTTTATAACACCTCAATGTCATCCATTTTTGTGGTGATATCTGTTAAACAACTGTGCGTATGTAGTAATCAATCTTCAAACAACTGTATAAAATCTGACAGGAAATCTTGACAAAAAGAAAGAGGGGTACCAGACTAATACTATTGCCTTCGTTCTCATATCATATTTCCAATGCACATTATTTGATCGTTTCACTGGGTTCGAGGTTGTCACACAGCTCATTTCAATCAACGCTTGAAGTCAATGCAGTCAGGGTACCAGGGTATCCATTCGATAGTCGGTTGCTAGGCTATCGTTGGATAGTACCATTTAATAGTTCTTTTGGTCGGTGTGCATTGCAAGAGTAAAAATACACAACACCAGGTGACACACTTTCGGCCAATCAACAGATAGAATCAAAGGAAGAGGTGTTATAATATTGCATAGAGGACATAATTGCATGCGACACCGGCAATGCCCATTCCTTGCCCAGGTTGGACTCCTCTGTTGCATACAACGCGACGGAAATGCAGCAGTGCAACGGAGGCTGACATCCCTCCAGACCTAGGCCCATTCCATATCTTTTTCGTAGTCGTACATATGATAATTGATACTGTGGTGGAAGCTTGATCTCCCTGCTGGTTCAGGAATTGGGGGGGCGGGAAAAAGTTGGAATCTCGGAAGCACTCTTCTAACGATTGTTAGACTTACTTGGAGTTAGACCCAGTGACTGGGGCGCTGTACTTCTTTTTTTAAATGTTGACATTATTGTTCATATTAGCTAGTACAACCATCTAATTCTACCTCCATGGTACGACCGATAATGTCAAAATCTCAAAAAAGGAGTACAGTGCCCCCAGTCACTGGGTCTAAGACTTACTTACAGCCACTTCAAAATCAAAGTTGATTGTCAGTATTTTAAATTATGGTGCAATCTTGACACTTGCGCAAATTTATTGTACTCTACTCTGACTTGATCCATTTATATGATAATCAAGTCAGGGTAAGAGTACAATAAATTGTCGCAAGTGTCAAGATTGCGCTTGACACGGCTAATTTCTAGTCACTGCCAAGTTTATTTTACTTGCACCACGGCACTTATAGTTTTGGTACTTAACAATGAATAATAAGTTTCCTTGGCATCCAGGCATCTGTATGCTACATGTATCTGAAGAAAAAGTGGAAGGACATGCTGCTAGTGCTAGGTAGAAGTAATGTATTGTTAGAAGTTGCTAACCAGCTAGCTTACTTATTAATATGTCCATCTCAACACTAAAATCCGAGCAGCTCGATGGTGTTTACACCATCGCACGTGCACGTCGACGCACACGCACTGTGAATCTTCCATGCTGATTGGTTGACACACTATTGTTGCGTCGTGCGTGCGGCAGCCATGGCTGCAGTGGTGTAAACCACCATACCGAGACCGGGTGTCCTGAACCCACACTCTGCTGATCAGAAACACCAGAGCTTGAGTCCGGTGCCCTTAACCGCTCGGCCATGACACGCCACTACTTGATGTACAGGTTTCAAACAAGGCAACACTATTGGAGATGAGGATGGAAGGGGGGAAAGATCAGTATGCTTGGTGGAGTCAATGTAGCTTCCAGGAGCAGCATCTATGGTTACAACTAGTAAAGTTTGGGAGAAAACAGTAAAAGTGCACTCAGCATTTTTGTAGGCGTATTCCTATAGGCAGAGTTTTCATCTCACTGAGACGAAAACTAATTTTGGATCTTATTTCATTTATTATTTAAAATTGATAACACTTTAGGCAGAAATATTTCAAGTCAAGTTTTTCATCATCATGATCTTTATACCATGTAAGGTATATGTAATTCTGTGAACATTTATGTTTTTCTTCTTACCAATGAGAAGCTCTTCTTGAGCTGGGGCTTTAATTGTATTTTTTTCTTTGTTAAATTTAGCATATTAGTATGTGATCTGGCCTACTCTTTCTTCCTTTTATCTAGCCTGTTGATGGACAGCTTGAGAGTGCAACCGTGACTAAAACTCCTTTCAGCATAACCCTGACATGGAGTGGATCGGTAAATCTACACCAAATTCGTGTTCAAGAAGTTGGCGGTGCAGAAACTGAAGATTCCCCGTTTGCCTTGGAGTCAACAGCGACCCAGTTCACTGTCTACCATCTGAAGGCAATTACAGAATACACGTTAAATGTGACTGACACCAGCGGGGTCACAACTTCCTATAAGGAGACCACATTATTAGGTATTAAAAGATTCCGAGTTCTTGAATTTTCACAGATTTTAAATATTATGGGGGATGAATAATGTCAGGATTTTATCTGAATTTTGTTATGTTTGCCAAGTGGAAAAATAGCTGTTATTTTCTACAGAAAAAAATCTTGCTCTTTGAGCCAAAGGCTCCCTTAAACCAACATTAGGGCTGGATAGCTCAGTTGGTAGCGCATCAGTATGTTTAACCGGTTGTCGCAGGTTCAAATCCGCTCAAGTGAATTTTTCTTTGTTCACCCCAAAATTTATCCTAACATTTAGATCATAGTTCAGTCTCTTTTTTTTTTACCTGCATTGGCTTGCACCCCTATTTACGTACCCTAATGTGACATTTGCACTAACAATTTATTTAAACACCAAACAATTTAAGAGTTTTTCTCAAACAAATTTTGACAGATGAAGTTTTAAAACTAAAACACTTTCGCATTTAAACGCCACGTACATCACATTTAAATGCCACGTGAGTAGTTATATTTATACTTTGATCTTGTTTCTCACCTCTTTCAGTGAGTTTTTTAGATGAACTTGAGCAGCAGAAACAATCTCAACATTGCAGTCTGCTGATATACAGTTGTACTTTGCTTAAAAAGTTTGCCCAACAAACGTGGAGTCTTTGTCACTTGGTCATAATGAATTTTTTTTCCCTCCCCCTCACCCCCCCCCCCCACCAGGATTCTGGATAAGAAAATCAAAATAAATTTCTCAACTTATAATTTTGCAGCCAACAAGCTGACGGTGAGTGTCAACTTGCCTGGTGAAATGGTGATTCAGATCTACACCTACTCGACGCCAGCTGGTTCCTCGGCTCGATTGGTGCAGATTCAAGACCCACTGAATCCAGACGCATCAGTCACTGTGACCATCCCCCTGGGAACAGATCGCCAAGTGCTCCGCACAAATCTGGTGCCTGGCATGCTGTATCAGTTTGAACTTCGCTTGTTGACACCGACACTGGGAAATGTCTTGGACTCTGTGTCGCAGTTTCGCAATGGTTTGTTATTCATTCTGTGGCCATTCCCAATGCCTAGCTCCCGTCTCATTTTATCACCCGCAATCGTGAAGCCATGTAATTTAAATATTGATGTCAAGGCTAGAATTTGGAAAAGGTTGACGTCTGGTAGCTTGAGTATTTTTGTTAGTTAAACTAGAGGTTGTTGGTGTGACGCTACATAAACCATGAATATATGTAAAGATTATCTTGGCAGGACTCATGATGCCACATATTTTGTGAGGATCTTGCTTTTTTTCACAGACTGGCAGCCACAATAGTTTCACATACAGTGGCATACATTTGTTGTGAAATGTGGGGGGGGGGGATGGTTATGGAAAAAAGGGAATAATGCTGAGATCACGAGCAAAGGGGGCATGGGGAAGATTACATGTTAGTCCACAGCAGATGTTCGATTGCATTATGGATGCCCTCTGTGTTGTTAATGTTCTACGTCTAGTTTGTTCAAATAATTATGAAAAGCAATCACGCCTCCTTGTGCAAAACAAAAAAGGCCGGAAATGTGAAATATAGTGTGGATGGCAAACGTGACATTCAATACACTCATTGACAACTAGCATAAACTTAACGGCAGCAGTGCTTGTACTGTACGGGCGTATCAATCCCCCCCCCAAAAAACCCCTGATATTTATTTTCAGCGAAGTGGTGGGAGTTAAGTTCCGTAACATTCGTGTAAATCACCAGCTAATCACTGTTTGCATGTACAGATGGGCGTGTACAGACGTGGGTGTTGCCTTGATAGGGATTTGTAGAAAGGTTTGATTCATTTGCTAAGCTATCAGGTGCTTTTTCAGTGAAAATCACAACAAAATTTAAGGACCAAAAATGAGGGGGGGGGATGATCCTGTGGACCACCCCCCCCCCCCCGCCAAAAAGTTGGGGGAATATATCCCCCCATCCCCCCTGGTATTAACGCCCATGTTCACATAGGTCTATGAAAAAAGTATTTATACACATTTTTGAAGATTAACTCATTTAAAAATCTGAAACAACCACGGTTTGCTTTTTTGCTTTTACATTTACCTGAAAAGTGTATTCAAAACACAAAATTTAAATTGGAACGAATTGGTGGTATCGATGTCCTTGAGTAAAGTTTCGATGCAAAAAAGAAGTTTGCGTAAATAAAAAAAATGAAAGTTTATTTTGCTTGTTTACTTCAGACAAGGCCTGTAACATTGGATTTTGTTGTTGATTTTTCTTTATTAGCATTGTTGTCACCAGTAGCCATCAGCTTCTCCAATCGGGACATGTCTAGTCTCACTGTTAGTGTTCAGCCTACGACGGAACGAAACACTGTGGACTACTACAGCGTTGCCTACAACATCAGAGATGATCCGCAAGTCCTGTATGCGAGAACAGTGGGCAACTCTGCTGATCTTGCTGGCCTGACGCAGAATGTGGATTATGAAGTAGCCGTCAGAGGAGTGGCTGGGATCGGCGGTGACAGAAAGGAGAGCAACGTTGTTATGGATACATTCACTCTAAGTACTGCCCTCCAAATCTCAATTTCTTCTACCAAAAAAAAAACCCCCAACAATAATAATAATAATAACAAAAACCAGAAGTTTGAACTTGTACATGCATTGTGGATCAAGGAAACATGGGTAGATGAGGAAATATTGATTCACTTATGTGAAAAATCTTTCTTTAAAATTATTTGGTTATTTTTACCAGGCATTTTTTTAGACTTGAGATGGGTTTTTATGATATTCTTAATGTTCGAGTGACAGAATGTTACTTAATAATAATAATAATAATAATAATAATAATACTCAGTTCTTATATAGCGCTTTATCACACCCAATGGGCGTCTCAAAGCGCTCAGTATTTTTTCCTGCAAGGTATGATGAGTTACGTTTTTGAAGTATGAGACCTGTTCCTTTACATAGCACCATGTAGTGGTTTACAAGGTGCTTGCGCTGTGGCAAATTTGTATTCCATATAACATGTATTTCGCTGATGAAGAGATATATATTTTTGGTGGAAAATATTGTTGTTTCAAAAGCAGTTCCTGAAGTGGTGTATCAAGAAAAGTATCCCTTGGTAGAATTGATATGTTTGTAGATTTGACACTCTGTAGTTACACTTCAAACAACACAAAAAACAAACAAACGAAATAAGAAAGCAACTTGCTTGAGTATTCCTTGCAGGAGTTGTGGTCGTTATAAAAGGATTTTAAATTTGTGAAAGTACAGGTGGGTGTTTATGACATTTTTTTATTTGGAGAAGTAGAGCCACAACAGACTGTGCAAGTCTCGTGCATATTCAAACTTCAAGTTTGGTCCCAACCATATTGTTTTTTATGTGTGCGAGATTCTGTATCTTCAAATGCTTTAGTTTAACATAGTTTATGGCTACAAAAATTATGCTGTTAGGGAAGTAACATTTAGCAATGAAATAAATGTAACAAATCAACGAAGAAAACCAGAGTATGAGACTTCACCTCAGTTTCTGGTTACTTGGAAACAAGTTAAAATTTTCCCAACCGACATTCATGTTGTCACTAAGCCTATGTAATGGTTGCACAAATTCGTGTGTGATTTGCAATTCGTATTCCATGTAGTCTAGAATCATTCAGAACGAAGAAGCATCCTCATCTGTAGCTTCAATTTTTTTTTTCAATTTTGATTTTAACAAATTATTAGAATGATATACAAATTGAAATTTTTATACAAAATTTTTATGCGTTTTTTTTATTGTTAAGAATTTTGTATAAACAAAATTTAAACGGAAGAATTTTATTTCATAAAACAGTCTTCTTTAGACTCGTTTTCCTGTTTTCGAGACTTGCACGGTCTACAGAGATTTTCTTAGCAAGTTAGTTTGAGCCCTAGTTAGATCTACTGTAGTTGTTGTTGGGAGACATTTGAAATACTAAAACGGAACTTGGAGTTTTTAGTTTAAGAGACCTTTTTTTATGCATTTGGAACATGGAGTCGATGATGCATCTTGAATTTCTTTTCCGTCGTTCTTATTTTGAAATAATGAAGTGCTGAACTTGCAAGCTAGTCAAATTGACACGTTTGATGTTTCGAATTGAAATTAGAGTCGGCAATTTATGTCCCACCCAGCTGTTTGTAAAATTGTCACTGCTTCTGGTATTTTTGCATGGAATTTATTTGTTTACCCTTTTTGGGTGGTAGGGGAAGACTAGTGGCATCTTGTAATCTCTAGCTTATAACATCAAAAATCGTCTTGATTTCATCGTCAAATTATGGTTGACAAAATGAAAACAAAAGTTGATCTAATTGAGTTTAGATTTCATCTTGGTAAATCAGGTCTGGATTTGTTATTGTTTTTTTCTCTTCCACGCAGCTTTTTTCACTATTGACTTGCGTCTCGCCAACTTTCTGAGTTTTTCTTGGGGTTCAGCTGGGACTGGCGTGCTGTACCAGCTTGAGTATTCCCCTAACAATGGCTTCCCTTCATCACCGCATTATGTCACCAGTGGACAGAATATCGCGTACTTTGTGCGGCTGACGCCTGGAACAGAATATACTTTTGACTTATACACTAGGGAGAGTTCAATCAGAGGGGAGTTGATAACATCATCTGTCATCCAAACATGTAAGTCAAAATCGTGCTTGTTGTTTGTAGAATAATATCTTCCGGCACGCGTAAACCCTCGATCCTGATTGGTCGACAGCTGTGAAATATGTACCATGGCTGTAAACCCATATCTCACAGTGCGTATGTTCTAATGTTGTTCTATCTCCGTACGTGTGTTGCGCATCAAGCTTGCTTGAAGTTAAATTCATTATCACTCAATCGCTCGTGGAACATGTAAAATATAGCAAGTCTGTTGTCCCATATTGAACTCGGCCTTCGGCCTTAATATGTTTTTTCGTATTTTACCTGCACTGGCGTGATAAATATTAGTGATTCACAATTTAAACCCTACATCCCTATTCATGGTCTAGTCATATCTACTTTGTCAGGTTTCCTGCATAGCAGTGACACTGAAAGTTTGAATTCTGATTTTATATAGAGGGACTAGACATATCTAATCTGTCAGGTTTCCTGCATAGCAGTGACACTGAAAGTTTGAATTCTGATTTTATATAGAGGGACTAGGCATATCTAATTTGTCAGGTGTCCTGTGTAGCAGTGACACTGAAAGCTTGAATTCTGATTTTATATAGAGGGACTAGACATATCTAATTTGTCAGGTTTCTTGAGTAGCAGTGACACTGAAAGTTTGAATTCTGATTTTATATAGAGGGACTAGACATATCTAATTTGTCAGGTTTCTTGAGTAGCAGTGACACTGAAAGTTTGAATTCTGATTTTATATAGAGGGACTAGGCATATCTAATTTGTCAGGTTTCCTGTGTAGCATTGACACTGAAAGTTCAAATTTTGATTTTATATAGAGGGACCAGACTATTTTGCAGTCAATCCTTAGGCTGTATTCAACTTGGTGGCTGTGGCTGCAACGGTGGCTTGATCGTCGTGGGAACAAGCGTTAAAACATAGGATGCACATAGACTGACCTTTAGCAACAGCTTCAGCCGAAGCCGTAGCCGCAGCAGCCAATTCGGAGGGGTCTAATTGTGGTCACTGTGGTTACACATCACTGGGCTTGCGATGTTCTCCAATCCAGAGAACCGTAATAAAAATGTTTGGTTTTTTACAGTACCGAACGGGGTAGCCAACTTTAACATCAGCACCACAGAGACGACCATCACCTTAACCTGGGAAGCTCCTACGGGAGCTGACTCCTATGTGGTATCATATATGCCGGGTCCAGCAGGCAATGCGGAAGTTGTCACAGCGACGGAGTACACCATAAACTGCTTGGAGCCGGGAACCAGTTACGATATCACTGTCCTGAGTGTGAAGAACGGGTTTGAGAATTCCTACACTGACACGATCGTCCAGACGGCTGTAACAGGTGGGATGTTGCTTTGCATTGGAACTGAAATCATCTATAAATTACGCCTGAATTAATTCAAATACTAATGTGACCTTTTGTGGGGGGGATTTGGGTAAGGAGAGGGATGGAAAAAAGCTGGTCATCCGATAACTTTATGAGAGTTGACAAAATGTTTCATGTCTCCATAGAAATACTGATGCAAAATTTAAATTTCACTCATCAGAAATCTGTTACTATAGTTTGACCTTTTTGATCAATCTGTATATTTGAAACAGGTGCTGGTAACCCTGGATCAATCAACATCAAAGAGGTTGTTACTGATTCGGTCACCTTTACATGGAACGTGGTACCTGATGCCCTAAGCTACACGGTCTCCCTTGTTCAAGTAGCAAATCCTGGGAGTTCAGTCCTCAGAAACATTGGGATCAATGATGAAAGACGGCTGACATTGCAAATCACCGCTGGCGCTATTCTTTACAGACTCAGTGTGACTGCCGTAGGATCTATCAACGTCACTGCACCGGTGACAAGAGAGTTTACATCAGGTAGGAACAAAGTGGCACACTCATTTCTACCATCGCCAAGCTTTCCATCTTCACTTAACCTTCCCTCCAGAAGTTGCAATTACTTATTTCTTACTCTAAATTACCTGGAGCTTTTTTAAACCAGTTGGCGCCAGCCGACGTGCTTCCACAAAAATATTTTCCTAGCCAGCAAACGGGTGACGTTGAAACACTTTATTGCGTAAAATCAGAATACCGGAATAAAGGTTGCCTGGACATTTCACTGCTGAGCCTGCACAGAGCATGCACAAGCCGTGTGCGCTTCGATTCACCCACACAAACAGGACACATGGCGCTCTATATTTTGCGGATTTGTGGCTATTGTAAAGCTGTTATTGTGTAAAACCCGATTTCAGACTTTGTTCTTTTGTTCCAAGAAGAGGATTACGAGACACAGAGGCTGCCACAGTTGTTTATTTATTGTATTTCGGCCCAATGGAGGTAAGTCGGAGTGAATTTAGTTTCCAGCCTCAGTTCCGGATAGAGGAACAATCCTCGGCCGTGGCTCATGGTGGAGGTTTTGCAATTGTGGTGTATCATGACCGAGCGGTCAAGATCACCGGACTCAAGTTCTGGTGTTGCCGGCAG
Source organism: Marthasterias glacialis (assembly GCA_911728455.2). Classification (NCBI taxonomy): domain Eukaryota; kingdom Metazoa; phylum Echinodermata; class Asteroidea; order Forcipulatida; family Asteriidae; genus Marthasterias; species Marthasterias glacialis. The sequence goes on from OU452223.1 coordinate 5,281,544, forward strand.
CAGAGTGTGGGTTCGAATCCCGGTCGTGGCACTTGTATCCTTGAGCAAGATACTTTACCATAATTTGCTTTGTCCTTCGGATGCGACATTAAGTCATAGGTCCCATGTACATGTACCGTAATTTTCGGCCTATAAGCCGCGGCTTGCTGGTTGTTTTTCGCCCGCAAAAAGTTTCACGAGGCTTATAGGCTGGGCGGCTTATGGGCCAACGTGTCAGTAATGTAAGCCGAAAATTACTGCACTCGCACAAAAAAATTCAAGACGACAATGAAAATGGCAATGTGACAAAAAAAACTAACCAGAAAACATATAAGCCTTTAGTTCAGCTGAGACAAATGTTGGTATCCAATTCCAATCAAAACACGTTAAGCCGACCGAGCTAGCGCTGCTGAAAACACATCGGCGTTCAATCAGATAAATTGGTATCCGCACGCCGACCTGTGCATTGCTGATTATGCAGTTGTAAACCAGTGCGTCAATACACTACATGCATGTAAACAGGAAGTCGCAAAATGTCGGATGTTATCGACCGTTTTGCATTCATTGACGGACTTTACCGGTCTTTGCCGGAATCTTTGCCGTAAGCTGCCACTGCCACTGGAGGGCGCTATAAAAATGTAACGCGCCCTCTGCTGGTAGCTGAGGAAACTTCTGGAAACGTCATGCAGCTGTAAATTCTTGTTTGTATGATGGTCGCTGCAACGTGCACGATCGGTAGACCGCAACGTAAGGTACGCACGCTAGCTGGGCTTGTAAATTGCTTGTAAATGACATTACAGATAAGCTCAAAAGTATTTAATGAAAAATACAGATTGAAATCAAGCAGATTTTGTGTGTGACAATTACCAATCTTTATTTTGTCTTTAATTTTGCAGCCCCCAACATGCCAAGAAACTTGATTGCAACTGTACTGTCGAAGGATATCTTAATAAGCTGGTCTGCATCTGTTGGAGCAAGTCATTACATCATCAGTTACTCTGCTGGTAAGTCTTTGATCTTTTGGCGTGTGACGTCATCAGCTGCTTGTGGTTGTTTTTTGCAAAAGATTCGGTCTGAACAGTCGCTCAATAAAACAAAGTCAGCATCTTCAATGAGCTTTATTTTGGACTGCAAGAGGGCGCCCTTTGGGGGTAAAGTGGGGGTCAAACTATAGAAATAGTGTGGTAAACCAGATGCAATTAGACTTCTAATAAAGCAGTTAATATACAACTTTTGAGTTTTTTTTTATTGACAGTTTGACAATGTAATCAGTGTAAGATATTTGCGTGGAAATTTTGGAATTTGAATGTTTTGAAACATTTTTGTACTTTCAAAATGGAATTAGTAGTGCGCCCTCTTGCTGTCAAAAATACGGTCTATTCCTCGAAAAGATTACTAATATTTATGCCTCTTGTCAGCTACATTACAATCTCAGCTATAACTATTTGCAAGTCAAACCCAAATGCTCCTGGCTCCAGAACTCTTGTCTCAGGCACCCAGCTTGTCCTTAATGAAGAACATCCGCCAATCAAAAAAAAGAAATAGATAGGCAGGTCTTGTACAGCGATTTATCACACCTGAGGGCATCTCAAAGCGCTTGTTTTTTTTTCCTGCAGGTATGTGGAGCTATGTTTAAATCCCCTTAAGCAAAGAGGTTTGGCATTGCACAGGACCGCCCACCAACATCGGGCTGGTTTTGCTCACCCCAATTAATATATATATACATATATATATAAAACTAGTAGGGTTGATGGCCTTAGCTTTCGATCCGAACCGGACCTTCATCAGAGGCAAAAACAAGCACAGCCATAAAAACAGATCCATTTATAGAAAAAAGTGGGGATTAAATTTGAGGGAAGGAATCCAAAATAGGTGGGAAAAAGAAAGCCAATCAGAGTGAATGAATTACAGACAAAGGGATTGTTGATGACCAATCAAACTACAGCAGTGTGGACAAAAGGATGTCCAGTGGTCGGTAGATACAAAAGGGAGATTAATGAACAATAGGGCAAGCTGCATCAACACATATGTATATTAGAGATTATGGAGGAAGTATCCGTGGATATTTAAACCAAATTTTTATTTGTAAAGTACGCAAATCTCCCCTTTACTGTTCACATGTATTCCCTTTCCTTCCCTCCTCCCCATCAGAAAACGCCGCTGCCATCACGGCAGAAGTGCCCAGCAATACCCATCTGTACGAAATTTCTAACCTGACTCCTGAAACGTCTTACACCGTGGAGGTCAGTGGTCTGCAGAAGAGCGTCGATGACCTCTGTTTGACCGTGCAAAGCCAAGCATCCCGATCGATATTCACAACAGGTACGTTTGTCTCTTGCAGACTGTCAATACTCACCTTTATGTAGTTTTAGCCGTGTCGTTCTCTGCACCAGTTCATTCCATGAGCAACTTGATAGTACTCCATCCTGAAGTGTTTGCTTCAATTTTGATTAGTTTATGTAAATGGTGCGATATAAATGTTTAAATTATTACAAATAATATTGTTTTTGTAAACAGTAAACCTTCACTTGTATCGTAGCAATAATTAGTACTTTTCCCCTCCACAGTTCCAGAAACATTACGAGTGACTGAATTCACAGCTACTACCATCAGTGTCACTGGATTCCTTGTTGGTGATTCTTTACGTTACGATCCACCTGGGATTACTGTAGTTACTGACACTGCTGTAGAAGTGCTCTCTGATCTGACCCCTGGGGTGGAGTATTCAATCTTTCTTTTAGACAGACTTGGCCAATTTACGGATAAAGTCACACAGTATACAAGTGAGTAATTTTGAATCCAGCTTAGGGGAAAGAAAAAGATATTTAAGGTTTAAGATATTCGAACCTGGGACTGTTATTTAAGGGCCTGCGTATGGTCTCACAGCAGTTGTTTAAGGGTGTGGTCAGGGGTGTGGTTAGGGAGTTGGGATCAGGTTGGCTCGTGGTATCTTGCTCTGGTTTTCACCTGGTGTGGTCTCACAACAGTTATTTAAGGGTGTGGTCAAGGGTGTGGTTAGGGAGCTGGGATCAGGTTGGCTCGTGGTATCTTGGTATGGTTTTCACCTGGTGTGGTCTCACAACAGTTATTTAAGGGTGTGCGTTGGCTCGTATCTTGCTCTGGTTTTCACTTGGTGTGGTCTCACAACAGTTATTTAAGGGTGTGGTCAAGGGTGTGGTTAGGGAGCTGGGATAAGGTTGGCTCGTGGTATCTTGCTCTGGTTTTCACCTGGTGTGGTCTCACAACAGTTATTTATGGGTGTGGTCAAGGGTGTGGTTAGGGAGCTGGGATCAGGTTGGCTCGTGGTATCTTGCTCTGGTTTTCACTTGATGTGGTCTCACAACAGTTATTTAAGGGTGTGGTCAAGGGTGTGGTTAGGGAGCTGGGATCAGGTTGGCTCTTGGTATCTTGCTCTGGTTTTCACTTGATGTGGTCTCACAACAGTTATTTAAGGGTGTGGTTAGGGAGATGGGATCAGGTTGGCTTGTGGTATCTTGGTCTGGTTTTCACCTGGTGTGGTCTCACAACAGTTATTTAAGGGTGTGGTCAAGGGTGTGGTTAGGGACATGGGATCAGGTTGGCTTGTGGTATCTTGGTCTGGTTTTCACCTGGTGTGGTCTCACAACAGTTATTTAAGGGTGTGGTCAAGGGTGTGGTTAGGGACATGGGATCAGGTTGGCTTGTGGTATCTTGGTCTGGTTTTCACCTGGTGTGGTCTCACAACAGTTATTTAAGGGTGTGGTCAAGGGTGTGGTTAGGGACATGGGATCAGGTTGGCTTGTGGTATCTTGGTCTGGTTTTCACCTGGTGTGGTCTCACAACAGTTATTTAAGGGTGTGGTCAAGGGTGTGGTTGGGGAGCTTGGATCAGGTTGGCTTGTGGTATCTTGGTCTGGTTTTCACCTGGTGTGGTCATGTCATGGCCGAGCCGTTAAGAGCACCGGACTCGAGCTCTGGTGTTCCTGATCAGCAGAGAGTGGGTTTGAGTCCCACTCTCGACACTTGTGTCTTTAAGCAAAACACTTGACCATTATTGCTTCGTCCTTCGGACATAAAGCCGTTGGTCCCTTGTGTTGTGTAATGCATGTAAAAGAACCCAGTACACTTATCGTAAAGAGAAGGGGTTTGCCCTGGTGTTTCTAGCATGGTCTGGCAGCAATATGCACCACCTCACCTTGTATCCCTTTCAAGGTCTTGTATTATGATTGCTTCGTCTCATAAAATCATTCATAACAATCTCCACTCCACCAGATTTGATAATTCGGCGCCAGGAGTGTCATTTGTGATGGACATCGTGAATTTTTAATGTACACTATTATTATTGTTATTTTCGACAAAGATATACTCCGCTGAAAATCTTCAGAACTCCATGGTAAAAATCTTACCTGTAAGAAGCTGCTAGTCTCACCGGGTTACCATTCTATGGCCACATCCGTTTTTGGGGCTGCAGGTTTTGGTCGTCAGATATTCCTCATAAGGCTGTCATTTTCATGAAATAATTCAGCTCTCAGCGATGAATGTGGCCAGGGGGCTAGTATTTTGAATATGCTTTGCTGAACCTCATTATTGAAAATTCAAAGGAACAAATCTTCGTATAATCACCCCACTATTTGTGGCGTGTCATGGCCGAGTGCATCGGACTCAAGCTCTGATGGCTGAGTCATCAGAGTGTGGGTTCGAGCCCCGGTCATGACACTTGTGTCCTTGAGCAAGGCACTTAACCATAATTGCTTCTTAAAAGTTGGGGAGGTAGAGCCTTCTGCTCTACCAGCCAGGCTTCTGATGGATGATACCCAAGCCTACATCCTTACGGACTGTAAAGGGGGTAACCCTGTTTCAGCCCCAGGAGTAGGTGGCAACAACAGTTGATTTGTAGCCCACACCTCGATTGGCTTACTGGCCATGTGTGCCTGGCGACTTCCAAAAAAAAAACCAAAAACTATTTGCTATTTGTTTTTTTCAGAGCCAACTCGACCGAGAATTGTGAGTGTGACGAATGGCTCGCCTCCAGAGACTGAACTGATTGTGAGAGTGGATGTTCAAGAGAGCAACTACGACATTGTCAGGCTAGACTACACCCCCTCCGATGGCTATAAGTCTTCCCCAGTTGAGCAGCGTGAACTGACATTTGTCTTGGACGGGTTGACCCCAGGTCTAACGTACGACTTTGTCGCAACCACTGTGAGCGGTAACCTGGAGAGTGAGCCTTTTAGACAGAGTGGCAGTACAGGTTTGTCGAAAATAACAACGGTCCTTTGATCTGTTTTTCCTATAGACCTTATGCACATGACGTCACTTGAGTAGGGCGCCCTCGCCTAGAGGTCAAAAGGAGGTTGTTCATTGGCCAGTCCTGTGCGCCACGCATAAAAATCTGAGCGTTTACATTGTTTCATCTTCCTTGTACCTCTAAGATGGCAGCGTGATGACGTCAATGCATAAGGTCTATTCATTGTCATTTTTTGTTCCTTCCTTAATGCAATAATCCAAGCAGCTCGTCCATGGTGGTTGGCACCACCATGGTGGTTGGCACCACAGCAGCTATGGCCACCGCATGTGCGCGTCGACGCACACGCACTGAATCCCCCATGCTGATTAGTACATGTATGCGTACGCTTTATTATCACGTCGCACGTGTATGCGGCGGCCATATCTGCGGTAGTCTAAACCACCGTGAGCGAGCTGCTCAGATTAGTGTATAGTTGGGTTTTAAGCTGTAGGTTCCATGTGATTAACATATGTAGAGAGCTCCAAGTTTGATTTCAAAAATTAAGATTAATCTGGAGATAAGTCTTTTTTTAATACCATCGTAGTTTATAGTGTAACATCACAAGCTTGGTATCAAAGAACAGTTCAATGGCTAGTTCGTCTTAGTAATGTGTAAATTGAAAACCAGGAAACTTCTCTTGATAGAGAAGGACTTGCTGGCATGGTTGGGCAAAGGTGCTCTATAGATGGAAATATCATCCCATAAAGTCCTTTTTAAAAGAATCTCACTAGTTTAATTATAATAATTAATACGCAGTTCTTATATAGCGCTTTATCACACCAGATGGCATCTCAAAGCACTCATTATTTGTTCTACAAGGTATGCAGAGCTATGTTCGAAATATAAGACCCATTCATTTACATAGCACCATGTCAGTCAGTCAGTCAGTCAAGTCGCTCGCAAGCATGCTATCCTTCGGCATCTCCAATCATCCCTGTCATTAATACAGGCAGCTAGCACTGCCACGTTCTCCACTCCAAAATCCTTCTTCAGAACGCCGCTGTAGCTTGTTCTCTGTCCTCCCCTAAGCTTTGCTCCATGGGTTGGCTCCCACAGCACCATTTAACGATTTACAAGGTGCTTTGGCGCAATCAGCAGCCAACCCCTTCTCTTAACGACAAGTGTACTGGGTTCTTTTACATGCATTATGCAACACTTGAAACCTACGGCCTTACAGCCAAACTGGTTAAGTGTCTTGCTTAAGGACACAAGTGTCAAGGCGGGGACTCGAACCCACACTCTGCTGGTAAGAAACACCAGAGCTTGGGTCCAGAGCGCTTGCCCGCTCGGCCACGTCACACCACAGGTGCTTGCATTAGGCAGATACTAGCTCCGTTCAAATATCCTTTGGGTTCCATTTAGGAAACAATTTAGTTTTTTTAAATATTTAATGGAGGGAAACATGCACCAGGCAAGGAGTGGGAAAAAAGCTGTTGGAATAACGCTTGGTCTACATCTCGGCAAATCTAGAGTATGTTTGTGAGAACAAGCAGAAAGTCTCACACTCAAACACCCCGATAGGAGAAACCAGATCGAACACACTGGTGCCACATTTACCTTGAAAAGATCTGTAGAAAAGACAGAGGCTAGCTACAGACCTACGGTGAGAAAGAGGTTGTAACGATTGGTTCCCAACTCTTCACTGACAAAATTAACAATATGCTTCTGCACTCTATCTGGTAAAGATAAAGACTTAAAATGCTGCATCATATTATCTGGTATTTTTGATGCATGCCTTTTCTGTCACAGATCCAGGTAGTCGAGGCAGGATCTACCCACACCTTGTCACCGAGACCTCCATAGCTATCAAGTTTGGTGCTGTGGACTCGATTACAGGCTACAGGGTGACGCTGTCGCAGGGAAGCTCGTCCATGCAGCAGCAACTAACTCCACTTGAGCGTAGAACTGAGTTCACTGATTTGCAGCCGGGTACCTTGTATGATGTTAGACTCACGTCATTGGGACTAGTGCCGGCTGTCTCCACAACTGCTCAGATTCGAACTTGTAAGTAGAAATAATTGTTCGCTTTTACCAAACTTAATATAGAATTTAGAGTAAGGAACCTTGTCAAAATGAATCCAGGACAACCAGTAAAAAAAGTGCATGACGAGTTTTGTCACCCACTGTTGATTGACTAGAAACCATGGGAGAAGTTCAGAGTAACTTGCTTCCTCTAGATACCATTTTTTTACAAACCGCAAAGACTTAACTTACTATCTTCTGGAAATCAAGCAGGGGGTCTCTACAGGGCTGATTTGTGGTTTCAAGGTCGGGTGTAGCTGCACTAGAGTACATTCAGACACAGTACTAAAGTTAGACCAAAACCGGTCTAACTTTTAGGAGCAGCAGGGAAGCTGTCGTAAAAAAAAACAACCTTGTGTTCAGACAGTCTAAAGTTAAACCTCATACGATTTATCTTTGGTTTTAAGAGGTCAACACAGCATCATGACCCAATGTACAACATCCCGTATATTTACAGGTCAACAGACACTGGGGAAGACTTAAAACCGGATGTCATTCTGTCTACACGCCGTGTTAAAAGATACATGTGTAAACCTGAAGTGGTTTAGACTTGGATCATCCCGCTGGACGGTCTAAGTTTTGGGGTTTAGACCTGTTCCAGTCTAACTTGTTTTCCGTTCAGACGCAAACGAGTTATACCAGAACCAGTCTAACTTGAGTTAGACCAACTTTAGACCAACTTTAGTACTGTGTATGAATGACCTTCTGCACATCAATGACCTCCAAACCTTCCAGCTTGCTCCGAACCACAAGTTCGTTTATACTACATTTAAACAGCCAGTCAAACCGCAGAGTGCTTAGAGGGGTGCATCAACAAAAAGCCTGTCTATGTTCCAGAGAACTGTGTTCCATTTAGCGAGTAGAACAATGTCTACCTTAGAAACAGAAACCTATTGAGAGCCAACAAAAATACCAATGTTTTCAGATTATCTGTCCTGATATAATTTTGACAAGACCTTAAAAAGTTGATGGCAGAAGATACAGCACTTCAACTTGTAGAGCAATATCATGGACAGCCGCAAACAAAAAAGAAAATACCAACGTTTAAACAAAATTAATACCACTGCTAGATAGAGAGCATCACACCAATATAATCATCCATGAAAAACTTGAAAAAAGGTTTCATTTTTAGGCATCAAATACTTTCCATAAACACAGAGTTCTGTCCCTGATTCAATCACAGTTTTTACTGGGAAGAAAACCTACAATTCTGTGTTTTTGATCGATCAAGTTGCAGGCTTAGATAACCTGACATAAATAAAAGATCATTATTGTTCCTGATTGTCATTGGGAGCTTGTTAAAATAGTTTTCCGTGAAGAAATTGAAGATGTTAAAAATGTTTGGATTTTATTCCTCATTAGTGGTGGGTGCTCCATTCGGACTTGAAACATCGGCTGTTTCGTCTCGCTCCATCACCATCCAGTGGTCACCAGCTCCAGGCTTTGTGAGTCTCTATGAGATCAAGATACGGAAGGTCTCTGAGACAAGCCTACTACTCGCAGGTACAGTCCTTGCCACTGATGCTCAAAGGTTCACGTTGGAGGACTTGGAGCCAGACACAGTCTACGTCCTAACTGTGAGATCAGTCGTGAAAGAGTCTGACGGTGTCTTCTACAGCGAGGGAATTGCACTTCTGCCAGCACAAACCTGTAAGTTTGCACTGTTCCTTGATCCCAACCCTCAAACTTGATTCTGCATGGTTGAAGGATTTTGCTTACTTTGGCAAAGGTATATTATTATTAAATCTTTCCGACAATGAAACCAAGGACCCTCAAAAGTGACTTGCACTGTGACCCGTAGGCCTAAAGGTACCTGTGTAGAGAAGATGATGAAGAAATGTCAGTTTTAGATGTGGGAGGGAATCCCCAAATAGGGAAAACCCACGCAATCAGGTAGGGACTGAAAACCCAATCCACATGCAAGGCTCTGGTTTGGGATTCGAACCGGGGTCCACAAAGGTGAAAGGCAGGGAAAGAAACCCATCAGCCAACCTGAATGCCCAGGAATATGCAAATTTGGATTAAGAAATGTTGAGGAGCACTTAACTAAGATGTGATAATACATAATCCATTGAGCGACTCCCGCCATAACACTTGTCTATCATTTAGGCACACATGGGTAATGGGTACCGAAACCATGCACAATGGATGACTTACAAATCCAAATGGAAGCAATTTATGTACATTTTGTAAGGAGACTTTAACAAGTCTGGCATACATTTGTGGGTGTAATTTATTATGCATTAAGGTGAGGAGGGGGGGGGGGAGGGGGAGGGAAAGCTAATTCAATTCAGTTCATCTCAACATTTATTTCCAAATTGCCAAATAATTACTGCAGAAGGTCATTACGACTAACAAATTTTAAGAAAGCAGCAGTAACAAATAAGGTTGTAATGACACAAATAAGACGGGCAATTATGGAGGCATATTCAGTAGACAAGAAGTCTTGTTTAGAAACGCCTGCAAACAATATGATGAACAAAGCAAAACTTACTCTAATCACACAGAGACAGACTGGGAAACAAAGACAGGACAGACAAAACAAAACAACAATAACAAGCTAACAAATTGGAATAAATTAAAACTGAAATGGTATGCAATAAAGGACTAGGCAAGTGCATGGGATGCCTTTTTAAAGCCCCAGCTCAACATTAGTAAGAAAGAAAAACACAAATGTTCACAGATTTACATATACCTTACATGGTCTAAAGATATTGACGGTAGAAAACTTTCCTCGAAATATTTTGTGGTCTGAAGTGTTATCGCTTGTGAGTAATAAAATGAAAATAAGATCCAAAATTAATATACATCTCATGTGAGACGAAAACTCTGCCTAAGAATGCATACAAAAATGCCAAATGCATTTGTACCGTTTTCTGGGAAATGAAACAATAAAGTGAGCTGAAATTGTCACAGGTTGGTTTTATTACATGTGTCTTGATTTGTGCAAAGAATGGAAGCATTTACAGTCAGTTTACCAATGTTGAGCTGGGGCTTTAAACCCATGCTCTCCCCCCAACAAAAAAAATTAAAAAAAGATAAATAAATTAAAAAAAATATACGAAAAAATGCAGAACCGACAAACATTTCTTGTACATTCAGTTTATTTTTAATGCTCACAGCTGGGATGTTTTTTATGTTTTTATTTCTCGTAAGGTGTGCTTTTTATAGCTATATTTGTAACTGTTTTATAACTGTAAGGCATGTTTTTTAACTTGTTAATTTTTAGATTATTGTAGGTTTATTTGATAATTTTGCTTCTATTGTTCGGTGTATTGAGGAATCTGTGCTTCATAATGCACTTTATAAATGCTGTTTTTATATTAAACAACCAAATAAGAAGATAACCACAAACATTCAAAAACAAACCAACCCCCAAACCCCAAGGCAAACTTAACTTTATATATGTTTGTTCTCCTTTATTTTACAGCCAATGCTAATGTCAGAGTTACCACAAGATCTGAGAATGCGCTTGAACTGCAGTGGGACACTTCCTCTGCCATAGATTCATTTGAGTTGAATTACTCTCCACTGGATGGAACCAGTGTTTCTCCAAGCCTATTCCCAGATTTCCAAACCACCTTCACCCTGGATGGACTGACGGCTGGAATCGAGTATTATATCGTCCTTGAAAAATTAGAAAGAAATCAGGTGTCACTGGTCGATGCATTCTCTTACTTTACTTGTAAGTATTCAGACATGAGTGATTTGAAAATGGGTTTTAAGTCCTTCATATGGATGTGTCCATGATCAAACTTTGGGTGGTATGTGCGTAAAGTGCTCCCCTCCCACCAATGTGTCCCTGGTTCGATTCCAGGCTTGGGCCATATGTGAGTAGAGTTGTGCATTGCTGTTTTGTAAACTACGAAAGAACCTAAACAAACGGCAGTGTGTTGCAGGCCCTGCATGAGGAAAAAACTCTACATGGACTCCAACTCCCCTGTTTTCTGGGACAGATGGACTTAAACAGACCGGGTAAATTTAATTAATAAGAAGAATAATAATAATAATAACAATAATAATACCAGAGTTTTATATAGCACGCGTATCTACCAGCAATTAGGTACTCAAGGCGCTTGTTATTGTAATTTTTTTACGACTGGTTTTTGAAGTTTTTAGCTTATGAGAGCCATTTATGTAGCACCGTATAAGGATTTACAAGGTGCCAGAAGCACCGGGTCAAACCCCTTCTCTTAGCGATAAGTGTCACTGGGTTCTTTTCACGTGCATTACACAACACATGGGACCTTCGGCTTTACGTCCCATCCGAAGGACGAAGCAATAATGGTTAAGTGTCTTGCTTAAGGACACAACTGTCAAGACCGGGACTTGAACCCACACTTGCTTGAGTCCAGTGCGCTAGACCGCTCGGCCACGACATGCCGTAGTTCCGGAAGTTGCAGTTTCAAATCCCGTTCTAGTCAGTTTTTCTTTGTTCACCCAAAAATAAATTTACCCAGTCAGTTTCCCTTGTGGTTTATTAATTGATATTTGGACAAAAGTTTGGAATCTGGGATTACACAATAACCATTGCATAATTGGCAAAAATCAGCAAAATATTTAGCGCCATCAGTCCTCTGTGTGGGTGAAATGAAGTGTTGCATAGTGAGTGCATACTCTAGGCTCTGAAACAAAATGTCCCGGCGACCTTTGTTCAGGGCTTGGTATTTCACACAAAAAAAAACTGCTCAGAAAATATTTGCTTGGGTACACGACATCTGGTGCCAACTGGTTGAACAAGTGTGGATGCCATACTTATTCAGCTAGTTACATGCATACAATTTTGGGTATGCATAAAGTTGTATTCAAAATGAGATCTGATTATCGAAAAGCGACGTAAAATGGCTAAAGAGACCAAATATTTGATTTCTGTTTTAAGGTTATGCTTTTGCAGATGTAATTGTACTCAAAACTAACTGAAAGAAAATGTCTGCTTACTCCTTTTCTGACAGTGCCACCCCCACCTGCTTCTGCTGACGTGGTGGACATAACGAGTGTCAAGGCTGTCGTAGTGTGGGAACCACCCAGCTTGCCAGGAGATTATCAAGGGTATTTAGTCCAGATCAAATCGAACACGCAGGAGATCCTTGAGACATTCCGCAGGGGGCGTTACGATGAGCGGAGAATCACAGTGAATCTCGCCGCAGTCCCAGATGGAGAGTTTAAAGTCTGCGTGTGTACCACCACCGGGTCTGCTGTTCAAATTGTCACAAGTGTTCCTGTGGAAGTCACTGCACAGAATACAGGTAGGTTTGTTTGCTCGTACCCTATTTAATGAAAATCACCCCGACAAAAGGCCAGAAGGCCGTGCAAGGTGAGGGCTGCAATGGAAACTTATACAAAAAGAAACGTTACAAAAGTTATTTTGAACTTCTGAATTTATTCTGATGCATTGTATGTTGGTGGGAGAACAAAGTGTTGACCCAATTCACCTGACGTCATCACACGATAAATCTTGGTTGTGCCATTTTGGGAGTCGTGCCTGAGTGGTTAGTGCGTCGGACTCAAGCTCTGGTGGCTGTGTCATCAGAGTGTGGGTTCGAGTCCCGGTCATGACACTTGTGTCCTTGAGCAAGGCACTTAACCATAATTGCTCCGTAAAAGTTGGGGAGGTAGAGCCTTCTGCTCTACCAGCCAGGCTTCTGATGGATGATACCCAAGCCTACATCCTTACGGACTGTAAAGGGGGTAACTCTGTTTCAGCCCCAGAAGTAGGTGGCATTGACCCCTGGGAAAACAGTTGATTTGTAGCCCACACCTCGAGTGTCTTACTGGCCTTGTGGTTCTGGCGACTTGCATAAAAAAAAAAGAAGAAAGTCTACTGAGTCTGTGAGCCCGCTTGTAGAGTAGAGCGACCTAATTAAAATGCCATATAGTCGCACAACCAATTCCAGGGGTTATGAGCTAGAAAGGCATGCTGGGAAAAAATAGTGTGGCGAGATTGATTACCCCTGGGAACGAGGTTTGAGGAGAGACACCTTCTTTTTAAAGAGGTATCCTTTGATATTTGACTGTGTTTCAATTTCAAGAGCGTAAGTAAAAGAACAAGCAGGAAATGTATTGGTCAAATTTATGGTAGACGGTGAAGTAAAAATTATGTGCATGGAAAAATAGCAAACACATTTATTGATACTCTTACTTCTGATTTCATCTTTTCCTCATGTAGTGCCAGGTTTTGATGGGGAAATCATTAATGCAGTTTCAACACCAACAACTGTTACGATTTACTGGACCAATTCTGCCGTTACGCCAGGGACATACCAGGTGAACTTTTTTGTTTTAAACCCTTCCCATTCTGCCAAGATGCAACTTCTCCTATTTAAATCAGAAATCCAACTTTTTAATTTTTTAAACCCCAAATTCTGATTTTTTTTCCATCCCCCCAAAAGCAGGTTTTTTTCTTGATTTGTATAATAACAATAAGAATACTGGAGTCTTATTTAGCTCACGTATCTACCATGTCTTTTTTTGCGACAGGTTTTTGAAGTTTTTGAAATATGAGACCCATTTATGTAGCACCTTATAAGGGTTTACAAGGTGTTGCGGCGCATTCAGCAGCCACTGCCAGAAACACCAGGGCAAACCCCGTCTCTTAACGATAAGTGTAACTGGATTCTTTTATGTGCATTACACAACACACGGGACCTACGGCTTTACGTCCCATCCGAAGGATGAAGCAATAATGGTTAGTGTCTTGCTTAAGGACACAAGTGTCAAGACTTGGACTCAAACCCACACTCTGCTGATCAGAAAAACCAGAGCTTGAGTCCGGTGCCCCAGATCCCTCGGCCACGATGCACCACTATCCTAAAATTTGTGTTAAAGTCAAAAAGATTGAAAAGCGCTGTGTCTGAAAAATCATAACCCTGTCTGCGTGGATATGTGCAGCAATCTTATGTGTATCAGTGAATATCTTTGAATCCAGTCAAGGTAATGAATGAACACAATTAAAATGTTACCTGAATTTACCCGCAGCTTACCCTGAATACGGATTCTGCAACCGGGCTACAAGCGGCCACCATCAGCGGTCTGACTGAGCACACTTTTTCAGGTCTGGTACCCGGCGTTCTCTACACAGTCGCATTCTCTTCCCTGAACTCCAACACCCCTGATCAGAACTACAAAATCCGCACAGGTTGGTATTGTTGATAGTGCAGCATTTGTAAAACACACTTTATGTTAGTGATGTTTGAAGCGTTGCATGAGGCGGTAACAAGTAACAAGTAACTAATAAGTACTATAACTAGTAAACTTTTAGGTACAACCATAATATAAATATCTTTTGGGGAGGAGTGGTGGCTCTGAAAAGAGCCTGTGTGGTCTCGAAGTTTCAAACAGTATACTCTGCTCGTCTTCAGGAGAATCATGGACTGCTGCTGATGCTGAAGCTCAAGAAGAGCTGGAGGGATGTTTATTTAGGGAGGAGGGATCCAAGTTGTTGTTGACGGGTGATGAGTAGGAGTTGACTAGTGGCTGGTTGATGTGCGCTGGAGTGTGTCAGTGTTGGTGTGAGTTGCTGCTGGAAGGGTGGGGCTTGAGTAGTGGTGACCTGATGTTGTTGATGAAGAACTCTATGTCTTGTGGAACTGTTTTGTGGGACTTGATTTCTATGGCTTCCCTGACTCTGAGTTGGTGCCAGAAATGGACAGGGGCAATGAGTTGGGTTTTCCTTCCAGTTGAAGTTTAATGCTTTATGTTAAAATCCAGGACTTTCCAGAGTCCTGTGAAAAAAAAATTCACAGGCATTTTCCTCGGGTGGGATTGGAACCCACAACCCCCACCGTTCTAGAGCAGATGTCTTACCAACTAAACTACCGAGACTGCCCGGTAGCTAGAGGCAGTTCGAATGCTATTATAGCAGCGGGTACTGCAACCAATATAAAAGATGTTAATTGAAACTGCCTCTAGCTACTGGGCAGTCTCAGTAGTGTAGTTGGTAAGACATCTGCTCTAGAATGGCGGGGGTCTTGGTTTCGAATCCCACCCGAGGAAAATGCCTGTGAATTTTTTTCACAGGACTCTGGAAAATACTGAGTATACAGTGCTTGACACACATCGATGTATCGGTAAAAATAACAAATAACATTCTTTATCCCCAATGCAAAACAAAATTAACAACTAGTTAGAAAATGTGAACAAACTGTTGCCATTTGGCACGCTTGGTTATGGTTGTGCTTTTTTGGTGTGCCACTGCGACAAGTGATGAAGTAGAGATGCTTATTGACGCAGTAAGTGCTGCCCACACGGTGTCAGCTTATATCATGAACAGAGCTTAATAGATCATATTATTGTGGAAGTGAATTTACTGGGATGGTCTTAGATTAAAGTAGAGTAACTAGATCAAAGATACCCAACATGTATTTCTTTGTTTCTGTGCACAGTAGGCCTTATTTTTGACTGCAAGAGGGCGCCCTTTGGGGTAGATTCTGGGTCAAACCATAGAAATAGTGTGGTAAAGCAGATGTAATTAGACTTTTAATAAAGCAGTTAAAATACAACTTTTGAAAGTTTTTTTATTGACAGTAAGATATTTGCTGGGAAAAATTTGTATTTTTTATGTTTGAAATATTTCGGTACTATCAAATTGGAATTAGTATAGCGCCCTCTTGCTGTCAAAAAGAAGGCCTATAGAAAAAGTACATTTTGGAGGGCACTGCAAACACTCCTGAACATGTAATGCATTTATATCAAGTTGTGAGATTTTTTTCTCCACTCATATTATTGTCTCTCATTATTTTTCTCTTTACAGCCCCTCTGAGTCCTGTATCTATCTCTGCCCCTTTGGTTCTTGCCGAATCCATCAGTATTACGTGGACGCCACCCCAAGACTCCTCCTCATTCGATTCGTATGTAATAGACTGGTTCCCCTCCAGTCACGTCATTGTACGACCACCGTTTACAATAAACAGTGTCCCAGTCACTTCGAGTTATACCTTTACAAATCTGAAGCCGGATACTTACTATGAGATTACTCTGCAGACAGTTAGAGGAAGTCAAACTGACTACCAGTCTAAGAGCGAGAAAGTAACAGTTTTAGAGAAGACAGGTATGCTGTAACGATAATACGCAGTTCTGATATAGCGCTTTTTCACATGGGCGTCTCAAAGCGCACAGTATATTTTCCTGCAAGGTGCGATGAGTTACGTTTTGAAGTATGGGGCCTGTTTCTTTACATAGCACTATGTAATGGTTTACAAGGTGCTATGGCGCACTCTGCAGCCAATCAAACCAGGAACACCGGGGTGAACCACTTCTCTTTGCGTTAAGTGCACTGGGTTCTTTTACATGCATTACAAAACACACGTGACCTACGGCTTTACGTCCCATCCGAAGGAAGCAGCAATAATGGTTAAGTGTCTTGCTTAAGGACACAAATGTCAAGACCGGGACTCGAACCCACACTCTGCTAATCAGAAACACCAGAGCTTGAATCTGGTGTTCTTAACCGCTTGGCCACGACACGCCCAGTATGCAAGGATGAAATATTTCATGTAAAGGGGGTAACCCTATTTCAGCCCCAGGAGTAGGTGGCAATGGCCCCTGGGAAAACAGTTGATTTGTAGCCCACACCTTGAGTGGCTTACTGGCCTTGTGTGTCTGGCGACTTACATAAAAAAAAATAAATAAATAAAACCGTGACTGTTTCGGGATAAATAGACTCTTTGTACTCCCCATTCACAGCACCTCTTGGTGTACTTCAGTTCATCTATACCCAGCTGACTGACACATACATTGATGTTGAGTTTGGTAAAGTCACGACCCAGCAGATAACGGAGTACTATCTCAGGCTCTTTCAACTGCCCAACAATGAGGAGAGGATGATAACGGTGAGAGGAGACGCCGTAGCGAGGCGACGAATCGATGAACTCATTCCAGGCACTCAGTACAGATTGATTTTGGAATCACCAAGTCTACCTGGCACTCAAAGAACCATAAGTTTTGACACTGGTGAGTCTTGTTTTAACCCTTTCAGTCCTGCATCCGGAATATCCCGGTTCACACAGGGCGCACTTAGATCCCGAACCCGGGATATCCCGGTTCTCTCAGGGCGTACTCAGATCCTGCACCCGGGATATCCCGGTTCACGCAGGGCGCTCTCAGATCCCGCACACGGGATATCCCGGTTCAAGCAGGGTGCACTCAGATCCTGCACCCAGGATATCCCGGTTCAAGCAGGCCGCACTAAGATCCCGCACCCGGGATATCTCGGTTCAAGCAGGGCACACTTAGATCCCGCACCGGGGATATCCTGGTTCACGCCGGGCACACTTAGATCCCGCACCCGGGATATCCTGGTTCACGCAGGGCACACTTAGATCCCGCACCCGGGATATCCCGGTTCACGCAGGGCGCACTTAGATCCCGAACCCGGGATATCCCGGTTCACGCAGGGCGCACTCAGATCCCGCACCCGGGATATCCCGGTTCACGCAGGGCACACTCAGATCCCGCACCCGGGATATCCTGGTTCACGCAGGGCGCACTCAGATCCCGCACCCGGGATATCCTGGTTCAAGCAGGGCACACTCAGATTCCGAACCCAGGATATCCCGGTTCACACAGGGCACACTCAGATCCCGCACCCGGGATATCCTGTTTCACGCAGGGCGCACTCAGATCCCGCACCCGGGATATCCTGGTTCACGCAGGGCGCACTCAGATTCCGAACCCAGGATATCCCGGTTCAAGCAGGGTGCACTCAGATCCCGCACCCAGGATATCCCGGTTCACGCAGGGCGCACTCAGATCCCGCACCCGGGATATCCCGGTTCACGCAGGGCGCACTCACATCCCATAGCCGGGATATCCCGATTCACACAGGGCGCACTCAGATTCCGAACCCAGGATATCCCGGTTCAAGCAGGGTGCACTCAGATCCCACACCCGGGATATCCTGGTTCACGAAGGGCACACTTAGATCCCGCACCCGGGATATCCTGGTTCACGCAGGGCGCACTTAGATCCCGCACCCGGGATATCCCGGTTCACGCAGGGCACACTCAGATCCCGCACCCGGGATATCCCGGTTCACGCAGGGCGCACTTAGATCCCAAACCCGGGATATCCCGGTTCTCTCAGGGCGTACTCAGATCCTGCACCCGGGATATCCCGGTTCACGCTAGGCGCACTCAAATCCCGCACCCGGGATATTCCAGGTTGCATGGGTGCTGTACATTTGCCTCTAACACACTCGCACCAAATGCACTATAAAACGCTACCTGTTGAATGCCGCCCTCTTTTGATGTATTGCAGACCAAAATTTGTGATTGTTTACTCCTTTTGTTGCATGGGTTTTGGCTGTTATATGCAAAGTTTGAATAGAAAAACAATTTATATTGAGATTTTCGTCAATATGTGGCTTGTTTTCTTTCTGTGATTTCCCTTTTGGACTACTAGTGACTTTGCAGAGTTTGTAGTAGTTTTATCAGTTGTGTATAGAGCAATAAATCAAGCAATTTTTCATGTATTTTAGTAGATGTTTGCATCATATTTTGTATTATTTTGTATTGCCGAATACAAATAACCGGAAGTTAGAGGTCACAGAGGTCAACAAAACCTACCCAGAAATGAAGACAAAGAATTGATGACCATCAGCCCAAAATATTGTGACTAAGAAATTTAAGGTTCTTTTTTAATGGTTTTTCTTACACAAAAAGTTGTGTTTAAAAATTATACGGAATGTGGGGGGGGGGGGCGGTAAGTGTGTACAAAGTATATGGGGCTGAGAGGGTTAACAGAAGAAGTACATGTAGCTGATTAGGTGATGTTATTAAAGCCTATGGTTTGGTGGTTTTCAAGTGTGTGTAACACCCGTCCAGACTGAGAGGCGTGCCGAACCAATTTATTAAATTAAGTACGTTAAAAGTTTGACGTCCGAAACGGTTAGGAGCAACTAGACATGCTAAAAGTCGAAAGATTGACTGTTGCAGTCGGTCGGAACGACTCTGGAGCGTCTTGGGTTCAGATGTCGATCTTGTCATGAGCCGAACCTAATGCAAATTTATGTTAATTAAATTCGCTCGACTGTGTCAAATCTATTTTTTTACAGATTCTAGCAAGCCTGATGCTGTGATCGACCAAATTACCCAGACCTCTGTCAACATCTCCTTGTTGGAGCCAGAAGGGAACTTTGATGGCTTCTTCATCCAGTATTCTCCATACGACGGTGTGACAAGCAATCAACAGATCATCCCCAGGGGTGGCTCACTGCAAAACCGTATCTATGGCCTGGTACCTGGGAAGGAGTATACAGTTTCCATCAGCACTTACACCCAAGCGAGGACTGGCGCTAAAACGATGCTGAGGTTCAGAACATGTAAGTGACTTGAAAGCCTGTCAGGATTGTTACTGATTGCGTTTTTTTTTCTTCATAAATCTCCTGTTGTACTTTAGTCATTGGGAAAAACATATCTCGAGTTGGCTATAAGACTTTTGAGACGCTGGGGGCAGCAGACACAGGGGTCCTTTTTGACAGTTCTGAGCGTGCGCGCACATACTGCGTGTGTAGTTCTGAGTGTGTGCACTACTGGTAAGAACCGTGAAAAAAGGACCGTTCTAAAGCCCCCCATTGGCTGAATTCCCACAATGTACATGTACATGAGGGAAGTATTTTCTTACTGGCTGAGTGTCTGTCAAAATTTTACACGTAGAGCGTAACAAATTTTCCTTTTGGCTGTCGCATTCGTATCCAAATTTTTCTATTGGCTGAATTCCGACAAGGTTCTTGGGCCGTATGTATGCTCGAAGTTCAGCTTCAAGCATCAAGGAAATGCTGCTGAACAGTTTGTTAGTTTTGAAATAGAAATATTAGTGATAAGAATTAATGTCTTCTCCTAATTCGAGTGAGGATAGTCCAGTAGCAACAATCTTTTATACACCAATCTGAGCAATTATGGTGTTTTACACCACCGCAGCTATGGCCTCTGCACTCGCGCCCGACACGACACCCGTGTCAGCGCGCATAATGTACCAATCAGCGTGGAGGATTCACAGTGTGTGTGCGTCGATGTGCGTGTGCGGCGGCCATCGTTGCGGTGGTGTAAATGCCCATGAACAAGCTGCTCGGATTAGTCTATAGCTGGTTATAGATTAGTCTATAACCAATGTTATATAACTGACATACAGATTCTTGTCATTTGATTGGTGGAACTTACATCACGTGACATTCACTATTACTCCCATCCGCATCGGCGATCAAAAAGTCCTATTGACCCACGGGGAATAGTATTTTCCATTCAACAGTTAGGATCATCCTTGTACCCAATGTTTTAACCATGCAGTAGAGCAATGCTACCAAAGCAAAGGAGCACCTGTGTAAAAGGTTGTAATGTTCTCACAGCCCACGTATTGCGCTGTTCTACCTTGGCATATTGCGTTTTTTTTAAACTGTGTGTCAAATTTGCTTGAAGATAATATAATATTGGTTATCACGTGTGGAGTACAAAAAATGTAGCACGTCTTTGTAACAAGGTTTGCTGTTTACATGGAGTCATCCACATTCTTCAGATAGAAGGGGTTTTATCATTTTCAGATTGTGTGGGGTGAACGATGAACTGTGTTTTTTTTTTTTTGAGTTTATGTGTATTGTGAACAAAATTCAAATGACATGGATCTATATGTCAGTTATATAAAACAAATATTAAGCGGCTTTAATTCGTGGAATGAAAGGAATATTATTGCTGGGTAAAATTTTGACTGTTCCATTTCACTTGGCTTTACCTCGTGAAATGGAACAGTCAGAACTTTACATTGCAATAATATTTCTCCCATTGCACTCTGAGCCACTCAATATATGTATTCTGACATGTACCTCATGTATGAACTTGATGTTTTAACACGTTGACTGCCGACTATGAGTATACTCGTACTAACAGGTGTACGGAGTCTGCCACTATGAATATACTCGTAGAAAATGAAAGGTCTTTGCATTGTAACTTGAATACACTGGCACCACTGATGGCGCAACCAATAAGCTGCTGGCAGTGGTGAGGACATGCTTCTATAAAATGTACATGTTCAAACTATTTAAGTAAGTACCTATCAAGTATGCGCACATGCGCATAGGCCCTAACGCTTGGCAAATGGGAACGCCATGTGAAATTATGCACGGCAGTCAACGTGTTAAGCTGTCTTCTTTTTTCCTTTTCCCTCCGTGTACAGTGGCAGCTGATCCTGGAGAGGTAGTTGTCCGACAGTATTCATCCAATCAAATTGAAGTATACTGGGGCGATGGATCACACCTTGCTGGTTTCCAAAGATATACAGTCACCATCAACCCTTCTGCCGGCTCCACCCCTGCCGTTGACGAGGTTCTCAGACATGCAATGTTCTCGGATCTAAACCCAGGGGACTTGTACACGATCTCTGTCACTGTAAATGCCGACAACACCAACACGAGCACCGTGCAACAGAGAACAAGTGAGTCTCGCAAAAGACTGATTCATTCAGCCCCGCCCCCCCAAACATATTGACCAATCACAGCATTGGCTACATCACCACTGTACACGTGGGCAGCACAGTGTGCGATTCTTCAATGCCACACTTCACGACATGAATGTGCGTGCTATCAGTACATGCACACATGTTTACATTTTCCAATGGGATTTTATCGCGTCGGACTTTTGTTGGACTTTCGGTGGTGTAGCCAAGGCTGTGATTGGTCAAGAGGGCAGGGCTTAATGAATCGGTCTATGGTTGTGTCTGGCTGTTGAGATTGGAGTCAATTATAATAATTTAAAAACCAATGTATATGATTGGTTGATATAAAAAAGAAAAGAAATGAGAAAGAAACAAAGATTTTTTTCTGTCTGAAGGCACTGTTTATAAAAGTTCATCCATTACCAATTCTCCAGAAAAATAGTCCAAACTGAAACACTGTCAAAGTCAAGCAAATAACTTTTAATAATAATAATATATTACAATAACTATTTTTATAGCTCTTTATCTACAGGCATATCAATGCACTTACTAATTTTTACGACAGGTTTTTGAAGTTTTTGACTTATAAGACCCATTTATGTAACACCTTATAAGGGTTTACAAGGTGCTGCATCCATTTGGACATAAGTGGACTTAACAAAGTGAAAGAGTTAAGTGACTGCTTCCTTGCTGAATTGTGCGTAAAAGCAAATAAAATTATGAAGCATTTATTCGTTTATTCCCTTACCAATGACGCATTTTTGTTTTGTATGATCAATCAGAACCAAACACAACCAACAATCTGGCCATTGCTCCATTGTCGGCCCTCACCCCGGTGGCCCTACCCATCTCCTGGTCCCTCACCCTGGGCACCTTGTCATCGTATGTCATTAGCTACGTGAAAGATGGCACCGAGACGGAGGTACAGGTCGGTAGGGTCAACTCTGATGTCACGTCGTTCGTCATCTCGGATCTTGACCCTGTCACTACCTACACGGTGCATGTCTTTGCCTCTGCTGGATCGGGTAGCAATCTGGAATTCAGCGAACCAGCTGCAATCACTGGAACAACAGGTCTGTGTTAACCAGTTAGGATCTCACACTCAGAGATTGAAACAAATCAATTAAATAAATGGGTCATTCCATGAAAGTGGGACACAACTTGTGACATTTTTCAATATTATTATTTTTGTCAGAGTAAAATGTTGATTCTGCTTTATATTTTTCAATCATCACATTTTATTTGGGTTTTTGAAAGTATTTCAGAAAGGTTGAAATTCCTATCATACCATCTTACCTGATATTTTCGCTAATCTAAAAAAAGTTCATGGTATACGATGTAACAGGGACACCATGCTTGTAACTTATCTTTCAGTATTATGGAAGTGAAAAACAAATTGACAATGTTCAACAGAAACTTGATGCCAAATCCATACAAAAAAAACCTTCTTACATGGGTATTAAAGTACACATGCCTGAGAATGTTAAAGATGGTCACGATGTAACGGGGACACCAAATGTCACACCTATGGTGTCCCCGTGACATCAGTGCAGGCACTGTATCACATTTATTTTACACCACAGTAATCATATAAAATCTTTTTATGATTCACGTTTGGTGTAATTTATACTATGTAAAGCAAGATTGACGAAGTAGCCTGGTGAAGTGGTGAAATAGCTTCACAGGTGGTGATGAGGTAACAGTGTTCCTAGTGTTCCACCTTCATGGAATGACCCATATGGTACAGCATTTGACATAAGTTCATTTGAAAACTGTCGAATGGTAATTGAAAACTAAGAAAAAAGGTCAACTTAATTACAATAGACCTTATGCATTGACGTCATCACGCCGCCATCTTAGAGGTAAATCGATGATGAAACAATGGAAACGCAGAGATTTGTACGCGCGGCGCACAGGATTGGCCAATGAACAACCTCATTTTGACCTCTAGACGAGGGCGCCCTCGTTGGATAGCTCATGGATCTCCCTTACTAGCTCAACTACACTGGCTTCCCATTAAGAAATGTATCCAGTTTAGAACTCCTTGGTATGCTTTCAAATGCTTGAATGACATTGCTCCACCTTATCTCTCTGGTTTGTTTCATCTCCACCAAAACAACAGGTCTGTGTTACCATGAGTGTCTCACACTCAAAGGTTGAAACAAATCAATTAAATAAACATATACTCCTTTTCGAGAATGCTCATTACTACCAGTCCTTCCAAGGATACATGAAGTTGATGATTAGAATTTGAAAAAGTGCACACAGTGATGAAATTTGTTTGTATTCTTTAGAGACCTGCTTCTTTCCTCAGGTTAGTAAAATGTAGAGTGGCTTTTTGTAGCCAAATGTAAACAAAACAATATGTATACATATATTTATAAAAAGCTATGTATTTTCCCCCATTTATCAATGATGTAATTTTGTTTTGGTTTTAGCTTCGATACCGCTAAATGTGATCTTCATCCAATCAAAGAACCATGAGAATATCACCTTCATTTGGCAGCGTAATCAGCTAGCTTCTACTTACCAAATCGTCAGAGTACGGGTCTTGGACAATTCTGATCTGAGGGTTTTGTCCACCCCGAACCAGGAGTTCACATTTGACTCGTTGAGCCCGTCTACCGTGTATCGCTTCACCATCACACCCATGACAAGCGGGGGTAGCAGCCTAGCCCCATTCGACACTGTGGTCAGGACAGGTAATATACCCGAAAGACAAAATCCTATAAAAGAATCCTAACGACTGCTAACAATAATTTTTTAAATGCTGTGTGTTCTCCCTGGTGACGTTAAATCTACAATCCTGGTCATATCTGGTTGGGTCTCCCCCCCCCTCCCCGGCCCCCGATCATTGTTGGCTCTCATTACATGGTCTGCGCTCCAGTTGGGATTAACAACATTGAGTGGGGGAAGCATGGGATGGGGGAGGGTATTACTATTTCCTGTCACAGTGGCCAAAGTATTTGGGCCGGGATTTTCTGAAAGATAGCTGAGTTTTTTTACATGGAGTTGGGTGGACACAGATAAATTACAGTCGTTTGGTGGAGCAGAGAAAATACATTGAAGTGAACCAAAGCAGTGGATGGTTGATACAGAAAGCAAAATAGGCAATTGTCAGCGTGGTATTTCATGGTTTGGTTTCATACAAAAATCTTGCATGTTTTACTCGCTTACCGGATAAGAGCAATGGACTCAAGCTCTGCTGTTTCTGATCAGCAGAGTGTGGGTTCGAATCCCGGTTGTGACACTTGTGTCCTTGAGCAAGACACTTTACTGTAATTGCTTTTCTCCACCCAGGAGTAAATGGGTACCTGTGAGGGCAGAGATGGTTCATGTGAATGATTAGCTTGGAGCGCGGTTACTCGCAGCACCGGCTGTATACTCCCCAGGGAGCTGAGATGGTTTAAGGAATGAAATAAATGGCCCAGTCACCAGGGGTAGTAATGTCAGAAGCGCTTTGATACGGCATTCGGGCTGTGATAAAGCGCTATATAAATTACTGGTTAATATTATTATTACTATTATTATTACACGAATGAAACAGCACTATGTGTCCCAAACATAGCTCAGTCCAGATAGGGTTAATCCTAGGTTTCTGCTCTTTCTGTAGTGTTATAAAGACAATTCTTGGCTGTCCTGTGCTTGCATCCCCAGCACAAACCAAACACACAGAATAACTTTACTGTAGTGTACACTGACAACGGGTTACCGTAACGACTTTGGCCGGGATCGCAGTTACTGGTGTTTTGATTTCAATGGTATTCATGTCTGCATGAGGTGTTTTATACCTTTCTTTTTGCAACATCACAGCCGCGAGTTTTGCCAACCATGGTTGGCAACAGTATGGGCAGCCTGCACTGCAAAAAATAAAAAGAGTTTGTTAATTTGACCAATTATGCTATCAAATTAATACCCATATGAAATGATAAATAACATTTACTGTCCAAAACATAAAGTAAACTTTAATATACTTTGTGGAAAAAAGTTTGAATTGTTTATTTAAAATTGGACAAATATTTGCTAAAAAGGCAAAAAGAGTTTTCACTAAAAAAGGACAAATTTTTGCCAAGCCAGTTTATACAAGCCGGTTTATACAATTCTCCTGAAGACGATCAGAGTATACTGATCGAAATGCAGAGTTGTTATACCATCGGTTCTTTTCAGAGCTACACCAACTCATTAGAGATAATTACACGGTGTCTCCGCAAAACTTACTAGATTCAATTTGTGATACTAAGGCCCTCCATACAAAATGGTGGTCAATCTTTGTAAAAAAAAGATAGATCTATTAAACAGCATTAAGTATTCAATTATCTGTTTCTTTCTTGGGAGATCTTTTGAGTGACATGTTTTCCATTGGTTCCCAGGGAAAACAATGCAATCAATATTTGAAAAAGCACCTGTCATGTTTAATGTTCTTCACAATGCTTAACCCTTGTGTGTAAGAAAGCCTGGAATTTTACTGAGGCCCATTAGAGCCAGAGGGATGTCTTGGTGTCTCATAGACCACCACACACTGTTCTAATTTGGACACCTTGTTCTAATTTGGACACCTTGTTCTAATTTGGACACCCTGTTCTCATTTAGACACCTTGTTCTAATTTGGACACCCTGTTCCAATTTGGACACAATGTTCTAATTTAGACACTTTGTTCTAATTTAGACACGCTGTTCTAATTTTGGCAACCTGTTCTAATTTGGACACCTGTTCTAATTTGAACACCTTGTTCTAATTTGGGCACCCTGTTCTAATTTGGACACCTTGTTCTAATTTGGACACCCTGCTTAGCTGTCTTTTACATGTAAAAGTGTTGAAAATTAGTTTGGATGCCCTGCTTTTGAACTTTCAGGAAGTTAGGATGACAGATCAGGGCAATTCTAATTTGGACACCCTGTTCTAATTTGGACACCCTGTTCTAGTTTAGACACCCTGCTTTATCTGTCTTTTTAAATGTAAAAGTGTTGAAAATTAACAATTTGGATGCCTTGCTTTTGAGTTTTCAGGAAGTCAGGACGACAGATTGGGGCATTTGCCAATTGCAGAGTGCCTACAGCCCATTCCCAGTTGACATGGTAGTTTCCTATTCATTTTGCAAATCGTCTTAACGTATTGTTTACCTTCCTATTCTCAATGTCCACAGACCCTCAGCCGGTTCCCGAGGTCACATTTGGAACCTCGGACAGAATCTTCAACCTCTGTGTACAATGGGGTGTGCCTATTGGAGTTTTTGATTACTACGAGGTGAGGAGAGCTGAAGTCCTTTCCATTCTATCTTTTTGATTACTTATTCAATCTGGACATACGATCTGGACATACGATACGAACTACAAACAAAACCTTTCAAATATTCTGTCAAGTATAAAGAATTGTTTTAAGCAATAAACCACAGGGTTTAATATTTAAGAAATAAAAAGTCGCATCACCCTTAAGGTAGATTGCCGTGCTGCCGCTTCCCTGGTTATATCCATAGAGCTAGCTCTATGGTTGTATCGTATATCATGGGGTGTGATCCCTGGCTACACAGCAGTAACCGGTTGGATGGCTTCTGACTGGCACCCCCTGAACAAAGATATTGACAAAATAGGGAGACCGCCAACATTAGGGCTGGATAGCTCAGTTGGCAGAGCGTCGGTACGTAAAGCCGGTGGTCGCATGTGCAAATCTCGCTCTAGTCAATTTTTCTTTGTTCACCCCAAAATTGATATAAGGAATTGTGTTAATTAAACAGTTTGTGAAGGAAGGGGAAATTACATTGTACTGAACACAAATGTTGTGGTAGTGATAGTCATTACTTGCACTTTTTCACTTTTTGCGCGACCTACGTCACGTGACCCCTGTT
Source organism: Marthasterias glacialis (assembly GCA_911728455.2). NCBI lineage: Eukaryota > Metazoa > Echinodermata > Asteroidea > Forcipulatida > Asteriidae > Marthasterias > Marthasterias glacialis. The sequence goes on from OU452223.1 coordinate 5,309,071, forward strand.
GGGTTAAAAATGTAAACACACACGTAATCCTCCATAGGAAAGGGTGGTACGGTACACGATGATTAATGCATTTAGTTAATTCGATCGAGGCTTTTTTTTGCTCGAAATCTGTGAAAGATATTCCAGAGTTTGTACCAAAGACCTTCAAGTGGCTAAATAAAGCCAGTAAGGACAGTTCCAGCAAGTCTTGAAAATTGTAAAAGTACCGTATAAATGTGCACGATGTGTACAGCGCACGACGGAACGTTAAGCCAGACGACCGCGATCACCACACACTTTTCAACACAAACATTTCAAAGTTTTGAAGCTGAAATCCTCCAAAGAAATTGCTTTCCAAAACTGTGTGATTCCTTTGCCTATTTGAAATTCTGCAAGGCTAGGTATTATTGCTCACTTTTCCAATGTTGTTTATCCTTTTTTTACAATAAATTTGGCCAATATTACAAACAAAATAACAGACGGGCGGCTACACAATAGTCGTCCAACGCCGGTAGTGCATGGCTTAAAAAACCTCTTTTCAGAAGAATTCTGTTAAATTATGAAACAGGGATGTGATTTAAATTAATGCCACACCATACCACTTTAAATAAAGGGGCTGATTAACTAATTCATCGCTTAACGAAAGTATAATCAACTGTTTTCGAACTCACTCTGTGTCACGGCCTATCTCTTTACACGTATTTTTTCACCAGCTGTATGACGTGATACCTGATAGGGGGTCATGTGACCGCATGTCAACATTGTCGCGCAATCGGTCTATTGAATTTCCAAATTCATTCAAAATAAACGCAACCATGCTCGGGCTGGCCATTTTGCTGCAAAAAATTTAGGAGACTATTCTTCTCTGTTACCAATGAATGACTTCCTCCAACATTTTGATTGCTTTTCTCGGGAGGATGCTGTTCAGCATTCTATATGATGCCTTCTTTTCTCCCGAAAGGTTTGGTATGTTGATGCTGATGGCGCCAGTAACTTCGCGGGAAAGAAACCACGAGGCCCTGAAAATATCCTTTACATAACTGATCTTCCACCCATGACGACCTTTGAGGTGTCTGTGCAAACAGTGATTGAAGCGGAGGGGACGTTTCCGAAACAAACAAGTGTTCCTACATCTATGACAGGATCAACAGGTACATTAGTATACAAATATTGACTGCTTTATCTCGCAGAGCCGAGGGAAGATATAGGCGGCTCCAGGGATCACCGAGATTGACTAGTTTTACTACACCACGAGATAAAGCAGTCAATATTTGTTTTATAACACCTCAATTTCATCCATTTTTGTGATAATATGTGTTAAACAATAGTAATCAATCTTCAAACAACTGTATAAAATCTGACAGGAAATCTTGACAAAAAGAAAGAGGGTTACCAGACTAATACTGTTGCCTTCGATCTCATATTGTATTTCAAATTTCGATCTCATATTCGATCGTTTCACCAGGTTCGAGGTTGTCACACAGCTCATTACTGCTTGAAGTCAATGCAGTCAGGGTACCAGGGTATCCATTCGATAGTACATCGGTTGCTAGGCTATCATTGGATAGTACGGTTTAATAGTTCTTTTGGTCGGTGTGCATTGCAAGAGTAAAAATACACAACGCCACGTGACACACTTTCGGCCAATCAACAGATAGAATCAAAAGATGAGGTATTATAACTTGATTTGTAAAGGGCTTGTGACAGAAGTCGTTTTTCTTGGAGTGGCGTGTCGTGGCCGAGCGGATAAGAACACCAGACTCAAGCTCTGGTGTTTCTGATCAGCAGAGTGTGGGTTCGAGTCCCAGTCATGACACTTGAGTCCTTAAGCAAGACACTTAACCATTATTGCTTCGTCCTTCAGACAGAACGTGAATTGAGTCTTACTGTTAAAGTCATGAAATAATTATTATGAATATGCATTAAGTACTTGTTGTTTTAGTTTGTTTAAAATTATAGCTATAGCGATTGCAGATTTAACAGACTCATCCAAAGTATTCCAGTATGTAACGCCACGTTTTAAATTTTTGAATGCAGTGATTATTTCATTTTGCAATTGACTAAATACAGTAGACGGATCCATTAAGCCCCGCCCCCTAAACATATTGACCAATCACAGCATTGGCTACATCACCACTGTTACACATGGGCAGCACAATGTGCGTCTCTTCAATCCCACACTGCACAACATGAATGTGCGTGCTATCAGTACGTGCACACATGTTTACATTTTCCAATAGGATTTTATCGTGTCGGACTTTTGTCAGACTTTCGATGGCGTAGCCAAGGCTGTGATTGGTCAACATGTATGGGGGTGGGGCTTAATGGATCGGTCTGTTCTAGAAATGACCACAACAGAAACAAACAACTGCACGTAATTTTGACTAGTCAAAATTCATGCAGGCTTAGCAAATGAATTGATCACTAGCCCAGGGTCCTACTTTGGGGAAAAAAATAGGCCTGCCCTGATTTAGCACTATACATAACGATCTATGGATTTTTGGTGTCCCTCATTTCATAGGTATGGTACAGGGCAACATTCTCTACGCATACCAGCACACATCTACTTCTCTTGGGTTCCTGTGGGCTGCGGCTGACTTCCAAGACGTCACTTTGAAAATCTACCTCACCTACATCTGGCTGGGTCCCAGAAGGCCATCCACTGCCCATGAGATCATCTTCGATGGATCCGACATGCCGATCTTCTTTAAGACCTTCAGCACCTTCTTCCCTACCCCTGGCAATGAGACACCTCTGCAACCTGGAACTGTCTACAACATTGCCGTCATTTTCAACGCCATTGCTGAATTTGATACGCGATATTCAACAAGTACTTTGGTTATAAGAATTATAGAAAAAGTATAGACCTTTTGCATGTGATGTCACCGACCGCTTGCAATCAATTTGGTGATCACAAGCGCATATTTCAGTCGTGTGCAACTATTACAATTATCCGGCGCGTGATGCAAGATGCGGTATTGAGCCAATCACTGCAAAGGAATATCTTCTGCGTTACGCTAAATTATGTGTGTAACGTTGATGTGCGTCAGGCTGTCACACGTGTTGATAAGTTTTGTGTAAATTTACCACATCAAATTCTTTTTAAACTCAAAATTTAAGACTCCTCATTATGAAAGTAATCTTGGGAAGTAAATTCATTAAGTGTCATAATAGTTTTCATTATGGAAACGATTACAAAAATCCCGCTCGAAATCTGTTAAATATTTACAATAAACATGGAGCTTGTGTACTTTTCTTATGGAGAGGTGATCACCAAAATAGCAATTTTGAAAGCATGTGCGTGATCTGTGACGAAGTTGCGCAAGGTCTTTAGTTTGCTGATTGTCAAACAATTAGATTAGAGATGCCATAGAGGCTGACAACTAAGTGTCAAATGTTGGTTGTAACAGATCGAACTAACTTCAGCCGCGATAGCATTTGATAAATACTTAACCCATTTCCCCAGTCTTACATCAGTGACATTGGCTACCAATTAAATCCCGAATTACTTTCAAAGTTTTGGTTTTGGTTTACAAGTGCACACATGAATCAGCCCCAGTTTATCTCAAAGATCTAATCCACAAATATCAACCACCAAGAACTCTTCGTTCCTGCTCCAAAGATCTTCTCACTTTAACTCAGTTATCCCTAAATCATACGGTCAACGTGTCTTCCAATTCACTGAACCTGAACTTTGGAACAACCTTTCAAACCATATCAAAAACTCTCCCACACTGGAACAATTTAAACTTCAACTGAGAACTTACCTTTTCACTTCATCAAGCGCCTAGAGACTGTTTTAGTATTATGCGCTATGTAAGAATTGTTTATTATTATTATTGGTATTATTAACTGAGACCATGGGTAACTTTCAATGGGTAAATCTTACCGGTGTCCGCACTCGGATTATTTGACGTAGGTAAACTAACCCGAGACGATGGTGAAACAAATCAACTGATGATTCAGCGTGGACTAAGAGCTGCGTGTTGCATCGATGTTACCGTCGCGCGACCATCGCGCAACCAACTATAAACCAGCCTTTTTGCTTGTGAACCGGATGTGGTGTTTTACTGGCCGGTTTACCGGGACAATGCGTCCGCAGTAGATATTTTGGCTCGGTTAGTTTGATCAGGTTAGTTTACCTGGGCAGAAAGTGGCCGGTCAAACTACCCATTGGACTCGGTCAAGTGAAATTTTCCGGGGCTGTTCGCACTGGAATTAAAATGGTCAGGTTACCCATTTGCTCGGTTAGGTTCCCCCCAAAAAGTCCATTGTGAACAGGGCTTTTGACAAATCCAATGTTAACTTATTTCCTTGATGAAATAAGTCAACACAATTTATTTTTTTAATTGTTCCGCCACTTGTAGAGTCCACCCTCTGCGAACCTCCAGTCTAAACTCCTACATGGAGATTTTTAGGAGGAAAACATTACCAAGTATCAAATCTTAAAACTTCTCCTCTATTTTGCAGGACCAGAAGCAGTCAGGAATCTTCAAGTTGCGACCAAAGATGTGAGCTCCATCCAGATCTTATGGGTTGCTCCGACAAGCCCAAACTTTGAGTATTACCAGGTTGAATACTACCCAGCGGACGGACGCCAACCAGGAACGTTCAAAGTCAAAAAGGATGTTACTGTTGCAACGGTGGAGGGCCTGACGCCCGATCAGCTCTACAAGTTCACGGTGTATAGCATGACAAATGTTCCGTTTGAATCAAAGAGTGCACCGAGTGATTTGTGTGAACGTACAGGTAAGTTTTTAAAGCACTTTCACCCCATCCTTCGTACTGTGCCATTTTTGTAGCATAGAGAAACTGTGAGAAGAACTTCTTTTTCTCTTAACTTGTCTTTCTGCGTGGTTCAAAGTTTATAAATTAAATTTATAAATACCTGGAACGGTTTATCCATTCTGATTGGTTGAGAGAAGATCGCGTGGCCATGTTTAAACCTGCAATAGAGACATGGCACAAAGCATTTAAACATGGACTGAGGAAATTTAGTCAAAAGAGGGCGCTATCAGTCGATTGCGCAGAGCGCACAAATTGCACAGCCCAGTTTGGTAGCCCCATGGAGGAAGTTGGCAGTGCGCACATTTGGCTTGCGCAAGTTTAAATCTTGAGCGTGCAATTTTGAAACTTGGCACAAGGCGCTCAACATGGATAGAAATTTAACGCGGACCTGAGCGAGGTGAGCTGTCAGATTTGTTCTCAACTTTTAAAGGTTTTTGGATGTTTTTAACAGAAAGGTATTTATGAATGGGAATTGTAACGATAAGCGATAATCGGGTATAGAGTATAGATACTTATTTAATAGTGCTCAACAGTTTCACAAACAGTGTGTAAGCATATAGATGTTAACAAGTGAGAGACTAGTGTAAGAGTGCCTGGGAAACATACTATGCCTGCCTGTGTGGTCTATGCATGAGTCAGAACCTGTAGAATGTGGAGGAGTGGGGTTACAGGCAACCTTGGCTATAGGTTAGGTCAGAGGTCATCTAGGGTGGTTCTAAGTGACCATGAGCATATCATTACAGGAATAAAAGTGTGTTGAATATGTTTTCAACAAAATGTTAAAACACCTGGTTCTGGATAATTTTACCTCTACTTGTCTTGGTAAAATTATCAAGAACCAGGCCTCACCGTGTTTAAACAACTAGTTAAAAACCTCTTCACCACACTTTTATTCCGTTTGTGTAATTTTTTGGAAGAATGTCATGTTAACCAAAGGCATAACACCACAATATGTGTCTCTGCTGTTTAAATTTGTGGCAGTTCTTCCCCAAGATCCGAGCAGCTGGACCAAAGGCCGTCGGTTTCGAGGAAATATATCTCATCTAAAGACAGAGTAATCTGGTTGACTGGACAGGCCAGGTTTAGACACTAAAAGAAAGTGGAGTCGACAAGAATAATGGCCATCCCATAAGAATTCTGGGTTGGCAACAATTTAAATGAACTCCAACAACTTGCTGGCTGGTCTCTCTTACACTAGGTCTGCTCCCTTATGCTAATAGACCGATCCATTAAGCCCCGCCTACTAACCTTTTGACCAATCACAGTCTTAACAACACCACTGAAAGTCCGACAAAAGTCTGACACATTAAAATCCCATTAGAAAAGTAAACAAACCGCCGCCATTGTTGTGACACACAATAGCACACATTTACTGTACTAAATTTGGTTTTGTTTTAATTTTTTTTGTATTTGTGGTGATGCAAATCCCACAGCAGTGGTCCTTGTACAGTCGTGTAAAAGTGGTTCAACAGTATTCCTGTCTGCATTGTTCTTTGAACTCAAGGCACTGGTCAAAAGGCCATGAACCTAAATCTATACCGTTCATGAAAACCGTGTAGTGCGTGTGTGTATCCGATACGTGTGTGTGGCCGCAACCAAACCACCGCTGCAATCGTGGCAAGAAAGTCACACCATGTGCTGTTGCTAGGCAGTTGCTAAGGTAGGCGGGGCCTAACGGATCGGTCTAATCAACAAGCACCTTGGTGGGATTTGAACCCACAACCTTCTAGAGCAGCATTTATTAAACAACCCTGTAGGGTAGAAACTGAAACGATGGTGTTGTGCTGTATCCCTGATACAGTAATAACATGAGTTCAAATGTTTCCCTTCATTTTTTTTCCTGTTACAGAAACCCAGCCAGGTGTGCTTGTTGTGAAGGAGGTTGGCACAGATTTCATATATGTGACATGGGGCGTCCTTCCAGTTAGCGCCACCGACTACGTTATTCGTATCAGCACCAATCCCAAAGCTGATTACACTGTCACCAATGATGTACCCTTCTACAGGTTCGATGGCCTTAATTCTGGAGAAAGATACACCATTGAGATTCTCTACTTTACTAACCCGGCGTCTGAATCCATACAGACTAGCATTGTCCAGAGAACATGTAAGAATTTCTCTCTATAAAGTTGCCCCTGTGCAGTTGTACATCAATCAATCAATCAGTCAATCAATCATCAGGCATTTGTAGAGTGCCGTCATTCTAGTTGCGTATTCTTAGGCGCTTAGTGAAGAAAAACAAGTTGAAAAAAATTCACAAAATTTCATGTGGAAATGACAAGTGCAGTGGACTAAATGTAAGCAGATTCAAAGAGATGGCCACAAAATACAAGTAAACGCACAGCTGTTTTTTGTCCTTGTGTGGGTGAATTGAAATGTTACCCGGTGTGTGCGTGGTCTGCGCACGCTCCGCAGTTGAATGACGCGGCGACCTTTGCTCCGGGGGTTCAAAACTACAAAATGGCGTCGCAAGATGACCTCCGTTTCCAGGTGGGGGAAACATTTGCGTTTATTGACGTCATCCGGTTTCAACTGGTTAAACTGGATTTTGAAGATCTGTCAGGAGTCAAGTGCGTGTAGTTGATAGGGGAGATCATTCCATAGCTTTGGTGCACATGAAACGAAGCTTCTATCATCTGATGCAGGAATGAGATTTAGGAATGTTCAGCAGTAGTTTTTTGTCCACCAACATTTAGGCAAAACAACAGTGAAACATAGAGATGCGCATCTATGCGTTCAATGTGCACAGGATGAGCCAATGAACAACCTTTGACCTGCAGTGCTTATGCTTAATTGTTATACCTCATGCATATTCATGATCGAGAGCCTTATTCTCACTGGATTATTCACCATCACGTGCCAGATGCTATTTTTGCTGTTTACAAAGCGTGGAACTGTTGCACGTTTGAACATCTCCCTAGCTATACACATAAAAAGATGCATATTACGGCACACATAAATATCAATCCACGTTTTCCAAAGGTCAATGATGGCAAAGCTTTATGATGCCAAAGTATGAGATATAGTAAAACAAATGATGGTTTATTTCGGGTGGACTGTTGCTATTAGCTTTCGAAACTTTTGGAAGGTCCTTTTTCACGGTGCACACTAGTAGTACGCATGCTCAGAACCTTGTGCACAATACTGAGAACTTACCCACCAGTACTTGTGGAGTCCTGACAACAACAGAACAATGGACCAAACAAGGAATCTCAATGTGAAGAATGGACCCCACAAAGAAGATCTTTAGAAAAGGGACAATAAGTCCAACAATGTAGGACCCCAAGTCTGGATGTGTCGTTATGCCTGTCGTTATGTGCGCGCATACTCAGAACTGTCACAAAAAGACCGTTGTGTCCACTGCCGCCAGCGTCTCAAAAGTCTCCCATTGGACATGGATAGACTAGTGCCCTCGGTTTTTGTCTCAGGAACTAACTTCCAATGCATTGGACTGCCCATCCACCAGCTATGTTATATTTGTATGCTATTACGCAGGATCTGTAAGCTTCTAAATATATTTATTTCCATATTTCCGACTACAGTGCCTCAACCAGTACAGTCAGTTACAGTTACCAACACATCTGCACTGACGGTTGATATTGCATGGACTCCACATCAAGGCACTGATGTATTTGATAGATACAGGTAAGATGCCCAGACCAGTGAATTTTCATTCCAATGATTTGCCACCGATTTGTTATCAGACGAATTGGGAGGATTTCTCTGTGAATCTTTCTTTCTGAGAAAAATATTGCTGGAGTGAATTTTGGGGTAAACAAAGAAACATTGACTGGAGTTAGATTTGAATCAGCGACCCCTGGATTAATGTTCTGGCGCTCTACCATCTGAGCTATCCAGCCCTAATGTTAGCGGTCTCCTTATTTTGTTAATATCTTTGTTCGGGGGGTGCCAGTCAGAAGCCATTCAACTGGTTACTGCCGTGTAGCCAGGGATCTCACCCAAGTATACAATACAACCATGACAACTTGTGTTTACATCATCAACAGAGATAGTTTTTTTAAATTTTTTTTTAACTGTTTAAATCATTTCTTGCAGGGTATCATACATTACTGAAGCTGGTGATGAAGTCATTGCAGGATCCGTAGACAAGAACGACCCCAATGAGTTCACCGTGTCCAGACTTGAACCAGAAAAGACATATACGATTAACGTGGCTGCTGTCAGTGGGCCAGTGGGTGAAGAAACGTACAGTGAACCCAGAGGAGTTGAGGCAAATACAAGTAAGTGTACAGTGATGAGGTTTGTTCTGGGTAGGGGAGGGAGTTGCAAGGTGTTGACGTGACCATTTGCTTAAATAAAATGGATGGAGTAAACTTTTTTTAAACAAATCCTCACGCCATCACCTCGCAAGTAAAGGTCCACCCTGACTAAATAAAATGGAACTTTTGTAGTCAAGTGGTACCTTTATTTCTTTATTAAAGGTCCCATGAATTATTTTTTTTATTGGTTAAAAAAGCAAGTATGCCTATTATAGTATATCTTTACTTTTTTCGTAGAAATAACGATTTCTAAAATTAGGGGGTTGCCGTGCTCCGCCCACCCTTCCTCATTAACATAAAACAGACACATCAAAATAGTCAATACTCTGTTTTGTTAATTTCAAACCATATATTAAGCCACAAAAATGTTCCGTGACAAAAAACCTCTTCATGGGCCCTTTAAGCCGTGTCTGAATAAATGGCTTCGGCTGTGGCTACGGCCGGAACGCCAAGGATTCCTATTCTTCAACGTTGTCGTTGCAGCCAGTGGCCTTAGCCTTAGCAGAAGTCGCTTGATTCGGACACGGCCATACTTTGGTTCTCAAAGTTTTGACCTATCACCTGGGCCAAATTTCATTTCTTGCTAAGCAAAAATAAGCAGGATTCCAGTCACAGATTGTACATGTGACATGCTTTTTGGGCTGGTAACCTCATTCTGGTAAGCATAATTTTGTTTGTGCTTAGCTACTTTTTGTGCTTAAGTAGCTCTATGAAATTGGGCCCTGATGTCATCATAACAATAATCTTGGTTGCGCCATTTT